>JBBDGP010000852.1:2607500-2945000 GCA_037952835.1 Lithobates septentrionalis
CCAGAAAACCCTTCTCTTTAAAGAAGCCCATCCTGCTTCTAACTAATACAGTTTTACTTTCTCCATCAGCTCATCCCCCCACAGCTATTACCTTTTGTATCAATTGACCCTTCCTCCTAGATTGTAAGCTCTAATGAGTGGGGCCCTCTGATTCCTCTTGCACCAAATTGTAATGTAACTGTAATGTCTACCTTCATTTTCTTAAGCGCTGCGCAAACTGTTGGCGCTATATAAAACCTGTATAATAATAATAATAAAATTAAAAAGCAGAGGTTGGCGTTTAAAGCCAATTGTCTAAAACATGACTTTTTAAGGAAGGGGCTGGTTTACTGTCCTTCAGGCTTTGGGGGGGGGGGGGGGACTGTGGCCAGTGAGAGTGGAAAATGCTCCAGCATCAGTGCCCCGTCATTGGTTTTAATTGGGGGAATATAGTGCCCCATCTGTGGTGTCAGTAGAGAGAATGGTGCCCTATCATTGGTGTCAGTTTGTGGAAGAATGCCCCAAAGGCCATATTAAGGCAAGCAGTTTGGAGACCACTGGTCTAAAAGATCAGTAACTCCATGCAGATGAAGGTGTATGCAAACCTAACATTTTCTTGTAAAGAATCAAGCTCGTCCCCACACTTCCCTAATGGCCTGTGATTCCATCACATTAAAGGGACAATAGGGAAGTTCATTAGGTTGCAGAGGGAGGGACTAAGCTTGACTTTTACAATAAAAGCTAAGCTTTGCATGGAACTTCAGCTGCAAAAGTTGTTTTCACAGAAGGCGACCTCTGCCTATATATTTTTGTTTATTATATGCCTAGTTCCAGTTGTTCATCATTGTGACAGGTTTACTTTAAAAATAAGTGCTGGGTTTGGAAGATCATTCTCATACTTTACAAAAAAATTGGTTATATTTAACCAATCAACAATCCAGTACAGAATTCCTACCCTCCAGAAACCAGAGCTGACATGTTTTTTTTCTATCTCTGATACTTGAACCTGAAGAAACCGGGGGAATAGTTGACCATGGTACTAAGAACATTTGAAGATCACATTTTGATTAATGAACATATCCTGAGCTTGGAAACCTCTATAACTTTGCTATGAAAGCAGCTATTCTTCTGTACCACAAGAGAAATTACTCTGAGATAGCGATTCCAAGTCTTACCAACCCCAACGCATAGTAACAGTCCTGAACCCTACGATCCCTGGGTTTCCATTTGTTCAGAAAGATGCTATACTTTATATCAATAAACACTGCTGTACAACATTAGAGTAATGCAATGATCCTTGTATTATCTCAGCCATTGCTCTTCTATTTTTAGTATTTCAATGAATGCGAACATTTCCATTAAAAAAAAAAGGCATTCCAAGCCGTGTCCATTAATATTCCCTTGACGTCAGCAAATTCTTAACTTCTAATGGAGCAATGAAGCCCACAGATCATACTTGAGATATAGCTGATGGAGATGCTGCCTAAATTCAGACAGAAAGACTAAAACTATAAAATTCACAGAAAGAAGTATACGATTGAGAAGCATACCTCCTAATGCTATTACATTTGATTTTTGATCCTATTAAGATTAATAGGCTTATATTTACATGTATGTGGAACAACTTCATGATAAACCCCATCCATTCAGCAATCTATAGGGGTAATTGGGATCATTTATTGAGCTTTCACCTTTTAACCCTTCCATGCCCAAGCCTTTTTCTGACATTTGTTGTTTACAAGTTAAAATCTGTAATTACTTAGAACCCCCAAACAATATATATATATATTTCTTTAGCAGAGACCCTAGAGAATAAAATGGCGATTGTTTCAATATTTTATGTAACACTCTATTTGCGCAAACACGTTCATAAATTTAAAAAGAAAACAAAACAGTAAAGTTAGCTCAATTTTTTTGTAAAATATAAAAGAAGATGTCACGTCGAGTAAATTAGATACCTTACATGTCGCGCTTTGAAATTGCGCACACTTATGGAATGGCGACAAACGACGGTACTTAAAAATCTCCATAGGCTACACTTTAAAAAATTCTACAGATTTCTAGTTTAGTGGTACAGAGGAGGTCCTGTGCTAAAATTATTGCTCTCACAACGATCGCAGCGATACCTCACATGTGTGGTTTGAACAGCTTATACATTTGGGGGCGCGACTTACTTATGCGTTCGCTTCTGCGTGGTAGCACAGAGGGATGGGGCGCTTAATTTTTTTTTTTTTTTACACTGTCTCTTTAAAAAAAAATCTAATCATTTTTATTGCTGTTACAAGGAATGTACACATCCCTTGTGACAGTAATAGTCAGTGACAGATATTCTGTATGGAGGGATCTGGGGTCTATTATTATTATTATTATTATAATACAGGATTTATATAGTGCTGACAGTTTGCGTAGCGTTTTACAACAGTAGGCCAGACAGTACAATACAGGAGGAATCAGAGGGCCCTGCTCTTTAGAGTTTACAATCTAGGAGGGAGGGTAGAGTGATACGAAAGGGTAATAACTGTGGGGGGTGAGCTGATGAAGAAAATAAAAGAACAGTTCTTAGGTGGAGGCAGGGTAGGCTTCTCCAAAGAGAAAAGCTTTCAGGGATCGCCCAAAAGTGGATAGATTTGGAGATAGTCTGGTAGATTGGTGTAGGGTATTCCAGAGGATGGGAGAGGCTCGGGAGAAGTCCTGGAGGCAAATATGGGAGGAGGTGATGAGGGAGCTAGAGAGCAGGAGGTCTTGGGAGGAACAAAGAGGACAATTTGGTTGGTGTTTTGAGACTAGGTTAGTGATGTAGCCGGGGCCCGAGTTGTGGATGGCTTTGTAACATATTGTTAGTATTTTGAATTGAATTTGTTGGGTTAGTGGCAGGCAGCGGAGGGATTGGCAGAGAGGGGTAGCAGACGCCAAATCCCTCCTTTGCACTTAAAAGCATTCAAAACGCCAAGTTTAGCTCTTTTGAATACTGTCATTTTTTAAAAATTTGGCTCCTTTAAGTCTTCAGTAAACTGGAAGTGATGTCATGACATCGCTTCCGGGTTACTGGATCTGAGACTCGATCAAAGTGGATTCGTTTCAGGTCCTCGGCAGCCATCGGACGTGTTGGCTGGACGCTCGGGCCTCCCGGCAGGACGGGAGGGCCGCGGGAGGGGTGGGGTTGGGACGAACGTCCCCTCCCGTTCCTTGGGATAGGTTGGACACCCCTGTTGTAAACCCTCACATATACCCAGTGAATTGACTTACAAAAGAGTGCCGGGTTCGGGAGTGCACTACACTCAGAATGCAGGGTTCAGGAGTGGGTTACGCTCAGAATGCAGGGTTCAGGAGTGGGTTACGCTCAGAATGCAGGGTTCAGGAGCGGGTTACGCTCAAAATGCAGGGTTCAGGAGCGGGTTACGCTCAAAATGCAGGGTTCAGGAGTGGGTTACGCTCAGAATGTGGGGTTCAGGAGTGGGTTACGCTCAGAATGCAGGGTTCATGCAGGGTTCAGCAGTGGGTTACGCTCAGAATGCAGGGTTCAGGAGTGGGTTACGCTCAGAATGCAGGGTTCAGGAGTGGGTTACGCTAAGAATGCAGGGTTCAGAAGTGGGTTACGCTAAGAATGCAGGGTTCAGGAGTGAGTTACGCTCAGAATGCAGGGTTTTAGGAGTGCGTTACGCTCAGAATGCAGGGTTCAGGAGTGCGTTACGCTCAGAATGCAGGGTTCAGGAGTGCGTTACGCTCAGAATGCAGGGTTCAGGAGTGCGTTACGCTCAGAATGCAGGGTTCAGGAGTGCGTTACGCTCAGAATGCAGGGTTCAGGAGTGCGTTACGCTCAGAATGCAGGGTTCAGGAGTGCGTTACGCTCAGAATGCAGGGTTCAGGAGTGCGTTACGCTCAGAATGCAGGGATCAGGAGTGCATTGTGCTCAGAATGCAGGGATTGGGGGGGGGGGGTGTGAAGGGTGGTATAGAACACCTATTGGGGTGGTCCTGCCCATAGCAGTGTCCACTGCCCCCTTCACATCACCCCCCCCTCCACACACACACACACACAGTAGTGCCCCTTTCCCTCCCATTGCAGAGTTCCATTGCGTCTTACCTGTGCACATGAGACCGAGAAGCATCACAGTTCTGGACAGGGGCGGGAGCAGGAGCTAGCCGAGTGACATTTCATATTACCAAGCAGGTGATTGGTTGCTTAAAACCTAGCAACCAATCCCGCTGTTTACTGATGACAGCGGCGGAGGAGGCAGGAGGGGAGGGAGAGAGGAGGACCAAAGGCTCGGTGGAGGAGGCTGATTGCAAAGACCGGCAGCTAGCAGGAGGTGGCGGAGCAGATCTGTTCCTGGTCTACCTGTCACCTACCCGCGGTCGACAGTTAGCCCGCGATCAACAGATTGCTGACCCCCACTATAGAGGGATATGCTTTGTTTATATTTCATGTCAGAGGTTTTCAACCACTTTAATGCTACTAGTCGCCCCCACACATGTCACGTGCTGGATGGTGAACAAGAATGAATTACTTATGTACATAATAAATTCCACTACTAACATATCCAACTGTGGGTCCCAGCTCATGTTGGCCAAGTCCAGATGTATTTTGTCTCCTTCCTAAGTTTTAAAAACAAGACTGCTTTGTATCAAATAAAAACATATCTAGTTACATGTTATTAAATGAAAAGCTTGTAATCTGTAAAATCTAAAAGTACAGTACAAGAATTCAATGTTCCAGCTTTGGGGAATGGGTGATTAATGATGCTGATTAGAGCAGGTGAAAACCTTCATTTCTAGAAGGGAGTCCCGAAGCGGTAATATTAGCTTTCTTGGTGATTCAAATGCAAAAAAAAAAGAGACAGTAGAAAAACAAAACTGAAGTCGGGAAAAACGATATACACATCAATATTACTATAATTACAGCCTTGACCTAAACTGTGGGTTCTTGATTAAAACTACATGCAGGTAGAGTATTTCTTGCTGCCAACAGCATCTATTCAGATCCCAGTTTTTGTCCCATGAGTAGTCAAGGCTGTACTTGCACAGGGTTGAATAGCAAAAAAAAAAAAAAAAAAAAATGGTCTGGTCATGGAAGGGAGTAAAACCTTCCCAGAGGTCAAGTGGTTAAAAGCTTCAACACAGTTTGCAGTTCACACTGCTCCTTTACAAGCTGGAGCCTGTGTGAAACAAGGCTAATGACCGGAATACACGGTTAGAAAAATCGGCCGATCGCTCGACAGCTGCCAACATTAACCCATCGAAAAAAATTGACGTTTCACGCACAAGTGGAAGTGATGTAGTGCGCTTGTGACCTTGTAGCCTTCCACTCACGCGTGCTAATTTTCGAGAATTTTTTTTTACTGACGACCGTCACACCAACGAATAGAATATCGTTCCTTGTCAAAGTATACGACACAATTTTTCAATTTTTTTCGTTCACAATATCGATATCGGGTATTACTTGTTGGGCATCAACGAGTAGAAAATCGGCCGATCATTCGCAGAACGGAAATTTTCGGCCAATATTCTCATTGTGTATTCCTGCTATAAGGCTGGCCATACATTATATTAATTAAAATTAATTAATTTTCCTTTAGATTTACCAAAACCATATACCGAATATACTCGAGAATAGGCCGACCTGAATATAAGCCGAGGCACCTCATTTTACCACAAAAAAACTGGGAAAACTTATTGACTCGAGTATAAGCCTGGGGTGGGAAATGCAGCAGTTACTCGGTAAACAATGCCCATCTGCAGCCTCACTGTGCCCACCTGTATCATCAGTGGCCATCTGCAGCCTCACTGTGCCCATCTGCCGCCTCATTGTGCCCACCTGTATCAGTGGCCATCTGCAGCCTCACTGTGCCCATCTGCAGTCATACCTTTGATAACTAAAACAGCGGGTGTCTCCCACTGTGTCATGCAGTCTCGGCGCCCATCCATTGTAACAAAGCTCCGCCTCCTCCTTGTCCGTGATAAGACGGAACACTGATAGTTTCCCAGCATTGTATCAATGTTGCTCTGTCACAGACGAGGAGGAGGCGGGCTTTGTTGCAATGGACGGGTGCCGAACAGACTGCATGACACAGCGGGAGACACCCGCTGTTTTAGTTATCAAAGGTATGGCTGCAGATGGGCACAGTGAGGCTGCAGATGGCCACTGATACAGGTGGGCACAGTGAGGCGGCAGATGGGCAAAGTGAGGCTGCAGATGGGTACAGGGAGGCTGCAGATGGGCACGGTGAGGCTGCAGGTGGGCACGGTGAGGCTGCAGATGGGCACGGTGAGGCTGCAGATGGGCACGGTGAGGCTGCAGATGGGCACGGTGAGGCTGCAGATGGGCACGGTGAGGCTGCAGATCGGTACAGTGAGGCTGAAGATGTACATGGTGAGGCTCCAGATGTGCACGGTGAGGCTGCAGATGTGCACGGTGAGGCTGCAGATGGGCACAGTGAGGCTGCAGATGGGCACAATGAGGCTGCACCCTCACTTGAGACCCTCACTCGGGGGAGGGGGGGTTCAGCCTAAAAAATGTGCTGAAAAACTCGGCTTATACTCGAGTATATATGGTAATATGAAGTCACACCTAAACGCTTTCAATTTGTATGCAATCTGGCAGGCCCTTGCACTACATAGTTGAAGGTAAATCCAAAGGAAATTAAATAAGAAAATTGTATAATGTATGGCCACCTTTAGAATGCTATTAGTTTTGTCTACATTTTGTTTTTCTACAGATTTTCTTTTCAGTTTGAATCACTGAGCAAGCTAACATTACAGTTCCAGCATTCCTTTCTGGAAATGAAGGGTTTCACCTGCTGTAATCAGCATCAATAATGACCCATTTCCAAAGCTTGAACATTGAGTTCTTGTACCGCACTCTTAGATATTACAGATTAAAAGCTTCCTATTTTTTTTACCATGTAACTATGTTTTTTATTTGATATAAAGCAGCCCTGTATTTAATACTTATGTAGAAGACAAAATACATCTGGACTTGGCCAAGAGCAGGGACACATAATTAGATCCGCTAGTAGTGGTGGAGCTTGGAATGCACATAAATGATTGGTGCATGTTTAGCATCTATCAAACGATATGACACACGTGGCTTTGTTAGGTAGTGGCAGAGATCAACTAGTGGAGTGATGTAACTAAATAGGACTCTGCAGCTTTAAAGGGAACCTGTCAGAATAGAAATGTGGAACTAGCATTTACTTTATGTTGTAGCAGGCATCCATATTGGATCTGTAACTTTGGGGGTAGCACTGGAATACAGGCAGTCCCCGGGTTACAAACAAGACAGGAACTGTAGGTTTGTTCTTAAGTTGAATCTGTTTGTAATTCGGAACAGGTACATTTTTTAAGTGTAGCTCCAGCCAAAAAATCTATTTTTAAGCTTTTTGGATAGCATAGGGAAGGGCTATCACTGTAACATTTGTTTTGCTGTCTGTGCTCCTCTTCAGAAGATTTCACCTCACTTTCTGACCCAATGACAATTGGATTTTGAAAATTTTGGGCTGTTAGGGAAACAAGGATAGGTGATAAAGCATCAGTGGAGACACCTTTTTCCCTTATTAACTTTTACAGGAGCGAATTTTCCTTCCTAGGGGTAGATTTCCTCTCACTTCCTGTTGTCTCCTTCCATTTGTAAGTAGGAGTCATTTGTACGTCGGATGTTTGTAAGTAGGGGACCGCCTGTAGTGGCTTTTGTAGCCCTAACTGAAATTTGTTCCTGAGTGTTTATAAGGAAAGAAGAATTTTGTTGGGTGCCAAGGGCTATACTTCATTCTTCTGACACCTTCGATCATGAAGTCATACATGTATTTGTGTCCTTACTGGCAGAACAGCTCGTCTTTACAAGAAGCAATCTATTTATGTACAAAGAACATAGTCCTGTTGTTAAATCTCAACTAGTAGTTTACTATGATGACCATGGTCATGTCGACATATATCTGAGCATAGCTCTGCTTTATAGAAAAATATACAGTACATTGAACTGTAATGGAACACGGATTACCCCTTAAATGCAGGGAATAAAGGGGGCAGAGGGCTCTGCAGCTCCCACCTATAAGTTAACTGGAAACTACTCTGGTCAAGATAGAGAAATTTAAACTAGTTTTTTTTTTTTTTTTTTTGGCTGAGAAGAAAGCCAACGCGGTTTTAGTTTTGAAATCTCAGTAAAATTCCCCAAGAAGAATCCTTGGCTAGAACAAAGTGAGGATTGAGTTGGCTTGCTTGGCCTGCTCCTGCAAACCTACTTAGAATAAGTTGTTTGAATATAATAATTCATTATCTTGCACATAACATTTTCCTGAAGCGAGTGCAAGCTGTAAGAGTGCTGAATAAGACAAAGATGCCGGGTTGAAGAAGGAACCAGCAGTGCTATTCAGTATGTATGCCCTCCTATGGTCAATGAAGCCATAAAGAATTGTTGGGGACAATATGTGAGGCAGTTATAAGAGGGGAAAAAACATGAACCATCTGCCAGAAAGCACAGCCAGGATGGCAACTTTGTTTATTACTGCAATTAGGTTTGTCTCTAGTTTGTAAATGGACAATGGGGATCCATTACATCGCCCTCCTCCTGTAAGCATGTTTGGGATGCTGTATGAATTAAGTGCTACTGGGCACGATATTACACAAGGGCGAATTTAGGAATGTATGCTAATTCTATGTAAAAAATAATTGTTATTAAAGAACACATAATTGGATAATTTTTCAATATCTCTGCTTGGAGTTTAATTATGAATTTGAGGCAGCATGGAGTTAAAATTCTAAGATGTACTGCAGCTCTAGCAGTATGTACTTTTCATGACAGTACATAGCTCAGTCTAACTTAAAGTGGACCTTGTGCTCCATGTAAGGGGTCTGCTTATTTAGCGTGGCCCCTTCCCCTATTTTAAAGGATATGTTCACCTTTGGGAACATGCTACAGGTTTAAGGTGGAACATGTAACATGTTTTCACTGCTGCAGCCTCTGCCCAACCCACCGCCTCTAGTGACAGCAAGCCGGGGATCTTCTCCCCAGACTTGCATTATTCATTCACAGAGTTCTCTGAATAAATTAACTACAAGTACTGATGGGCTTTGTGCAATGAACTACCAGGGCGCTGTTGAGCACTCTAGGTAAGTACATTGTCTCTTCCTCGTCATTGTGTAACTGACTGCTCATACAGCTTACACAGACACTCTGCAGGAGTCCTGCATTGCACCCGTGATCTGCTGATGGTGGTTGCAATGTTTTGCAGGCTCCTAGTAAAAAAAAAAAAAAATGCACATTTTTTTACCAGCAAAAACATGTGCATTTATTTATTTATTTTTGTTTACAAAAGTGAACCTATCCTTTTAAAAACACCTGTGCCTGTAGAGATTTTTTTTTTTTGAAAAAATACTGGCTTTAACTTCTAGCTTCCATAAATCAAGGGGGTTATGTCACCATCCTTATGACGAGAGCCAGCTGATTAGCCCAAATCTCACGTGATGACACCACAGAACGGGGCAGTAGCGTCTTCTCTCAAAATCTGGGCTACTCAGCTTACCCTTGAATCTCACCAAAAGGATGGTGACATCACCCTTGTCTACGTGCCGTGGACATAAGCAGGTGTTAAGGTAGGTAAATTATCCAACTTTCCCCTGCCACAAGTGCTTTTCTTTTTCCAAAATGGTGAAGCGGCTCACAGGAGACTAACCTCTTATGAACTGTTACTAGACCTATCTCCAGCCTGAAGAAGACTAACGACATCATTCTGGCCTAGGCAAAGTCAGTTACCTGGAGGCTCAAGGACCACTTTCTAATGTATGAATATACAGCTTTGTAATTCTGTTGTATACTGTGACGTGTCAGAAATGTATCCGTATACAACCTCCTTTTTGAGGACTTACGCCCCAGTACATGCAATGCTTGCACACGCTGGGAAGAAGATCTATCCCTTTCGCTCTCAGATGACCGTTGGTAACGCATTTTTTTTAAACATTCACAAAGGCTCGTTGAACGTTAGAACACAAGAAAATGGCTAAAAGATTCAATCTAGGTGGTACCGCACACCAGCTTTGCTGAACAGACTTTACCCTTCCACTCCAGACAAATGCTGGAGATGCCTCAACGACAAGGGAACTCTTTTACATATCTGGTGGGCCCATTACAAACTTTTTGGAAAGAAGTATGTCGAATCACTTCCCAAGTAACCTCTTACAAACTAGACTTATCCCCAGCCCAATTTCTCCTTCATTATCCCCCCCGATCATATAGCACATACCACAAATCCCTGACAATGCATATGATCAATGCAGCAAAACAATGTATCCCTATACACTGGGGCTCACCCCCAAGTACCCACAACCAAAGAATGGTTTCACAGAATAAGTAAAACCGCTGAGATGGAATGGTTAATTCACATCTCACGAGACACACCTTCAAAATTCAGTACAAAATGGGTGTGCTGGATACACTTCCAGACTACACCTGCATACTCCAGAGCTCTCAAATCCCTACCATAAGGTAACAGTGATTATCTTGACAAACCTTATTTAATCCCGTACACAAGAGAGAGATGGAGGAGGGAGAGGATGAAAAGAATTGGAAATGGAGAATGGGACGGGGGGGATAAAAATAAAAACAATACACAAATCTTAACCCACTCTCTTGCATGATTACTCCTCAACCCCCTGAACCTGTCCAGTTCCGTCCCAAGGGACACTAAACCTAGGAACAGAAACCCCACTCTCCTTTAAAACCCGGGAAGAAGAGTCAGAGACGGATTATTTTCCTTCCCCCAGCCTCCCTTTTCTCTCCCCCCACTCTTTTTTTTGTTTTCTTCTTCTCCCCCTTTCAATACTCTCTTTCTTCCCCCCTTTCCTCTCTCTTCCATCCCCAACCCTCTGTCACCCCCTTCCATCCCTACCCCCTCCCTCCCCCATACATTATCTCGACCCCGATCCCTCATACCCTCACCCCCCCCCCCCCCCCGCCACATAATAGTGAAAATCTAAACTTGATCACACACAGATTCTCTTTGTGACTACACCTCACTTCACTTATTTCCCTACGTAACTCAACTAGGTCCACTACTGGATTTGAAATACAATGTACCATTCCCCATGGACACACATAACCCCTACCAACCAAGCCCAAAAGAAACTTACTTAACTACCCTTAATAGTTCTTTTCTCTTGGCAGACAACCTGAGAACCAGAACGGTAGTAAAGCATTATATAGGTCCTATCACTAAACAGAGCATAACAAAGCAAGTTGGACCTCCCCGCAGGGATTAAGAGACCCTGCGACGGCATGAAAAGGTTTCTGTTGCAATGTCAGTATTTGCCTCTGTACTACAGTTTTGTTGTTTCGACACCTGTTCATGTACACGTGATATTCAAGATTTCTGTACATTTTCTTTTTATAATAAAAAATTTCTTCTAAAAAAAAAAAAAGAAAGAAAGAAATGTATCCGTAAAGACTTGTAGAGTTACTGAAAGGTCCAATTTCATTCTCAAAATTCTGTGTTTAATGAATGCAGAAAAAGAAGGATGATTTTGGAAAAAACAAGTAATAAGTACAGTATGAGACACCAATAGGATCACATTATGTCTCCCTGGTGGACAGAACCAACACAATCCACATGGATGCAGGAATGACTATGTGGAAATGAATTATTTTTCTCTTTCTGTAATGTTTCCCGATGTTGCAAACTGAGACTGTGCAGGAACCATGTTGCCTTTATGAGGTAATATAACTACCGTAATATAAATAAATAAGAAATGGCAGCTATTAAACCAATATTCACATTTGGGTTGTTGCATATCTGACATTAGATAAATTTATTAGCCACAAACAGGGTTTGTGTACAGTGCAGAACAGTCGCTATTGGTAGCAGTAGGCAGGTCTTTAGAGCAAAACACAGAGATTGTATGGCTCTACAGACATATTCCTCTCACTGGTCAGAGCTAAGATCATCAAAAGGCCTGCATCTCGAAAATTCCTCAGGTCAACCCAAACAGAATGAAAAGGTGATCTTAACAGGGGAAGATACAAAACAGTGTCATCAAATATGCAACTGTATAGTTCAGTTACAGAGCTACAATATAATACAAAATGTTCCGCGTGTGAGCTAGTAATGGGAGGTAATGTTTTTTGGCAGGGGACACACACAGTCTCTTTTACTAAAAAATAACAAAAAAAAAAAAAAAAACCCTTTTTCTCCATCTCCCAATGATTTTTTCTCTTTAGTGTAGACTGCACGGCGTGCAGTGTATACTCGGCTTCATTCTGGCCATACCATGAATAATATTGGGTACTGAGGACAGTTGGCTCCTGATAACGTTGCACTATGACAAAACATGTGGGGCGGAGCTTCCAGTGACATCACTTCCGCTGTTTGGAACGCAGGTGAAACGCAAACCGGTGTTCCTGGTTTAAGTTTCTGTTGGCTTGTCATTTTCAGTGTGAATGTAAGTGTAACACTATTCCCCAATAATTTTAGAATAAAATTTTCTCTTTAAGGCCGAGGACCCTTAAATCGGTCGTAAACCAGCAGAAAAATAAAAAACAATGGACCCCCCTGTAGGTTTAAGTCATAATGTACTATAGTATGCACCGCATACTAGCACATTATGACAGACTTGCCTGTACACAGAGCCCTCCAGTGCAGCGCTGTCGTGGCTCATGGCTCTGCCATCTTCACCCGTTCTTCCTGCCTGGTTCGCAGTTTCCGGCTGTATGAATGACCGGGGCCATGATGATTCCACTCCCACACATGTGCACGGAAGCCCTGAGCTCCATGACGCAGAGCTACAAAGGTCCGGCATAGTATGCCACCCCCTCAGGGCGCATGTGCCGGTGATGACACCAAATGCATTGTGTGAATATCTCCTAAACAGTGCAAGTTTAAGAGATAGTCACCGTACCCTCGGGTAAGCCTTATTTATTTGAGGCTTACCTGTAGGTATAAGTTCAAAAGTGGAGTTTAGAGAGATCTTAAAGAAGAAGGACTCCTATGCACTACAGCTACTATTTAAAAGGTACCAACAATCACCATTTGCTACATGTATGACACAATGTTGTAAAAGAGCTATTTGACTTTTATTTGGAATTCAACAACATGTGCGGTGTGTGTGTTTTCTTAAAGTGGAGTTCCACTGTTTTGTAAGTTTATTAAAAGTCAACAGCTACAAAAAGTGTAGCTGCTGACTTTTAATAAACACTCACCTGTCCCATGGTCGAGCGATGCAGCCGCCCAAAGCCTCGCTCCTCTCTGCAGTGCTGTCATTACTGCTGTGGGTACCCAGCTATGATAGCTACATAGCTGGGCGCGCACTGCGCATGCGTGAGTCGAGAGGGAGGAGCCGCCTAGAGGGAGAGGAGCCGCCTAGGTAGCAAAAAAGTTACCCCCCCCCCCAAAATAATATTACATGCCAAATGTGGTATGTAAGGGGGCGAGGAGTGCTTAATACACAAGTTCCACTTTTGGGTGGAACTCTGCTTCAAAGACACGGAGGAACATACTTTGAATGGTCACAATGCACATTTTTATGGATTGGTGATATTAAATGGATGGATGGTGTAAGCACAGGAGCACTTTAATCACAAATGATTTATACTAGATTTATGATAATATGGTAGCGCTATATTCTTCCTGAAGGATTGAGGGCAATGTCATTCCTGCACATCTTTGGGGGTCATCCAATAGCTAAAGAGGATGGTTTTGGGACTCTGTTCTGCTCTGTTTTAAGCAGACTGATCCTTTACATTTAGGCAGGGAATGATGAGAACGCTCCATGTACTACCATGTAAAGTTAAGTGCTATACAGTATATTAGCATTATTTATATTAACCAGTTCCAGACCACCCTATAGCACATTTACTGCTACAGAGTGGCCCTTCTGTGCAGGATCACACATATATCTATGCCTATATTAATATATATATATATATATATATATATATATATATAGATAGATAGAGATATATCTCTATCTATATATATATATCTATATATATCTATATATATATATGTAGTTCTGCACTTCTGCCTAGAGGGGGTATACGCACGTAGTTGGTGGGCCTATTCTGCTGTGATTAATCCCAGCAGAAGCTGATCTGCTTGAGCCAGGCATTGGATTTTAGCCGCCCCCCGGCGATTGTCAGTAAAAAACACAGAACGAAGATCTGCCTATGTTAACAAGGCAGATCTCTGATGGGCGGAAGGGATGTATTTTGTGTCCCTGCAAAGCAGGGAATAAAATCAATTTCTTCCCCTAGTAAAAGCAGCACATACAGTACACAGAAACACTGGCTAGGCACACAGTTAACCCTTTGATCACCCTAGATGTTTAACCCCTTCCCAGACAGTGTCATTAGTACAGTGACCATGCATATTTTTAGCACGGACCACTGTATTGGTGTCATTGGTTCCACAAAGTGTCAGTAAGTGTGCGATTGTCCGCAGCAATATCGCAGTCCCGCTATAAGTCGCTGATTGCCGCTACTACTAGTATAAAAAAATTCATAAACATCTACCATAATTCGTAGACGCTATAACGTTGATAAACCAATCAATATACGCTTATTGTGTTTTTGCTTTGTTTTTTTTTTTACCAAAAACGTGTAGCAGAATACATTTTGGCCTAAATTTATCAAGAAATTCGATTTTTGAATTCTCTTTTTATTGGATATGTTTTATAGCAGAAAGTAAAAAATATTGTCATTTTTTTCAAAATTGTCAGTCTTTTTTTTTGTTTATAGTACAAAATTTTTTAAAATGCAGCGGTGGTCAAATATCACCAAAAGAAAGCTCCATTTGTGGGGGAAAAAAAGAGACAAAAATTGTATTTGTGTACAGCGCTGCACGATTGTCAGTTAAAGTAACGCAGTGCTGTACCGCAAAAAAATGGTCTGGTCATGAAGGGAGGTAAATCTTCCAGAGCTTAAGTGGTTAACGAAATAAATCTCAACTGCCATCAGTAAAGCACAAGTAGAAAGAATACAAGATGTTGTGGACTGAGCACATTTAATATCTGCTACCTACTATTTATTCAACGGGCATATCATTTACCACGTATGGTAAGTGTATCACATAACTGCAAAGATCTATGCAAACAAGACTTCATTTTACAATGCAACTGTCACCTAAACACCAGCTGTGCAATAACTGTATAACACATTCGATATTTACATTGGATATCATTTCATCAGCAGCTCAATAATTTGAATGTATCTAGCCACCCACCCTGCAGCATAAGTATGAACAGTAGGTCAACAAACACACTAAATTAATAAAATCATGCCTGCATAAACAGCACAATAAAATCAGCGGCTTAACTGAATTTCTGACAATATCCAGTTAGTTGTATATATCTAAACAAAGCAGTCCAAATTAAGGGTCCATTTTTAGGGCCGAGGCATGGACTTTTGTTTGCTTCAAATGGGTTCTGAATGCCCGTACAAGTCTATGGCAATGCAAAACCGACTTGAAGCAGGTCAAATGTACTTTAAATGAATTCTGAGCGATCTGAAATGCGTCCCAAGCTCTGATTCAGACCCTGCCCCGTCATGCCTAGTTTCCCTACTGGCACTAGCAGACCCCTTGCTTAGGTTAGTCACTTAACCTTAGAGAAGTCACCAGTTTACTTACGAATGTCACTGCTTTAAAGCGGAGTTCCACCAAAAAGTGGAAGCTCCGCTTATCTGCTCCCCCCCCCCCCACCGATGCCACATTTGGCACCTTTCAGGGGGGATGGGGGAACGGGTACCTGTTTTTGACAGTTTCCAGTCCCCACTTCCAGGAGACTGCACCAAGGTGACGTCCTCGGAAGTTCGGACCCCCCACCTCCTTCCTCCGCCGCCAAGCCAATTAGAAAGGGAAACATGCTTCGCTCATGTGCAGTAAGGAACCGGCTGTGAAGCTGAAAGCTTCACTGCTGGGTTCCCTTACCACAATGGGCGGCGGCAGCACCCGAGAGCCAATCCGAAAACCGGCTGTGTTGCTGCTTTACCATGGTAAGGAATACGTCCAACCTTTTTCCCTTTTTTGGGGGGATCACACAGTTGCTTGTTTTTTATCTATTTTGTATTTTTCAGCTAGTTGGGATCAATTCCTAACTGCTATTTTGGTGGTCTCTAGCACCTGGCGGTCCGAGCCGTGGACCTCAGGGTGAGCCCTTTAGTTGTGTTTGCATCCTACGGATCGCCGCTACCACAAACTGTGATATATATATATGAAAATTGATCAATCCTGATGTACTGGCTGCCCATCTCATTTCTTGAGGCCCCCCCCCCAAGTGATCAAACAAACACAAGAAAAAATCTCTCCTGCGCTCAGGTGTCCAGGAACTGAACATGTGGTGCGACCACCTATAACAAGGTATTGCCTAGCGTCTTGCAGCCCTCCTCTGAACAATGGGTATTCAAGCTAGAAAAAACAGAAAAAGAAGGAGGGCGCACTAACCTAGTGCATTACCACTGATAAACTTTATTGCAGCATAAAAAACAGCAAAAATTATACTCACAAACGAGCTTTCAAAACCAGCTTTGAAAAGGGCGCAAATGCGCTGTTCTGTGGATCGACACACCAGGACCTATTGCCAAGAGGGTCAGACCGGTGCAAATGGCCAATGGCTAACGCGTTTCAGGGGAGCACCCCCTTCTTCAGAGCCTGAACGGGCAATGGCTGGTCTCTCGAAATTGCGTGTGTCGATCCACAGAACAGCACATTTGCGCCCTTTTCAAAGCTGGTTTTGATAGCTCGTTTGTGAGTATAATTTTTGCTGTTTTTTATGCTGCAATCAGTGGTAATGCACTAGGTTAGTGCGCCCTCCTTCTTTTTTTGTTTTTCCCCCCCAAGTGATCCCTTTTTGGAAAGTAGACAGTCCAGGGTATTCAATAAGAGGCATGGCGAGTTTTTTTTAAAATTCTAATTTTTTTGTCACTTTTTTTCTTTAAATGAATTAAAAAAATTCATACTATCGCCAGTGCAGTACAGCGTCATCATATAACTGGTGTGTAAAAAAAAAAAAAAATAAAAAATTTTTTTTTTTGTGGGATTATTTTTTAAAAACAGACCAGAAAAATACAGTGTTACCATAGTAACACTGTACATGCATACCCCTCTTTTACGTATACAATGGGGTTTATTTACTTGCTGGAGAGTGCAAAATCAGGCTCACTTCTGCATAGAAACCAATGAGCTTCTAACCCCAGCTTGTTCAATTAAGCCTGGTGATAAAACCTGGAAGCTCATTGGTTTTTATGCAGAAGTGAGCCTGAGTTTGCACTCTCCAGTAATAGAAAATAAACCCCATTGTGTACTTAAAAGTGGGGTATGCCTGTACTACTCTGGGGAAGTGATCAGGATTTTTTTTTACACATTATGATGGCTTATACCAGTGAACTTCACTGTTATAAGCAACCATTTTCACTGAATGAAATTGATTCATTCAGTGTTTACTATTGTGGTTAGCTGTCATTGACCACATCTAAATCACATGGTACCGATGGACTGTGATTGGGCCTATCTGAGCCATGTGATCACTGTGACCAATCAGAGAGATCAACACAATCGTACACAATGGATGGCATAAATGAAAAGCCATACATTGTGTACAATTGTCATGTGATCTGATGCGATTGGTCACAGCCATCACATGGTACCAGCTGAATTCCGGTACACTGATCTGTCATCTGCTACGTCCGTTGGACACAGCAGGTGACAGATCGTGTCGCAGTGCGGCCCGTGCGAGGCGTGTTCTGGGAGGATATCATATGACGTCCACCCGGAACAGTGAAGGTCCTGGCCGGCCGTCATTGTACTATATAAGCTGGGTGGGAACAAGGTAATTCAATGTCAAAATCCCAAAACATGGCCTGTGTGGGGTACTTGAGAACTGAGGTTGGGAACCACTGAACTAAATGACACTGAGTCATGTATATCAATATTGTATGTTATTGATTTCATAGCATCGGCCAGGTCCAGATTTCTTGTAGGAAGAGGCTGTTCATTCTAGATTGAGTTTTCTGTATGTTTTTGATAGAAAGTAATGCCGCGTACACACGAGCGGACTTTACAGCAGACTTTGCCCGACGGACGGGATTTGGTCGGACAATTAGATCGTGTGTGGGCTCCAGCGGACTTTGTTTTCTCAAAAGTTGGACGAACTTAGATTTGAAACATGTTTTAAATTAATCCGTCGAAATCGAGTCCGGTCGAAAAGTCCGCTGTCTGTATGCTAGTTCGACAGACATAAAGCCACGCTAGGGCAGCTATTGGCTATGAACTTCCTTATTTTAGTCCGGTCGTACGTCATCACGTACGAATTCGACGGACTTTGGTGGATTGTGTGTAGGCAAGTCCGTTCATTCAGAAAGTCCGTCATAAAGTACGTCGAAAAGTCTGCCGTAAAGTCCGCTCATGTGTACGCGGCATTAGAATGTAAAGATAAAGAAATGGTAGAATTAGTGAGTTGGAAGGGAATAGATGGGATAAAGGGGGGAATCTGGGTGGAGGACTACAATTGTATATTTATGCATATTTATAGTGAGCAAACTCTTTAAACTGCCGGGAGAACTACTGTAAATGTAATATATTATAAGTTACCAGTCCTTGGAGGTGACAGCTGCATTGGTTTTCTTTTTTTCAGGCCTTTCTTTGCACCTGGTGATCTTGCTAATGACACAAGTCTTGTCCTAGTCAAAGTCACTCACTGTACTGTATCAATAGAGCAGCAGAGTTGTCAGTCTAGGAAAGAAGTGCGTTAGGACTAAAGGACCCCCCATCTCTATAACATGGTGGAGAGGTATTCTATGGTCCACACAGGTGACTTTAGCTGGACTACTTGGGATTTTAGTGCAGCACAGAAAGGGGTGACCTCATTTTCTTTCTAGTAGGATCTACAGATATTTTTGTGTACTTGCCAAGCAGATATAACAAAAAAGCTTTCAATGGTATAGCTGAGTGGAAGCAAATAAGAGAAGTCCATCCTTAGGGCTTACATACACACATCTCCGACTGCTTGGCTTAGTCCCAGTGATCTGCCCACAAACTATTATTAACTTCTGCTGCCTGCCAAGGAGCTTCAACCCTGCCATCTGCCTGCTAAGTAACATCAGCCCTGCTGTCTGCCTGCCAGATAGGATCATCTGAATGAACTATTAACATTGATTAAGGAATAAGGTCTAATTTAGGGGCCCGGTCTTCATTTTGTCAGAAGGATGTTATGTCACTATCCAGATAACTGCTAAAGTAGTGCTAGAATACTTCCACACCACCACAAGTACACCATAGGCTTTTCTAATAGTAATTTTAAGTACCGTAAATACATTCGATATAGTGCATTTTTTTTCTGAGATGGAAATGAATTACATCTGTTCAAGACATGTAGGTAGGTATAAGATGACATCATAATTGGACTGCAATTATTATTATCATACAGGATTTATATAGCGCCAACAGTTTGCGCAGTACTTTACAACATGAGGGCAAACAGTACAGTTAGAAATGCAGTTTAATAATGGAGGAATCAGAGGGCCATGCCAGGGAGTGAATTCGAAGCTTTGTGATGTCATTGGTTAGGAAGGGGCATATTTTGGAGATGTTGCGGAGGTTGAGGCAGCAAGATTTGGACAGTAATTGTATGTGGGGCCAAAAGGATAGATAGTTCAGAGTCCAGGAGAACACCTAGAACCTTGGCATGTGGGGATGGGTTGAGAGTTGTGCCATCGATCTTGACAAGAGAAGTTAGGGGAAGAGGCACATGGTGGAGGAAATATTATGAGCTCGGTTTTGGATAGATTGAACTACTTCAACAACCCATATACAGCCAAAAAATAACCAATGGTGGGTGTCAGCCCCAATTAATGTACAACATGGCCCACAATGGGAAAGGAGAATGATGAGGAGCACCGGGGCTTAGTGACACCCAAATATTAAATGATCATATAAAAATGATCTAACACAAGCATTTATTGAAAAAACTAAAATGTCGCCTCTATTGAAATAGGGGACATAACGCGACATATAAAATGTGCAAATACCATTAGCATATATATAATAATACAGTACAATAAATCCAAGTAGAAATACTAAATTGTGCATTTGCCAAACGACCCCAACGCGTTTCAACCAGTGTGGTCTTCATCAGGGTATTGTCCCTCGATAGCACAATGGAGGATTCTCTAAAGTGAAACCATACAGTAAGTATACAATACATCTAAATATAAATATAAACATATCCAGAAAAAAAACAGCACAACCATGCCACATTCAGGGTCACTTAAATCCCCTTTCTAAGCCATTCTGATGTCCAGTTTAAACTTTAGCAAGTCGTCTTCACCACGTCTAGATGCCTAAATGTATTGAGTTGCTGCCATGTGATTGACTAATTAGCAATTTGTGTTATCAAGCAATTGAACAGTAAAAAAGTGGCCGGTGAGTGCAGCTTAACATAAACATAGTTTAAAAGTAGTTGTAAACCTTCAGGGTTTTTCACCTTAATGCATCTATGTATTAAGGTGAAAAACCTTTATGCTGCAGCACCCCTCCCCCCCCTTTTTCTTAGCTGAGCCGATCGTTCCAGCGATGGGGACAAGCACAGCAGCTCCAGCCGCTGTCTCGGGTCCTCATTGGATAGATTGATAGCAGCAGGAGCCAGTGGCTCCCACTGCTGTCGATCAAATCCAGTGACACAGGAGCCGGGGCCGAGTCCTGCTGCCTGTGTCAATGGACGCAGCAGCAGGACTCAGGAGCGCGAGTGCCCCCTTGGAAAGGGGCTCTCTGAGGGGGCACTCGAGAAGAGGAGGAGCCAGAAGCGCCACGGGGGGATCCCAGAAAAGGAGGATTGGGGCCGCTCTGTGCAAAACCCTTGCACAGAGGAGGTAAGTATAACATGTTTGTTATTTAAAAAAATTAAAAATAAAAAAGAACAAACAAACAAACCTTTACAATCACTTTAATGTTTACTTGTTTCCAGCACCAAATACCTAACACAAGGCTCCCTTCTTCAAAAGCCATACAGACAAACGGGTCACAAAATGTAACTGTTCAGACTAACCAAAGGCCCCCTTGGGAAAGTGTATTTGCTGGAGTTCCTGATGAACAAGTTAGAAAAAGCAGCTTGAACATGCAAACCTCCCAACTTTTTGAGATGACAATGAGGGACACCTATTAGGAAAAGTATGTAGGCATAGGACACACCTCCTGCCACACCCCCTTAAAGGAGATTTATATATATATAAAAAAAAATAGTTGAACCCACAAGTGCTTTTTTTACCGCTACTATTCCATTATATTGGCTTTAGAAATTTACAAATGAAGCAATTTAAAAATTGGATGAAAGGTTTAGAACTGGGAAAGACTTTTTGAAAGATAAAAAGTGCATTTTATATACATTTATATAGATCAGACCAAAATGAGGGACAAATGAGGAGGAAAAAGGGACAGAGGGACATTGCTCCAAATCAGGGACAGTCGAGAGCTATGGAACATGTGTCCGTAAGTGATACTGTTAGTTGCCTGGAGTTGCTTTGTTAAGTAATCCTATGCCCGCAGGCTCTGACCATCTCCTGTACCATGCCCACAGCCTATGACCATCTCCTGTACCATGCCCACAGCCTATAACCATCTCCTGTACCATGCCCACAGCCTCTGACCATCTCCTGTACCATGCCCACAGCCTATAACCATCTTCTGTACCATGCCCACAGCCTCTGACCATCTCCTGTATCATGCCCACAGCCTCTGACCATCTCCTGTATCATGCCCGCAGCCTCTGACATCTCCTGTACCATGCCCACAGCCTCTGACCATCTCCTGTATCATGCCCGCAGCCTCTGACATCTCCTGTACGATGCCCACAGCCTCTGACCACTTCCTGTACCATGCCTGCAGCCTATGACCATCTCCTGTACCATGCCCACAGCCTCTGACCATCTCCTGTACCATGCCCACAGCCTCTGACAATCTTCTGTACCATGGCCGCAGCCTATGACCATCTCCTGTACCATGCCCACAGCCTCTGACCATCTCCTGTATCATGCCCGCAGCCTCTGACATCTCCTGTACCATGCCCACAGCCTCTGACATCTCCTGTACCATGCCCACAGTCTCTGACCACTTCCTGTACCATGCCTGCAGCCTATGACCATCTCCTGTACCATGCCCACAGCCTCTGACCATCTCCTGTACCATGCCCACAGCCTCTGACCATCTCCTGTACCATGGCCGCAGCCTATGACCATCTCCTGTACCATGCCCACAGCCTCTGACATCTCTTGTACCATGCCTGCAGCCTCTGACCATCTCCTGTACCATGCCTACAGCCTCTGACCATCTCCTGTACCATGCCCACAGCCTCTGACTATTTCCTGTACCATGCCTGCAGCCTATGACCATCTCCTGTGCCATGCCTGCAGCCTCTGACCATCTCTTGTACCATGCCCACAGCCTCTGACCATCTCCTGTATCATGCCCACAGCCTCTGACCATCTCCTGTATCATGTCCGCAGTCTCTGACCACCTCCTGTATCATGTCTACAGCCTTGAACCATTTTTTGTATCATGTCTGCAATCTCTCAATATCTCCTTGTATCGTGTCCGCAGCCTCTAACCATTTCTTGTATCATATCTGCAATCTCTGACCATCTCTTGTCTTGAATCATGTCTGCAGTCTCTGAAGGTGAGCCTGGAGAGGAGTCAAGAGTGAGAACGCCGCCGGGATTGGGGTTATGGGAGGAGTCAGATGTGTGTGGACTGTGGGGAGGAGCCTATAGGATAAAACCAGAGCCGCCAAGCTGGAGCCCGGAGAGGACCGTCTGACTGAGCCCTGCATGGTAAACCTGAGAGGAAATCAGTGACAGGGTCTCTAGGCCAATGTATGGTGGGAGTGAATACAATAATGTAAGGGGGCACCGATATAAGGGTTCCCCTTTTATCAGTAATCCCCCCCCCTTGCCTTAGTGTATCACTCTGCGGAAGGTGGTCTCTGGTCACCAGAGTCCCCCCACATCAGAGTTCCCGTTTACATCAGAGTCTGCAGGATTCCTCCTTGTAGTGCAACGGGGAACTCTGTGGACCTGGATGTAAGTGGGAACTCTGATGTAAAGGGGAATGCAGTGGACTGGTTACCTTACATCATGATCTGCAGCCCTCCCCTTTACATCAGAGTTCCCTTGAACTGTAAGGGGGAATCCTGCAGCCTGGTGTTGGGTGTGCTGGTTGGGTTATATTAACCTGGCCTTCATGTAAATGGAGAAATATGGTTTTTGACTTTTGTTTTAACGTAAACACCTTGCTAATAGCACTAGCTACATGTTTATAGCTTAACTATTGATATTTGTGCTGTTTTGTACTGGAAATGGCCCTTTTATGTACTTTTTTTTGCAGTGTCAGTAAAAAATGTGGCTTCGCCACAATTTTTTTGCTGTTTGTAAATTTTGACGTCCTGTCAGTAAATTTCACTTTAGTGGGTTGCCAACACTGAAGGCAAGCCATTACGAAATGTAAAGTGCAGTCACATTATAGGTCAGCTTTTATCACACAGCAGGACAGTCAACATTTACATGACAGACTTGTCACCCTAGAAGCAGAACATTTTGTTGCTGGGGCTACATTACCGCATTAGACATAACTACTGTCACTTTGACTGATCAGTACTAATCCAGCTTATCTAAGCAGTTTGTCCTGAGCGTGGGACAATGCATGTGTCCATCCACAGACAGAACGCCTACACAAGATCTGTAACTTTATATATCCTTGTTCCCAAAAAAAGAATGCTGTGGTCTGGAGAAATGAGTCCGATATCCTACAAACTGAAATCACAGGGACACATAAGCATGTGCCTGAGCAAACAGACCAAACTCTTAAAACAGACATTACAAAACCAGATGCAGAGGATCAACAGAGAAAAGATTTAAATATCCATGCAAGATAGGAGAGGATGTACACTATCATGTTCCATGGACAAGGGCAATTAAAACAAGTTCATTGCCCATTTTACTTATGACTAATTTGCCTACCTAAATCATCTTTATGATGTTCTTGTTTTTTTTTTTATTTTAATAAACACCCCACTGAACTATTATATTAATTGCAGACATATTGTAAAAAGTTTGAAAAAACAACATTCAAAATCCAAATGAATCACTTGCCGTACAGGGCAGCAGCTGTGCGCAGGATCACGTATATATAGATATATCTATATATCTAGATATAGATATATAGATATATCTATATATGCGATTCTGCACTTCAGCCTGCAGGGGGCGTGCGCGGGCCACTACTGTTGTGATTATTCACAGCAGAAGCCGATCTGCGAGTGCCAGGCACTGGATGTCTGCCGACACCCACCGATCGTCGGTAATACAGAACTGAGATCTGCCTATGTAAACAAGGCAGTTCTCAGTTCTGACGGGAGGGGGAAAGGCAGGAAACAAAATTGATCTCTTCCCTTAGTAAAAGCACCTAACAAAGTACTAAAAAAACACTGGCTAGGCACACAGTTAACCCTTCAATCACCCTAGATGTTTAACCCCTTCCCAGCCAGTGTTATTAGTACAGTGACAGTCAATATTTGTAACACAGATCACTGTATTAGTGGTTCCGCAAAGTGTCACTTATGCCGTGTACACACGACCGGTTTTGCCGTTGGAATAAACTGCGAAGGTTTCTCCAATGGAACTCCGACGGAATTCCATTCAAGCGGTCTTGCCTACACGCGGTCAACCCAAAGTCCGACCGTCCAGAACGCGGTGACATACAACACTTACGATGGGACTAGAAAAAGGAAGTTCAATAGCCAGTAGCCAATAGCTTCCGTCTCGTACTTGCTTCAGAGCATGCGTCGTTTTTGGTCCGTCGGACCAGCATACAGACGATCGGTTTTCCCGGGTCCATCGGAAATATTTAGAACATGTTTCATTTCAAGGTCCGTCAGAGTTTTCGAAAAAAAAAAGTCTGATGAGGCCTACACACGATCAGAATAGACGATGAAAAGCTTCCGCCTGACTTTTTCTGTCGGACAGTCCGCTCATGTGTACGCGGCTTTAGTGTCAGATTGTCTGCCACCATATCGCAGTCCCGCTATAGGTCGCTGATCACCGCCATTACTAGTATAAAAATAAATACATAACTACAAATTCCATAAAAATATCAGTAGTTTGTAGATGCTATGATGTTCACATAAACCAATCAATATACGCAGAATACATATTGGCCTAAATTTATGAAGAAATTCGATTTTTTTTTTATTGAATATGTTTTATAACAGAAAAAATGTTTTTTTTTTTCAAAATTGTCCTGGTTTTTGTTTAGAGCGCAAAAAAAAAAAAATGCAGAGGTGATCAAATACCATAAAAAGAAAGCTCTATTAGTGGCAAAAAAAAGGACATACATTTTATTTGGGTACAGCGTCGCACATCTGCGCAATTGTGAGTTAAATTAACCCAGTGCCGTATCGCAAAAAATGGCCTGGTCATGAAGGGGGTTAAATCTTCCGGAGGTGAAGTCTCTAATCTCATATAATATCATTAAACAAATTCTTATTAACATATTTGACTAGAAGTTGAAGTCTGCTGGTTGTTCCTGTCAGAAGGTCACTCTCTTGCGACAGGCACAATGACAGCTCAGGCACTGTTGGCTTGATGGTAAACAAAGCCATCTGATACCAACGCTTGGTTGTCAGAGATCACATGATCAGTAACCATGCTTATGGGTTCCTGATCACTATCTCTGATAAGCCAGCTGTCAGAAACAATGCTGTCACACAACTTACAGCTGGCAAGGGTACTGGCTGCTAGTGCCACCATAGGATGTTTATTAGTGTATCCTCAAGATGGGGCATTGTGCAATGTTTTATAATACAGGTCTTGAGGGGTCAGCAGGACAAGGTCTCAATCCCAAAATTCAATTTGCTCGCTGGATCCTTAGATCTTTAGGAGTACATTACAGTACACAATAATTTGTGCCTTTCCTCCTTCAATAGGAATGTAACAATGTTATCATTTCTTACAGTTCGGTTTCCCAAAAAATGTATTCTAAATTACAGAGCACTCATCCGTGGCATTTGACACCATTATTTGGTTCTTTATTGGCCATGCCATTTAGACTTTTGGTGGTGAAAACCGAAGTGAAGAAAAATTAAGCAAAAAGGAGCTTAGATCAGTAGATTCCCTCCAGGTAACAGCAAAATTAATGCAGTAGCACTGCAGACAAATGTTTGCTAATTTTTCCTTGATCTGTGTTTCCTGTAATCTTCTGCATCCACAAAAACATGCTGCTCCAGAATATTTTCAGTGTTAACTTCCCGAAGACTGCTGTCAAACTTCCTCTCTCCCCTTTCTGCATTACCAATCACATTCAGACTTCATATGCAAATTTGAATCTGAATGGTGGTTAAGAAAATTTCTTGCATCTATTTTTAAAATTTGGCATTATATATGTACAATACAGAAAAAGGAACCATTAATATGAGTTTATCACATGAAGGTGCATTCCAGCAGATTACCAACTAAAATGAAGCAATGTCAGGATGAAAAACTGAAGTACTGAGCAGATCGTCTGTACTCCATTTTACAGTGGTAACCTTCAGGGATAAATGCATTCAAAAAGTTCTGTAGATCCAGAAAAATAAGTAGCTCAAGTTATTTTCAAATTTCAGCTTTTCCTGTAAATACGGAGAGAGGCAGAGGCCTCATCAACCATCCAAAGAACTCTACTTTGACGTTCAGAACACTATGGTTGACCATTAGGAAGTTTCAAGAGGTGGCACAGTGGTGTAGTGGGTAGCACTTTCACCTAGCAGCAAGAAGGGTCGCTGGTTCGAATCCCAACCACGACACTACCTGCCTGGAGTTTGCATGTTCTCCCCGTGCCTGCGTGGGTTTCCTCCGGGTACTCCGGTTTCCTCCCACACTCCAAAGACATGCTGGTAGGTTAATTGGATCCTGTCTAAATTGTCCCTAGTATGTATGTATGAATGTGTGTTAGGGACCTTAGGTTGTATGCTCCTAGAGGGTAGGGACTGATGTGAATGTACAATGTATATGTAAAGCGCTGCGTAAATTGACGGCGCTATATAAGTACGTGAAATAAATAAATAAATAAATAAGAGGCTGGATGGGCTGAGACTACACCATATGAATTTGCATATAATTAAAGTTGCTTACACCAGTAGATCTACTAAAGTAGTCTAACATGCAATTTTCAGTAAAGTTATCCTCTGCTTATGCATTTTTATCTTCATGATCTCAGTTGTAATTGCCCATTTTTAGGTCAAAACATTGTACCTGGGGGCCACATAACTTATTTGCTGAGATACAGCATATTTACAGAACCCAGTCCTCCTGTGCATCTTCCTTCCGAAAGCCACCTGGGTGAAACATGTTCAGAAATACAGAACAAGTCCAGCTGAATCTGAATATGATTAGCTGTCCTGACCAATATGTAAACATCTTTAATCAGATGTTAACTGCAGTCAATGCAAATGTTTGTACTTCTATCAGTTGAAGATTTGGTCTAGGACAGCTTTTCCCACAGCGTGGAATGTCAACAACTGCTATAACATATCATTGCTCCGGTTGTTACTTGGAAAAAACGTTCACACCAATGGCCAATAGGAACAGGAAGAAGTAACGCATGATCCAAGTAGCCATATTAGCAAGTTCAAAGATATCATTGGCAGAGTGAAGTGAGAAACAGTTTGAAGGCCTCAGTGTCCTGCTTATGTATTATAAAAGGCAATAGGTGGCACTTGGCATGGCAAAAGACAATGGGTTTGATTTATTAACATTGGAGAGTGTAAAATCTGGTGCAGCTCTGCGTGGTAGCCAATCAACTTCTAAATTCAGTTTGTTCAATTAAAGGATCACTAAAGATATATTTTTTTTTAAAATAACAAACATGTTATACTTACCTCCACTGTGCAGCTCGTTTTGCACAGAGTGGCCCCGAACCTGGTCTTCTGGGGTCCCTCGGCGGCTGTCTCGGCTCCCCCCCGCAAGGACTCAACACCTTCATGCAAGCTCCCTCGCATGGTGTTGAGTGCTTGCGGGGCACGCTCCGTGATACAGCCGGCAGCCATAGCCACTCACTGTATCACTCGGCCCTGCCCCTTGGCGTGCCGCGTCATTGGATGTGATTGACAGCAGCGCGAGTCAATGGCTGGGCTGCTTTCAATCCATCCACTGTAACCAATCAACGGCCAGGCTGGGCGGCGAAGAGGATGTCGGGGGCGAGCGCGGGACTTTCTAGGGGTCAGGTAAGTAAAACGGGGGGGGGGGGCAGTATATACAAGTATTGTCACGTCACAACTGAGTATAAAAAAAGAGAGGCGCCTCTAAGTGGAGCAATGGTTACATTTAATGAAGGAACAACATTTAGCAACTCACATGGTTGATGAATAAAACAGGCACATCTAAGTATGCAGGCATCCGGGGTAAAGCTGTCCACATAGATCATCCTCAGCACTACCATCCCTTCCATGCTGTGCTCCACAAGCGCTTCAAGCCTCACTTTCAGATCGCTCTACTGCAGGGTAGTCTTCCCGGTCATGATTGCAGACTGACAGCGGTGAGAGCCGGCGGTGCGGAGGATGGTCTATGTTGACAGCTTTACCCCGGATGCCTGCATACTTAGATGTGCCTCTTTTAATCATCAACCATGTGAGTTGTTAAATGTTGTACCTTCAATAAATGTAACCACATTGCTACACTTAGAGGCATTTATCTTCTCTTTTATACTCTGTACATTGGAGTTTGTTTCAGGGAAAGCAAAGGTTAATCATGCAAATTTCACAGAATTCTGAAGTCCTCCAGAAGCACTGCATTTAGGCCCCACGTTTTATATTCACCCAGTGTTTTGCTGAGATGGCCCTTCCAAAACAGGTCAGCCTGGATAAACAAAGGCAGGTCCAAACAAGTATTCTTCCTTAACAAGTTCGGCAGCACAAACAGGCATACATATATTTTTGTCATTCATAAGTGGGGAAGTAAATATTATTCAGTCTAATATTTGTTCTTTGAGTGCCAGGAGGTTTCATAATTCAGTACAGTCTGGAACAAAGGATGCAAATAAATGATATCATACACATGGTAGTTCTGAACATGTCGGTTGAAGAGGTGATGTATCACAACCAGGTGTTAAACTATAAAGGGGATAGAGAAATCACAAGGGCCTCTTCTGGAATAAAGTGCTTATCCAGTTACACAATGCAAAACCGATCCAAGTCAGGCCTTGACAAGTTCTCATCTTGAACTTCTCAATGCTCCCAAAATTTTACATTTTCATACTTTCAATAAATACTGATATGCACATATTCATGAGATGACTGGATAGCAGTATATATTATACTTTTCATGACGATGCTTAACCAAATTCCAGGCAAAAAAAAAATATATATATATATAGATATATATGGACCTGAACCAAAAGTGTGCGCAGCCTATTGCATTAGGGTGTGCACCCTAAAGCTCAAACACACATGCATGTGTGTGTGTCTACATATGTATGACCCCGGCAAATTGATCTCTCTGCCGGCACAGTGAAAGAGAAGAGCATAGACACTTCTCTTATGGCAGAGCCAGCAAGAGGTAGATCTTTCACATGTTCCTGCTGCTACACAAAGCGATAATACTAATGCGCAAGGGGTGATTAGGGTGTGCCTGGGCACACCCTGTGCGCACGCCTATGACCTGAACATTCATACCTCCATTTCTACTGCATGCATGGCATTTGAAAAATGAAAGGAGGGCACAGAACAACCATAGTGTGAGTGAAATGGAAGCAGCTGTAGGGAAAGCTGACAAATTGCATAGGGCGATATTAGGGTCAGCTAGGAAACTGTACTTTTAATTGCCATTTCTTTGGGAATCAATCCCTTCGCTGCCTTATTATTGGGGGCTTTTTTTTGTCACTTATTTTATTTTGTTGTTTTCAGGTCCAGAGAGAACTTTTATTTTGCTACAAGGTTTCCCTTTATTTTTGTTTTATTTTATACTGACGGTGCCTTTATTTTAGGGGGCTCCAAGCAAGGCATTTCTTTGTTACTGACAGTCTGCTTTTGTAGCTGACTTTTAGTTCACAGAACACGGTTGCTTATTTAACCACTTCAGCCCCGGAGGATTTGGCTGGCCAAAGACCAGAGCACTTTTTGCGATTCGGCACTGCGTCGCTTTAACTGACAATTGCGCGGTCGTTCAAGGTGGCTCCCAAACAAAATTGACGTCCTTTTTTTCCCCACTTTTTTTGGTGGTATTTGATTATCTCTGCGGTTTTTATTTTTTGCGCTATAAACAAAAAAAGAGCAACAATTTTGAAAAAAAAAAAAAAGCATTACTTTTTACTTTTTGGTATAATAAATATCTCCAAAAAATATATAAAAAAAATTTTTTACCTCAGTTTAGGCCGATACGAATTCTACTACATATTTTTGGTAAAAAAAAATTGCAATAAGCGTATATTGATTGGTTTGCGCAAAAGTTATAGGGTCTACAAAATAGGGGATAGATTTATGGCATTTTTATTAATAATTTTTTTTTTTTTACTAGTAACGGCGGCAGTCAGCGATTTTTATCGTGACTGCGACATTATGGCGGACACATCGGACACATTTGGCGCTATTTTGGGACCATTCACATTTATATAGTGATCAGTGCGATTAAAAATGCATCGATTACTGTGTAAATGTGACTGGCAGTGAAGGGGTTAACCAGGAGGGGGCGCTGCAGGGGTTAAGTGTTTCCTAGGGAGTAATTCTAACTGTGGGGGGGAGGGGCTGTGTGTGACACAACACTGATCACCGCTCCCGATTACAGGGAGCGGTGATCAGTGACAGTGTCACTAGGCAGAACGGGGAGATGTTTGTTTACATTAGTATCCCCACGGACATCGAGATCGCGGGACCCATGATCGGAATCGCTGCTATCCAGGCCTCGCGAGATCACGTACAATAACATAATTTTGCGCAGCGGAGCCAACCTGCCGCAGTAAAACTGCGGTGGCTGGTCCACAAACAGTTAAAGAAAAAATGCAAAGTGCAAGAACAGTGTGCGCCTAAACCACATTACATTATACCATTTACAGCACCCTCCTATCCCCACAAATAAAATACAAGTTAGACATACACCAGTTAGGCCTATTATCCCTGAATAAACCTCCGCAACATCTCCAAGATACGCCCCTTCCTAACCAACGTCACCACAAAGCTTCTAATCCACTCCCTGGTCATCTCCCGCCTCGACTACTGCAACTCCCTCCTCATTGGCTTACCTCTAAATAGGCTATCCCCACTTCAGTCCATCATGAACACTGCCATGCTCATCCACCTCACAAACCACTCAGCGTCTGCTACACCCCTCTGCCAATCCCTCCATTGGCTGCCACTCAGTCACCGAATTAAATTCAAGATACTAATATAACTTACAAAGGCATCCACAACCTGGCCCCCAGCTACATCTCTAACCTAGTCTCAAAATACCAACCTAATCGTTCTCTTCGCTCCTACCAAGACCTCCTGCTCTCAAACTCCCTTGTCACCTCATCCCATGCTCGCCTTCAGGACTTCTCCAGAGCCTCTCCCATCCTCTGGAATGCTCTACCCCAATCTGTCCGATTTTCTCCTACTTTATTCACTTTCAGACGATCCCTGAAAACTCATCTCTTTAGAGAAGCCTATCTGCCCCACCTAACAACTGTACATTTATCTTCTCGATCAGCACATCGCCCACAGTTATTACCTCTTGTATCTCTTGGCCTTCCCTCTTAGATTGTGAGCTCTAAGGAGCAGGGCCCTCTGATTCCTACTGTATTAAAGTGTATTGTATTTGTACTGTCTACCCTCAAATTGTAAAGTGTTACGTAAACTGTTGGCACCATATAAATCCTGTATAATAATAATAATAATAAACTGCCCTGCTCCTGCCCAGTTTTACACTGCTGCCTTTTCTATAGTGTCTTAATTCTTGTAGTAAAACCCCAGCTTGTACTCTTTTTATCTAGTACATATGGGCATAGCCTTTCTCATTAAAATTGTCCTGCTGCTGCCCAGATTTATTCTGCTGTGGCTCCTGTCGTGTCTTAAACCTTGCAGTAACACACCTTCCTGTATCCTTTTTCTCTAGTACATTTTATCCAATTCTCCCTCATTAAAAATGTTTTGTCAATGGCCAGATTTACAAATCTGTATCACCTGCGGTCTCTTAATTATGAATGACAGTTTAATAGAAACTGGCCAATGGCAGGACAGTTTTGCATCAGAGAGAATAAGGACAGCCAGTAACGAACTACTGCTGAATTTCTATCAACCAGTAAAACCGACCTTCTTACCTCTTAATAAAAATGATGTGCCGCTGCTAAAGCTACCTGAAAAAAGTAATCCTCCAAGCAGATTGTTTAAAGGATTTGTATATAGTGAATAGTGCCCTCAAAGCCACAGGAAAAGACCTTTTTTTTCTTATTTATAAAAAAAAACATTTTCTGAATATGTACATGTGTCCCATGGCAATTCCCGTGTGTTTTTTGCCAGTAGTTTGCCTATTAGCCTTAAAAAAAAACAAAAAACATAATTTAACACCCCCCTCGTCGTCCTAGACTTTATAAGGATTTGCATTGTTCAGGTTTTCCAAATTTTGAATCATGGTTCGCCAAACCCTTGCCAAATTGATCCCAAACAGATTCGACCATCGAGAAAAATTAGGCCCCTTTCACATTGAGCAGACGCCGGCAGTGGATCTCTCCGCTGATCCCCGCTGAGCAGGCAGATGACAGGTCTGTATGCTCTGCACTGATGCAGAGTAGTTTTCTAATAAAAATCAGGAAGTAATTAAAGTCGTAGCCGTATTAGTGCAATTGTGACAGAGAAAATTGAGTACTGTCCGTGATACTTTTTTTATTTGCACTAACATACAATTTTTCAGGACAAGCGGGGTATGTCCCCTTCTTCAAGGTCCAAGCAGTACCGATTCATAAAAGTTTTAGCAGAATGTTAAAATATAAAAAAAAAACAAAAAAAAAAAAAAAACACACAATATCTGAGAGAAAGAAAATACAAACACACACATATAAATCAATGTATTTGGCAATGGTAATAAAGCTAGCAGCCTTACAGTACAGACAGTCACAGAGGGGGTCGTAAAACTGTAGTATAATGGGTAAGGAGACCAATATCTAAATTTAGGCCGTTATTTTTTTGTTTCAAAAAGAAGTAGCATTCTTAGTTCAAACGTTTTCCTTTCCTGGATAGTTCTAAAATTCCCTTTAAAGCGGAGTTCCACACAAAAATGGAACTTCCGCTTTTCGGAACCCTCCCCCCCTCCGGTGTCACATTTGGCACCTTTCAGGGGGGAGGGGGGTGCAGATACCTGTCTAAGACAGGTATTTGCACCCACTTCCGGCATAGACTCCCATGGGAGTCTACGCCTCTTCCCGTCCCCACCGTCTCCTGGGAACACACAGCTCCTAGGAGAGAGCGGGGACCACTTGGGACGCGCAGCGCGACTCGCGCATGTGCAGTAGGGAACCGGGAAGTGAAGCCACAACGCTTCACTTCCTGATTCCCTCACCTAGGATGGCGGCAGCAGCTGCCGAGAACCGAGCGGGTTCTCGGCGTCGCCTGCTGACATCGCTGGACTCTGGGACAGGTAAGTGGCCATGTATTAAAAGTCAGCAGCTGCAGTATTTGTAGCTGCTAGCTTTTAATATTTATTTTTTTTGGTGGTGTGGGTGGACCCCCGCTTTAAGAACTAAAACACTGAGGTCTTCTTTAGCGTGGTATGATTGTGAGAAGTGATGTCCCAAAGGTGTGCAGAAACTGTCTCCTTTGTTCCTTGATGGTATGTTTTTGCACATTTATCCTCGCTTGCAACTTCTGTCCTGTTTCACCAACATAAGGTCCATTTCTACACCTTTTGCATTGGATGAGGTACACGACATTACTGGAGGTACAGCTGTATGATCCCATGATACTGAAGGTCCCATTTCTGTGTGCGACACTTTTGGATAGATTGATCTGGTTGCACAGTTTGCAGCATTTTTTAATGCAGGGTTAGGTCTGAGATTGGGTGGTTGTCTGAAAGCCAATATTGGGGGGTTGTTGAAATATTTCTTTCAGAGTTTCATCCTCTGCTATAATGGGTTGTAAATCTTTGATTATCTTTTTGATCCCTTCTAGTGCTGGGTTGTATGTGGTGACTAGAGGTACTCGGTTATTTGTTTTTTTTCTCTGTGTATTGGAGATATTTACAGATATTTGTAAAAAAAAAATTGAAAACTATTTATCATTTTCCTTCCACTTCACAATTACGTGCCACTTTGTGTTGATCTATCACATAAAAAAAAAATCCCAATAAAATACATTTTACGTTCTTGGTTGTAACATGACAAAATGAGGAAAATTTCAAGGGGTAGTAGCCTCCCTGGCGGTTTTCCCGAGTGTGGCTCGGGGTTAAAATTCAGGACCATTAGCGGTAACCCCGAGCCACACTCGGGATTACATCGCAGGATCCTGGTGTGGCTTTACTTACCTTGTCCCCGGGATCCTGCGATGTCCCCCGCAGTGTCCGTGGGCTCTGTCCTCGTCCGAAGCCTCTCCTTGCCAGGCTCCGTTCCCTGCGAGCGTCGCGACGCACGGGTGCGGAGCCTGGCGGCAAATTAAAAAAAATGTCAAAATCATAACACATACAGTACTGTAATCTTACAGATTACAGTACTGTATGAAATCATTTCACATCCCTTCTGTCCCCAGTGCTTTGGCCCATGCCCTGCATGCAGTTTTATGTGATATATACTGTTCTTTCTGCCTGGAAACTGGAGATTGTCCATAGCAACCAAAAAGTGTCCCTTTATGTCAAAAGTGGCTTTAGACCAGCTAGAAAACAGCGATAGTAAGTTAGAACACTTGCAGAATTGAGCGATAGTGAATCGTGGGGAAATTTATTTTATTACTATTTATTTTTATTTTTTTTAATTATTTATTTTTATTTATTATATTATAATTTATGTTTTTGTGTTTCAAACTTCATCATACCCGGGATATCTACTAGACTCTTGTTAGAACAGATTTAAGTGTGTTATTGTTAAGAATTACAGACCTACAATATAAAACGCCAAATTTCCATGCAAAATAATTGTACCGCTTTCAGCACCTAAAATCCGAAATAATCATACCGCCAGGGAGGTTAATACTTTTTCAAGGCACTGTAAAGAAAAAACTTCAATAGGGTTCACATCTAAGTTCAGGTTTGCCAAATTTTGAATCCAGGTTCCCCAAACTCTTGGCAGATCGAGCTCAAACAAATTTGTCCATTTATAACAATTATACAAATAATGATATAACATTACACTAGCTGGTTTCCAGGCACCCGCAGACACTCCAGAAGCATAATATAAACATATGCTGACAGGAAATGAATGCTATGTGCTATCAGAGGCTATGTAGCTGGGAGTCTCTGCAGGTCTCCATACTATGCATATAGATGAGCCTTTTTAAAAAACTTGGTGTCCCATCAACCTCAGCATGAAGTCAGCTTAACGCAACAACATTAATGTTTTCCATTAATTTCCAGAGTGCCATTTAACTACTGGTGTTCAGTCCAAGGTAAACTTGAGGGCAAGTTCAGCAGTGACAGACTAATCCACATAACCTAATATGTCAAGCTTTTTTTTTTTCTTTAAGTGGAAATCGTTTTTTCCCCTCCTCATTTCCAGTAAAGCTGATTAAATGCATGCCCTATTATGAATGCCGTCTGTGTGAAAGGTCCCTCATTATGCTGAATTGCTGGCTTTAATTACTTCCTGATTTTTATTAGAAAACTATCTGTTGGTATTTACGTAGTGCTATTTATTTAATATAATTTATCCGGACAATTCATCTCAGGCCTTGCAGCAGGGAATGTGTGAAGGAGGGCCTGTTCTCGTTGTCTGTAGCAACCAGATTTTGACTTCCATTCTCCCACCCAACTAAGGTTTCTGGTTTGGCGGGTCTCCAGAAAAATTGGGATATTTAGAAAAGCTGACAGCTTATTTTTTCCTATCAAAATACAAAACCTGCCTTTTTGCTGCTTAACAAAAAGTACATATGGACTTGTGTCTTTTTTTAACCTACCTAACTATATATCTTGCCTCCATTTAAAAACAATCCAAGTACAGAAGAATATCCGTTGATCTGCTAGAAACATCCTGTTGTGGGCTGACAGCACAGTATTTTGTGGACATTTTTGCCCAGTTGTCTTTTACTAAACAACTTAAATCTTCCCCCCTATTTTGTACTCCATAACATAGAGATTAATTGAGGTGTGGCCCAAAATAAGAATTGGGAGGGCTAAATACTCTCCTTGAGGTAACACAGGAAGCGTGCACAGGACAAATATGAATTTCTGCTCCTCTCTACCAATCCCTTCACTGGCTTCCTCTACCCCAACGTATATAATCCAAAATACTAACCACAACATACAAGGCCATCCACAACATCTCCCACAGCTACATCATCAACCTCATCTGCAGATATCACCAAAATTGTCTCCTAAGACCTAGTGCTCTCTAGCTCTCGTTACCTCCTGCAATGCTCGCCTCCAGGACTTCTCCAGAGCCTCTCTCATCCTCTGAAACCCCCAGCCTCAGTATGTCCGGTCAACCCCTAACCTGTCTGCCTTTAGGCGATGCCTGAAAACTCACTTATTCAGGGAAGCCTACCCAACCTCCACCTAAGAACTGTACCCAAGTCACCGCCATCAGATTATCTCTGCAGCTATTTCCTTTTGTACCACTTCCCCTCCCTTTAGAATGTAAGCTCCATGAGCAGTTACATCCTGTTCCTTCTGTATTGAACTGTATTGTAATTGCACTGGAAAAATAGAATGCTGGATAGCCACACTCCAATAAAGGAGACAAGGCATTTTGCCTTGCCTAGCAGTGGGACTGCGCTTGAAAATCCACCCAACACAAACCCACCGCATCTGGTGTGAATACATCCTCAGGGTTTTTATACATTTTAATAAACTTGCTAAAAAAATGACTCACAAAATCATGCGGCAACTTATAGTGCCACTCAAGGTATCCTGATAACAGACCAAAATCATGCGGCAACTTATAGTGCCACTCAAGGTATCCTGATAACAGACCAAAATCATGCGGCAACTTATAGTGCCACTCAAGGTATCCTGATAACAGACAGACCCAATGTCTCGCAGTGTTGAATAGGCGCAGGCTGGCAAATGCCTAATCCAGAAAGGAGTAGAACATGTAAAAAAAGAGACACCGCACACCGCTAGCTCATCAGGTCAAGAAAGATGTGAACGTAGAGAGCTACGCCCACTGGGTGGGGTGAAATGCGTCAGCCCATAGCTTAGGAGGAGTCCAAGGCTGAGGTCATTCACATCTTTCTTTACCTGATGAGCTAGTGGTGTGTGGCGTCTCTCTGTTCTTACATGTTCTTCTGCTTGCTATAAAAACTACCTGGGTAAAATATGACATCTGAAAGAGATGTAGTCCAAAAATCACATGGATGCCAAAGAATAAAAAAGAACCTTATACAGACCTTTACCACCCTACCTCCTTCCAGCAGCAAGGGTAAATGAGCCCTTAAGGCAAAGATGAATATATCTGCCCATCTCCAAGCAATATCTGTTCTATTCTGAATCATTCTAGTGCAGCCTTTCTCAACCAGGGGTCTGCCTGTAGTTCATAGGGGGTTCCTTAAAGTAATACTAAAGTCTTTGTTATTTTTAAACAAAACAAAAAAAAACTAACATGTCACACCTACCTGCTCTGTGCAGTGGTTTTGCACAGAGCAGCCCAGATCCTCTTCTCAGGTCCCCCGCCGGCGCTCCCGACCCCTCCCCCACAGTAACAGCTTGCTATGGGCACACCCAAGTTGAGCCGCTGCTCTCTGTGTCCATTCAGACACGGAGCCATGTCTCGGCTCTGCCCCCTCTCTCTGCTCATTGGCTCACTGACTTTGAGTGACAGCAGCAGGAGCCAATGGTGCTACTGCTGTGTCTCAGTCGATCAGGAGGGAGAGTCCCTGGACTTTGTGGCTCTCGTGCAACATCGAGGGATCGCGAAGGAGCTCAGGTAAGTATTAGGGGGGCTACTGACACAGAAGGTTTTTTTTATCTTAATGCATTAAGATAAAAAAAACTTCTGCCTTAAAAACCACTTTAAGCAGTGAACAGATTGGTGGTCAGTGTAGATGGGAGATCAATGGGCCAATTTTCCACTAACTACCAGTGTAGAGGGACACTTCTAAACTGACCAGTAAATGTTAGTGGACACCTCAATTTGTACTGCCTATGGATCTTTTGTGTTATTATTTATTTAATTTTAAGATTGTTACTAAAAAATGATTTCCTTGTATAGAGCAAGGGGGTGTTGAAATACCTGACCTGACCAAATTATTTATTTTATTTAAACATTTTCACAATTCACTGTTATAATTTATTGTTTTAGCGCACATTACCACAATGCAATAATATGAAGCCAGTCTTAAGATGGAAAATGTTACTTCAGTATAACAGGAGTTTTTTTCTTCACTCTCTTCATTCAAACAACAGATTATTTAAACATTTGAACAAAACTTAAAAAAAAAGATCACACTCCGATACAAGTAGAAAAAAAAATACTATTTCTCTTATAAAATATATGAACAGTGTGGAAAATTAAACGCAAAGACAGACTGTAAAAGAAAAATACTGCAGGCCTACAAAGGAAACAGACATTTAACATGTTAAATCAACACAAATGTGTATTTTAAAATCAAATAGGAACATAGCTGCGTCAAATCCAAACAAGGCCTCGAAACCTAAGCAGCGTTGAAGGCTCCTCTCTGAACTGTGGCAGGATTTCTGTTGATGTGCTTGGCTCCAGTTCAAATGATTTCTTTCCTTTTTAATAGTAAGTCATACAGACGCTGTTTTTCCAAATGGTCTGTATTAGAACGCCTTCTATCCCCGGAGAGCAATAGAATCTGAAGCGGAGCACAAATCAATTCCCTTAATTAGAGCTCGTCAGGACATTTACAGGCTGGGAGAGAGCTGTTGTGGCACACACTGGGCAGATTCCTCGGGAGCATTAGACTGAAAGCAACTCCCCGAATAGACACCTACTGAGCCACGCTCCAATTATCTCCTTTGGGTTTACCACTGGTTTAATTACATTGGCTGTGGCCACTTTTTGAATCATTCTCCTGAGCATACTCACTTTCAATCTCTGACACTCTCAAAAAGTGGAACAATTTGCTTTCTCTCTAGGATATGGGTGCTGTATGTAGGCACAGGAACTAAGGGTTTGCCACAAAGCACAGGAGGGTACAACAAAGGTACTTTATGTATCTGGGTTTTAAGGTAATGTTAGGAAGAGGATTGAGGTAAAGTCAGATTGAGAGTTGGAGAATGGGTTGTAGATTACGTTTCAAGAGTTATCTCCAATTAAGGTGCATGCTGTCTGCTCAAAATAAGCATCTTAATCTATCCGTGGGGCCTACCCCACTAATGGATAAACTAGTTAATATGGAGTCAAGGAAGGGACTTATCAGCTGTATGCTCATCTACAAACAGACAGTATTGCCCTGTAGGAATGGGTGGGAGAGGGACCTTAGAAACATCCAAGCAAAAACTTGGTTAGCAATACTAGAGCAGGTATCCCTGGGTCATTGAAACCTTCTCAACGGTTGATGTAACCGTTTATACTACATAGGGTCCATTGTACCCCACACAAATTGTATCAATGGCACCATAAGGATAACCTGTGTTGTCCGAGACGTCAGGGGGAGCCAGCTGACCTCTTTCATATGCTATGGAGGCGCCCCAAATTATTTTGGTACTGGGATGCGGTCTTTAACACTATAAATAGGGTCAAACATCCATTGCTCAAGAATCCCTTGTCTGTTTATTAGGGGGTCTTGACCCAGAGGTAAATACACCAAAAATTTGAATTCCAGTTACTAGGTTATTATATCTGGCTTGTAAACTCATTACCTCTAAATGGGCATCTCTTCATCCTCCCACCCAGGACTGGTGTAGTCAAGTGAATTCAATCCTACCCAGAGAGAAAGCTACGTTTCAACATAGAGGGTGCCCTCCCAGATTTGAGGAGCTTTGAACCCATGGTTATCCACCATAAGTCTAGCCTCATTGTGTGTGGTATTACACTGTAGGTTTCTCGGATTAGAAATGTATAGGCCTCACTTGCACTGTATGTATATGCTTCCAAGATAAATACACTTGGAAGCATATACATAGAGTGCAAGTGTATGTATAAACAGAATGTGGTGCAGCTATGCATAGTAACCAATCAACGCATAGTAACCAATGCATATGCATAGTAACCAATCAATGTTTAGGTTTTATTGTCAAAGCTTAATTGAAGTTAGAAGTTGATTGGTTACCATGCAGATCTGCACCAGGTTTTGTGTGCACCAGTTTTAGTAAATCTCCCCCAGTGTTTCTGCCCTTGCGCAGCGTGTGCATTTTTGTTGGTGGCATGTACCACATTTAGTGTTGTTCACCAATTTTAGTACATATACCCCACTCTTAAGTACACAATGGGGTTTATTTACTAAAGCTGGCAAGTGCAAAATCAGGCTCACTTCTGCATAGAAACCAATGAGCTTCTAAACCCAGCTTGTTCAATTAAGCTTTGGTAATAAAACATGGAAGCTCATTGGTTTATATGCAGAAGGGAGCCTGATTTTGAACTTTCCAGCTTTAGTAAATAAACCCCATTGTGTACTTAAAAGTGGGGTATGCCTGTAATTCTCCCGCCAATGAAGACCCAGAGAGATTTCACTGTCAGCAAGGGTATCACAAGTTGAAGTTCTCAGATCAGAGATAGATTGGTACACTAAAACAATGCCCTAATAAAAACTGCAATACTGAGCAGACGCACAAAGGTTGTGCTTAACATATGCATTTAAAGGATATATTTATATCCTTAATTGGAGTACTCCTTTAAAGCATGCCATTAAAAGAAAAAAGAAAAATGTGATACTGAAATGTGGTAAATTATAGCTCTATATACCACAAAGACTAAACCTAGCCACTTCATGTGTGGTTTCTTAAACATGCAAACCAAGGCTGAGCTCTACTCAACTGTGATTTGATCTGGGATGTGAAATTGCGATTTTCTCACAATACCATGTTCACATCCTAGATCAAATGGCATCCTGGAAAACCGAGCCTTGATACCCGTATACACTCAAATTCTCATTGTGTGGTCTGTGTCAAATTTCTACACACAGAGACTATATAATGTCACATTTACCATGGTCATGCTTCCATAATAAATTAACAAAAATAAATTTTATCTCAGTGGAAAACTATACTATCACTATTGTTTTTAGAAAACTACCAATACATTGAGAACAAGACATGTACCTAAAACATTAAACAACCAAGAATAATATTATGTTGCCTGCACATACTTTGATATTAAAATGAGAGTGTAAGATATTTTTGCAAAACCTCATGGATGTTTGTATCTAATATTCTCTCACCTCTTACTGCAAGCACCTGATGGCATAGGTCTCTCTTTTCTCTTGTCATTTCTTTTAAAAGTCTAGAGCATCATTTTTCAACCAGGGTGTCTTCTGGGTTCTTCAGGGGTGGCTTTGCAAAATGCCTAAAAATGTCCCCAAATTGCCCAAAAATTGTCACCAAGCCAGGAAGGGGGGTGAGGCCTGCCTTTTTGTTACACAAAGCCATGGGCTTTAATTGTGCAGCATTATAACCTTGGGCTTGCTGCTGGCATTCTAACAACCGCTGATGTCATAGGTTGTTAAAAAGGACATCAGGCACCTGGGGAAATCTTTGTGTGCCCCTCTCCATCAGCACTTTAGATAAACGACAGAGAAACTAAGGGTGAAAAGAAATGCTGGAATACTAGTCAGTACTAGGGTGAAAAAGGTGTATTTGCTTTATAAAAAATAAATCACCTCTAATGCTGGATGTCCTGTGTGTGCCGTTACATTGAGTACAACTTTTAGTTTGGTATTTTATATTTTAAAAGGGGATGCCTCAAAATTGTGCATAATTTTAAAGGGTGTCCTGACTGAAAAAAGAGGAAGAGGAGGAAGAAGAAGAAGAAAGCACTCTACAGTGGTCTTTAAACTGCGGCCTTTTGCTTGCCTGTATACAAGACACAATTCTGCTAACTGACAACAATGGGGCATCATTTCTTCCGCTAACAACAATGGGGCACTTTTTTTTCTAATGATAACAACCATAGGGCAATATTCCTCCCTCTAATACCAAATTGGGTGATGTTTACTCCCACTAATACCAGGAAAATTTCCACTCCTGCTGGCCTCAGTCTGGCCCTCTAAAGTCTGAAGGACAATAAACTTGCCCTTTGTTCAGAAAGTTTGGAGACCCTTGGTCTAAAGTAGGTAATTCAGGCCCTTTAACCACTGTGTTCTTTGTCAGCACTTTACCAATACAGGATAATAATAGGAACAAGACAAGGCATTTATAAAAAAAAGGGAATTTATCCTCAAAATGCCAAGGTTTGTGGTCTTTTTCGGCATTGCATAGTTTTAGCGATTCCGATAATTGTTGTTAAAAGTTATTTGTGATTTAGACTGGTTACATAACACATTATATATATATATATATATATATATATATATATATATATATATATATATATATATATATATATATATAATGTGTGTGTGTATATATACATACACACACATACACACACATACACACACTTGGATGCCAAAACACATGCAGTTGTTCGTATTGTGATTCACACACATCTACAACAATTAATAGACAGATGGGTCACCTCAGCTTTCTCTATTATACAAATAATTAAGGTGATTATAGTTGTACAAGTACACTCGCAACTGAAACAATTGATTACTGTCCGTGATACTTTTTTATTTGCCTGAACATCCAATTTTTCAGGACAAGATTTTGGGATGTGCCCCTTCACTAGTACTACTTAGACCTTAAAGAAGGGGCCCACCCCGAAACCTTGTCCTGAAAAATTGGATGTTGGTGCAAATAAAAAAAGTATCACAGACAGTACTCAATTGTTTCTATTATACATAAAAACATACATCAAGAAACTAAGTAATGGGACTTTGGGCGCACAACTATATTAAACTACAAAACATTAAAATGGGGTTTTTGAAATGTTATTAAATGTCATACAAAAAAACACAGAAAGTAAACATGAACATTTAAAAACAAGTCTGATTTAGGCATATATCTCAGTTAAATACACCCTAGTGGATCCTATCCTGCAGTCTCTTAAATAATCCTCCGTAAATATAAATAGACAATTCAGACAATCATTCCAAGTAGAAACAAGGATAAACTTCCCCTGATGTAGAATGAGGGAGGAATATGGAGTTGGGATTGAAAGAACACTGCAGGTCTGGTATTCCAAGGTGGTGTAATCTCTAATTGCTCTACATGTTTCACGTTGACAAGGAACGCTTCTTCAGGAGCTAGAGGTTCAAATAAATATGATGAAAAGAGATGCTCACAATAGTACAGTTAATCAGTAGATCGCTATAACGATCCCAAGTAAAAATATATTTCTGAGGTGGGTCAGATAGGCAGCAAAGTCAGGGGCCTCCCAGGTGTATATCACATCAGCTAGTCGTGAGTAGAAGGAATAGCTTGTATGGGCTTTAATTCCAGAGATAGATAGAAAAAGGATTGGGAGTGCGCTGCTCTCTTCAGCCAGTGCCTAGTCTATGCCCTTTTAAACAGAGCACAACATAGCCCCATATATAGGGACGCGGAGACCGGAAGCAGCTGGTCTAATCTAAAGTCCCATTACTTAGTTTTTTGATGCCTTTAATACATTGTCGGGGACGTTGGCACAAATGACTATCAAGTACCTACAGAGTCACCCTGTATGTTAGGTACTTCAATACAAGGACCTCCTTTTTGCCATAAAAACATACAGCTTTGACCCTTCTCATTTCAGCCTGTTGATTGGCCAATAAAAGAGCAGAAACAAACTAATTGAGTCATCTCAGTGTTCCACCATCCTGTATGTAAAGTATGTGTGTTAGACTGACAGCACTGTGCCATGCAATGAAGCCAGACTGGAAAACCCTGCCTGCTTAACATCTATCACTCTGTTGAGCAGGGAAGCCAATATAAAGCCAAAGTTCATTTTCTTACTGGAACATTTATAGACTGTCAGGAGATATTTCATAGGTGTTTAGGAGATCTTTAAATTTATGCAGTGGTTCTCACAAGGATGAAGTGCTTCAAGACTGTCCACAGCAAACCAATGCAAAGCCAGCATCCATGTGTTTTCATGACAGGTTTCATTTAACATCTTTCCTGTATAGTGAAAGCCAAGAAAACAAGAAGAGGGAATGGTATGCATTTACCTAAAGTGCTGACAATGGTTTGTAACACATGGCACAAAAATGGAATAAAACATGTTCAGACTAAAGTGAACATATTTCTGCTCTCCTGTGGGGCCAAGATTAATAAGAAACTCCCCATAACACCAGTCTATCCAGCTTATATGTCAGAAATCAGAATTAGTTGGCTTGAGGTGTTTTCTTACACGAGGGAAGGGGGGTTCAATTCAAGCTTTCCCGTCAGCCATTAAGAAAAGCTTTGCAGCTGAAATCCTGCTTTTTACAGTTCAGCGGCTCATCTTGCCTTCCTTAACTGTAAATTGAGCAGTTACATGTTCCGTTCTAACACTCCTCTACTGTGCCGAAAGAGAGAGAGAAAAAAACAGCGCTTTTTTTGCTTAAACTTTTTGCCTTGAAGGTGAAAAATGAACCTCTGACTGTACTAATCTTAAGTGCCATCATGCCACTCAGGAAAATTTGCATTCAATAAGCTCTCAGAAGCACAGCCTTTTCTTGTGAACTGTAAAAAAAATGGGATTTTTGTACTTGCCATAAAATCAATTTCTTGGAATTAATGGACGGCCACAGGAATTCAGAGATTGTTGGGTTATAGCACCCTTTACAGAAGGCTAACAAAAAAACTGTGGCCAGCCTGGTATAACGCAGCATGCCTCAGGTTGGTGAAAAAGCAGTATCATGATTAAGGATGAGCTCCGGCGTGTTCACACAGTCCACGTGCAGAGCCCGCCAGGAAGTCGGCGCTGCGCTAATCACAGGCAGTGAGACATTTCCAGATCTCTGCAGCCGCGCATCGGGACAATGTCTCACTGCCTGTGATTAGCACAGCGCCGACTTCCTGGTGGGCTCTGCACGTGGGTTGTGCGAACACGCCGGAGCTCATCCTTAATCATGATCATAGACACAGAGGAGAAGGTGGGTCTGTGTACATGAACAAACTCCAAGAAATTGATTTTTTTTTTTTTTTAAACTTACATTTTTTTTATTAAATTTTCAAGGTTAACATACATACGATTGTCAATGGTAGTTTTTCTACCATTACTTCTCTACATTACTTTTATGAGACCTTACTTAGTACTTGCTTTCATAACATGTTAATAGATTTTTGTGTATAATAATATATAGTAACTTCAAGTTTTCTTGGTGTCCGATCCGCACCTACCCCCAATGGGTACTAACTGTAAGTGGGGACTAGGCACCAAGTTAGGAATATAAAAAAAAAAAAAAAACATATCTGCAATTGATATAGGTATTTAGCATACCATTATGTGTCAACAAGAGTGAACTTATTAACATTAACCATGTGCTGGAATAATAGGATAAAGACTTGTCGTAATGTTATGGGGTAGCATGACTGATTTTGAGAAGTTTAGTGAGGGGTAACACCAACTGTTACTAGATTAAACAGATGGTAAGAAGACATGACTAGTTATATGAAAGACTTTGTTAGATCCGTGTCAAAGGGGTTTGCTTCTTTGGTCAGCAATCCATGTAGCCCAATTTTTGAAAAAGATTGTGGTGGTCAGTTTAGATTTGGCAAATGCATATTCCAGTTTGAAGTGTTCATTTAGTATGCGAATGGTATCTGTTACTGTAGGTGGATTCACGGACTTCCATTGTTTTGGATCAGAATATGAGTCACTAGTGCTTTGGATTGTTTGTGCCACGTGGGGATCGATAAACCCAGCAGGAGATCTAGTGATGTCAGTGGAAGGGATGCTGGGCATGTAGAGGATATGAGGCTAGATACCTCTTGCCAGTACATTTAAATATTGGGGCAGTCTCACCAGATGTGACGTTGAGTACCTGTCTCATCGCAGCACTTCGGTGATGACGTAGGGTAGATGGCGGTGAGCCTGGCTGGGGTGAGGTACCATTTGTGATAGAGTTTTTGTACAGCTTCCCAGTGAAAGATGCAGAGGGACAGGCAACAAGGTAGATTTATTGCTTGGCGCCAAAGTTTAATCGGTGGCGGACTATGCGCTAGAGAAGACCAGTAGTTGGTTGAAGAGGTTAAGTGTTCCTCCGATGGAGTGGTAAGCAGATTGTACGCCGGTTGAGTGCCGGTTTGGGAGTATCATAGTATTTCAATATGACATTAGGGAGTGAGTCCTTCTGTGTCCATTGAATTTTAGAAAGTGTTGATCGAATCCAAAGATATAAAAAGGAATGCGGGGCAACCCTGTATGTCTATTGCAGGTATGAGAATGGATGTAGTCCCGAAGTGCAGTATAAGAGACCCAGGTTAGTAATTCCTTTACTTATCCACTGATCGAGATTTAGATCCGGTGATAAAAGTTCTATAGCTTTCATGGGTAGCCTAGAAAGAGAAGAAAGGGGAATTCCTTTGTTGATTTGTGTGATGACTGTCTATACTCGAATTGCTGCCATTATTGAGCTAAGAAACTGATGTTTTGGTTTGTGGTTGAGTAGGATGGCAGAAAGTATAGTATTTGTGTCAGAGTTGAGAGCCGTGGTTTCAATCTGTTTCCATGTATTTGGGGAGTTAGCTGACCGCCATTCTCTCAGTTGGTCCAAGAGTACTGCTCTCCATGTTGAACAGGGGTTAGGAGAATGGTCTTTTTTGATCTTGGTTGTTTAGGTTGCCATATAAATGTGTTCATTAGACCTTGTAGTTTTCTTAATTGAGATGAAAGAAAGGGTAAGGGAATAGTGCAGAACAAATAGAGTATATGAGGGAGCAGAAACTTCTTTGATTGAGCAATTCTACTGGCCCAACAGACGGGGAAATTGCTCAATTCCTTGGAAATGTGTAGAAGTTTCTCCACGAGGTTGTCATAATTTACTTTAGTCAGGTTATGGCTCGGGCATGTTAGATGGATTCCAAGATAGGGGAGAGAGGATTTGGTGGACCATGTAAAAGGGATGACGCGGTTATATTTTGTGTAGTTTTTGAAAAAAAAAAAAATGTTTAGCATGGTAGATTTGCTATGGTTGATTTTGTATAGGGAGATCGAGCTAAAATTGTCGATAATTTTTTTGACAGCTAAAAGGGATAAGTTGGGATTGGTTAAAGTAATAATGACGTCATTGCAATATTACCCGATTTTATGTTCTATGTACCCAAATTTAATTCCCGTCATTGCTATTGCTGAGCGGATGGATTGCGCTAGTGGTTCCATGATCAAGGCAAAAATCAAGGGAGAGAGCAGGCACCCTAGTTTGGTGCCGTTGGTGATTTTGAAGGGATCTGATACTATTCCCGATTTCCAGACTCGCGCAGTGGGGGAGGAGTAAAGGCTCAACACGGCAGCTAGAAATGATTCTGCGAACCCGATTTTATGGGGAACACCTCCTCTATATATGTCCAGTGGACCCTGTCGAATGCCTTCTCTGCATCCAAAGAGAGGAACAGGGAAGGTGTTCGACTATGCTCCACCCACTGCATGAGGTTGATGAGTCGTCGGGTACCGTCCAACGCCTGCCGCCCCAGTATAAATCCCACTTGGTCTTGGTGTATTTGGGGAATTATCGTGGACGTTAATATTTTTGCGTATATCTTGGTGCCCAAATTTAGGAGTGTAATTGGTCGGTAATTAGCGGGATTGTCAGGAGATTTGCCTGGTTTTGGTGATGTGACTACGAGGGCTTCCAATGATTCTTTGGGAATAGTACCTAGGTTAGCAAAGTGGTTGAAGGCGTTACAGAGACGTGGTGTGAGAAGGTCGGAGAAGTGTTTATAGTATTCGTTTGGGAATCTGTCTGGGCCAGGGGCTTTATGTAATGGGAGTTGCTTTATGGTCTTAGTTATTTCTTCTGCGGTAAAGGGAGTTGATAGTGTTTCTAACTGTTCGGGAGTTATTTTGGGAAGGTGTATTGTTGAGAGAAAGGCTTTAATATTTTTTCTTTGCTCTGTGTGGCTAGAGGGTCGGGATCTTTTAGGTTGTATAACTTAGCGTAAAATGCACTAAATTAGTTTGCAATGTCTAGTGGATTTTGAAGGCGCTTACCTAGAGGGTCCGTGAGGAATTGGATCTTATTCTTGGAGAATTGGTGTTTGTTTAGCTAGGAAGGCCCCTGATTTGTTGGCTGAGGCGTAAAACTTAAGTTTAAGTTGCTTGATATAATAATCAATTTTTTTTGTGTAGATGTTCACTTAGTTGGTGTCTGAGATTTTTTAATTCTGTGGCGGTCACGGAGCTATGGTATTTCTTGTTAGTCTGTTTGAGGTCACGTATTTTTCTTAGTAAGGTCTCTGTAGTGAATGCATGCACTTTTTTTGTTTGAGCACCCATTTTTATAAATAGATCGCGTAGAGAAGCCTTATGTGCATTCCAAATTATGGAAGGATCATCAATCGAGTGGGAATTATGTTGGAAAAAGTTCTCAATCTCGGATCGAACCTGCCCCTCAAGGGGGATGTTTGTTGGTGAAAAATTTGATTGAGACTGGCGCATGGTCCGACCAAGAGATCGTGCCTATTTGCGCTTCTGTGACAGATTGCAGCAGGTATTTGTCGGTGAGGAACAAGTCGATCCGGGAGTAAGAACCCTGGGAGTGAGAATAAAAAGTGTAATCCTGTTCCTCATCATGTAAGCACCTCTATGGGTCCCATATAGGTCTTCTTTCTTAATCAAAGCTAGAGCAGAGGGTCTTCGTTTCATTGAGTTATTTGTGTCGAGGGTTGTGTCAATTATGTAGTTGAAGTCCCCGCATATTATTACTGGATTCGATCTGTAAGGTGCTATTTTAGAGAGTAGCTTTGTATAAAAGTGTTTTTGACCTGTATTTGCCACGTAAATATTGACTATGGTGAGGCAGTAATTCTCAATTGTTGCTAATTAGATACCTGCCCTCCTCTTCCGCCTCATACTGATGCAGTGTAAAATGAGACAGATTTGCTTATTGCGATCATAACACCTTTTTTCTTTTTGGGTGCGTTGGCAAAGAAGCATTGTGAATATCGTTTGTGTGAACAAGAGGGCGGTTTAGTTTTAAAGAAATGTGTTTCTTGAACACAGAGTATATCTGCGTGTTGGGACAGTGCTTCTTTTCATAAGAGATTTTGTTTAAATGAGGAATTTAAACCTTTAGCATTAATTGATGTGAGAGAAATGGCCATGTTGGTCGAGATTACCCAGTAGGTGTGAGCCAGAGGAAGGAGATCACACTTAAAGTATTTGTCAGTCAGGTGCAATAATAGTAGAAAATCAGCCTATAAAAGCATAAAACTGTACCAGATGTGCTGAGTAACACTTGTATGGTAAATAATAACAAATGCTAATAGTCTAATTACTGTATATACTCGAGTATAAGCCGACCTGAATATAAGCCGAGGCACCTAATTTTACCACAAAAAACTGGGAAAACTTACTGACTTGAGTATAAGCCTAGGGTGAGAAATGTGCAGCTACTGTAAGTGAAAAAGAGGGTCAACAATGCCCATTTGCAGCCTCACTGTGCCCATTTGCATGCTTCACTGCGCCCACTTGCAGCCATAGGTCCCCCGAACTTCAAACTCGGTAGTTAAGGGTTCCTAGATGCCCCCTAGCTGCAGCAGGGGTCTCTGGACCCAAAGGGCCTGGAAATGACATTGCTGCAGATGGACACAGTTGACCGACTTTGGGGCCCCGTATCGCGGGGCCATTTGGAGCTAGGATCCCCAAATTAGGAATGCAAACCCAGTAAAACTAGCACTACAACATATCCAAGTTGGGGTTCCTAGCACCAAGTGGCCCCGAGATACGGGAACCCAAAGTCGGTTCGGAAAATGTCAAGCACTTTTCTGCAGCAGAGAATGACATTTTCCGAACCGACTTTGGGGCTCCGGATATGTTGTCGTGCTAGTTCCACTGGGTTTGCATACCAAATTTGGGGTTCATAGCACCAAGTGGCCCCAAGATACGGGGCCCCAAAGTCGGTTCAGAAAATGTCATTCTCTGAAGCTGCAGAAAAGTGCTTGACTCGAGTATAAGCCGAGGGGGGCATTTTCATCACAAAAAAAGTGCTGAAAAACTCGGCTTATACTTGAGTATATACGGTAGGTAATACAGGAAGTTTCTGAACAATAGTATTAACAAAATAGAACACAATAGTTTGCTTAGCACACTGTAACCTGAGGGGGTGGGACAAACTAATAACGTCACCCACGTTGGATCCTATTGCTGCAGGAACAGGTGGCAGTAGTAGTGTTTAGCCTCAGTCTTTGTTAGGTATTGGGGAACAGGAGGCGGTATGTGTAGGTTGCGATCCTCTGTGTCCTGGAGTATCGGTGCATACCGGCAGTAACCCCCAGTTGGTTAACTTTTTGTACCCGTCTTTGGGGTTGAGGATGGGGATTAGTTGTTGTTTGTAGGTAACCAGTAATTTAGTTGGGAACCCCATCTGTATATGATTTTATGCTCTTGGAGTATTGAGGTCACTGGGGTGAAAGCTCTGCGCATCTCCATTGTGGCAGGGGAGAGGTCGGTAACATTAGTATATTGGAATATGGAGTTGGTAGCGGTTTAGTGTTTTTGGCGGCATAGAGGATTTGATCTTTAACGTGATAATAGTGTATCCGCGCCAGGACATCCCTTGGCACCTCGGCAGGAAGGTGGGCGGGCTTAGCAATCCTGTGTGCCCGATCGATAGGGAGATCACGTGCGTTTAGGGGGGGGAGAAGTTTTGAAAAGAGTTGTTGAAGGAATTGCGTGAGTTCAATCACTTTAATCGATTCTGGTATGCCCCTGAATTTAATATTGTTGCGTTTAGAGCGGTCCTCTAAGTCCACCAATTTCACTTTGATGTGTTGAATTTCTTCCCCATGGTGGTCATGGGCATCCAGGAGCTCATTATTAGCCTTGGAGTCTTCCTGCATGTTCTCTTCTAATACATCAACCCTCTCCTCTAGGCAGTCCACTCTGTCATGTATCTGAGAGATGGATAGCTGCAGCTCCCTGTGTGGGTCCCTCTGCAGGGTTAACAACATAGATTTAAGCATAGCCTCTGAGACAGTATTGTCTGACACAGGCATTGCTGCCAGGGATGTGCTGTTGTCTGCAATGGTGTCTGCGCCTGATGAGTTGGCCCATAATTGCTTCTTAGTCTGGGGCTCTTTACATGGTGAGGGAGCAGGGGAAGACGCCTGTCTCTTACCTCTATCTGCCCCCTGTAAGCTGGGTGAGGTTTCCGGAGGAGGTAGTGTCCATAGTTTCCTTAGCTTCCTTAAAGAGGGTGGCAGGAGTGTCCCCATTAGATCGGGGAGACTGTGAAGCGTGTCCTGGGAGAGCGGCTGCTCGTGTGCCTCCGTTCCTGGTGCCGGTGCCGTCTTCGGCTGACTGCATGGCCGCGGTGTTGTAATAGTCAGTGAGGCATGGTGCAGGTGGTTTAAACCTATTTTTGGACATGCCCAAGTGTTCCCTTGTCTGTCATCCTGCGATACAACCCTATCGTGGGTCAGATGGTCGCTGTAGGTTGCGGAGGATTTGAATGGTTGAGCGGAGCTCAGGACTCACACCTCCATCTTAATCCGTAGCAGGCCACGCCCATTTTCTTTCTCGTTCATAGAGGCAAACAGAAAATCAGAAACTGCTGAAAACAAAAGCAATCCAACTGAGGGGTGGGAAGGAGCAACAAAACAGGCCCACAAGAAAACAACAGAACTGGGGACTGCATGCAACTCAAAGAACTGCCTGATGGACCTTATGCCTGAAGCTGGTATCCGATAAGGCCTAAACATTCACCTGTTAAAACTTTGCAAGCATGTAAAACAGAAAACTGTGTAGAAGCCTTGCAAATCTGGGAAACAGTAGCACAATATTTTGTTGAAGGTGTTAGGGGTGGAATTGGGCAAATGGGACTACCACGAAGGAGGCTACCATCAGCTTCAAAACTATCATGCAGAAGCAAAAATTTGGATGACTTTTGGAACGAAGAATCTGAGCGGAGAGTTTGATGTTTCTGCTGAGGTAGTAAAACTCTCGCTTGAGCTGTATTTAGGACAAGACCCAGATACTTTGAACAATGAGTCAGCTCCAGCTCTAACTTCTTAAGGAGCCAAACCTCTTCAAGTTCTCCAAAACAGGGATGCCCTGGGAGTGCAGCAAGGCTAGCACGGTGGGCCAAAATCAAAATCTTGCTGATTACTCGAGGTGCAGAGAATAGCCCTAATGGCAGGGCCATAACCCGGAAGCATTGAGTGCCCAAATCAAAGCAGAGTCAAAATAGGGACACGCAGATACGCATCTTTGATGTCCACAGAGGCCAAAAAGTCTCCCAAGTGAAGAGAAGAGAGGCCATCACAGATCTGGCTGATTCCATGTGGAAATTCTATGTCCAAATAAAAACATTTCGTGCTTTGAGATCCAAGATGGAGAGAATGCTGCCTTTGTTCTTGGGAACACGTTGGAATAGAACCTCTCGAACGTGTCCTGGGTTGACCTCACTGCTCCATGAGGGCTGCATAAAGATATGATAACTTGTGTGGTGACATAGGTTGTAATACATGAACCAAGCAGGGGGCTGAGAGCAAAATTCTAGCTTGTAAACGTTGGAACCCACTTACCATCTGAGATACTTGCTGGTCATATGTCTGCAAAGGCTAACAGACATCCCCCCACCCCACTCCATGCTGAAGAAGGCTTGTCTGAGGATTTGGGAAACTTAGGAGTCCAGGGTTTACAGGAGGCCTGGTGGCCAGGTTTGGGCTTGGCTTTGGAATTGGAGGCCTGGAAGTAACAAAAGGAACCCTTCTTGATTTTAGAGGAAGGGTGAGAGTTCCTGGTCTGAGGTCTCGGCTTCTTCTGCTGGGAGGAGCCTACGACGTCACCACATTCGTTCTCGTGTTGGGCTGTATACGAACTTAGGAAGCGGAGGCAGCAGACGGAGACGCTGACTCTTGTTGATTGTACGGTTCATGCTGTTCACTTCACCGATGTTTTGTAAGTGCAATTCTTTTTAATAAATCGACTGTGCAGAATGTATCACGCTATGGATTGTCCTCTTGTTTTTCATTCCTGAGATATCATCTGTCGCTTACGGGTACCTTATGCTGAGGTTGTGGGGAGCCCTGAATTCCCTGTGCCATTTATGACTGCTGTAATAGCAGTCATCGGGATCTGGTAAGCACATCTGATATTCCACCTTGGGTGTGAGGAACCATAGAAGATTTCCCCATCTGCATCTTCATCTTCTTTTTGGCACTTTCTGGCACTTTTCTTTTTTATCATGGATTCCCTTTTTTTTGGCTTTTTTGGACTTTAATAATTCACTTAGCCACGTATATGTATTTTTATTTTACAATTATTCTACACCAATTTTTGGATATCAGTGTATGACTTTATTTATCTCACATTGGTTTTTATTTGTTATTTGTGTATAATTTCACATATACTTTTACGGTTATTTATTTCAAATTTATTAATTCATTTTAGTAGTTTGTTCAATAATGGTTTAGCGCCGCATCTTTTTTGTATTATTTGGGGCAGGTAAGTGCTCAACGCTCATGACATCCTTGATAAGGGTGTCCTGGCCAGCTCTGAAGAGATGTTGTTGCTTGAAGGGCATGCACAGCAGACAGGTAAGCAGACAGTTTTCCCATAAGTATTCCGTAGCCCAACATTTTCACCAAAGCATCCTTTTCATGTTAACCGACTGGAGACTCCTAAAAGAAATCAGAATGGAAACATCTAAAAAACTATCCACTCTGTAGCTTGCAGGTACGAGCCCCAAATGCAAGCAAGGGATCAGCTTGAAAGGCGGCTGAATCCCTTCTCATAGTCTTAGTCCAATCGGCAAGAGTTTGACAGACTAGCATACATGTAGACCAAAGCAGGGCCTATCACTTGAGTCACTTGTTGATGAGATCCTTAAACACAGGCACATACTCCAAGGAATGTATACTTGCAAACAGGAGCAGCAATACATAAGGTGCTTTTGCAATGCTAAATGGCAAGAAAAAAAGCATGTATATGCGTGGCACTCCACTGGGAGTAGGAGGGATTTTACCAGGATGGCCACTGTTTTTGGTTTACGAGTGTCTAAATCCTCCCATAGGCCTCATTATAACCCAACTGTCTCTGAGTTTTTGTGTCTTTCAATAAACGAAAAAGAAAAACATCTCGTTTGGCAATGATAAAAGACTGTAGCTCCCTTGATTCTGCAAAGACTTCGCTTATAGTTAAAAGGTGGAAGCCAAAACTGTCATTTGAGCAAAAAATCTAGTTTAAACAGTTATGATTGGGCCACATAATGAAAAAAATAGTATAATTGCAGGTTTGCGGAGTGGATTGTACACATGCCACTGCAAAGCAGAAAAGAATATACCACTATCGTGTTTAGCATGCAATCTGCCATACCTGCACTCAAAAGGTAAATTGCTATTTTTTTACAGCGCCTGCAGAAAATGGACATGGCTGCAGTGTCAGGCAGGGATGCTTGAATCACAAGACTGCCAGCTTTCTAATCTCTAATGTAAGGAGCTCTAAATATACAGTTTTGCTCATAAGTTTACATACCCTGGAAGAATTTATGATTTCTTGGCCATTTTTCAGAGGATATGAATGATAACACAAAAACTTTTCTTTCACTCATGGTTAGTGTTTGGCTGAAGCCATTTATTATCAATCAACTGTGTTTACTCTTTTTAAATCATAATGGCAACATAAACTACCCAAATGACCCTGATCAAAAGTTTACATACCCTGGTGATTTTGGCATCATAAAATGCACACAAGTTGACACAAAGGGATTTGAATGGCTATAAAGGTAACCATCCTCACCTGTGATCTGTTTGCTTGTAATTAGTGTGTGTGTATAAAAGGTCAATGAGTTTATGGACTCCTGACAGACCCTTGCATCTTTCATCCAGTGCTGCACCGACGTTTCTGGATTCTGAGTCATGGGGAAAGCAACATAATTGTCAAAGGTTCTGAGAAAAAGGTAGTTGAACTGTATAAAACAGGAAAGTGATATAAAAGGATACCCAAGGAATTGAGAATGCCAATCAGCAGTGTTTAAGCTCTAATCAAGAAGTGGAAAATGAGGAGTTCTGTTGAAACCAAACCACGGTCAGGTAGACCAACTAAAATTTCAGCCACAACTGCCAGGAAAATTGTTCGGGATGCAAAGAAATACCCACAAATAACTTCAGGTGAAATACAGGTCTCTGAAAACATGTGGTGCGGCTGTTTCAAGATGCACAATAAAAAGGCACTTGAAGAAAGATGGGCTGCATGGTCGAGTCGCCAGAAGAAAGCCATTACTACGCAAATGCCACAAAGTATCCTGCTTACAAACAGCACAGAGACAAGCCTCAAACCTTCTGGCACAAAGTCATTTAGAGTGACGAGACCAAAATTGAGCTTTTTGGCCACAACCATAAACACTACATTTGGAGAGGAGTCAACAAGGCCTATGATGAAAGGTACACCATTCCTACTGTGAAACACAGAGGTGGATCGCTGATGTTTTGGGGATGTGTGAGCTACAAAGGCACAGGAAATTTGGTCAAAATTGATGGCAAGATGAATGCAGTAGGTTATCAAAAAATACTGGAGGAACATTTGCATTCATCAGCCAGAAAGCTGCACATGGGACGTACTTGGACATTGCAACATCACAAGGCCAAGTCGACCTGTCATTGGCTACAGCAGAATAAAGTGAAGGTTCTGGAGTGGCCCTCTCAGTCTCCTGACCTCAATATCATTGAGCCACTCTGGGGAGATCTCAAACGTGCAGTTTATGCAAGACAGCCCAAATTTTTACAAGAACTGGAGGCTTTTTGCCAAGAGGAATGGGCAGCTTTACCATCTGAGAAGATAAAGAGCCTCATCCACAAATACCACAAAAGAATTCAAGCTGTCATTGATGTGAAAGGGGCAATACACGGTATTAAAAACTGGGGTATGAAAGCTTTTGATCAGGGTCATTTGGGTAGTTTCTGTTGCCATTATGATTTAAAAAGAGTAAACACAATTGCTAATAAATGGCTTCAGCCAAACACTAACCATGAGTGAAAGAAAGGTTTTCGTGTTATCATTCATATTCTCTGAAAAATGGCCAAAAAATCATAAATTCTGTCAGGATATGTAAACTTATGAGCACAACTGTATGTAATTGTTGCTCTTTTCTTAATAGAAATTTGTGGGCTAAGCACCATTAATAGGTTTTGACTGAAAACAATACAATAGGTGGATGCTTATCTTGAAGATGCATGATCATACAAAAAATGCGAAGAGCGAGCAAGTAAAATATGAACCGCAAACTAGAAAATTTATTTTAGGCATGCTGCACAATACAAAGCCAAAATGAGTACACCCAGAAAATACATAATTCTTTTCCTTTAAAAATGGGGTCTGTAATAGAGTGTGAATAGCTGAGTTCCTGTTAGAGACAGCGCACCTTCTTATTGGACTGAGGTCATTCTGGTATACATATCACCCGGGGTATTTATAAACAGTAAGATATTTAGAGAAGATCTGTCATTCCAATATAACATTTTTTATCTTGAATTTAGATTGGCAAACTCCCAGCTCAGCTCAGCAGCAGAGTAGCCCGAGGCAGTGCTTAGTATGTGTCAGTACTGTCATTCATCAGGAAAAAAAACTAACTGGAGATCTCTGTTGATCTGTGCAAGAGGTGGGGCAGGTGGTTGTACAGAATGTAAGATAACTATCAATCTTCAGCTGATGTCTCTGGATGACACCAGACTGCTCCACTGCACGATAAACCCTTATCCAACGGGGAAATAGCAATTGCCCATGTTAGATATTCTGAAGTAGAACTCGGATCAGATTACTAAAAATGATAGCTGATATATCTTTTAAGGGTCCAATGACTGTTTAGTCTATGGGGATGTAACAGAAAGGAATATTTACCTTATTCTTAGGTCCCACGGAGGCTGGCGGCATTCATTGCTTCCAATTCCAGCCCCAGAATGTGTACAGGTTCTCAACTTCTTCACTTACAATGCAGGTCCAGCAGTGGCCGCTGGTTCTGCATTTCTACATTATGATGTCAGTGAGGGGGTGGCCATATGATCAGAAGAGAGGGGCAGGAAGTCTGAGAGACTAAAGAATAAGGTAAGTAGTCATTCTATTACATTCCCCCCAGCATAGGACCCCTAATTTTGGTAACCTAATGGAAGATCAGCTTTGAAGTAGCTCTAAGGCCTAAATGAATGACATTTAGGGCTGGTTCACACCACAAAAACGTACTCCAGATCTGTTCCTGATGCAACTTTATTTCATGGACACAATATAAAAATAGGCTAAAGTATTTCAGGAGTTCAAGAGCACCCCCTTCATCAGGGCTTGATTGGAAACAATGTAATAGACTAGAGGTGAACAGGACCTTTCATGATCATTTTTCCAGTGATTCCAGTGTGATTACAAGCCCAGGCCTTGTCAGCAGCTGTTCGATCTTGACCTCTTAGCAGTGGTGTGACGCTTCAATGTCAATCTTTGTTACACTAGTTTATAAGCCAAGGAGTCCATGGGGATTTCCTAGGAGGCAGAAGCTGCCTGCCTGGAAACCATATCATTTACATCCACATCAATACTTTATTATAGCAATACCAGTGAGATAACTCTACTGGTCCCATTGCTATTTTTTCTCAACTTTTGCAATGTATCCAGTCTTATAAATTAGCCATTGTGGCTGGCTGACTGACCAGTGGGGAACCAAATAAATGATTTATTGATGTACACACTTTTTTTGAGAATTTATTTTTGAGCAGATTGTAATCAAATAGATTAAATTGGTATTAAATCCAAAAGCAAAAAAATAATAATATATTACAGCATCAGTCTCCTTTTTTACTTTATTTTCATCTGGTGATGTAGTCAATAATTCAGTTTTCTATTCACATTAACAGACCAAGCTGTCCATCAAAAGTAGAAGTTACAGGGTTGGGACAAAACATTTGCCACTAACAGGGGTGTTTACAATGGTCAGCTTTTAATAATTTATGTAAATCCTTTAATCCCATGAGCAAAAAAAAAAAAAAAATGTTGCTGTAACTGCTTAAAAAAAGTGTTAGTTGGAGTTTGTCTTCATTTTTCTAGTCAAGTCCATCTAAATCTCCTAGTGGATCTACAGTTGGCCATAGATGGTTCATTATTTTCGTTTAGCCAGTGGGCTAAACTTAAAAAAAAAATAAAAAATTTAACAATTCCTCCATCTATACAAATGAGGGTGGATGCAATACATTAGGGTGGATGTTGTATTCTGACAACAGGCCTGCTGTCAGAATACAATGATACACAAAGTTTTCTGGTTTGTCAATTGGACAGAAGTCGATCCAACAAAACCCAGCGGAACCGCCCAAATTTCAATCCATCTATGGATAGCTTTACACTACCCTTTCCCCAGCTTCATAATAATGCTATTCAAAGGTATGTCCGTTGTACCCTAATGCCGCGTACACACGAGCGGACTTTACGGCAGACTTTGCTCGGCTGACTTAACGCCGGACTTTATGATGGACTTTCTGAATGAACGGACTTGCCTACACACAATCTACCAAAGTCCGTCGAATTCGTACGTGATGACGTACGACCGGACTAAAACAAGGAAGTTAATAGCCAGTAGCCAATAGCTGCCCTAGCGTGGCTTTTTGTCCATCGAACTAGCATACAGACGAGCGGACTTTTCGACCGGACTCGAGTTCGACGGATAGATTTAAAACATGTTTCAAATCTAAGTCCGTCCAACTTTTGAGCAAACAAAGTCCGCTGGAGCCCACACACGATCGAATTGTCCGACGAAATCCCGTCCGCCGGGCAAAGTCTTCCGTAAAGTCCGCTCGTGTGTACGCGGCATAAGACAGGAAGTGTGTTGTTGGATGGATCCCCAGGTGCACTAAAAATAAAATAATGCCTAAAAAAGAAAACAAATACAGCCACCACCAGTGTTAATTTAATCTACGAAATTAATACTATTTTAGTTGACTAAAATATGAGACTAAAACAAAATCAGATGACTAGAATACGACCAAAACTACAACAAATCAGATGACTCAAATACAACTAAAAATAACATGGCATTTTAGTCAAAAGACTATGACTTTGGGAGGAGCCTGTGACGCTGACGTCATTACGTTTTCTCTGTGATTGATGGGACATACACAGTAAGCAGGCGGAAGCTCGTGGAGACGCCGCAATCTTTATGTTTGGCTATACGCTGTTTATGGAGGAAGATTCTTGTAAGTGCAATCCTTTAGCTTAATAAATCACACTGTATTGCAATTTTACGCTATGGGAGCTTTTCTTGATTTTGTCTTTTGAGTACCACGTTTACTACTGGGAAGATCGGCATAGGTTTGTGGGTGACCTGATAATTTCCCAAATGCCTGGTGAGACCACTGTTATGGTGGTCACCTCGAGCTGGTAAGGAGCCTCATATCTCACTTGGGTGCGAATCACTTTGGATGCTGGACTCACCTATGTCACATCTCTTCTGATTATATGCACTTTGGTCATCAACTCACCTTGTTTATGGACTCTTTTGAGTTTTTGCAATATTTATAATTGGGACTTATTTCATCACTTTATTTAATAATTTTTCACCTGTGGTATATGGTGAGACATCTGTCTCTGTCTTCTATGGGAGACCTGATCTCTGTTTTTTATATTTTTCTTCATTTATTTTTGGTGGATCAATCACTTTTTTATGGTTATTTTTAGTATGATATACAACTCATATTTAGTTTTAGCGCTGCACTTATTTTGTTTTTTGATGTATTGGAGTTTAGTATTAGACTTTTAGTGCTGGCGGCTTTTACAACTCACTTATCAATATACACCTTTCTAGCGCAGCGTTAACCTTTTTTTGGGTTTTTTATTTTATGACTAAAACAAAATTAAAGTTTGACGTGTCTGTAGTGCATGTGCAAACCTTAATACCATAAATAATAACACATTTTTACTCTGAGAGTAAATTCTAGAGTTTGTAAATTGTAGAGAAATGCCTAATATAAATATAAATTTTAGTCGACTAAAATGATTTTAGTCTACTAAAATGTAATGGAGATTTTAGTCAACTAAAATATGACTAAAACTAAAACAATTCAGGTGACTAAAATATGACTAAAACTAAACTGACATTTAAGTCAAAAGACTATCACTAAAACTTAGTTTGATGTCAAAATTAAGGATTTGTAAGCTACAGCATATTACAATTTAATACTGCTATAATAAATTTTGTTTACATGTTACTTTTTTTTTTTTACACACTACGCTTTTTTTTGCAGAGACTACATTTTAAATTGACTGATTATAATGTAGACAGGATTTTCTTTCAAATATTACATCTAAAAACAAGCAGAAGACACATATTATATATGACTTATATTTAAAATGAACTCAAAAGTTTAGAAATGCGCTTTCCTTTAAAGCTTCACTGCAGTCAAGCAGCTAAATTTCCAGTTGGAATGCATATATTGTGACTGTTTTACCATCAAAAGGATTTGCAATTTTGCTTAGTCATCCCAATTATCCAGGTACCCTTGCCAGACTGCAAGCAAATATTCTCCTGCGCTCACCGTGGTAACCCAGAGGTGCAATTAGTATAACAACTTCTTAATGCTGATGGTCCTGCTGCCTTCTCAGGATATTGGCCATCCTCAAACTGGAAACTAGTGAAATAGAAAGAGAAAGGCACACCGACCCTTGCCAGACAGCACAGTCTGATCCTTCACCTCCCACAACAGTGGCAGCATAGCCTTGTCAAGATTACACACCCCGACTGCTGACACGGCAGTAAAGGAACAGCAGCAGACTAATAAGTTCATCCTTCTACTCACTTTTGTTAGCATGTTCTGCACCGCTGCAGAACATAAATGGCTCCTAGTGCTAACCTTCCCTACTACAGGTTACTGTGTAGTGAATTACAGAAGGATGATATCAAGACTAATTTAGATAGCTATATAAGCTGCATTGAAAAATAAATCATTTTAATACATACATAACTCTATTTAAAAGAAAGGGGTCACATGTGACCCTTGATGACGTCAGATGCACACTGACGAAACGCATTGGGTGGGACCAAACGTAACACGTCACTTTAGCTTTCTTGGAACGCAGGTGGAACGCAATACGGCGTCCCCTGGCTGTGTATATTTTTACTACCACACGCTGTCAGTGTGTTTTAATAAAACGTTTTTGGACTACTACACTATGAGAGGCTTTTCCTTTACTTCTATATGAGCCGGTACGAGCACCCAGCAGGATTTTAGCAGCAACGCCAGTGATAATCGTCCGGGTGGTTCTTCTCCCCAAAGGATACATCCACACATACTGTATTTGACTACTTTTAATGAGAGTCAATACGCTCTGGTGAGTAGGATGCACATATGAATGTCGGTGAGGAGAGGACACATTGAGTCACGGTTGTTTTTTGACCACGGGAGTGTCTTGGACAACACAAAGTGTTAGACGGGACTTTATCTCATACTTCATTGAGTTTCTTTGGAACTTTAAAAGCACTTTATTTCACATATCACAGTGTATAGGTTATACGAATGCACATGCACTTTATTTGAGCGCGGTTAATTAATGACTTTTCTTAATACCAATGAGCTATTTTGCTTTATAATGTGCAGCTCCTATTTATAGTCATTGTATTTTAATTGCACATTGCCTCTGCGCAGGTGTTGGGTCAATTTACTCATAACTATTTGGTGGAATTTTTGTAAAATATCTGCCTGCACTTCAGTTTTAACAGCCCGAGGTTTGCTGTAGCTATGCGAACAAACTCAGACACTTTATTTTTTTGAGTAATTATTTTTAAATGCACAGGATGTGTCTAACTCCCTCCAGCTTAGCGACTCCCCTGCATCCATTTATCAACCAATAAGCAGCATATCAGAAAGAATTCACTAATACCCCCACTGCATACAGGCAGAGAAGTTAGATCAAAGCCAAAAAGGAAAAAACACTCCTCCACGCTTGTATATACCAAAAAAAAAAGAAACTGGCAGAAGGTAAAATCAGTCCTCTCTTCCACATACCCTTAGACCCTTTTATTTAAGAAAAATAAATAGAAGTGGTTCCAGGAAATATCACACAAGACCTTAAAGTTGGTTATTTTTAAATGCCAAGATAGGGGGGGGGGGGGGGGGGTTTAATTTAAGGATCACTTGGGTTTCATTCACTTTTTTTTTTTTCTAGTCTAGAAAAGAAAAAAATATCAAGCACAAATTTCTGAGCCTGAATTTATGAGAAAATTGACTTTGACGAGTGTGGAAAAGTCACATTGACATTCAGCTTCACAGCCCTTGGCTCCTGAGATTCACTAATCCAGATCATCCCGTCAGAAGTGCCCAACACCGCTGCATCTTATTGCAAGAGATCAATGAACTGGGCCACTGGGAATGATTTTGTATTGTTATTAAACATTATATTTAGCTCTACAGTTTATATTTCTCGAATTTACTTATACTAACCTTTACTAATGGGATCCAAGCATATCATTCTCAAAGATGAAGGACTTCAAAGAAAACTGTCCATCTGTTAGCAAAGTAGAGTCTACAAAAACCTCTCTCTGCTAACAGAATGGCTGTCACCAATGGATGCACAGCTTTATATGCTATCGCCTCCAAGTATTTGTGTTGGGCATTGGTGTAAAGGCCCTCTAATGCCTTCCAGTGCTTGCCTGGTGACCTTCTGTCCATGGAAGAAAGCTTTAGTTAATAAAGGAAATGCATAGCAGTTTATGCATTTACTTTCAGTATTATTGACATACAGTGCCTTGAAAAAGTATTCATACCCCTTAAAATATTTATTTGTAAAAAATGTTGAAAATTATTTATAATTTCCTTCCACTTCACAATTATGTGCCACTTTGTGTTGGTCTATCACATAAAATCCCAATAAAATATATTTACGTTTTTGGTTGCAACATGGCAAAATGTGGAAAAGTTCAAGCGGAATGAATACTTTTTCAAGGCACTGTACTTAAAAAAAATAAAAATAAAAAAAAATATGTATAGCCAACGTTTTTTTTTGCTGTTTTGCATAGACCCTGCTAGGATGTTATTGTTGTGTCCAGATTGGGGACTCTCTAGAATTGTTCTGGTGTGCTCTGCACCGAGGCACAAAGTGATGGAAAATACAAAATTCTAAAACAAGACATGGGGGCATATTTGCTAATAGGGACACCTATTTCTGTGACAATCTCCTTCACTTTTTAAAGACTACCTGTCTTTTCCTTTTACATCTCCAAGTCAGGAAGTGAGGGAAAAACTCCCCAATGTTAAGTAAACAGTAATAAACAAATTGACATGGATTTTAGATTTGACTATACATACACTTAAAAAAACCAAAACACAAATAAATATAAAAAGATCCCGCACTAATAAAATAATGTCCTTCTGACATAGATGATCACAGATTGGGGCAAAGAGCCAATCACAGCTGATCACAGTGTAAACAGGATTTGCCGGTTATCGGCAGTCCTCTCCTCACGCTGACAGAGCGCAAGGAGAGGAGAGCAGGTAAGCAGCAATCCACACAGGGGACATCTAGATGATAATCAGGGTACTGACCATCAGTGTCCTGATAATCAGTACAGTCCCAACAGTGCTGCCAATCAGTGCCCATCATTACCGCTTATCAGTGTCGTATATCAGGGTCCATCAGTGACCATCATTGCCACCTAACAGTGCCGCTCATCAGTGCCCATCAGCACAGCCTCATCAGTGCCCACCAGTGCTGCCTGCAGTGCCCATCAATTCTGATAATTAGTTCCCATCATTGCCACCTAACAGGGCTGCCAATCAGTGCTGCCTCATCAATGCCCATCAGCGCAGCCTCATCAGTGCCCACTAGTGCTGACTCATCAGTGCCCATGAGTGCTGCCTGTCAATGCCCATCAGTTCTGCCAATCAGTTCCCATCAGTGCTCATCATTGCCACCTATCAGTGTCCATCAGTGCTGCCTCATCAGTCTCCATCATTGAAGGAGAAAAATTACTTATTTATAAAAAAAATCTGTCTTTTTTCCTTTGTTTAGCAAAAAAATAAAAAAAAACCCAGTGGTGATTAACCACTAGACATCCGCGCTATGGCCGAATGACGGCCACAGCGCGGACCTGCATTCCCGGGAGGCCGTCATATGACGGCCCCCCCTGTGCACGCTCCCTGCAGGGTGCGCGCGGGGCGCGGTGTGATCACCGAGTCACTGAGACTCGGCTGATCACCAATCCGTGTAAGGGGCCGGTCCCGGCCCCTTACCATGTGATCAGCTGTCAGCCAATGACAGCTGATCACATGATGTAAACAAAACATCGGTAATCGTTTTTTTTTTTTACTCACGCTGACAGCGCGAGTAGAAAAAAAAGCCGATCACCGGCTCAGATGTAAGGGACATCGGTCCAGAAGTGGAAGAGGCACATCTGCCTCATCAGTGCCCAATAAAAGTGCCACCTAACAGTGCCCACAGTGCCACCTAACAGTGCCACCTAACAGTGCCCACAAGTGCCACCTATCAATGCCCACAAGTGCCACCTATCAATGCACACAAGTACCACCTATCAATGCCCACCTGTAGTGCCAATCAGTGCCACCTGCCAGTGCTGCCCATCACTGCCACCCATCAGTGCCCATCACTGCCGCCTCATCAGCGTACATCAATGAAGGAGAAAAATTACCCGTTTAAATTTTTTATAACAAAATATAAAAAAAAAACAAAAACATTTTTTTTTTTAAAAATTCAGGTTTTACATTTTTTTTAACAAAAAGTAAAAACCGCAGAGGTGATCAAATACCACCAAAAGAAAGCTCTATTTGTGCTGAAAAAATGATAAAAATTTCATTTGGGTACAGTGTTGTATGACCACGCAATTGTCATTCAAAGTGCGTCAGCGCTGAAAGCTGAAAATTGGTCTGGATAGGAGGGGGGTTTAAGTGCCCTGTAAGCAAGTGGTTAAATACCACCACCACAAAAAAAAAAAAAAAAAAAAGAAAAGAAAGCTCTATCTGTGTCACAAAAATTATAATTTCATTTGGGTACAGTGTTGCATGACCGCCCAAGCTGAAAATTGGACTGGGCATTAAGGGGGTGTAAGTGCCCAGTAGGCAAGTGGTTAATGGTGCATTGCTCATAAGTATACTGTTGCCCTCGATTATTCATGGAAACAAGTAGAGTGACTGCGAAGTTCACTTTAAATGAACAGTTTTAGATGGAGTTCTTTAACTGGAAAGTTTGCTTAACCTTCTTTCTTCTCTCCTACTTTCAGATATTTATGGCTACGTTTGTGTTTATTTCAAACTTTTGCAAGCTGCTTTTGCAGCTGAAGGAGACAGAAATAAAATCCTCCTTCTGTGCAGTGTTAAATCTCCCCTACAGATTCTATTCCAGCTATCCTGATCTAAAATAAACACAGGACATTTTATTGCACTTAATAATATAAACATTAGACACTGACAGCTAGACTCTGTTAACTGTGTAATGGACTGCCAAGGGAAAGAGAGGCCAGTTGCCACAGGGAAGGAAGCTAGAACAAATGGTATATGGAGTGCATATAGAGTGTTTACATTTTGGTTTGGGGATTAAATCATATTGGGATAGTATATCATCCTACCAGGGATTTGTGCTGCTACAGCGAGATGAATACGTCTGCTCTGCAAAACTACTTCAAACCTTTGTACAGTTGGCTGCAGCTGCAGTACCGGTTAGATCTAGAAGCTGCTGACATATCATCTACCATTTTTCTTGTTTGTGAAAGCATATTATCTATGCAAATGTTCCTTAAAGTAGAAGTAGACACACCAATTTAAAGCGTATCCAAACCAAAGAAAACGTAGTCTCATCTGACCACCTTAAACACACCTAAAAGATTCTGAGGCCACATGGAAAAAGGTGGTCAGATGAGACTAAAAATTAATCCTTTGGCCTCAACACCAAACGATATGTCTGCCGGAAATCCAATACAGCCCACTATCCAAATACCACCATTCCTACAGTAAAGCATGGAGGTAGTATCCTGTTATGGGGGGGTGGTAATATCTTGTTATGGGGGTGTTTCTCTGCAGCAGGGACTGGAGCACTTGTCAGGATAGAAGGAAAAATGGATGGGGCAAAATACCATCAAATTCCTGTGGAAAATCTGCTGCTCTCTGCCAGAAAGTTGTCAATGGGAAGGAGGTTTACCTTCCAACATGACAATGACCCAAAGCACACAACAAAAATGACCACACAGTGGTTGAAGGAGAAATAGGTGAATATCCTTGCATGGCCTAGTCAGAGCCCAGACTTAAACCCCATTGAAAATCTGTGGAATGACTTGAATACTGCAGTCCACAAACGGTCACCAACAAATTTAAATGAACATGAACAGTTCTACAAAGAAGAGTGGACAGATATTGCAAATTCTAGATGTGCAAAGTTAGTAGAGACATCACAACAGACTAAAGGCTGTAATTAAAGCAAAAGGTGGTCCAACAAATAACTGACCTAAGGGGGTGATCCTTTTTCCAACTGTGATTCTGTTTTTTATTTTTTTTTTATGACATGTTGGTGTTATTTCTTTCACTTTTTTTCAAAACAAAAACTGTCTTAATTTCAGGCTGCAAAGCAACAAAATGTGATTATTTTAAAAGGGGATGATTCTTTTCTATACCCACTGTTTGTAACATTCATCTAAATCAGGAGTCTCAAACTGGGGGCCCTCCAGCTGTTGCAAAACTACAAGTCCCATGAGGCATTGCAAGGCTGACAGTTACAAGAATGACTCCCAGAGGCAAGATGGGACTTGTAGTTTCGAAACAGCCGGAAGGCCACCAGTTTGAGACCCCTGATCAAAATCTTCTAAGTCTGTTTAACAGTAATCTCTCCTCAGGTTGACAATGCTGCTGTCCAAAGATAGCTGTACTGCTCCTTCATAGACACAGCGGTGGTGTGAGCGCTCCACCCGAAGATGGAAATGTGTTACTGGCTGGACCACCAGGTAAAAAAAAAAGGAAAAAATATCTAAAAAAAAAAAAAAAAAAAAAAAAAAGTAACACAAATGCAGCCACTACATTTAATGACTGCTATAACATTTATGTTTCACAGTTACACTCAACTGTAGCAGTCGGCAGCCACTCTATAGTCATGGAGAAACATCGGCACTCCCAAGCTGCACACAGTCAGTACCTGACCTGCTTACTGACGATCTTCCACAATACAATTGGACAAATTAGCCATGGCTCTGTATAGCACTGTATTTACAGCTATCACAACTGATTCATATGTCCGTGACACTGTTTTTTTTTTAGAAGAGAGGACTGTGCAAAATTTTAAGGTCGATGATCTAATTATATCCTTGCAAAAACTATTAAATGGTTGTGCAATGCAGATTCAACACGTGTTCAATGATAAGGCAAGTATATCAGTCAAGTACAAGATGCATGAGATATGTTTAAGGCCAAATCAACTGATGATCTTCATGTCCCACATACCCATCAGCTAGCTGCTTCCAAGAGAAACCAGCACCAACCTCACTGCTTACCATAGCATTAGGTTAGCAGGGAGGAACTGTGTCTGCCTGCCCATTAGGTATTAACAAAAATTCTTGGTTGATCCAAGTGTCCACGTTTATAGTATGATTTTCTGGTCATATTGTCCTTAAATACCCATCTATCCACTGTAGCCAGGACACCATGAAAGGAACTCAGGGATCAGCTCTTGATGACACACTCAAGTCACTAGAACTGACTGTCCTGTCCAGCCATTAAATGGAAACGCGTGTCATTAGGTAGTCGTGGCCGAGTGGTTACGGCGATGGACTAGAAATGGAAAATGCGTGGAATTCAGAGTTTGTTTCTTTTTAGTAAACCTACCGGCAGCTAAAATTAGGGAAAAAGGATGATAAGGAAAGATAAATAGACTGGTAAATAAAGTGTGAGCGGCAGTTACGCTAGGTTTACATGACACCATGGCCCAAAAGGAGTTGCACCCTCTGCAAACCTGCACTTACCCATAATAGTAAATCATCCTGTCCTTAAACAAGACAACTGCCCAGTGGTCAGCTCCCATTTGATGACATCTTTCTCTTTAGTCACTCCATTAATCCAGCTCAGGTGACCTTGGCTTTGAACAACACTGATTAGCTTGGAAAAGATAGATTTGCAACCTCTCGCCTTTAAATGTGACTTCCAGAGGTGATGGTGATATTTTGGACATTCGGTGTCTCCAAAAACTCATAATCACATCTGGCCGCAATTAAGAAAGCTTCACTTAACAAAGGTGTTACTCTCTTCTCTTCTCTTCTTCGTTTAAATGAGTGATGTCATCAAAAGGAAGTTCACCAGCAATGTCATGACTTGCTGCAAATTTAAATAAGCAGTTACTAGAAAGGAGAGAGACAATACAGGAGATAAATACAGCAGCTTATAGATGACCAAAAAAAATGAATCCCAAAAATAAAAACAGTTAAAACATGAGTAGTTTCATACAAACTGACACCCACATGAAAGAAAATTCCTGTGGTTAGTAGAAGCGGTGTTTATATGAACAAAAAACAGTTTACAGGAGGAGAACTGTTCCCAGTGTATTTCTTAGGTCATGTCACCTTTACCGCAGGGTGTCAGCTGGAAGATATAAAGATTAAAAAAAATACAACTATAGCTGAAGCTTCAATACTTCTATGTTGTCTAAAACCTCATTTTCTATCTGCACCCAAATAAAAAAAACGTTGAATGGAATTTTTTTTCTCTTTTAACCTTGTTATTAAATTAAAATTTAAAGTGGTTATAAACCCCATTCATGAAATTTGATCTAAGAATAGATCTGTAGCGTTTACTTATCTCTCTCCAAAGCTCTAAGTGCTGTTACTTTCTGCTGCTCCGTTCCTCTGTTATCAGCAGAGTCACTTCTGACAGGTTCTCCAACAAAGGCGATAGCAGCTGAAAATTTGTGTCAGGGAGGGAGCTTAGAGACAGATAAGCAGAGAGCTTGGCTATTTAGAGTACAGCTCTGCATGTTCCTTTATTCCTTTGCTTATGTGGAGAGGGGGGGGGGGGTGCCTTTCCTCCAGTCAGCTCTCACACAGTGTAAGCCTAGAATCCCCGCCCACTGCAGAATGAGGAAACCAGGATTTTAACACGATCTGCACTTTTCAAAGAGTGTAGAAAGCTGAAGATAGAAGATTACAAGTAAAACTAATGCAAATGGAGGGAAGCTGACAAACAGGAAATAACCAGGACTGGGAACAACGGACCAGAGAGAGGGTAATAGGATACAGGGTACTGGATGCAAGGTACAGGATAAGGCAGGGATCAAGATAATCAACAAGTAGGTATATGGCTAACAGGCAAAAGACTGAAGCACTAATGCAAATTAAGAGAGGGGTTAGTTACATTCCCAGCAGCCAGCATCAGGTGAGGCTGAATTACTGGGATCTGCTGGCTGCTTGGAGACACCTGCTGGTGGCTACCGATACTATGCTCTTTAGCTCTGGAAACCACAGTGCAACAAGCAGGTAATCCAGGTCCTGACAAAGGGGTTTATTCATTAAAGAGGAACTGCAGTCTGCTCACATAATCTGTAATAAAAACATTTTTGCCATTCTGAAGCTTCCCTCCAACCACTTTGCATATTATTTTATATATACTGTGATTCTGTACTTGCCAAATATGCTGCAGAAATCTCCCTCCACCAAGTCTGGCTGCATCCATTTTAATTGTGGGCAGCTGAAGCTGCTGCCTGTTCACTTCCTGGATTTACTCAGACACACAGAGGCACACCTCCAGCTCTGCAGCTCTCATTGGCCCTCTTATGACTCATCCCCCCTCCCTTTCTGGCAAACTCTCGTGAGAGAAAGAGAGAGAGAGAGAGAGAGCTGTGCATGATGTCATAAGCCTAGGCTAATGACCAGACAAGAAACAGGAAGTGGGCTGTATAAGGTATATACTGGCAGAAAGAAAATGTTTTACTATCCTAAGTTAAAACAACAAGGACAGAAGATTTAATAGATGGAAAGTTGAAAAAAATGACTGAAGTTCTGCTTTAAAGCAAGACTTCACCCTAAAAGGAAGTTCTTCTTTAACACCTCCTTTCTCCTCCTTTTCCACTTTTGAAGGTTTGTTTTATTATGAGGGGATTCTCTCTCCCTACCTGCAAACTTCTAGAACACATCACAGGTACCAGGAGGCTGTGGAACCATTCATACTGTGCAGTGTGGCTCGCACATGCGCAGTGGGAAGCCAGGTGTAAAGCCGCAAGGAGTCACAGCAGGCTTCCCTTGCTGGTGCCGGGGACCTGAAGACTGGTGAAGAACTGGTCCGGATGAGGACATCGCTGGATCCTTGGACAGGTGAGTGTCCTTTTTTTTTTTTAAGTCAACAGCTACAGTATTTGCAAGGGATGTACAATATAAAGAAAACTTTAATTCCACAGTATTAGATATCGGAGCATTCTTCATTACCCAATAACATTTAGGCATGTTTTAAAAAAAAATACACGCACTATGTGTTTGGCAACTTGAAACCCTTACCTCTACTTATGATATTTACTTGTTTTGCTGTGATTTGCATTTTAGGTTTGTTTGACCTGCAGGTGGAATTGTGGAGACTCTCTGTAAGTGCAGTTGCTCCAGAGTAAGGATGAGCCGAACACCCCCCGGTTCGGTTCGCACCAGAACTTGCGAACAGACCAAAACTTCCCAAGAACTTTAGAACCCCATTGAAGTCTATGGGACTCGAACGTTCGAAATCAAAAGTTCTAATTTTAAAGGCTAATATGCATGGTATTGTCCTAAAAAGTGTTTGGGGACCCGGGTCCTGCCCCAGGGGACATGGATCAATGCAAAAAAAAAGTTTTAAAAGGGCCGTTTTTTCGGGAGCAGTTATTTTCATAATGCTTAAAGTCAAACAATAAAAGTGTAATATTCCTTTAAATTTCATACCTGGGGGGGTGTCTATAGTATGCCTGTAAAGGGGCGCATGTTTCCCGTGCTTAGAACAGTCTGACAGCAAAACGACATTTCAAAGGAAAAAAAGTCATTTAAAACTACTCGCGGCTATTAATGAATTGCCGGTCCCGAGTCTCCCGACAATACACATAAAAGTTCATTGATAAAAACGGCATGGGAATTCCCCACAGGGGAACTCCGAACCAAAATTTTAAAAAAAATGACGTGGGGGGTCCCCCTAAATTCAATACCAGGCCCTTCAGGTCTGGTATGGATATTAAGGGGAACCCCGCGCCAAAATTAAAAAAAAAATTGGCGTGGGGTCCACCCAAAAATCCATACCAGACCCTTATCCGAGCACGCAACCTGGCGGGCCGCAGGAAAAGAGGGGGGGACGAGAGAGCGCTCCCCCCTCCTGAACCGTACCAGGCCACATGCCCTCAACATTGGGAGGATGTTTTGGGGTCCCCCCTAAAGCACCTTATCCCCATGTTGATGAGGACAAGGGCCTCATCCCCACAACCCTGGACGGTGGTTGTGGGGGTCTGCGGGCGGGGGGCTTATCGGAATCTGGAAGCCCCCTTTAACAAGGGGACCCCCAGATCCCGGCCCTCCCCCCTGTGTGAAATGGTAAGAGGGTACAAAAGTACCCCTACCATTTCACAAAAAAACTGTCATGAATGTTAAAAATGACAAGAGAGAGTTTTTGACAATTCCTTTATTTCTTCTATCTTCTTTCTTCTAACTTCTTTCTTCCTTCATGCTTCGGTTTCTTCTTCCATCTTCTTCCTCTTCTGGTTGTTATGGTTCTTCTGGTGTTCTCGTCCAGCATCTTCCTCCGCGGCGCCTCCTTGTCTTCATCTTCTTTTCTTCATCTTCTTCCCATGCCGCTACGTATCCACGATTGGATGGAAGGCTCCCGCTGTGTGACGCTTCTCCTCTTCTGACGGTTCTTATATAACGGAGGGCGGGGCCACCCAGTGACCCCGCCCCCCTCTGACGCACGGGGACTTCCCTGTGGCATTCCCCGTGACGTCAGAGGGGGTCACCTGTTACGTTACGGGTAACCCCGCCCCCTCTGACGTCACAGGGAATGCCACAGGGAAGTCCCCGTGTGTCAGAGGGGGCGGGGTCACCGGGTGGCTCCGCCCTCCATTATATAAGAACCGTCAGAAGAGGAGAAGCATCACACAGCGGAAGCCTTCCATCCAATCATGGATGCATAGCGGCCCGAGAAGAAGATGAAGAAAAGAAGATGAAGACAAGGAGGCGCCGCGGAGGAAGATGCTGGACGAGAACACCAGAAGGACCATAACAACCAGAAGAACCAGAAGAGGAAGAAGATGGAGGAAGAAACCGAAGCATGAAGGAAGAAAGAAGTTAGAATAAAGAAGATAGAAGAAATAAAGAATTGTCAAAAACTGACAGTTTTTTTGTGAAATGGTAGGGGTACTTTTCTACCCCCTTACCATTTCACACAGGGGGGAGGGCCGGGATCCCCTTGTTAAAGGGGGCTTCCAGATTCCGATAAGCCCCCCCCCCCGCAGACCCCCACAACCACCGGCCAGGGTTGTGGGGATGAGGCCCTTGTCCTCATCAACATGGGGACAAGGTGCTTTAGGGGGGACCCCAAAGCACCCTCCCAATGTTGAGGGCATGTAGCCTGGTATGGTTCAGGAGGGGGCGCTCTCTCGCCCCCCCCTCTTTTCCTGCGGTCTGCCAGGTTGCGTGCTCGGAAAAGGGTCTGGTATGGATTTTTGGGGGGACCCCACACCAATTTTAATTTTGGCTCGGGGTTCCCCTTAAAATCCATACCAGACCTGAAGGGTCTGGTATGAATTTTGAGGGGGACCCCTACGTCATTTTTTTTTAAATTTTGGCACGGGGTTCCCCTTAATATCCATACCAGACCTGAAGGGCCTGGTATTGAATTTAGGGGGACCCCCACGTCATTTTTTTAAAAATTTTGGTTCGGGGTTCCCCTGTGGGGAATTCCCATGCCGTTTTTATCAATGAACTTTTATGCGTATTGTCGGGAGACTCGGGACCGGCAATTCACATATAGCCGCGAGTAGTTTCAAATGACCTTTTTTCCTTTGAAATGTCATTTTGCTGTCAGACTGTTCTAAGCACGGGAAACATGCGCCCCTTTACAGGCATACTATAGACACCCCCCAGGTACGAAATTTAAAGGAATATTACACTTTTATTGTTTGATTTTAAGCATTATTAAAATCACTGCTCCCGAAAAAACGTCCGTTTTTAAAACTTTTTTTTGCATTGATCCATGTCCCCTGGGGCAGGACCCGGGTCCCCAAACACTTTTCATGACAATACCATGCATATTAGCCTTTAAAATGAGCACTTTCGATTTCTCCCATAGACTTTTAAAGGGTGTTTCGCGGCTTTCGAATTTGCCGCGAACACCCCAAATTGTTCGCTTTTCGGCGAACTGGCGAACAGCCGATGTTCGAGTCGAACATGAGATCGACTCGAACTCAAAGCTCATCCCTACTCCAGAGCTTAGTAAATGAGCAGAAACTCTGATGACTTCCATCATCCAATCATGTGCAAGCAAAAATGCTGTTTTTTTTTATTTTCTTTGCACGTGATTGGGTACTCTTTGCAAAGTGAACCCCATTTACCAAATTCTGGAGCAACTGCACATTGCAAACTGCACAGTCTACTTGCCTTTAGTAAATCAAACCCATAGCCTCAAATTCTACCTAAACTACAAAACATAAATGCAATGAGCAGAAAAAACCCAGCAGGTTACAGATTTAACACAGCTATTTGCTGTTGCAGACATGTCTGATAAACAGTGTGTTTGTGGAATGAGAAGGCCAAAGGCCAGCCGTGCGTGTTGACAGCATGCAGTTTAGGGCTCCGAACCCTACATGAAACACCTTTCTGTCTGCTTAGGAACAAGAATGATGAACACAAGCTCCATTATAAACACAACGTTTAATTCTTGCTGTTTGGCTTGTCATCTTTGTATTGTTTCTGAGATTTAAAACAGGAGAATTTTTTTGGAAGTTTGGGGGCCAAAATGTTAGCATACAATTTTCTTGGATCCTAGCTGTAAGTTTTAAACTATTAAAAAAAAAAGTTTTATATATATATATATATATACATATATATATATACACACACACACACACAGTGGGGACGGAAAGTATTCAGACCCCCTTAAATTTTTCACTCTTTGTTATATTGCAGCCATTTACTAAAATCATTTAAGTTCATTTTTTTCCTGATTAATGTACACACAGCACCCCATATTGACAGAAAAACACAGAATTGTTGACATTTTTGCAGATTTATTAAAAAAGAAAAGCTGAAATATCACATGGTCCTAAGTATTCAGACCCTTTGCTGTGACACTCATATATTTAACTCAGGTGCTGTCCATTTCTTCTGATCATCCTTGAGATGGTTCTACACCTTCATTTGAGTCCAGCTGTGTTTGATTATACTGATTTGACTTGATTAGGAAAGCCGCACACCTGTCTATATAAGACCTTACAGCTCACAGTGCATGTCAGAGCAAATGAGAATCATGAGGTCAAAAGGAACTGCCTGAAGAGCTCAGAGACAGAATTGTGGCAAGGTACAAATCTGGCCAAGGCTACAAAAAATTTCTGCTGCACTTAATGTTCCTAAGAGCACAGTGGCCTCCATAATCCCTAAATGGAAGATGTTTGGGATGACCAGAACCCTTCCTAGAGCTGGCCGTCCGGCCAAACTGAGCTATCGGGGAGAAGAGCCTTGGTGAGAGAGGTAAAGAAGAACCCAAAGATCACTGTAGCTGAGCTCCAGAGATGCAGTTGGGAGATGGGAGAAAGTTGTAGAAAGTCAACCATCACTGCAGCCATCCACCAGTTGGGGCTTTATGGCAGTGGCCCAACGGAAGCCTCTCCTCAGAGCAAGACACATGAAAGCCCGCATGGAGTTTGCTAAAAAAAACACCTGAAGGACTCCAAAATGGTGAGAAATAAGATTCTCTGGTCTGACGAGACCAAGTTGGAACTTTGTGGCCTTAATTCTAAGCGGTATGTGTGGGGAAAACCAGGCACTGCTCATCACCTGTCCAATACAGTCCCAACAGTGAAGCATGGTGGTGGCAGCATCATGCTGTGGGGGTGTTTTTCAGCTGCAGGGACAGGACGACTGGTTGCAATCGAGGGAAAGATGAATGCGGCCAAGTACAGGGATATCCTGGACGAAAACCTTCTCCAGAGTGCTCAGGACCTCAGACTTGGCCGAAGGTTTACTTTCCAACAAGACAATGACCCTAAGCACACAGCTAAAATAACGAAGGAGTGGCTTCACAACAACTCTGTGACTGTTCTTGAATAACCCAGTCAGAGCCCTGACTTAAACCCAATTGACCATCTCTGGAGAGACCTAAAAATCTCTGTCCACCAACGTTTACCATCCAACCTGACAGAACTGGAGAGGATCTGCAAGGAGGAATGGCAGAGGATCCCCAAATCCAGGTGTGAAAAACTTGTCGCATCTTTCCCAAAAAGACTCATGGCTGTATTAGATTAGGGTGCTTCTACTAAATACTGAGCAAAGGGTCTGAATACTTAGGACCATGTGATATTTCAGTTTTTCTTTTTTAATAAATCTGCCAAAATGTCAACAATTCTGTGTTTTTCTGTCAATATGGGGTGCTGTGTGTACATTAATGAGGAAAAAAATGAACTTAAATGATTTTAGCAATTGGCTGTAATATAACAAAGAGTGAAAAATGTAAGGGGGTCTGAATACTTTCCGTCCCCACTGTGTGTGTGTGTGTATATATATATATATATATATATATATATATATATATACACTACCGTTCAAAAGTTTGGGGTCACATTGAAATGTCCTTATTTTTGAAGGAAAAGCACTGTACTTTTAAATGAAGCTAACTTTAAACTAGTCCTAACTTTAAACAAATATACTCTATACATTGCTAATGTGGTAAATGACTATTCTAACTGCAAATGTCTAGTTTTTGGTGCAATATCTACATAGGTGTATAGAGGCCCATTTCCAGCAACTATCACTCCAGTGTTCTAATGGTACAATGTGTTTGCTCATTGGCTCAGAAGGCTAATTGATGATTAGCAAACCCTTGTGCAATCATGTTCACACATCTAAAAACAGTCTAGCTCCTTCCAGAAGCTACAAAACTGACCTTCCTGTGAGCAGATTGAGTTTCTGGAGCATCACATTTGTGGGGTCAATTAAACGCTCAAAATGGCCAGAAAAAGAGAACTTTCATCTGAAACTCGACAGTCTATTCTTGTTCTTAGAAATGAAGGCTATTCCATGCGAGAAATTGCAAAGAAATTGAAGATTTCCTACAACGGTGTGTACTACTCCCTTCAGAGGACAGCACAAACAGGCTCTAACCAGAGTAGAAAAAGAAGTGGGAGGCCGCGTTGCACAACTAAGCAAGAAGATAAGCACATTAGAGTCTCTAGTTTGAGAAACAGACGCCTCACAGGTCCCCAACTGGCATCTTCATTAAATAGTACCCGCAAAACACCAGTGTCAACATCTACAGTGAAGAGGCGGCTGCGGGATTTTGGGCTTCAGGGCAGAGTGGCAAAGAAAAAGCCATATCTGAGACTGGCCAATAAAAGAAAAAGATTAAGATGGGCAAAAGAACACAGACATTGGACAGAGGAAGACTGGAAAAAAGTGTTGTGGACGGATGAATCCAAGTTTGAGGTGTTTGGATCACAAAGAAGAACGTTTGTGAGACGCAGAACAAATGAAAAGATGCTGGAAGAATGCCTGACGCCATCTGTTAAGCATGGTGGAGGTAATGTGATGGTCTGGGGTTGCTTTGGTGCTGGTAAGGTGGGAGCTTTGTACAGGGTAAAAGGGATTCTGAATAAGGAAGGCTATCACTCCATTTTGCAACGCCATGCCATACCCAGTGGACAGCGCTTGATTGGAGCCAATTTCATCCTACAACCGGACAATGACCCTAAACACACCTCCAAATTGTGCAAGAACTATTTACAGCAGAAGCAGGCAGCTGGTATTCTATCGGTAATGGAGTGGCCAGCACAGTCACCAGATCTGAACCCCATTGAGCTGTTGTGGGAGCAGCTTGACCGTATGGTACGCCAGAAGTGCCCATCCAACCATTCCAACTTGTGGGAGCTGCTTCTAGAAGCGTGGGGTGCAATTTCTCCAGCTTACCTCAATAAATTAACAGCTAGAATGCCAAAGGTGTGCAATGCTGTAATTGCTGCAAAAGGAGGATTCTTTGATGAAAGCAAAGTTTGATGTAAAAACAATGTTATTTCAAATACAAATCATTATTTCTAACCTTGTCAATGTCTTGACTCTATTTTCTATTCATTTCACAACGTATGGTGGTGAATAAGTGTGACTTTTCATGGAAAACACAAAATTGTTTGGGTGACCCCAAACTTTTGAACGGTAGTGTATATATATATATATATATATATATATAATTTTTTTTACAATAGAATCCAATTGACGAAATAACATCTCTGCCAAATTGGGTGCTACAAAGACTTTTAGGCCATAGAACAAGGATCTCCGAACTTTCTAAACAAAGGGCCAGTTAACCCAGTTAACTGTCCTTTAAGGTTTGGGGGGGGGGGGGGGGGGGCAGACTGTGGCCAGCGGGATTAGAAAACACCTTGGCATCAATGGAAGTAAAACATGGCTCATCATTGGCTTTAGTGGGAGGAATAGTGCCCCATTAGTGGTAGCCCTCTGATTCCTCTTGTACCAAATTGTAATGTAACTGTAATGTCTGCCCTCATGTTGTAAAGCGATGCGCAAACTGTTGGCGCTATATAAAACCTGTATAATTATAATAATAATAATCAGTTGGAGAAATGGTGAATTGCTGTTGGTAGTTAGGGGAGTAATGGTTCCCTATCATTGGTGTCAGTGGGAAGAATAGTGCTCCACCATTGGTGTCAGTGGGAGGAACGGTGCCCCAACATTGGTGTCAGTGGGAGGAGTGGTGCCCCATCAATGGTGTCAGTGGGAGGAGTGGTGCCCCATCATTGGTGTCAGTGGGAGGAATGGTGCCCCATCATTGGTGTCAGTGGGAGGAATGGTGCCCCATCATTGGTGTCAGTGAGAGGAACAGTGCCTCATCATTGGTATCAGTAGGAGGACTGGTACCCCATCATTGGTGTCAGTGGGAGGAATGGTACCCCATCATTGGTGTCAGTGGGAGGAATGGTACCCCATCATTGGTGTCAGTGGGAGGAATTGTGCCCCATCCTCGGTGTCAGTTGGAGGAATAGTGCCTCATCATTCTTCATTTGTATCAGTGGGAAGAATAGCGCCCCATCATTGGTGTCAGTGGGAGGAATAGTGCTCCATCATTGGTGTCAGTGGGGGGAATAGTGCTCCATCATTGGTGTCAGTGGGGGGAATAGTGCTCCATCATTGGTGTCAGTGGGAGGAATGGTGCCCCATCATTGGTGTGATTGGGAGGAATAGTGCCCATCATTGATGTCAGTGGGAGGAATGGTGCCCCATTATTCGTATCTGTGGGAGGGATGGTGCCCCATCATTCGTGTCTGTGGGAGGAATGGTGTCCCATCATTGCTATCAGTGGGATGAGTAGTTCCCCATCATTGGTGTCTGTGGAAGCAATGGTGCCCCATCATTGGTGTCAGTAGATGGAATGGTAAAGGCAAGCAAAGGGCCACATTTGGAGACCACTGCAATAGAGCACAGAGGGTTTTGCAAGATCAGGATGTTTCTTGTTGTTCAACATCCTCGCTGTTCTTAGAGTAGCAAAGTTTAAATATGTATTTTAGATGAAGATAAAACCCACAGGACATTTTTGCAAAGACCTCAATAGAATCCCTCATGACTCATCTGAAATAAAAACAAATCAAGCTTTTGTTCTGCTATTTTTTTTTTTTTTTAATCTAAAATGTGGCAAGTTTTCTTCTTTTAATATACCTAACAGACCTAGTGATGCCCCCATCCATGGACAACTGACCATTTTAGGCAATTATTTCTATGTGTAAGGGCAAACTTAGCATGATATTTGGACAGGCGATCAGACTGGTTGGCCTTTATGGATTGCCGGATCTCATCACCTCACTTAGCTGTTCAGCAAGGGACATCACATGTGGCCTTCATCGTTCCTTACAATATATATAACAAAAAATAACTGAAGGTTGTGAATTTTATTTTTAGGTCGACTTGAATGCTAAACTCCATATTCTCGACAGTCTCCAAAACAAAAGTATAGATTTCCAAAAGAACTGGTTAGAACTACATTTCTAGTATTGCCGTCAAAATTTAGCAAAGCGACTTGTCTATTAAAGCTTTCTTGTGTGTTGGAATGACACTATGCTATTAGAAGAAGCCCTAGAGGAAAATACTATATGATCAGTGTATCTTCATTGATTCTAAGCCATTCTTTGCCTATTGCTATGCTTGTCTGACCTGTCTGTCTGTTTTTAGGAACCCAAAAAACAAGCTTTTCCAGGCTGTGCAGTGTCATCCTGAACCACCAAGGCTGTAATATACTATATTGTCAAAAGTATTGGGACACCTGCCTTTATATACACACACACATGAACTTTAAGGCAGGGCTTGACAAATTTGCTTGGAATCTAGGAGCCAGCTAAAAAAGTTAGGAGCCAGTTTTTTTTTTTTTTTTTTTTTTTTTTAAACGACCGACAAAGCTTTATTTTCAATATAAAAATTAACCAATCTTAAATTTACACAGAGACGACTAGAACGAATGTGACTGCTTTTATTTCCTGCCATGCAGGGACACAAGACCACCATATTCCCGCTAAGGATCCAATCAGGTCCACCTGAAAAACTGACAGGCGAACCTGATCAGACAGCCCGTGTGAAAGGGGCCAAGCAGGGAGATGACAAATAATAAATTCATTTTAATTAACCACTTCCTTCCCGCAGGACGACTATATACATCCTGTCTTTGAAGAGAAATACCGTTGTTATGGTAGCAGCTAGCTACCATAACCCCGGTATCTTCTTCAAGAGCCGGCGGTTCTCTTTCAGATAAAAGTGGTCTCTGCAGCAGATTCGCAGCGAGATCACTTTTATCGGCGGCAGGAGAGGGCCCCTCCTACCGCCGCGCTCCGGTGCCCTTCACCGCTTACCGTGGCCGTCGGTAACGGCGGAGGCGATCCGGATCTGTCCCTGGCCTGACATGGAGACGAGTGAGAGGAAGATGGCCCCCCCGCCCATCTCCAAGTCATTGCAGGGCGGAAGCGACGTCAAATCGTCACTTCCACCCATAGCTCTTAAAGGGACATTTTATTAATTTTTTTTCAAATGACAATTTTTTTTTTATTATTGCATTTTAGTGTAAATATGAGATCTGAAGTCTTTTTGACCCCCAGATCTCATATTTAAGAGGTCCTGTCATGCTTTTTTTCTATTACAAGGGATTTTTATATTCCTTGTAATAGGAATAAAAGTGACTTTTTTTTTTTTTTTTTTTAAAGAACAGTGAAAAAATAAAAGTTAAAATAAATAAGAAAAATTTTTTTTTTTTAAATGTGCCCCATCCCTTGTAATAAAAATAGAAGTGACACAATTTTTTTTTTTTTTAAAACAGTGTAAAAATAAAAAATAAAAAGTAAAGTATATAAGAAAAAAAAATAATTTTTTTTAAACGCGCCCCGTCCCGCCGAGCTCGCTTGCAGAAGCAAACGCATATGTGAGTAGCGCCCGCATATGAAAGCGGTGTTCAAACCACACGTGAGGTATCGCCACGATCGTTAGAGCGAGAGCAATAATTCTAGTCCTAGGCCACCTCTGTAACTCAAAACATGCAACCTGTAGAATTTTTTAAACGTCGCCTATGGAGATTTTAAAGGGTAAAAGTTTGTCACCATTCCACGAGCGGACGAAATTTTGAAGCGTGACATGTTGGGAATCAATTTACTCGGCGTAACATTATCTTTCACAATATAAAAAAAATTGGGCTAACTTTACTGTTTTCTTATTTTTTAATTAAAAAAAGTATTTTTTCCCAAAAAAGTGCGCTTGTAAGTCCGCTGCGCAAATACGGTGTGACAGAAAGTATTGCAATGACCGCCATTTTATTCTCTAGGGTGTTAGAATAAAAAATATATATAATGTTTGGGGGTTCTAAGTAAAGGGAAGGAGATGAGCGGGCAGTGAAAACAGGCAGGGGAAGCTCCATTAGCATTGGTGGATGTCTTGTCATACCAACAGCCACCACCAGAGGGTGCCCGATTGCAGAAGGAACCATAGGACTGCAGTAGGCCGCAAAGCCGGGGCCTCAATTACCGGCAAGGCCAAACGCGATCGCGCCGGGAGGGGGGGTGTCGAACGGACACAGGATACCCCAGCTGTGCCGCCCCAGGCGCCAGGTCGCTAATTCTAGTCGCAAATGCGACCTGGCGCCCGGGGTTTGTCGAGCCCTGCTTTAATGGCATTCCAGTCTTAGACCGTAGGGTTCAATATTGAGTTGGCCCACCCTTTGCAGCTACGACAGTTTCATCTCTTCTTTCATTAGCACTGAAAGCCTGATGTTGGTAGTGTTTAGTAAGGGGCATTTGATGCTAATAGACATCTATACATTCTACTACAGTGTGGGGGAGATGGAGAACTCCATACAACATTAACCCTAACCCCTTAGAGCCAGCGCTGGCCAGCCCTTTAAGGGGGTTGGCTTGCCGGGAGGAGGGGTTGGGCTTATGGTCATGTGATCACAGTGATTGGCTGTCACATGATGGGAAAGCTCGAAAGCTCGATCGAGAGCTTTCCTTTAGCCGCTGATAAGTGTGCTGAGAGAGCACAGGGCGCGCACTCTCGGCACAGCTCTAGTGTGGCAAATGTGCAGCCGCTTGGCACCAAGGCCCGCCCGCCCGCGAGAGGCCGCACATTTGCAAAGAGGTTAAAGGAGAACTGAACTTTCTCAATCAACATTAACTATTTTTAATCCTTATTATATGCCAGCATTAGTAAATAGATAGGAAAGTACATTTACTTTCCTATCTATGTGAGGGTTACCATAATTGTCATTGAAATCTATTTTGATTACATAATGTCAATGGAATCCTGCCTCTGTTTTATCATGCTTTATGATGCCTAAATCACACTGATATAACCAAATCACAACATGTCCGCTTCCCATTTGTACTTCCATGAACAAGAAATGGCAACCCAAGGTCCAGTCATTTTTGCACACTGCATCACTTTGGGCACTATACTTGTGGATGCACAAGCACAATTCATCTAAGGTAGGCTGGTGGTCTTTGAAATCTTGACCTTGAGTGCCAGAGGACCTTTTTCAGACCCTGCTCTAATGTGCTAGGCCCAGCCATACCAAATAATACCTATGTCCTAAGCTTTGGAGCGTGTACTTAGAATTGGTATTCACAAAGACTGCATAAAATACAAACACGTTAAAAAGTAGGAAATATGAGTAAAAATCCCAGCAATGCAAAAGGAAAAGTGAAAGGAGGCAGGATGCGGCTTCCACTCCAAGCTTTTCCAGATCAGGCACACATGCTGATGGCATTAGAAGGCTGGGAAGGGGAAGGCTTACTCAGTGATACATTGCATTGTTCTATCATATGGAAAAGCCATTTTCAAATTTATACTGTTTGAAAGAAAAGCTGATTTTAGCAGCAGCAGCCCAGGCTTGGAATGGAGAGATATATTCTGAGCTGGGAAACAAGCCTGTCCCACTATGGGACGCTGCTCGCAGTAAAGTCACGCAGATGAGATCTGTAAAGCCCTCAGCATGTGGTGCTTACATTAGAAAACACTAGAGGATTTCATATACAGTTCCTTAAAGGATCACTTACACCAAGAAGAAGGCAAAGACCAAATTAAAGGGCCAGCAACTCAAAATAAGAGGAAAAACCCTATGGAGCAATTAAAAAAAAATTACATACTTTTACTATTTACAACATAAACACTAATTAAAAAATGTTTATTTTTAAAGACCAGAAACAGGTTCACTTCGAATCACTACATCTTAGGACTAGGTTTTTCTCTATTGACTGAAGTGACCCTTTAAATGCTTATATAGGTAAACCTAATGCCGCGTACACACGGTCCTACTTTTCGTCTACAAAAGTCCAACAGACGCTGATGGACTAAAGCTGGCTGGTAATCCGATCGTGTGTGGGCTTCTCCGGACTTTCAACCGACTTTTTTAGCCTCAAATACGACGTACTTTAGATTTGAAACATGCTTCAAAACTTTTACTTCGTACCTACGACGGACCCCGAAATCCGCTCGTCTGTGTGCTAGTCCGACGGACAAAAAGCCACGCTAGGGCACCTATTGGCTACTGGCTATGAACTTCCTTATTTTAGTCCGGTGTACGTCATCACGTACGAATCCGTTAGACTTTTGTGTGGTCGTGTGTAGGCAAGTCCGGTCGTTAGAAAGTAGGCCGCAAGTCCGCGGCAAGTCCACCGAAAGTCTGCCGGAAGTCTGTCCGACAGGCTGTCCGACTTTTGTAGACGAAAAGTACGACCGTGTGTACGCGGCATAAGGGCCCATTTAGATCCTTGCGTTGTGGTTTATTTATGCATTATGTGTTAACACAACACACACAAATTCAAGAATTGTGATGTGGTAAGTTGCTACCCCAAACATTTTGAATGGCTTTCCAACAGCAATAGTGCACTAGAGAGCCTATTGCATATAATAATGTGATGCACTGCATCTAAAAAAAAAAAAAAGTGGTGCAAGTCTGTTTTCCGCTGTATTGTGGTGGATTGGCAATTCACTCAAAGTGAACAGGCTGCAATAAAGTAGAAGAAAAGGCTACACCTGGTAAGCCAACCTATTAAATGTTGTCTCCCCATTGCTCATATATTCATATATTTTTTTTTTTATTAGACTGCAATGTCTTTTATTTTTACGTTTTTCTAAGCAGTCATGCTACTGCAATGCTCCAGCTCCTTTCTCTTCAGTTGATGGACGAGCTCCCTCCTGACCATCAATGCAATGGGTAATGGTGATAACATGATAGTTGAGGATGTTCTTTACCATGCTTATGCACAGACCACCAACAGAAAAGTTAGATCTTGCTTATGTGATTATATTGCTGCTTTCCCAGCACTTATTCTCCTAATACAACACTCAGACAGATTACATGACTATAACCAGTAACCCCTCTCAGTTAGCACACAGAGCGGAGGAGGAAGAAATTGTAATGCATACATCCGTTTCAAGAGAATAACAGCAGGTAAGAGTCTGCAATTGAAAAAAAAATGTCTGCAATGACCATGGCTAAAATTCTTGCAATGTACAGTACACACTGATCAGCGGTAATGGTATGACCACTGACAGGTGAAGTGAATAACATCAATTATCTTATCTTACAATGGCATCTGAAAGTCAGTAGGATATATTAGGCAGCAAGTAAACATGCTGTTCCTGAGGTTCATGTGTTGAAAGCAGAAAAATGGGCAATGCAGTTTGTTGTGTATGGGGCCTCAGACAATTCAGCGTACCCTTGCTGACCCATGACGTAGATATTTGCCAGCACCACCAAGGATCGGCACAAAGTGGCGTCCAAACCAGGGCCATCTTTAAGGCAGGGCAAAAGGGGCAGCTGCCCTGGGTCCTGTCATTGTTGTGGGGCCCAAAGCAGCTGCCTCATACTTGCCAACTACCCCAGTTTAAATTCACTTGTCCCTTGAAGGTGCCTTGTAGTCCTGTGCTGTATCCCGATATCTCAGCGTGAAGTGCTGCTACTAATGCTGCCCAGCTCTGCCCTATTGATGTGTACAGATGACTCACCTGCAGACCCTGTGTTTACATGTAAATGATCGTCATTCATATGTAAATAGGGGCAGAATTTTTTTATGTAATTCACTGAGGCCGGCGGCATTGATATGTAAATAAAGGTGGCATTCATATGTATATCATGCCCCTTTGCAGTGAGGAGATGTGCTGTAACTTCTAGCAACCAATCAGTGAGCAGTATTGCTGTACAGTAATCTCTAGCAAACAATCAACAAGCAGAAATCATATGCTGTAACCTCTAATGTGTGCTGTAACCTCTAGCAACCAGTCAGTAAGTGGTAATGATATGCTTTAACCTCTGGCAACCCATCACAATCGCTGCCTGATCTGATACAGCAAACTGATTTTAAGTCTAACTGATATTTATGGTATGCCTCAGAGCAGATGGAGAGCGAAATTGCATGGGGGGGGGGGCCTCCAAGAAAATTTTTGCCCAGGGTCCAATCAATATTAAAGACAGCCCTGGTCCAAACGAGTAGTTTATTGCATGATCACAACACAAGAAAGGTGCAATGTTTCGGAGTCATTCAGGACCCCTTCGTCACATGCCCCAAGGGGTTCTGCATCAACAATGCGTCAACAAAACAATGGCCTAAATTTAGATATTGGTTTCCTCACCCACTATACTACAGTTTAATGACCCCCTCTGTGACTGTGATCCCCCCCCCCCCCCCCAGTCTATAGCTTTCCCTTTGTCTTATCTCACTTGCTGATAGCTTTATTACCATTGCCATACTATTGATTTGTATGTGTTTGTTTTTTTGTTTCTTTTTACCCTCAGAGATTTTTTTTTGTTTGTTTGTTTTGTTTTGTTTTAACATTTTACCTTCTGCTAAAAACTTTTGTGAACCAGTACTGCTTGGACCTTGAAGAAGGCTCGATTCACACAGGGGCAACACGACTTCAACGCGACTTTGCACGGCGACTTCAACGCGACTTCAGCGCGACTTTAGCAAATTACAACACGACTTCAAGTCGCCTCCAGGACAGGCGACTTCGGCTGTGGCCAATCACAGGACAATCAGCTCTCTGGGAGGGAGGGGTTTGCTTGGGCAAACAAAATTTTTTGCCTGCAAAGTCGCTTGACTTTAGAGAGAGATCCGACTTGGAGGCGACTTCCATTGATTTCTATGGTACAGGTCGCCTACCAAGTCGGATCCAAGTAGTACAGGGAGTACGCTCTGAAGTCGGAGCGACTTCAGTAGTTTCTATTAAGACGCTCCCATTCACTGTCATGTGAATATCTTTCTGGGGCGACAAGTCGGATCCCAAGTCGCCCCAGTGTGAACCGAGCCGAAGGGGACACACCCTGAAAGCTCTTGTATGAAAAAAGATATGTTCGTGAAAATAAAAAAAGTATCACGGACAGTACTCAATTTTCACTGTTCTGAGGACAACCCAAATTTTTATTTCAATTTTATTCTTGATGATAATGGTAAACAGGACAAAAAGAGAGGGTGAATCTCCCCAATGGGGGCACAGACAACAATAAAAACTTGGCTGCTGTTCTAATCCCTCTCCATACCATCCAAAACGTTAAAGTTTTGCCTTTAGTTATATTTAAAATTCAGCTGGCAACTCAGTATGGAGACTTTCTACCTGGTTTCATTACTTTTGGAGGAAAGGGGTTTTAGATGCATGCCTGGAGGAATTCTATGCTCTAAAATATATTTTATACTATAAAAACTAGTAAAATGTGCATCTGAGGAAAATCATCTGTTACTGCCAAGGTAAAGTTATCTGTCCTCACCGTCCTTTGCTGACATTCCCCGTGTCATGCTAATGGCTCTGGCAGAAAAAGACGGTTTTCTTTTCTACTAGGATGCTGCTGAAAGATGTCCCCTGCCACGGAAGCTTTGAAGAACGCCATGAAATGATCATTTCAAAAGTTCCTTTGTATTGCAGTACAGTCACTAAGATAAGTATCCACTTAATTTTTTCTAAAATCACCAGTACGCCATTATAAAGACATGAGAATAACCGAAAGAGAAATATTTGCACCGGGAAAAGATGTAGAACGTATACAAAATCTTAGGTTGCCACAGCCAAATTGCATGGTTTATTGAGTTTGAGTATTTAATAAATGTAAGCCCTACATGGAAAACTAACACGTTACCTATTTCTGCAGATTTAAAAGTGGTAGTAAACTCTTTACTACCACTTGTACCTTCAAGTGAGCCTATCATAAGGCTTACCTGTAGGTACCGTGAATATCTCCTCTTGTATCTCTTGACCTTCCCTCTTATGCCCCGTACACACGGTCGGACTTTGTTCGGACATTCCGACAACAAAATCCTAGGATTTTTTCCGACGGATGTTGGCTCAAACTTGTCTTGCATACACACGGTCACACAAAGTTGTCGGAAAATCCGATCATTCTGAACGTGGTGACGTAAAACACGTACGTTGGGACTATAAACGGGGCAGTGGCCAATAGCTTTCATCCCTTTATTTATTCTGAGCATGCGTGGCACTTTGTCCGTCGGATTTGTGTACACACGATCGGAATTTCCGACAACGGATTTTGTTGTCGGAAAAAATTTTATAGCCAGCTCTCAAACTTTTTGTGTCGGAAAATCCAATGGAAAATGTGTGATGGAGCCCACACACAGTCGGAATTTCCGACAACAAGGTCCTATCACACATTTTCAGTCGGAAAATCCGACCGTGTGTACGGGGCATTAGATTGTAAGCTCTAAGGAGCAGGGCCCTCTGATTCCTACTGTATTAAAGTGTATTGTATTTGTACTGTCTACCCTCAAGTTGTAAAGCGCTACGTAAACTGTTCGCTATATAAATCCTGTATAATAATAATAATAATAATCTCCTAAACTTGCAGAGTTTAGGAGATATCCAGAGTGCAGGCAGCCAATGACATCACCGGTGACGAATGTGCTCTGAAGGTCTGGCTTACAGTTCCAGATCTTCAAAGCCCCCGTGCTGGAAACGGCAGCTTCCGCGGGCATGCGCATGCACAGGAGTGATGTCATTGCACCCCTGGCTGCTCAGGCCACCACAACTAGTGATTGGTAAGCTGGAATCTATTCGATTTTTGGTTTTGAACTTAATACCACTTTACGATAAGAAGGTGAGCAGATAACAGCACCTGGCTCATCAGCAGATGATGGAAAACCATAATGGGATAAGCTAAGCTAACACTTACCTGCAGGAGTACCCCATGGATGCGGTTTTGTTGTACAAGATGGCTGTCAGAATCAGGAAGGCTCCTTATTAATTCCACCGTAGTACAAGGAATGTCGTCTGTCATTAGAAAAGGAACAAGGGCGCGTGCTGCCATCTCCCGCGAACGGTAAACTGGCGAATTGGCACATCTAAGAGAAAAAAAGGGGCAAATGAGAGAAGTTAAACTGTCTTTAAATCTGATTACCAGTCACACCACTAAATTAAAGGACTAAATACATATAAGGTGCTAACTACCTGCAAAAAGGTTTGTATTTCTGTCCATCAGCATTGCCTGGCAGAACAGTAGACATCACTTTTTCTCTACTATGATTAATGCAGGCCATAGACGGTCCAAATTTCTTTACAGCAACCACAGGTTGAAAGAAATTAGCACGACAGTGCTGACAGGGGGATCTCTCCTTCCGAGAGGTCAGGGGCGGGAGCAGGCGGGGGAAGCCATTCCCACCAGGAGAAGACAGTGATTATCGGTAGCAGCTATAGCAGGCGCTTGCGATAATGGCAGGCAAATCCAACAGGCTGGTTGTACCCAAGTTGATTGATGGATCAACTTGGTACATTCATCCTGCCCATTAATGGTTCAAATCATGGCCAGTTCCTACTGAACTGGCGGAGATTTGAACCGTGTATGGCCATCTACCAGGGTCTCCTGTGCGATCGGGGAGCCCAGCAAGGATTCAACCGGCTGCATCCAGTTCCCGGGACAGTGTTGTTCCTCCCATTGTATGACGTCAGAAACCCAGAAATGACAAGAATTTTGTCATTTTTGGTTTTGGTCTCATGTAAGCAAGCCCTTCCTGGCTTGAACAAGTATCTGATCAAACCGATCTTGGTTTGATCAGATGCTTTGCAGGGCAGAAGAGAGATCTGGGGTCTAATAGACCCCAGATGTCTTAGTAGAAAGTCTCTGTCACTGCCCATGTTACCACAAGGGATGATGTTGATTCCTTGTGATAGTAATAAAGTTGATATAAAAAAAAAAAGTAAAGAAACAAAGAAAGAGAAAATTTACATAAAAAAAGTAAACAAAGAAAGAGAACTTTTACATAAAATAATAAAAAAAAGAAAAAAAGACAGACATTTAATATAAAATGAATATTAATTTAAAAAAAAAATAAAGAAACAAAGAAAGAGTAATTTTACATTAATTAAATAATTTTTTTAATTATTTATTTTAAGCGCCCCTGCCTCCTCATTCTCGCGCTCAAAGGTGCACTCATACATTGGTTGCGCACGCATATTTAAATGGTGTTTGCACTGAACATGAAGTTTTGCCGCAAACGTTATAGCACAGGCTGTATAAACCATAACCTATGGAGATTTTTTTTTAAGTACCATAGTTTGGTGCTGTTCAACGAGCGTATGCAATTTTAAAGCATGTTAGGTATCTAGTTACTCTGCCTAACACCATCTTTTTTATTTTAACAAACAATAGGGTATTATATTGTGTTTTTCTGCATTAAAATTCACTAAATTGTTAGTTTTTCCAAAACAATTGCATTTGAAAAAACGCTGCGCAAATACCATGTAGCATAAAAAAAATGAAACACCCACCATTTTATTCTCTAGGGCCTCTGTTTAAAAAAGACATAATCTTTGAGGGAACTAAGTAATTTTCTCTTTAAAAAAAAAAAAAAAAAAAAGGCAGATTTTTACAATGATGTGAGAAGTGTCAGAATAGGCCTGGGGGTCAAGTAGTCAGAGCATTGTTAAAGTCAGAAGGTTTTATCTTTGGATAGCGTAGAGAGACCACATATCTCCTATAACAAGTACTACTGTTTACATGTTAATAAAGAAAAAGTGTGCAAGTAAAAGGATAATTTTTCATTTAATGTAGAATCAAAAGCTGAATATTAGATTATGCTTTTATTATAAATAAGACCGCCCTGTTCATTGTTTTATACAATGATGAACATTTATTTTTTAAGGTTTTGTAGCTGCATGCCATGCAAGCCTGCGGCTTGCAACAGCTGTTCTTCATCTGTACACCATAGCTACCATATATTACTTTTTTTGGGGGGGTTTGGATACCCTAAGCCAGGGGTCTCCAAACTTTATAAGCAAAGAGTCAGTTTACTGTCCTTCATGCTTAGGGGGGCCGGACTGTGGCCAGTGGGAGTAGAAAATGCCCAAGCATTAGTATCATTGGTTTTAATGGCCCCATTATTGGTATCAATGGAAAGAAGAATGTGTCAGTAGGGGGAATGTTGCACCCCATCATTGGTGTCCATTGGTGAAAGAGGTTCCCAAGCGCCAGATAAAGCCAAGCAAAGGGCCACATCTGGCTCTTGGGCCACCGTTTGGAGATTACTGCTCTAAGCAGACTTGGGCTCTATGCACACAGGACATTCTAAAAAGTTTTTCTGGACATTGGACTGCTGGCAGGAAAACGCTGCTGGAAAAACGCACGTTTATCAGCGGTTTTTAATAGCGCGTTTGTGAGCGTTTTTTAGCATCAGTGTTTTTGGGCGTTTTTTTAGCGTCAGTGTTTTGAGGTATTTTTGTCAATTTACACCAAGAACACTTTCAGATCTGCAATGTTAAAAATGCTGACGCTGATAAACGCGCATTTTTGAGCATTTTTCAGTGTTAGGCGTTTTCTGTGGTCAGAAGAACTGCTCTTGAACACGATTTTAGGGCATTCAGACAACAGTCCATAAACTCCTTTGCTGATAACCATCAAAAAATGTCCATGTGCGCATGGACACATAAGATAACATAGAGGGGAGTTTAGGACTGTTAAAAAAAAATGCCCAATCTCCCAAAAATGTAAGTTCATCAGATTCAGTGTGCATGAGGCCTACAAAAAAGCAAAAGCACAATAAAAGACACAACATAATGCAACTCTGTATTCATGACTTACTTATCAAATGTGATTTTCTTTTTTGCAGGAATTGCAAGTGCCTGAATTTGACTTGGTTTGAAGCCTCTTTCAGTCCCTGTGCAGCAGAGCTGAGATTGGCAGAGGCAGAAGAAGGAGCCAATCAATAGTGCTGTAGTGCTTATATGCTAACAAGGAGCATGCCTATAGGAGGAGATAGCAATCTGCTGCTTCTCTTTTCAATGTCCAGTTCCAGGCTTGGGGAAGGACAAGACATGTGAGTGTTACTGAACAGCAGCAGAAAAAAAAAACAGGTCTTCTACCCTGCCAGACAGGGCTATGTTATGTGGCACAGCTGTGCAAATCTCAGAACTGGATGGAGAGAAATACACATCGTTTGGAAAGTAAAATAGCTCCCTTAAATAAATTTCATGTGTTTGGCTGTAGTTCAGCTTGAAGCATCATGTGAATTATACAATGAGTTTGGCTTCGATGTGACACGATATGATTGTGCATTCTGCAAAAGTGTATTTAAATCTGGAGAAATAAAGCAGCTGACTGCAAGTCAGACTCATCGGAGGTCAGATAGTGAAGTTTACGGCATGAGGACTCACTTCTTAATACGGCCTAAAGAGTGACTCACCTATTCTATCTAGGCCTGCCAATTCCAGCTTTGTATTATTTATAACTGATCAGCTGGAAGCCCATGCACATTCCTCCAGTGCTGAGTCTTGCTGATTTCTTTGATTGCTAATGGTTTAAGCATCCACAGGAAAGAGACAGCGCTGCGGCACAACCGTGACTCATCACCATAATACTCCCGATTCACTTGGTAACCCAGACACACAACAGCTGTGGAAAACACCGAACCAAGGCCTGCAGAAAGTACACACTGTGCTAGAACGGCCAATGACAAAGGGAAACCACATCTCACAAATATTCATCGTTCTGACATGTTTTCCTTAATGTGTGACAAAATGGCCGCCAGAGACGGGCCTGGATCACAATTGCCTATAGAACTAAAGATATGTTAATCCTGAACTCAAACACAATTTGATTTAGAGGATGAATATTTCATAGCATGCAGCAAATTAAAGCGGTTTTAAACCGTGGCTGGTTTAAAAAAAAAACAAAAAACACACCTGTAAGACAATGGCACATTATGAAATACTTACCTTACAACAAACACCTCCACTGTGTGATTGGCCGGAGCTGCTAAGACGTCACTGCCCCTCGGTTCCGCCATGAAGCTCTGAAGTTCCAGCAAGGTATGCTGGACCTTCAATGCGCATGCGCCGGAGATGTCACTGGCTGCAACACAGGGTGAATATCTGCTAAACGGTGCTCGCTTAGGAGATATTTATTTTACCTACCATTTTACCAACAGGTAAGCCTAATGGCTTTCTCCTGGTCCTGCAGCCCCCTGGGACACTTACGTCACATCTCCCAGGAGACTACTAGATTGAGCAGATAGAGTGGCCAGGAGGGGAGGGAAGGGTGGGGTGGGCGGGTTTGGGCCAAAGCGGGCAGGGTCGGCGCATTTTCGGTAGCTAGCTTCCTACAACAAGAAGAGGACCAAGATGGCAGCGTGCAACCCAGTGTATGACACCTGAGCAGTGGATCACAACAGAACAACATGGAATTCGCCGCTCGGATGAGTATGTGTTTTGAAGAGAACCCAGGAGTATAGGTAAGAGAACACAAAGCAAAACCATTGCGAGAGGAGTTGAGTGCCACTTTAAGTGGTCTGAGTCCTAGCTGGCATCTGGAGTGATCATACAGATCACCTCCATGTCTGCAATTTTGTGCCTGGTGACCTACTGTTTAGTAGAGGGTGTTGCTATGATTTTATGATGTGTGTGTGTGTGGTTTTAACAAGCATTGTAATAAAGAGTATATTTTATATGCACTGCCTCATGTTGTGCCCACAAAGTCCACAGATCAGCGGGGACCCACCTCCCCGGGTAGCCAGTAAAGGGGGTATGTGTTAATCCATGAGGGGCTAATGAGTTTACCAGAAAAAAAATAGATGAATGAACCATAAAGCTCCAATTTTGAATATCTTCTACAATCACAACACCCCCTCCAACAAGGATTATCTATTTGGAGAATCTCGGATAGAGCTTGCTGATCACCAGATAGAATGCTTGTAAAATAGTATAAGTATCTCCCGGTTTAGGAGCTCACAAGTGGAGCTTAACCAATCGCCCGATAGGGTGGGGGAACCTGGCTTGGGAAGTTTGCATATCAAGGGTGTCCCCGTCGGCTCACGCATCTGAAACAAGAACACTTATTGCCATTCAGGATCCCTTCAGTTTTATCAGTTTAAAACACTTTTTTCAACATTATGCCGCATACACACGACCGGACTTTCCGGTAGAAAAGGTCAGACGGAACCATTCCATCGGACATTCCGATCGTGTGTGGGCTTCATCTGACTTTTTCTTTCTAAAATTCTGACAGACTTAGAAATAGAACATGTTTCAAATCTTTCCGACGGAATCAGTTCCTATCGGGAAAACCGTTTGTCTGTATGCTCTTCCAACGGACCAAAAACGACGCAAGGGCAGCTGTTTGCTACTGACTATTGAACTTCCTTTTTCTAGTCCCGTCGTACATCATTGTGTTATGAACGATCGGACTTTGGTGTGATCGTGTGTAGGCAAGTCCGTTTCAGCGGAACTCCATCGGAAAGACCGTCGGAGTCTATTCTGACGAAAAGTCTGGTCGTGTGTACGCGGCATTACAAAGCCCTGATGAAGGAGGCTTGTTAAACCCCCAAATGCTTTATCTGTTTATGATACACAAGATAAAGACCCCCTAAGGCCGGGTTCATACTGGTACGACACGACTGTACAACTGTCAATCCGACTTTGCCCTGTGACATCAGTCCTACTTCGGTCCTAATTCCATCCGACTTGAAAGATCGAGATAAGATTTTACTCTGGCTTTGAGAGAGTCCTACTTGTCCTTTGACCAATCAAAACAACCTCAGTCTGACATAAATTCCTTTTTCTGCTGCTGTAATCACTATGTCCGATGTCACAAGTCGGATAATTAGGAGGATCCGACTTTGATCCAACTTCAATATTGAATGGAGTGAAAATGGACCAAAGTAGTGCAGGAACCTGGTCTGACTTGTGTCGTACCAGTTAAGACGGCTCTCATAGGGAACCATTGATTTTTACATGTCATGCGATATGTGCTCCCAAAGTCGGAGCGTATGTTGCACCAGTTTGAACCATGCCTAATACTTACCTGAGCCCCATCTCGATCCAACGGGTTGCACGAGCGTCTCGGCTGCCCAGGACTCTCCCTCCTGATTGGCTAAGACACAGCAGTGGGTGCCATTGGCTCCCGCTGCTGTCAAAGTCAGTGAGCCAATGAGGAGAGAAAGGGGACGGGGTCAAGCCGCAACTACGTGTCTGCATGGACACACAGAGCAGTGGCTCGGCTTGGCTTGGGTGCCCGCAGAGCAAGCTGCTTGTTGTGGGGACACTCGGCGGGAGGGGCAAGGAGCACCACGAGGGACCCGAAAGGAGGAGGATCCGGGTTGCTCTGTGCAAGACGACTGCACAGAGCAGGTAAGTATAACATGCTTGTTATTTTTTTTTAAAAACAAGACTTTAGTATCACTTAGTGTTCTTATCCATTTCCACTCTAGTCAAAACTTAAAAAAAAAATTCTGGTTCCATGTATACTTTAAGTTTTTATAAAGTGGTTTCTTAATAAAACTGTCATTCTTTTTTAAACTCTATCGGCAAATTGGAATGCCCACGCTTTAGGGAACACAAACATTAAATGGCTGCCTGTTTACGGACTGGAAACAATAGATTGTAAATGATTCAGACACGGCACGGCTGTCGCTAACGGACGTTGAGGAAAAAAAAAACGAAAATCACGGACACAACCAGCTTCATCCAGATGCTTTCCGCAGGCGCCGATTACCTCCGTTCTGTAATATATTAAGCCTGGGGACATGTATATACATTTTCCCCCTTTCTGCAAATATAAACAACACATATTGTTGCAGATGTTTAGATTTCTATACTAACAGTAACGGCGGGCAGAAGAATGTCCTCCTTTCTATTCTGACCTTCGGGAAATGAAGATTTCCCAAAGGATTCTGGCGCTCGCTCAATGGGAAGCCTGGAAAATAGGCCCATGGCCAACACCGGCTCCTGCCAGAAGCTTCAGAGTGACGGGGGTGCACAGAAAGCATATGAAACGCAGAGCTTTTATTGCACGCCTGAGCATCTGGTTACATAAGGTCCGTCTCACAGAGAGTAAACACATAATTACATTTTCGTTCGTTTCACAAAAACCTGCTGCTCTATATCATTTTCCATCACTGTATGGAAAAAATAGAAGAAGAAAAAAATCAATGGAGTATGAAAAATAAAACTAGTAACAAGTAATGTGAAGGGACCAGTACATCTAAGGAACAAATTAAAAGGAATTGCAGCTTATTCCATGTTCTCAGTAACAAATGTTCTGACTACAATTTTGTAATGCAAACAGTATGTTAATGTTTTAAGGCACTGTATTTTTTTTTAGTTTACAATCTTTTTTATTTTTACAATTTATGTAAAATTGTTATTGTATAAACCATTAATACAGGGTGCAGCCATGGCCCAGGATTCACCAAGCTTTAATGGTTTTCTAAAATTAAAATAAAGCAGAAGCAGCCTGCTTTCAGACTAGACATGTGCAATTTGTTTGGGTTCGAATCTAAATTCTGACACATTTTTTAGTAATGAATTTCGTTAAAATTTGTTTAGTTTATTTGTTTTCTAGTGAATTCCAAATTTTCAGAACAATTTGAATTCAGAAAAATGATCAATCGATTTGAATCCTGTGTGAAGAATAGCTGGTGACTCATCAGCTGTCAGCGGGCTTCCCCACTGACAAATAAATGTAAACAGAATTGCCCCCAAATTAAAATCTAAAAAAAAAAAAAAAAAATGTGGGGGTCCCCCTATGCATACCAGGCCCTTCAGATCTGGTATGGATTTTAAGGGGAACTCCACGCCAAAAAAAATAAAAAAAAAATTGTGTGAGGCCCCCCCCAAAATCCACATCAGACCCTTATCCAAGCATGCAGCCTGGCAGGCCAGGAAAGGGGGGGTGAGCGAGCCCCCCTTGCCTCAAACCTTACAAGGCCACATGTACTCAACATGTTTTAATTTTGGTATGGGGTTCCCCATAAAATAAATACCAGATTGGAAGGGGGACCTCCAATGCTGTTGTTTTTTTTCTTTTTTCTTTTTAAACCGGCATTTGTTTTGTTTACATTCTGCTGTCAGAAAGGATGCCACTCCCACTCCTTAACAATCAGCTTTTTGATTTCTGAATATACAAAAGGAATGACGAAGATACGAAACGCATGCTGAAATTCCAAAAATGAATTGGTCCAATATTGCGTCAATGGGCCTCTTCGTTTTTGGAATTTCTGAATTTGTTAACATTGTTTATTCAGAATAGCATTACATAAAAAGAAAAAAAAAAAAAAAACAGGGTGAGGTCCTCCCTAATCCATACCAGGCCCTTTGAATCTGGTTTGCATCTTAAGGGGAACCCCATGCCAAAATTAAAAATAAATAGCGTCAGGTCCCCCCTAAAATCCATACCAGACCTAAGGATCTGGTATAGATTTGAAGGGGAACCTCGCAAAAACAAACAAACAAATGGCGTGCCCCCCCCCCCCAAAATCCATATCAGACCCTTATCCAAGCATGCAGCCCGGCAGGCCATGAAAGGGGAAGAAATCAGCTGAACCATACCAGGCCACATGCCCTCAACATGGGAGGGGGTGATTTGTGGCAGGGAGGCCCCACCACATAATGACCCTGGCCCAATGAGAGGTAGGCATGGGGGCAGAGCCACCCAGTTATGTCACCCGTAACCCCCACCCCTGTTTTTACCTGTCACTCGGCTGCGTCCATGAACGGGACCAATCGTGTTGGGAGACCAGCGTTTTTTTCTTTTATAATAAAGGATTTTGCAAAAACTGGCGTTGTATTTTTTATTAACTTTTGTTTTTGCTTGGTGAATGAGTAAGTGTACTATGTAGCTCATACTCATTCACATTGGGGCTTCCGAATTCCAATAAGTCACCCCCCCAGCCACCGGGCCAGTGTTGTGGGGAAGAGGCCTTTGCCCCTATCAACATGCTTTATCCACCCCCCCATGTTGAGGGCATGTGGTCTGGTATCAGGGGGGGGGGGCTCCCTCGTCTCCCCCCTTTCCTGGCCTCGTCTCCCCCCTTTCCAATGTGAATGATAAGGGATTTTGAGGGGGGACCCATACCATTTTTTTAAATCCATAGTAGACCTGAAGGGCCCGATTTGGATAGGGGGGGGGGTGCGCGTGTTTGTTGTTTTTTCTGAATACTTATTTGCCAGGAATTCTGTTTACAATCATCTGTCACTGGGGAAACCCGCTGACAGCTGATGAATCATCGGTTAAGGACGCGGCGGCCGTCTTCCCGGCCTGCTCTATAACAACCAGCTATTCTTTCGTCACACAAAATTCGGATTGGTCGATCTTTTTTCGACCAATTCAAATTCAATTATTTTAGAAATCTTGTTGTTTTTTTTTTAGAAAATGAACTGATCATTTTTCGACCGATTCGAATATTTCATAAATTTTGGAATTTATTAGAAAATTAATCAACAAAACAAAAGTAAATACATAATGAAACTATCTGAAATGGAGCGATTTTTATGTTCTGCACATGTCTATTTCAGACCATCTCTCCTTAGGAAAAGACATGCAGAGCCATACAAAAAAAGAGACTGGGGGATAGAGGCGGAGGAGTCACTTCTCTGACCAATTCTAGGTATGGATATTTTCTACCGAGTTACATTGATCAAGCTTGGACCAATGTAACTATGTATATACTGTACCATACTTGACCGAAGCCACTAGAAATCACTGATGTAGACAACATTACTTCAGTGAAGTCCATTTGCTTCTGGCTCCCTTGCTGAACAGCCAGCCTGATGCATTCTGAACACAGGGGGTCGGCCACTCAGCACGGATGCCTATCAGAGAATGCTTTGCATTTTGTGAATGAATGCCAAGAGTTCCCCGATTAGACACAGTGGAGAGGCAGGGCGGTGATGTCACACTCTACCTACTTCGCCCAATCAGAGATTTGCATTCATTTAGAAAATGCAAAGCTTTCTCTGAATAGTGCCCATGTTGAGTAATCAACCTTCTGTGTCCACAATGAATCAGGCTGACTGCTCAGTGCAGGACCCAGAAGCAAGTGGAGATTACTGGAGTAGTGTTTTCTACTTAAAGCTGGACCAATGTAACTATGTAAAAATATATCATGCTTGGAATTCACTTCCAAGTCCTGTAAACATGGTTTTTATTCAACACAGGAGTTAAGATTAGCCTTGTATACACATAAAGCCTATAGCTCCTCCAGCAGAATAATTCATATTATAAAATATTTTGCCTTCTCTGCCTCTCCCTGAGATACTTCATATACCCCTTCCTATACATTGAAAATGGAAAACAGAGCATGAGGACAAACATGGAACTCAAAAGAAATCAAAAGCAGACTCTAGTTTTCAAATATTGATAAAAATCATTGGGTTATCTACGCCACACAGGTTCTATTCATTTACTATGCTTCCTTATTTTGTAAACACAGTATATCGAGGCCAATATACTTCTGTTTGGCAGCACTAGGGTCATTGGTTCAAATCCAAACCACAGCACTACCTGCCTAGAGTTTGCATGTTCTCCCTGTGCCCGCGTGGGTTTCCTCCGGGTACTCCAGTTTCCTCCCACACGCCACAGACAAGCTGGCAGGTTATTCGACTCTTGCATAAATTGGCCCTAGGATGTGTATGTATGAATGTGAGTTGGGGGACCTCAGATTGTAAGCTCCTTGAGGGTTAGGGACTGGTGTGAATGTACAATATATATGTGAAGCGTTGCGTAAATTGTCGGCGCTATACAAGTACCTGTAATAAATAAATAATAATTATACAAGTTGTATGTGCGTGATTTATTAATGCTTGTAAACATTTTTAATATTTATTTTTTTTTTAGCCCTGAACATACTTAAAGCGGAGTTCCACACAAAAATGGAACTTCCGCTTTTCGGAACCCTCTCCTCCTCCGGTGTCACATTTGGCACCTTTCAGGGGGGTGCAGATACCGGTCTAAGACCGGTATTTGCACCCACTTCCGGCATAGACTCCCATGGGAGTCTACGCCTCTTCCTGTCCCTCCGCGCTGTCTCCTGGGAAACACACAGCTCCCAGGAGATAGCGGGGACCAGTTACGATGCGCAGCGCGACTCGCGCATGCGCAGTAGGGAACCGGGAAGTGAAGCCGCAACGCTTCACTTCCTGATTCCCTCACCTAGGATGGCGGCGGCTCGGTTCTCGGCGTCGCCTGCCGACATCGCTGGACCCTGGGACAGGTAAGTGGCCATTTATTAAAAGTCAGCAGCTGCAGTATTTGTAGCTGCTGGCTTTTAATATTTTTTTTTTTTTGGCGGTTTAGGTGGACCCCCGCTTTAATGTACAACAGTAAAATCAGTCTGTATATGCAGTAAAAGATGCTTGTTATACTCACTGTGGAACCTAAGGGGTTAATCCTCTGCATTGTGTAAAAAGGCTGTTTGATCTAGTATGCACTGAGCCTCCTTTTCTTCCACTGACTCAAAAACATGCCCGGATAAGACAGAGCCCTTGGAGTCAAGCTGCACATGCTCACTTTGGTGTGTGTTTTTACAGGTTTTTTTTTTTTTTCTTGGGAAAGTGCATGTGACCAGCACAGGGCCAATCGGCAGGAGCCCTGCAGCCTGATAGAACAGCTCAGAGCAGTATGAAAACTCCTCCTACAAGCTTCACCAGGAAATGAGAAATCACAAGACTGCTATATACTGCTGATGAGAAAAGGTATTTAGCAGATTATATTTACAAAAATAATTACATCTCCACGTTCTGCGTACTGTGGGAGACCAGATATAGCGAATGCAGGCTCCTGGGTCTAGTAACACTTTAAGACTTTTTTTCTTGTCAGTCACATTGAATCAATTTACTTGAAATCTCTTAACATGATCATGTCTATAAAATTTACCCATGGCAATATACTGTACTGCTACTTTATATACTAAAATATTTTAATAAGCAAGGCATTTGTTACTAATGTCTCTGGGATAGGCAGAAGATATGCCATTCTTCTACCCACTCACCAAAACACAGGAAGTTTGTAAATCACCCAAGAAGGGCTCAGTTACAGAGTGTGAAAAGCACGGATGGATTGACTTTTGATTTCTTCCCAGTGCTAATTCACACAGAGTGTTATTTCTGTAGCATTCAGAGTGTCAAAAGCATGTGTGGGGAACTTCTAATTTACCTTCATAGCAGTATGGTAGCTGTAACGTTGTTGGCACCCTTGCCTTAAGCACTGGAGTCCTGGTTTGATTTTCACCCACGACACATGCATTAGGTTTTCAAGTTCTCTTTGAGTCTACATTGCCTGTTCCAAGAGTTTCAGGTTCCCCCGACACTTCAAAAACCATACCAATGGATTAATTTACATTACTGCAATTATAGTGTTGATGATACACTGTAAATTAATTCAGAAGTAGCAGTAGGAGGGAGTGAATTTACTAAGTATCTTGATACTAAAGGTTAACATCAAGCAGTAATGACTTGGGTAAATCTTTCAATAGTGTGGTTTGCAAAGCCAAGAACAATGGCCCTCTTTTGGGCCATAAATCTTTTCCACCGCAATGTACTTCTACATGGTCTTATATATAAATAAATGTATTTCAGATTCCATCGTGGTAATTAGCAAATTTGAAATTCCATAACAGCCATCACCTACACCTATCAGGAATAAGGTGAAATGAACACACATATGACTCTTAATCTAACTAGCTAGTGATAGCACTGCAGAACTCCCCACCTTTATACCGTGGAGTACACTGACCTAAAGAGACACAGGGGTTGATTTACTAAAACTGGAGAGTGCAAAATCTGGTGCAGCGATGTATGGTAGCCAATCAGCTTCTAACTTCAGCTTGTTCAATTAAGCAAAAAAAATGTAAAATAAAAATGGAAGCGGATTGGTTTCTATGCAGAGCTTCACCAGATTTGGCATTCTACAGCTTTAGTAAATCAAACCCACAGTCTTTTACAAAACAATTTCATAGCCTGGTCCCTAAGAACAGTGGCTGTCAGGAAATTTGGCATACTACTAACATATAAGAACACACACAGGTTGGACTGGATGGACTTGTGTCTTTTTTCAACCTCACTATGTAACTATGACAGAAAGAATACAAATAATGCCCTGCCATTGCTGCATTTGTGAGAATCAGAATCTTTATGCTTACATTTTTATAATACAGCTCTGGCCAAAAGTTTCGAGAATAACACAAATATTAATTTTCACAAAGTCTGCTGCCTCAGTTTTTATGATGGCAATTTGCATTTACTCCAGAATGTTATGGAGAATGTTCAGATAAATTGCAATTAATTTCGAAGTCCCTCTTTGCAATGAAAATGAACTGAATCCCCAAGAAAAAAAAACATTTCCACTGCATTTCCGCCCTGCCACAAAAGGACCAACTGACATCATGTCAGTGATTGTCTCATTAACGCAGGTGTCAGTGTTGACGAGTACAAGGCTGGAAATCACTCTTTATTGCTGATTGAGTTAGAATAACAGACTGGAAGCTTTAAAAGGAGGGTGGTGCTTGAAATCATTGCTCTTTCTCGGTTAACCATGGTTACCTGCAAGGAAACACATGCAGTCATCATTGCTTAGTACAAAAAGGGATTTACAGGCAAGGATATTGCTGCTACTAAGATTTCACCTAAATCGACCATTTATCGGATCATCAAGAACTTCAAGGAAAGAGCTTCAATTGTTGTTAAGAAGGCTTCAGGGCGCCCAAGAAAGTCCAGCAAGCGCCAGGACCGTCTCCTACAGTTGATTCAGCTGTGGGATCGGGGCACCACCAGTGCAGAGCTTGCTCAGGAATGGCAGCAGGCAGGTGTAAGTGCATCTGCATGCACAGTGAGGTGAAGACTTTTGGAGGATGGCCTGGTGTCAAGAAGAGCAGCAAAGAAGCCACTTCTCTCCAGGAAAAACATCAGGGACAGACTGATATTCTGCAAAAAGTACAAGGATTGGACTGCTGAGGACTGGCTTTTCTCTGATGAATCCCCTTTCTGATTGTTTAGGGCATCCAGAAAAAACCTTGTCTAAAGAAGAAAAGCTACCATCAGTCCTGTTTCATGCCAACAGTAAAGCATCCCGAGACCATTCATGTGTGGGGTTGCTTCTCAGCCAAGGGAGTGGGCTCAATCACAATTTTGCCTAAGAACACAGCCATGAATAAAGAATGGTACAAAAACATCCTCCGAGAGCAACTTCTCCCAACCATTCAAGAACTGTTTGGTGACGAACAATGCCTTTTCCAGCATGAGGCAAAATTGATAACGAAGTGGCTTGGGGAACAAAACATCCAACAATTTGGGTCCATGGCCAGGAAACTCCCCAGTCCTTGATCCCATTGAGAACTTATGGTCAATCATCAATAGGTGGGTGTACAACCCCCCCCCCCCCAATTCTAACAAATTCCAAGCACTGATTATGCAAGAATGGGTCAGAATGTGACCCAGAAGTTGATTGACAGCATGCCAGTGCAAACTGCCGAGGTCTTGTAAAAGAAGGGTCAACACTGCAAATATTGACTTTTTGCATAAACTTCATGTAATTGTCTAATTTAGACAACGGCTTTACTATACAACAATTTTCTGAGTGCCCGTGTATTTGCAGAGAGCTCATGCAGGAGATGACAGGAGAGAACACAAGTAAATAATCAAAAACTAAGTAATGCAGGAGAAGGAAGAGAAAAGTAATTTAATAACTGAAGAGTGCAAATATAGATTACGAAAAATGCACAGTGGTGACTGGTTCTCTTTGAAGAAGCAAGGGCAGTAGAAGCACCACCCGGCAAAAAAGAGTCTAGCGGTTATCTAGAGTAGGTCTTTTTATTACTGAAAATTTGGTGACAAAAAGCTCACATTAAAAGTAGGAAATTCCTATTTGGAAAGACAAACATGATTTTGAGGGATTTGTCAGGAAAAACACACAGTCACTTCCACGGCTAATTATTCAGGGCTATGTTTAAGTACTGCTATCACTGTTTATACTGATATTCCATACTGAGTGTTGAAATCTTCATACTAACACTGAGAAATCTGTACAAACTCAGCTATGCACAAAATGAATGTTATGCACGCACAAAATCTATATATCTCACTGAAAGAATCCTGCTCCACACAATCCAGCCAGCTGAGGTTATATATGCATAAATGTGGACATCATACCATACCATATTTGTTGGTTGTGCAAATATTTCTTTTATTAGTTTCTGTCCATTTTTGGGAATTTACTTCAATCGGTGAAAAGTTAAATGAAGAGGAAAAAAAGGGATAGAGGTTGATGCAACCTAAATGTCAACATGATAATAATTATTAAAGATTTATTCACATAAATCACGGGCAAGGAAATGGTAACTATTTATAGCAGTAAGGGAAAGTCAGCCATACATTGAGTTTGTGTATTGCCCATGCAGGGCAAAAAGGTTATTTTCAATGCATACCTCCATAGACAGGTACATTTTAACCTTTTTATTTAATTCATTAGTGTCAGGCAACTATGGTGCAGTGGGCCAAGTGCTCCAGGCAGACAATTGGCCATATGGGATGCTGGGAAAGTGGCTCAGCCATAACTAATGCTTGTCTGAGAAGCACATGTGAACATAGTCTTAATGGAGGGCAAAATGGTCCTATTTTGGCTTCTAATTTCTTAAGGGAACCAAAGACCTCCACTAATACACTAACGAGTACAGAAGAGCCTTTCAAAACAGAAGGTACTTGAATGCCATCACAAATCCAAAAAATAAGGAAGGTTTTTTTCCCTACATTTTAGGAAAGTGGGTGGAGCCATGCAAATCACTCTTTTGTCTCTGGGCTAGCTGTACACTACTTCTGGTTTACAGCACAGATACAAACCCAGAAGAAAATTCCCCCAGAGCCAGTGAAAGAAAACAATGGCTCTCTCAGACTAGGTGGTTAGTGGGAGTAAAAAAAAAAAAAACCACATAGCACCTGTGGTTAGTAGGAAGAAGAACAGTGCCCCATAACTGACATTTGTGAGAGGAATAGAGCCTGTGGTGCCAGTGGGAGGAATAGTGCCCCACCTGTGGTGTCAGTTGGAGGAATAGTGCTTCACCTGTGGTGTCAGCGGGAGGAACAGTGTCCCACCTATGGTGTTAGCGGGAGGAATAGTGCACCACCATTGGGATCAAAGGGAGTATTAGAGCCTCATATTTGTTGTCAGTGGTAGGAATAGTGTTCCATTGTTTATTTCAATGTGAGGAATTATGCCCCATCACAGGTGTCAGAGGAAGGAATGCCCCACCGTTGATGTGGCTGGGAGGAAGAGTGCCTTGTATAGGTGGAAGGAACAGTGCCCCAAGATCAAGGCACGCAAAGGGCTGTATCCGTCCCATGGGCTGCAGTTTGGAGACCACTGGTATAGAGCCTTCATACCAAACATCAATGCCACTGTAAAATTTTTATTAGTTGAGTGTCCACTCACAGCCCCACCATGGCTCCAATCCTGATGTGTTTCATTCTAAGAAAGTGCTTAACTGCAAGTCAACAGTCAGGCTCTTTCTTAGAGTGAAATTAAAGGGTGGAGCTGTGACTGAACTTTCAACTAATAAAGTTTTACAAAAGAACCAACCGCCTCCATTTTCACAGAGGCCAGATATACAGTATCTCACAAAACTGAATACACCCTCACATTTTTGTAAATATATTTCATTATATCTTTTAATGTGACAAAACTTAAGAAATTACACTTTGCTACAATGTAAAGTAATGAGTTTACAGCTTGTATAACAGTGTAAATTTGCAGTCCTCTCAAAATAACTCAACACACAGCCATTAATGTCTAAACCGCTGGCAACAAAAGGGAGTACACCCCTAAGTGAAAATGTGACTCATTAGCATTAAAAGGTCTCAGGTGTGAATGGGGAGCAGGTGTGTTAAATTTGGCGTTATCGCTCTCACGCTCTCATACTGGTCACTAGAATTTCAACATGGCAAAGAACTCTCGGAGGATCTGTAAAAAAGAATTGTTGCTCTATATAAAGATGGCCTAGGCTATAATAAGATTGCCAAGACCCCTAAACTGAGCTGAAGCACGGTGGCCAAGAACATACAGTGGTTTAAAAAGACAGCTTCCACTCAGAACAGGCCTCGCCATGGTCGACAAAAGAAGTTGAGTGCATGTGCTCAGCGACATATCCAGAGGTTGTCTTTGGGAAATAGATGTATGAGTGCAGCCAGCATTGCTGCAGAGGTTGAAGGGGTGGGGGGATCAGCCTATCAGTGCTCAGACCATACGCCACACACTGCATAAAATTGGTCTGTATGGCTGCCGTCCCAGAAGGAAGCCTCTGCTAAAGATGATGCACAAGAAAACCCCAAAAAGTTTGCTAAAGACAAGCAGACTAAGGACATGGATTACTGGAACCATGTCCTGTGGTCTGATGAGACCAAGATAAATTTATTTGGTTCAGATGGCGTCAAGTGTGTGTCACGGCGACCAGATGAGGAGTACAAAGACAAGTGTGTCTTGCCTACAGTCAAGCATGGTGGTGGGAGCGTCATGGTCTGGGGCTGCATGAGTGCTGCCAGCACTGGGGAGCTACAGTTCATTGAGGGAACCATGAATGCCAACATGTACTGTGATATACTGAAGCAGAGCATGATCCCCTCCCTTCGGAGACTACCGCAGGGCAGTATTCCAACATGATAACGACCCCAAATACACCTCCAAGATGGCCACTGCCTTGCTAAAGAAGCTGAGGGTAAAGGTGATGGACTGGCCAAGCATGTCTCCAGACCTAAACCCTATTGAGCATCTGTGAAACATCCTCAAACGAAAGGTGGAGGAGCGCAAGGTGTCTAACACCAACCAGCTCCGTGATGTCGTCATGGAGGAGTGCAAGAGGACTCCAGTGGCAACCTGTGAAGCTCTGGTGAACTCCATGCAAAAGAGGGTTAAGGCAGTGCTGGAAAATAAAGGTGGCCTTAGAAAATTTTGACACGTTGGGGCCAATTTGGACATTTTCACTTAGGGGTGTACTCACTTTTGTTGCCAGCGGTTTAGACATTAATGGCTGTGTGTTGAGTTATTTTGAGGGGACAGCAAATTTACACTGTTATACAAACTGTACACTCACTACTTTACAGTGTAGCAAAGTGTCATTTCTTCAGTGGTGTCACATGAAAAGATATAATAAAAGTATTTACAAAAATGTGAGGGGTGTACTCACTTTTGTGAGATAATGTAGGTATAGGTGATCTGAGGTGAGAGAATCCCTTGATTGGAGCAGTAAAGTAATAGCTTATCGTAAAGAGCCATTCATTCCAAACTGCACACAACATTTTAGGCTAGGTTACCATAATTTGTGAAGTGTATGCAAACTATGGGTTCTATTAAGCATGACTTGGGGAGCAACGGAAAGTATCAGACAGGTCGTGGTGATGTGAGGTAAAAGGAACCAAAAAGCCCCTCACTATGCAAGCATAGCACAACCTTTTCAATGGTCACTACACCATATTCATACTACTAGGCCTCTCTGCAGCCTTTGATACTGTTGACCCTTCTCAAAAAACTCCACTCTTGGCCTTCAAGACTCTGCACTCACTTGGTTCTCCGCCTACCTATCACAGCGCTACTTCAGTGTTACCTATAACTCTGTTTCCTCTTCTCCACTTCCTCTTTCTATAGTGGTACATTTACACCTCCTCCCCTGGTCATCCTGGTCAGCTAATAAATCCCAATGGCTTCCAGTACCATCTCTTTGCTGCCGACACACAAATCTCTCTACTCCTCACCTCACTCTTTCAGTTTCCTCCCGCCTTACTTACTTATTAACTGACATATCAGTATGGATGTCACACCAGTTTCTCAAACTAAATCTTTCCAAAACTGAGCTCATATTTTTCCTCCGGCCTGTGCCCCTCCCCTGACTTCTCCATCAAGATCAATAACACAACCATCATTCCCTCCCCTCATGCCAGGGTACTAGGTGTAATCCTGGACTTTGACCTGTTCTTTCAGCCCCAAATCCATTTGCTGTCCAATTCTTGCAGACTTCACCTCCATAACATCTTCAAAATACATCCCTTTTTAACTGCTGAAACCACTAAGCAACCTATTCACTCCCTCGTTATCTCTCGCCTGGACTATTGTAACTCCCTCCTCATTGGCCTACCTCTCCGCAAGCTATCCCCTGTTCAGTCTATCATGAATTCTGCTGCCAGACCCATCCACCTTACCAACCATTCAGTGTCCGCCACCCCTCTCTGCTAATCCCTTCATTGGCTTCCCATTGCCCAGAGAATAAAATTCAAAACACTAACAATAATATACAAAGCCATTTACAATTCTGTCACCAGCTACATCACCAATCTTATCTCCAAATATCACCCAAACCGTCCTCTCCGCTACTCCCAAGACCTTCTTCTCTATAGCTGCCTTCTCTCCTCCAGGACTTCTCCAGAGCCTCTCCCATGCTCTGGAACTCGCTTCCCCAATATGTCCAGTTATCTCCTACTCTGTCCACTTTTAGGCAATCCCTGAAAATTCATCTCTTCAGGGAAGCATATCCTGCCTTTAGCTAACAACCAAATCATCTACTTCCCTCATCAGTTCATCCCTCACAGTTACTACCTTTTGTTACACCAGCCCCTCCCTATTAGATTGTAAACTGGCAGGAGCCAGTATTAACAATAATAAAGCAGAGTATTTTGAAAGAGACACTAAACTCATTTATTTTTTAACATCTTAAAATATCAAGTATACCATTTCTTTTTTAAGTCTCTTAGGCTTCATGTACACTGCTGCTGGTAAACGGACGTTTAGGAACAGTTGGGCATTTTTTCCAGCTGCCCCTGAACTCTCCTCTGTTATCTTATCAGTACATGTACACAGGGTCTTTCTAGTCGATTCTAGGCAGTTGAGTTTAGAAGCATTTTTTGGAAAGCAAAAAAATGAGTTCAGGATGGATGTTCAGAGGCATTTGAAACACCAAATGCCTGTAACAGCTTGTAGAAGAGCATAAAGGCGGTAACTCGTGTTTAGCCACGTTTCGATTACTGGTTTTAATTTTTGACTATTTAAAAAAAACGCTTCTAAAATGCAAAACACGGCTAAGCGCGGCAAAACGAACGTTTTTAAACGTCGGTTACTATCTGGCAAGTTAAATTGTTCAGGAGAGGTTGTAAAATGTCCCGTGTACATTAAACCTTATGCCCCGTACACACGATCGGACATTCCGACAACAAAATCCGTGGATTTTTTCCGACGGATGTTGGCTCAAACTTGTCTTGCATACACACCTTCACACATATCTTGTCGGAAATTCCGAACTTCAAGAACGTGGTGACGTACAACATGTACGACGAGCCGAGAAAAATGAAGTTCAATAGCCAGTGCGGCTCTTCTGCTTGTGCATCAGAATTTTGTACACACAATCAGAATTTACGACAACGGATTTTGTTGTCGGAAAATTTGGGATCGAGATCTCAAATTTTGTGGGACGGAAATTCCGATGGAAAATGATCGATGGAGCCTACACACGGTCGGAATTTCCGACAACAAGCTCCCGTCGAACATTTTCCGGCGGAAAATCCGACCGTGTGTACGGGGCATCACAATTGTTTTCAGGCCATCTTTTTGTCATGTGCACACTCCCTATCCTCTACTGATGCATCTCACAACTTCCATTGTAGAGTGCACAGTGCTGTTGTTTCTGGTCACATGCGCCGCACTCTGCATACTCCATTTCACGTAGAGCTGAATGTGTCTACATGTAGATGTGTAGTCCATCTCGGGGAATGGAGAAGGAACATAGCCAACCTAGAACAGAAAGTCTGAGAACAGCACAAAAAGCTTTTATTTGAGATATGAAAAACGGAAAAGACAGGCAGAAGGTGCATTTTAGTTATGCTTAGACATATTGCATTTATTTTATTTATTTTTTTTATTTAGTTTAGTGTCACTTTACCACCCCTTTCAGCACAAAGCCACAAAACAAGGGGTCTTCTTATTTTGGTACTCACTTATTATTTTCACATATTTTATTTATTCAGTAAAATATATATGGACTTTTTAATACGATGAAGAGAACCCTTATTTTTTATAAAAAAGGGAATTCTGCTCATGTTTTGCACGTTTGAGGAGCACAGAATCCTGCATGCGCTCTGCAAACGGGCCTCAACCACACTCAATGCTTGGTTATGCCCCCGCAATATCTCAAAAACCAATGAGAACACTACAGCTTTCAATATTTGTGCTTTTATCATGAATGGCAAATGGAATGGAGGGAGTGTAATTACTAGGAAACCAAGTTTTGTTTGCGGAGAGCATCTTGGGTCAAGGGGTTCCATGGGAGCACAGGAAAGCTTTCTCTTAATAAACATGTGCTCATTGTACTCCCTGCTCAACTTGGTGTTGATACATTTACTTTCAGGTCATTACAGAGGACAAAAGGACACGCTTAAAGTGGGGTTCCACCCAAAAAAAAAAAAACTACATTAAAAATCCTAAAAAAAAAATACAAAAAAACATTTGGATATTTTTTTTTTTTTTACTTACATCTAAATGCCTGTTGCTAGGGGGTCCCTCGTAGTCTGCCTCTTCCAGTGCCTGGGCTGGTGACATCACTTCCCCCTCGGCACAGGAAGGGCTCGGCTCTGCTCTCTCCCTCCTGTCAATCATCTGGGATACATTACAGGTCCCAGGTGACTGAGCGGCCAATCACGGCTCGCGCATACGCAGTGGGTGCCAGGCTGTGAAGCCACAGCCCGGCGCCCACAGTTGCAATGCCGGCGCCGCTGAACGGAGGGGGAGACGAGCGGAGCTTCGATCCCCCCGCATCGCTGGACCCTGGGACAGGTAAGTGTCCAAATAAAAGTCAGCAGCTGCAGTATTTGTAGCTGCTGACTTTTATTTATTTTTTATTTTTTTGACTGGACCTCGGGTGGAACTCCTCTTTAACATCTGGAGGAAAAGAGAGTTAACCTCCACATGCAGAAAGGCTTCTTCACAGTAAGAGCTATGAAAATGTGGAATACACTACCAAAAGAACTAGTTCTGGCCAGCTCATTAGATTGTTTTAAAAGAGCTGGATGCATTCCTAAATGCACAAATTATAACTGGATACTAACATTTATAGGCAATAACACCTGGGGTAGCCTTCTGAAGCAAACTGGTTCATACTTTATTTTTTCCCTTCTCCTGTATCAACTGTAGGTATAGGATTGTGTATATGGAGGTGTTCTAGTTTGAACTAGGTGGAGATTTTTTTTTAAACCTAGCTACGAAGGGTCTTCAAAAAGTTTCTGCACTTTTATAATATAATAGAGTTAAACAATTAGGGAAACTTTTGGATGAATCCTCGTATGTAATTATGATGAGTTCCCTTTATTAAAGCACATGTCCGTGTCCTAATGGTCGTATTTGCATGTTGTGTGGTGATTCACACTCGGGGTCATTACCCCCAATCTCTGAACTGTCTATGTACTAACGCACAATGCATTGGTCAGCATACAGCTGGGGTTGAACTAACCTTAGTCTTTCTGAAATTGTCCATGCTCTTTTTGCTGGACTGTAAAATTTTTGAGCACTGTCCATTTAGAAGGCAAATACTAGACAATCGATGTGACTATATAACCTACATTTCAATTCTATTTTCAGACTTTTCTTGTTTGTACAGATAATATTGGCACAAGCAGACATTACAAAATAGTGTTTGACAATGACTAACCAAGGACATCAGCGATGGGAGATAGAAAAGGAAAATAGTCAGCGATAAAGAAACGCTAGCACTGTTACACCACACAACTTGTTGTGATCTTTTTTTTTTTTCTAGGACATCTAAACCTCTCGGCTTAGAGGACAAGGACAGAGCCTTAATTATTATTTTCACCCAACTTTATAAAACAACAGAAGTGCTAAGAAATTATGACACAATGACATTCAAGGTAATTTTTACTCAATTTTATTGAAGAATGTATAGTTTAAAGAGGATCTTCAGGAAAGAGTTAAAGGCTTTTCATTTACTCACAAAGTGAGGCAGCTTAAAAATATGACCCTTCGATCATTCCTTCTTTCATGGAATTTGAGCTTGGCTCTGTAATCAGCAACTCAAACATTCGCACCACTGTAACAAAAACATTACCGTATTTTGTCTGATAGGATTATTTCCTATGATCATCAGCGCCATCTAGTGGCCATAATGCAGGATTTTTTTTTCTAAAACTTCAAACAGGAAAATACTGCTATTTGGTCACTAGTCTCCAACAATATTATTTATGCAAACTACTCCAACAAGTATGTACCCAGTGAAAATATATAACTATAGATTGCTGCTGCTGGCACAAAAACAGTGTTCACACTTCACCTGTGTATTGCAACAAAGATATAAAAACTGTGCCTGCGCCAAAAATTCTACTATAATCCGCAAGGTGCCATCATGTAGTCAATAAAGTGCAGTCAGGGGGCGCATGCGCGGCGCCAAAGGAAATGGACGTCTGACACAGTAGCTCCGCTCCACCCGGGCCTTTCACGGCATCCCGAGGGCTATTAACTGCTCAAATATACTCGTTTCTTGCACCCCTCGAGCCACATAACACTGGTGCATGCCGTCGAAGAGAAGGAAATCCCGTGGCTCCGCTCAGAATACCCTAACTCACTATCTCCTCCGCACGCGGGAACGTTACAGCATGTCCCAAGATGGCGCGGCAGGGAAGGGGGACTCCCCGGCTCAAACTCCCACATCGCAGCAGACACCATCCCGGTCTACATGCAGCACGAGTGAGTACCACACTACCCTCTCTAAGGCTGACCTGGACAGCAGTCTGGAAGCAATGTATACCAAACTTCCAAATTTCAGATGGAACTGCAGAAAACTTCCCATACACTATCACAAGAAATTGCGGCCTTAGGCTCACGTACCGAGCTCCTTGAGACCAAGCACGATGAGCTGGCTCTGGCCTACAACGACCTTAGTCGGGAACATGACTCATTGGCCACAGCTCTTTCTGCGATCCAAGCCCAAGTCGAAGATCTCGACAATAGAAATAGGCGCAACAATTTGCGCCTTAGAGGTATCCCGGAATCAGAGACTGAACTTATCCCTGCTGTTATTCGTCTATTTAAATCACTGCTCCCAGAGTGTGACTCCTCTGCTTTTAAGCGTGATCGCATTCACAGAGCGCTTCGCCCAAAGCCTCCTGATGATAAACCACCCAGGGATGTGATCCTCTGCCTAAAAGATTTTCTCATCAAAGAGGATATCCTAAGGGCTGCACGGAACAAGCAAAGGATTATGCTGGACAATCACCAGATCCAGATCTATCCGGATATCTCCCCTGCTACCCTTGACAGACGGAGAAGCTTAAAAGAAATAACCACCGCACTCCAATCCGCCCGTATTCGATACAGATGGGGCTTCCCGTTTAAGTTGCTGGTCCCCCACAATGGCACCACCTTTTCAGCCACTTCCCTACTCGAGGGCCAAGAAATCCTAGTGAAACTGGGCCTTCTTGATGCAGCTGCCATCCGTCGCCCACCGCTGACCCCTCGTCCGGCCCCCATCTGGCAAACCCCTCCATCACGAAGAGAAAGAAGGAGAATCCGTTACGATGTTGGAGAGGGCCTCGCAGAACTTCCACGGTGATTTTCCTGATACCCACCACTCCTTCACCTATATGACGCATGACACTGTTTCTTCCATCACCTTATTACAGGCGACAGTCCCGCGGAGCCGTGACATGTCCTCCCCACCCAGCAAAAGTTCCGTTTGAAACCACAGGCTACGTACTGGTTTGAATTTTTTTCTTTTCCTGTTTTTTTTTTCTTTTTTCTACTTTTTTGCGAGCCTCACAGGTTTTTTCCCCATAGTGGGAATTAGAATACTAGCTGGGTTCGAGACCAAGTTGTCTCGTTAATAAAGGTTTCTTTTATTAGTCTTTACTGTTAACAGGTAAAGTTTCGTTTACCTGACTCATTTTTGATACTGGACTTCATGTCTAGCTATACAATTTTATATGTTTTTTTTCTTTTTTTCATTCAATGCTTTTCTACAGCTGTTCTCCTTTTACTTGGTCAGTCACCTTACAGTCTGGAATGTTTGCTCTCCCGATATTATGCTAATGCGATAGAAATGTTCTCTCCTGGTATTGGCCTGAATGTGAATTTCATGTACCACTTTTTCCACTTGATGCTTGACTTAATGACAGCACCCCCGCTGGGCCTAGCTTGCTTGATACACAACCCCTCTTGCATGCATAGTTTGTTACCTTTTCTGCCTGACAGCACAATATTGACCTATCATGGCAATCACCTGTACTTCACATAATGTAAAGGGGTTTAACTCCCCTATTAAAAGACGCAAGGCGTTTGATCTTTATAACCAGTTGGGCACCAAGATTCTCCTACTTCAGGAGACTCACTTCTCCCACTCCTCACACCCAAAATACCTTCATAGAAGCTTCCCACAATCATTTTGTTCCCTCCACACATCCAAAGGCAGGGGTGCTGCCATTCTGTTACATTCCTCAGTTCCTATGGAAATTAAGCAATGCTATAAGGATAAAGAAAGCAGATTTGTGATTATTAAAGGTGTAATGCATAATAGGGAAATCACCATAGCCAGTATTTATGCACCTAATGATGCCCCTGCCTCCTTTTTTAAAATGTTTTTTGATAAATTAGCCTCCTTGGAATCTCCCCATATGATTATAGGAGGAGATTTGAACCTAGTGGCTAACCCCACATTGGACAGATCCTCCTCCACTACTGCTACCAAAGCCTTCCCCAGGTCTCTAACCCAGGGTCTTTTGAACCACCAACTAGTAGATACCTGGAGAACACACAATATGGGCATTAAGGAGTTTACCTTCTACTCACACCCACATAAAAGTTACGCCAGGTTAGATTATATTTATACTACCCCTATCATTTTAGCCAATTCCACTAGTGCCAAGATTCACCCCTGTGTTTGGTCAGACCATCATGCAACCTCCTTCACCACTGACTTCATCAGACTTGCCCCCACACCGTATACCTGGAGACTTAATGAGGCTTTGCTCTCGGACTTGGTTGTGGAGTCGGAGACAGTCAAGTCCATTGACGAATATTTCTCACTTAATGCTCTCCCTGAAACCCCGCCCTCGATTGTCTGGACAGCCCATAAAGCAGTGCTGAGGGGCAGACTAATCAGCCTCGCCTCCGCTCATAACAAGCTCCACAGACAGAGAATTGTCGACCTCACAAAAGACCTCGATAGGCTATACAAGGACGCGGGTTCTCTGGCTTTGGAGTCCACTAGACAACTTATTGACCAAAAAAGCCTAGAACTAGACTCCCTTCTCTCCTCTAAGACTGAGAAGGCACTTAGATGGTCGAAATCGAAATTTCTACTTCATAACAATACCGCCTCGACCTTATTTGCCAGACGGCTCAATCAGTCCTCCCGCCCTCCACATGTCTATAAATTAACACAGAGCTCAGGGTTACCCACCTCCCATCCCAAAGAAGTACTCCAACTTTTCAAACAATTTTACTCAACCCTTCTGGCTCCTACCCAAAAGCCTCCCACCCAAGCTGAGGTTGACTGGCTCCGAGAACTACCCTTGCCCTCCCTCACCCCATCTCAAACTGAGAAACTCAATGCCCCCATCACTACCTCAGAGGTATATAGGGTTATTAAATCTCTAAAGTTAGGCTCTGCTCCGGGCCCAGATGGCTTTTCAGCCATTTACTACAAGAAATTTGTCAACCTTCTGGCCCCTAATTTAGCGCAATTATTTAATTGGGTTCTACAAGGAGGAAGCTTCCCTGAGGAGATGCTTCTGGCAAATATGTCCATGATTCCCAAACCAAACAAAAACCATTTACTCCCTCAGAATTATAGACCAATCTCGGTAATAAACAACGATCTAAAAATCTTTAGTAGAATCCTAGCTGACAGACTGGCACCCATTATCTCCTCACTTATCTCCCCCTATCAATCAGGATTTATACCCCATAGATTCATTACTGACAACATACGCTTAGCCACAAACATTATCCAAGATGCCAACCTAACCTCCCGGAAACTGTTTATGCTTAGCCTGGATATACACAAGGCATTTGACAGCGTATCCTGGAACTACCTTTCTACCATCCTACAACGAATGGGATTTAAAGACGAATTTTTCCATGCATTTCAAACCCTCTATTTAAACCCCAAAACCCGCATCAAGATCCCAGGTTGTAGCTCAGACTTCTTCACAGTAGGTCGGGGCACGAGACAGGGATGCCCACTTTCCCCCTTAATTTTTGCCCTTGCCCTAGAACCACTCGCTATAGCAATACTTAGAAACTCAAATATTTCAGGCTACACCAAAGGCCCCTCCTCTTACAAATTCTGTATGTACGCTGACGATGTCCTCATGTTCTTGACTAACCCCCTCATATCTCTACCCAACCTCTTACGGACTCTTTCGGACTTTGCGGGAGTCTCTGGCCTCAAGATTAATGTCTCGAAATCTGTTGCCCTCCCAGTAGGTTTTTCACAGTTGGAAACCCAACAACTGAAGAATGCTTTTCACTTTGTGTGGGCCACTACTCACCTACAATACTTGGGCATCGAGCTGACTGGAGACTTCTGCAGACTCTTTGAGGCCAATTATCCCCCCCTGACCACAAAACTTAAAAAAACTCTTAAACTTTGGAATCATCTCCATATATCCTTCCTTGGAAGAATTATGGCCCTCAAAATGACAATACTTCCCAGGCTGCTTTACCTGTTTCGTTCCCTCCCTATTAGAGTGTCTAAATCATACCTACTTACTCTTCAAGCACACCTTAATAGATTCATATGGCAAGACAAACCCCCCAGATTCGCTAGAGAGACCCTTTACCGTTCCCCTAAAAGGGGTGGGCTGGGAGTCCCAAATATCTGGCTGTACTACGTAGCCAGCAGATTTGCTCAGCAAGCACAATGGAACATTAGAGGTTCCAAAGTCCCATGGGTTAGGTTTGAACAAGACTCCATTGCCCCCCTCTACCTACCTGGCCTACTTTGGTCCTCACACCCTTCCATCCCAGACCTTTCCACCCGAAACCTGGTAGTGACAGCAGGCTTGAAACTTTGGAAAATGTATAAGACAAAGTACTGTCTCTCCTCTCCGATATCCACAGGAGCTTCATATCTCGGGGACCCTAGATTCCCCCCTGCATATGACCACCCGGAGGCCTTCCTAGAGTGGACCCAAAATAATCTGATTACTCTTGGGGACTTTCTAGTTAGCTCCACATTTACCACATTCTCAGCACTTCAAGCCAGATGCCAACTACCCAACAGAGAATTTTACCGTTATCTCCAAATAAGACATTTTTTTCAGTTACACTACCCCAACCCTAATGCAGACCCCTCGACACTATATGAGGACCTGTGCCACACATCCCCTCGTCAAAAAGGCCTTATCTCATTGATCCATAGTATGCTAGAATCTTCTAATGACCCACCTACCTTAAAATACAGATCACAATGGGAACAAGAGCTAGCTCTTGACCAGGAGGAATTAGACTGGGATAAAAACTGGCAGAACATTCGCAAATGCACAAAATCATTAACTGTCAGGGAGACAGCCATCAAACTTACAACAAGATGGTATTATACCCCAACCCGTCTCCACAGGTTTTACCCGCAGGTGTCTCCCAGGTGTTTCCGTGGTTGCACCAACTTAGGCTCATACCTACATATATTCTGGGAGTGCGATAAACTACAACCCTCTTGGAAGGAGGTTTTTAAACTGATCGATAGATTGGCGGAGAAACCCATTAATCTCACATTTCACCACTGTATTCTTTTCCAAGACATCCCAGAAGTGACTAAACCTATGATGAGATTAATACACTCTATCTGTATTGCTACCCTTTGGGTCATTGCACTACACTGGAAATCCTCTACGTTCCCCTTTGCACAAATTATCTCACGTATAGATAGTATGATGGTGTCCGAGGAAATATTCCATACCTTACATGATTCCATTCCGGCATATAATGCCAAATGGAATCCGTGGTTTTTATTCAGGCTCCAAGACTGACCACTCTTTGATTATATAGACTGACTATTAATAATCTACTATTTGTTCTATCTGTTTAAGAAATTCCCTTTTTTTTTTTTTTTTTTTTTTCCTTTCTTAATTTTTCTTTTATTATTTTACCAGAATAGATACCCTTCAGGGTGATAATTTCACGTGAGTCATGAACAGAATGTATTGGGCCACTGTGAATTCAGGACGGTCTTATAGCCTATCATGCCTACACCTCATCATATTGTTTTAAAAGATATCCCTATGACTCTGAAGGATGTACATGTATATCTATTTTGTGTACCAATTTTGTTACTCTCAATAAAACTATTTGAAAACAAAAAATAAAGTGCAGTCAATGTAAATCCCAACAGCTGTGTACATTCTTAGCATATATAAATCCCAAATGATCAATAAAGTGCTTTCTGTGCCATAAACAAAATATGTGCAATTCATAAATCAACAATTTGTTAAAAAAATATATATACTGTAATTATATACACATACACACACAGTATCTCACAAAGTGAGTACACCCCTCACATTTTTGTAAAAATTTTATTATATCTTTTCATGTGACAACACTGAAGAAATGACACTTTGCTACAATGTAAAGTAGTGAGTGTACAGCTTGTATAACAGTGTCAATTTGCTGTCCCCTCAAAATAACTCAACACTCAGCCATTAATGTCTAAACCGCTGGCAACAAAAGTGAGTACACCCCTAAGCGAAAACGTCCAAATTGGGCCCAAAATGTTAATGTTTTGTGTGGTCACCATTATTTTCCATTACTGCCTTAACCCTCTTGGGCATGGAGTTCACCAGACCTTCACAGGTTGCCACTGGAGTCCTCTTCCACTCCTTCATGGCAACATCACGAAGCTGGTGGATGTTAGAGACCTTGCTCTTCTCCACCTTCTGTTTGAGGATGCCCCACAAATGCTCAATAGGGTTTAGGGCTGGAGACATGCTTTGCAAGTACCGTATATACTCGAGTATAACTCGTTCCGAGTATAAGTCGAGACCCTAATTTACCACAAAAAAATGGGAAAAACTTCTTGACCCGAGTATAAGACGAGGGTGAGAAATGCAGCAGCTACTGTAAGTGGAAAAAGAGGGTCAGCAATGCCCATCTGCAGCTGTACACCTCCTTGTGTCCTGTGCATATGTGTCATGTGTCCTGTGCATATGTGTCATGTGTATATGTACCTGTGTCATGTGTATATGTGCATGTACCTGTGTCCTGTGTATCTGTCATGTGTATATGTACCTGTGTGCATGTGTCTGTGTGTGTGTGCATCCTACCTGTGTCCTGTGCATCCTCCGTGCGCCGCTCTGCACCGATCAGCATGTAGTATTCGGCCGCCATTCACTGTTCAAAAGCCGCGCCGCCTCCTCGTCCAAAAAACTCAATTTCCCAGCAGTCAGCGGTCAGCCAATCACGGACATTCTCTCATCCTCATACCACGGACGAGGATGAGAGAATGTCCGTGATAGGCTGTACACTGACTGCCTATCACAGACAAGGAGGCGCGGCTTTTGAACTGTGAGAGCCGATGCCGAGTACACTAGATTGTATCACACGCTGGCCGCCTTCTGCCTGCATGACACGCTGATCATGTAGGCAGACGGCGGTGACTCGTGTATAAGTCGAAGGGGGCACTTTCAGCCCCAAAAAAGGTGCTGAAAAATTCGACTTATACACGAGTATATACGGTACATAACCTTCACCCTCAGCTTCTTTAGCAAGGCAGTGGTCGTCTTGGAGTTTGGGGTCGTTATCATGTTGGAATACTGCTCTGCGGCCCAGTCTACGAAGGGAGGGGATCATTCTCTGCTTCAGTATGTCACAGTACATGTTGGCATTCATGGTTCCCTCAATGAAATGTAGCTCCCCGGTGTCGGCAGCACTCATGCAGCCCCAGACCATGACACTCCCACCACCATGCTTGACTGTAGGCAAGACACACTTGTCTTTGTACTCCTCACCTGGTTGCCGCCACACACGCTTGACACCATCTGAACCAAAGAAGTTTATCTTGGTCTCATCAGACCACAGGACACGGTTTCAGTAATCCATGTCCTTAGTCTGCTTGTCTTCAGCAAACTGTTTGGGGGCTTTCTTGTGCATCATCTTTAGAAGAGGCTTCCTCCTGGGAGGACAGCCATGCAGACTAATTTGATGCAGTGTGCGGCGTATGGTCTGAGCACGGACAGGCTAACCCTCCACCCCTTCAACCTCTGCAGCAATGTTGGCAGCACTCATACGTCTATTTCCCAAAGACAACCTCTGGAAATGATGCCGAGCACCTGCACTCAACTTTGTTGGTTGACCATGGGGAGGCCTGTTCTGAGTGGAACCTGTCCTGTTAAACTGCTGTATGGTCTTGGCCACATGCTGCAGCTCAGTTTCGGGGTATTTGCAATCTTCTTATAGACTAGACCAGTGATGGCGAACCTTGGGACCTCAGATGTTTTGGAACATTTCCCATGATGATCATGCACTCTGCAGTGCAGTTGAGCATCATGGGAAATGTAGTTCCAAAACATCTGGGGTGCCAAGGTTCGCCATCACTGGCCTAGACCATCTTTATGTAGAGTAACAATTCTTTTTTCAGATCCTCAGAGAGTTCTTTGCCATGAGGTGCCATGTTGAACTTTCAGTGACCAGTATGAGACAGTCAGAGCGATAACACCAAATTTAACACACCCGCTCCCCATTCACACCTGAGACCTTGTAACACTAATAAGTCACATGACACCGGGGAGGGAAAATGGCTAATTGGGCCCAATTTGAACATTTTCACTTAGGGGTGTACTCACTTATGTTGCCAGCAGTTTAGACATTAATGGCTGTGTGTTGAGTTATTTTGAGGGGACAGCAAACTTACACTGTTATACAAGCTGTACACTCACTACTTTACATTGTAGCAAAGTGTCATTTCTTCGGTGTTGTCACATAAAAAGCTATAAAATATGCAAAAATGTGAGGGGTGTACTCACTTATGTGAGATAATATTATATATATATATATATATATATATATATATATATATATATATATATATATATATATACACATATATATACATATATATACATACACACAGTGGATATAAAAAGTCTACACACCCCTGTTAAAATGTTAGGTTTCTCTGAGGTAAAAAAACGGGACAAAGATGAATAATTCAGAACTTTTTTCACCTTTGGTCCATTGGTTACAAAATTGAATGTTAAAAGCAAACAAAATGCTGAAGTACTTTTGAAAAACATTTGTCAAGGGCAGGGACCTCCAAAGCATATAAACAAAGGGCCAGTTTACTGGTCCCATCGTAGTTGTCAGTCGGAGGAACTATGCCCCACTGTTGCTGATAAAGGGGGGAATAATGCCCCAAGGGCCAGATAAAAGCAAGCAAAGGGCCGCATCTGGCCCCTGGGATGCAGTTTGGAGACCATTGGTCAAGGGTACTGAGAATTTTTGTAAGAAGCTTCTTGGAAAATCTACTGGTATATGGCTAGCTTAAACCTGGTGCCTACTGGACTGCACAATAATATTTAGACACCGCTGTAACAGGTAGGTGGAAGTATATAAATGGAGGCTTTCTGTACAATGTATATTTCACTATTTCTGTGGCTTCAGCCACTTTCCTATAGCTTGCAGTGACTCAGAGAATACGATTTTTCTGTCTCGATTTGTGTCTCAGTCTCACCCCTATTGGGCCATAAGATTGGCGCTGCTTTCTTTTATTTGGATACCAAAATCATATGTTGATTCTCTAGTGCAGAGGTTCCTATCTAGAGAGTATGACACCATCATTTGGCTTTGTAATAACCACAGCAGTTGGGAATATTCTATGATATCTTGCAGCTGGAATCCCAGAGAGATAGAAGAAGCCAGACTTTAGTTCAACTTGCTGACAACCACAAAAACTGAAATACCAGGCTTTAGTGATGATGACTTTACCACGACTAGGATCACAGCAACAGTATTTGTTCCTTGCTCTTTCCACCAGCCCTACACCGTCCCCGTTTTATATTGTCAAGACGACTTTGGGTGTGTACCGCCTTACACATTGCTACGTATTTATTTATTATTTTTTTCTCTCTTTATATATATGTATATATACATATGGCTTAGGGTTATTGGAAGTAGCCTCTCACCCTTGCCATAGACCCCTTTAGAAATATTAACTATGCGTTGCAATCTTCGGTTTTGATATTTTTTTTTATCTTGCACATCTTCACTTGGTTCCCGCACTCGCCCGGGAGACTGCCATTGCGGCCTCGAGGTGCCTTGAGTGGCTGGGGTGGTCTCATGGGTGAGTACAGTTGCTCCTTTGTTTTTCTCGGCCAATTGACAGATAGGGAGAAATGGTTATAATCGATTATGAATGTATTTCTAATGAGTTTGGTTGTGGGGTGCCTCACTATAATGGTCTTTGGCCTGGTGGGATGCCCTACACCCTGCTGTTATATGTACTTATTGTTTTGATTTAAGAATATCTCTTATGTTGTATATATTTTTTTCATAGAACAAATACTCCTCTGAACCATACTCCTGAAGAAGCGGTTCTCCACAAAACATGTATTTTATGACTGGAAGGACATGAATGCAATTCCCCCATCATTGGGTTAATATACTTAACTCCTTCCTAGTCTATATTAGAGGAATCTATTTTTTATTTTCCCTCCTTTATGGGATTTTTGTATTTCTTGTGTGTTATATGCCTGCCCATATGGGCAATTTTTTAATGAATTTATGTAATAAATTTGTATTTTTATAATATGTCTGAGTATTGTAAGTTCATACCGCACCATGAAAGTCCAGTGTTGCCTCCAAATAATAGTTGTCTGTTAGTTTTGATATGATAGAGCGCAGGTACTTTACTTGTTTTCTAATATAGTAGCACACTATTTTCCAACAGTATTTGTAGTTTTTATGCATACTTCACTAGTGCCACACAATTAGCTATAGTGCCATTAGATAATTATTGCTGTCCCACCAGATTTGGCAAGCCTAAAACAAAAGCCCAACCATAAAAGGTGTGTGCTTCAGGCCTCCTGCACACGGGGCTTTATAAAAAACGAGCTGCAAAGCCACTACCAACGGCAGGAAAAAGCGGCTGTAAAAACGTGCATTTAGTAGCTTTTTGCATTGGCGTTAATGCACGTTTAGCCGCTCTAGCTTTTGGCAGCATTTCTCTGCCTTTATTAAAAATCAATGGTTCCCTATTGATTTGAATAGAAGCCACGCCAAAAGTTGGATGATGATGATCCGACTTGCGGCGCGGCTTGTGTAGTGAGGATCTTGAAGAAGAACCCCTCGCCAAAATGAAAAAAAAAAAAAAAAAAAAACTGGCATGCTCGCATAAGGGTCTGGTATGGATTTTAAGGGGAACCCCCACGCCAAAAAAGAAATGGCATGGGGTCCCCCCCAAGATCCATACCAGACCCTTATCCGAGCATGCAGCCCGGCAGGTCAGGAAAGGAAGTGGGATGAGTGAGCGCCGCCCACCCCCCTCCTGGACCATACCAGGCCACATGCTCTCACCATGGGGGGGTGGGTGCTTTGGGGCAGGGGGACCTGTGCCTCCCCACCTCAAAGCACCTTGTCCCTATGTTGATGGGGACAAGCGCCTCTTCCCGACAACCCTGGCCGGTGGTTGTCGGGGTCTGTGGGAGGGGGGCTTATCGGAATCTGGAAGCCCTCTTTAACAAGGGGGCCCCCAGATCCCGGCCCCCACCCTATGTGAGTGAGTATGGGGTACATTGTACCCCTACCCATTCACCCAAAAAAAATGTTAAGAATGAAAACAGTACACAGTTTTTAAAGTAATTAACGAAGGCAGCTTCCGATTTCTTCTCCCTCTGGCGATGTCTTCATCCTCTGGTTCTTCCCCCTCCACCGCTGATGTCTTCTCCCCTCTTATCCTCTCTGCGCTGTCTTCTCCCTCTGTTCTTCCTCCAATGTTCTCTCGACGCTCTCTCCCACTGTAATGCTAGGTCCGCCGTGTGCCATTACTTATAAAGACATGAGGCGGGGCCACCCCATGACGAGGCTTAACGCGTCAGTATCCAGCGTTAAGCCGCATTTAGCAGCTTTTACCAGCGTCAGGCATTTTTACAGCTCTAACACCGAGCCTCAGAACGCGCTGGTCCTTGGTTTTTTGCAGCTTGAAAAAGCCTATGCCACTTACAGCTCCTAAAAGCCTGTGTGTATGTATGAGGCCATGAAATAACATGGAGGGGTGTTTTTAAGCTGCAAAAAAAAAAAAAAACCTGTCCGACGCTTCTAAAAGCAGCTGTAAAAACGTCCCGTGTGCATGAGGCCTCAAAGTCCAACTCCAGCTTGGCCAAGAAAGTAGAAAGATAATTTCTCAGAATCTTAAAAAAAAAAAAAAAGTGCAGCTTCAGTTTCTAGATTTAAGCTAACACAGGTGCAGTTCATTGCAGACTCACCCGATCCAGTGTGACCCCATATCTGGGTCCCAGAGACATTTAAAGTGGTTGTAAACCCTTAAATATACCCACTCAAATATTTAGCCTCAGTTGTACCTGTTCATCTAAAGCCCTCTTATATCCAGAGCTGTTCGAAGTATACAGTTTGTACAGCATTTCTGAGCTTCCAGAGGCAGGGGGCGGCAGTCTGACGTCACACACTGCACAGCATAGAGCAGGAAGCCGAGTGTAATCTGAGACCTGAGTGGAGGGAAAGGACATACACTCCTCTACAAAGTTTCAAAAGGAAATATACACAACTGAGGTGGTGGATCACAGGCTGCGTGCTCAAACTCTCCCCTAGGATTATGTGTTGTTGACATAACCTGTTAGAAGTGACTAATGCAGATAGCAGAGGGAAGATAGAGGAGACAGAAATAACAATAGGTGCTTTAGATTGAGAAAAGTACACACTATAGAAGGTAACCGCTTGATCATTTTTCATTTTACAATCTCTGTGATGATGATGAAGAGAACCTGCGATGATACCAGATAATTTCAAAAACACCTTAACCACTTACCCACTGGGCACTTAAACCCCCTTCCTAACCAGGCCAATTTTCAGCTTTCAGTGCTCTCACATTTTGAGTGACAATTACTCAGTCATGCAACGCTGTACCCATACAAAATTGTTGTCCTTTTTTTTCACACAAATAGAGCTATCTTTTGGTGGTATTTAATCACCACTGGGTTTTTTATTATTTGCGCTATAAATAAAATAAAGACTGAAAATGTTGTAAAAAAAATGCATTTTTCTTCGTTTCTGTTATAAAATTTTGCAAATTAGTCATTTTTCTTTATAAATGTTGGCCAAAATTTATACTGCTACATATCTTTGGTAAACATAACCCAAATTAGTGTATATTGTTTGATCTTTGTGAAAGTTATAGAGTCTAATCTATGGTGCCATTTCTTGAGACCCTAACAAGCCAGGAAAGTACAAATACCCCCCAAATGACCCTTCTTTGGAAAGTAGAAATTCCAAGGTATTTAGTAAGAGGCATGGTGAGTTTTTTGAAGTTGTTAATTTTTCCCACAATTCTTTGCAAAATGAAGATTTATTTTATTTTTTTCACAAAATTGTCATATTAGCAGGTTATTTTTCACACACAGCATATGCATACCACAAATCACCCCAAAATACATTCTGCTACTCCTCCTGAGTATGGCGATACCAGATGTGTGAGACTTTACAGCTTGGCCACATACAGAGGCCCAATATGCAGGGAGCGCCACCAGGTGTTCTAGGGACATAAATTACACATTTAATTTCCTGACAATCTGTCACACTTTTGAAGGCCCTAGAGCACCAGGACCATAGAAAAAGCCACAAAATGACCCCAATTTGGAAACCAAACACCCAAACGTATATTCTGAGGCATAATGAGTCTTTTGAACAAGACATTTTTTTCCCACAAGTTTTTGGAAAATGTGGAAAGAAAATGAAAACACGTTTTTCTACGGCACTGACGAGGATCCACTGATAGGGTGGCACTGATGAGCACTATTGGGCACTTCAGTAGGGGACAGATGTGCACTGATGGGGCTTTGCAGGGCACTGTAGTGGCACTGTTGGGGCACCGATGGGGCATTGCTGTGCACTAATGGGACACAGATGTGCACTGATGGGGCATTGTAGAGCACTGATGTGGCACTGCTGGGTACTGATGTGGCACAGATGTGGCACTGTTGGGACACTTCTGGGGCACAGATGGGACACTTCTGGGGCACAGATGGGACACTTCTGGGGCACAGATGGGACACTTCTGGGGCACAGATGGGACACTTCTGGGGCACAGATGGGACACTTCTGGGGCACAGATGGGACACTTCTGGGGCACAGATGGGACACTTCTGGGGCACAGATGGGACACTTCTGGGGCACAGATGGGACACTTCTGGGGCACAGATGGGACACTTCCGGGGCACAGATGGGACACTTCCGGGGCACAGATGGGACACTTCCGGGGCACAGATGGGACACTTCCGGGGCACAGATGGGACACTTCCGGGGCACAGATGGGACACTTCCGGGGCACAGATGGGACACTTCCGGGGCACAGATGGGACACTTCCGGGGCACAGATGGGACACTTCCGGGGCACAAATGGGACACTTCTGGGGAGCAGATGGGCACTGCTGGGCACTTGCAATTTGTAAAACAAAACTCACGCAGCCTCACACTGCAGCTTCTCCCTCCGCTGCTCACACGATCAGTGTGAGCAGTGGAGAGAACCGGACATGACACCGGTTTATTTACATTGATTGCTTCGTAATTGGACGGAGTGATCACGTGGTAAAGGGCCGCTGTCATTGGTCCTTCACCGCGATCCGTAACCCGCTGGGACAGCCCAGTGTGCGTGCCCCAGGGGGCTCGATTCTGGGAGGACGTCACAGAACACCCTCCCAGAGTTATTGAGCCGTGCTGTAGCCATCATTCAGCTATGGCACTGTTAAGTGGGTAAATAAAGCTATGTATAGCCACTTACTGACCGTCTTACGTATGAGTATGGTGGCAGAGTGGCTCTTGTATCATAGAGTGATCATGTATCCAAGTACGTGATCCAGCACGTCCAGGTAGGGGGCTTGCCCGTGGGATTAGACACAGCACAAATCGTTCAGTGGGTGCCGGCTAAAGGATGACAGCTGACACTCGCTGATCATCGGCAAGGAGGAAGACAAGACAGAGCTTTGTGTATGTTAACAATGCAGAGCTCTGTGCTGTCTCTGGTAATGCGTTGGTTTATGTTTCCCTGCAAAGCAGGGAATAAAAACCAGCACGTCCCTTAGTAACAGCACCTCACAGTAGACACAAACACTGATTAGGCACACAACCCTTTGATCATCCTAGATTTTAAATCCTTCCCAGTCAGTGTCATTAATACAGGGACAGTGCATATGTTAAGCACTGTATTAGTGTCACTGGTGCCCAAAACAGCTCAGCTAGTGTCAAACTGCCCACATTACTATCGCAGTCCCACTATAAGTTTGCCACCATTACTAGTATAATAAAAAATTAAAAAATGCAATATATATACACCATAGTATGTAAACGCTATAACGTTCACGAAACCCATCAATATATGCTTATTAGGAAAAAAATTTACCAAAAAATATGTAGCAGAACCCATTGTCCTAAATTTATGAAGAAATTTGAATTTGAATTTTTTTTTTTTTTATATATGTTTTATAGCAGAAAGTAAAAAATATTGAGTTTTTTTTCAAAATTTTCAGGCTTTTTTCATTTATAGCACAAAAAATAAAACCCAGTGGTAATCAAATACCACCAAAAGAAAGCTCTATGTGTGGGGAAAAAAATATTTAAATTTAATTTGTGTACAGTGTTGCATGACCGCACAAATGTCAGTTAAAGTAACGCAGTGCCAAACAGCAAAAACTGGCCTGATCATGAAGGGGGGGGTAAATCTTCTGGAGGTCAAGTGGATAGTGATATTTTTTAAAGGGTATAGCGGTGCTCCAATGAAGGGTGGGAGGCAAAACAGCTTGGGGGGGATCCTAAAGCCCTGAGCTGGAATTTGCCTCAGCCATTTTTTATATCCAGCACAACCTTGCTATGCACAATACTCAGAACAATATTATGGATGTAAACTATAATGTACGTTTATTTTATTGTGATATCTCAGTCTGCTTCATAAAGAGCGACAATGATGAACAGCTGGTAGCTTTGTTCCCCTGTAAGCAGCCTGATTAACGTTAAGCCTTTAAAGGTCTACATGAAACTTGCCAGCTGCCACATTTCACTTTTTTTATAGAAGTGTAATAAAATGTTACCATAAGCACTCAAGATTTGTTGCTAAGGAAGAGCAGGGCCACTGACCCACGAGTGATAGCTACAGTGCTAGATGATCATGTTATGTTTACATAGAGACACATGTCTTGTAGTGTTTCCATCGCCATGTGCAACTATGACTATGTCTTCAGTCCTGAAAATGGATTTGTTACTGTTCAAGGGTCAATCCTCCCTGTGCTTGAGTAATCCAGCAATTCCTTATATCTCTTGGGATATCCAGTTCTGCAGGCTCTCCCACCTATTGGGGATACTACTAGGTCTAGGAGATTCACTGCTCCTATAGATTTAACTTAAAGGAGAAGTACAGCCAAAGCTTGTTTGGCTGTACTTCTCCTGTGGGTCACAGGAGTGCATTTCGTTTGGCACTCCCGTTTTCAGCAGACACCAGGCTGAACTCCGCTTTCTGCTGATGTCTCAGGGTCAGGCCAGGCTCAGGTGTCATTACAATAGAGTCGGGATCCACCCAGATCCCTAGACCGGCACCCGGTTCAGGCTCTCAACGAGCCACCAAGAGCCTGAGACGGCAGCTCCCACCCCCTCCACCGCCCAGCGCTCCAATGAGCATGGGGGGGGCAAAGCAGAGAGTAGCTGACTGATAGTCAGCAGCTCTCTGCTCACAGCGCTGTGAGAGCCGAGTGATTGGCTGTGTTTGATGACTCAGTTCTCAGTGTAGAGGCGCCGGGGGGACGAATGCACCATCGGACCAATGCTGCATCCACATAGGTAAGTATGAATCTAAAAAAACAAAAAACCAAAAAAAAACCCATACATCTCTATTAATTTAAGATTAATTCAGCAGGCTGTTTCACTGGTTAGTTTTGTAAAGAGAATGTGTCTACACATTAGTTCAGAGTAAAGAAATGTCATCAGCGCACCAAGGATTCTTCAAAGGGTCCAAAGCTTTATTCACATGGTCCACATACAGTAAAGTTTCAGAGCCATGCAGGACCCCTTTGTCAGGCAAGTGACCTGACGAAGGGGCCCTGTGGCTCTGAAACGTTGCCGTATGTGGACCATGTAAATAAAGCTTTGAACCCTTTGAGGAATTCTTGGTGTGCTGATGACATTTCTTCACTCTGATTGTCTACGGTTCCCAGCCGGTGGTCATTACAGCACCCAACATTACTATAGCCATTTTCATGAATGAATGTATGTGTGGGGAACATTGCGTTTACACGACAGTTCAAACACCAAAAAAAAATAATAAAATATTTTTTTTTAAGCTTCTGTGGACAACAGTATAATATCACAGATACAGTCTCAATTTATCCAGATAAAACATATGTCAAGGGCGCTCAGAATGTCAGGACCCGGCAGTTAGTGTCTTTGTTGGATGGATGAAGTGGTCTTCAAACACTTAGGGCTGCACTCAAAGAGGGAAGCAATCTCTAATAGAAAACAGATAAAAGAAAAAAAAGGCGCCTCTAAGTGCAGAATTAAAACTTTTAATATCCCCAAACAAGATTAAAAACACTTACAGAATCAAGGATAAGAAGAGGCATAACATGGATGTATGAAGCAGGTGATCCGGCATCGGGAGGTCCCAGTGCATCACAGCTTTCCAGGGATAACGATATGCAGCAGCAGAAGGTCCCAGGATAACCAGCAGGTGAACACCCCAGGCTCTGGGAACACTGGTGAAGCAATCGCGTCGTCTGAGTCAGCATGGAGCATGAATCCCGGAAATGACGACAGAGGGAGGGGACAACAACCAGCATGGACCACAAACAGGAAATATGTCATCAAAATGGGACGCGTTTCGGAACTACTGATTGGTTCCTTCTTCAAGCCAATGACAACAGGTTTGTAGCAGCTGAGCTTCTTATAGTCTTTGGGAGGAGCTGTGGGTGGGGCTGTGGGTGGTGATAAGGGAAGAAAAACAATGCTGCAGCATCCCAGGAAGTAGTGTGATCCATGGGCATAGAACTGCACAGTAAGCAAAGACAGAGCGGGATGCAGCCCACACATGAAAAATGGCAAGACAAATACAGCAAGTATATATAAAAGAAAAGGAACTTGAAATCAATGAAAAAATATATAAAGTCTCAATTTATAGAAACATTTTTACCCACTTAAAGTCAGCCAAACGCCATTGATAGCAGAATGTATGAAAGAATATGTTTCCATGGGTTAGGGCTTGGGAAACACTATAGGATACTTAATCCGAGGTGTGCCAGGAGAGAAAAAAAAAACAAAAACTTTTACCCAAAACACTTAAAATACAATATTGCTTTATCACTCATTACTTCCTGTCTATCTCTCGCGAGGAAATGGAAATGCCTTTATCATCTAACCCTCCCTGAGACCATTTCTATTCTCAACAATTGGAAAGGATTGAATGAGTTGAAACTCTATCAAAGCACAGCTGACTTTGTGGTCATAACATGAGGCAGTAGTTTATAAAAATATAATGTCTTTATTACAAATTATTGAAAAAACATGGAACAGACAAAAACACCCTACTTACTGACAAGGTCAACAGATACCGAATAGAATAGACATGGAAGTATGGATGTTGAATATCTTGTATAGAATCCTTAATGGACACAATTACTGTATGAAAATATCAATGAGTAGAATATATAAGCTTCTCCATGCCTTTGTGTCAACGCGTTTTACAATTTTAATAGCTTCCTAAGGACATACTGGGTAGGTGCTGATGAACCTCAAGACCAGGTACAGGGAGACACCACACAGAACAAGTTTAGGACCAAAAATCAATCCTTACCGACGAACGAAACGGCAAAGGTAAAAAAATGAGCCAGTTATGTGACACTTGGGTTGAGGAGGAGCAAATTTCACCTCTAGTATAGCCAAGGTCACTGGTGATTCTATTAATGAGGGATAGGTTGATTCAATCAGAGTGGATTAATAAGTGAAGGGAAAGACTGTACAGTTGTGCTCATACGTTTACATACCCTGGCAGAATTTATGATTTCTTGGCCATTTTTCAGAGAATATGAATGATAACACAAAAACATTTCTTTCACTCATGGTTAGTGTTTGGCTGAAGCCATTTATTATCAATCAACTGTGTTTACTCTTTTTAAATCATAATCACAACAGAAACTACCCAAATGATCCTGATCAAAAGTTTACATACCCTAGTTCTTAATACCGTGTATTGCCCCCTTTAACATCAATGACAGCTTGAAGTCCTTTGTGGTATTTGTGGATGAGGCTCTTTATCTTCTCAGATGGTAAAGCTGCCCATTCCACTTGGCAAAAAGCCTCCAGTTCCTGTAAATTCTTGGGCTGTGCTGCATGAACTGCACGTTTGAGATCTCCCCAGAGTGGCTCAATGATATTGAGATCAGAAGACGGCCATGAGATGGCCACTCCAGAACTTTCACTTTATTCTGCTGTAGCCAATGACAGGCCGACTTGGCCTTGTGTTTTGGTTTATTGTCATGTTGGAATGTCCAAGTACGTCCCATGTGCAGCTTTCTGGCTGATGAATGCAAATGTTCCTCCAGTATTTTTTGATAGCGTACTGCATTCATCTTGCCATGAATTTTGACCAAATTTCATGTGCCTTTGTAGCTCACACATCCCCAAAACATCTGCTTAAGAGCCGCCCTGCTGCAGTATATGTACATGGAGTGGTCCTTAAGCGGTTAATTTATGAATAGTTCATGAATGCTCATTCCGTTTTAGGACAATCTAGCACAGCTACAAGACCTTACTCACCGAGGCCTGTCAGCCTGTTTATTTTCATTACAGATTCTCCATCTTGCCTAGCAAATGGGAAATTTTACGTAACTTATGCACTTGCCCATAAAAATGTCTAACATGTTCATGTGATGAAGATTAGCCGATATTTTATTGGAAGCGCAAGTCAAACATTTCATCTGTAGGCAACAGGAGAAACCCCCTAGCACTGTTCCATTCCTATGATAGTTGAGTCTGCTGGGTTCTGCTCATTATTCCACAGAGTTGGACATTGCTACTTAAGCTGTCGCCACCAAGTCCGTTCCCAGCTCAGCAGGTCAAAATTGCAAATGTAAAGAACACATTTTTTTTTTTTTTTTAATTGCATCATTCCTTCTAATTTTTTGCCAAATGTTCCAAGTACACAGATCTTTCAAGAACATAAATTTTTAATAACATAAAATGTGCAGAAATTCTAATTTCACTGGCATAGATTCCAAAGCATATTCTTCATGTGTGAAAATCAAAACATGTTTTCAGGTTGTGTAGAACATACACACAAGGAAAGGAACCCATGCTAAAAAATTAGGGCTGTTATTGATTAAAATTTTCGTGTTCGATTAATCAATTTCTTTTTTTAATCGATTAATCAACTAATTTTGATTAATTATAACGCACATACAGATTCAACTACTTTTAGCTGACGTCATGCGTAGCTCCTCCCCCGTACGCGTTACGTTCAATCAGAACTTCCTCAGCGGGGCGGGGCTACAGCGTCACCCTACAGTCTATTTAAATAGCACCGTTGTGCATCAGGGGGACCGATGGAGAGCCAGAGACATCCATCACCTGCTGAGACAGCAAAGTGTCAGCTCTTCGGAAAAAAAGTGCCCTCATCATAAATGTTTCTTGATTGCTGGATAACCAATCAATGTCAGTTCATTGTCAAACTGACTTACAACCAGGAAATCCCTCAGATATGTTGATTTTCATTGCCAAGTCCAGGATTTACATAGATGTTTATGTGAATACTTTGACCAGTGAGATCATTTAAATCGTTAGGATCTGTCTTCCTCAATTTATGATTTCACAGACAACGACGTCAACGGACTCCTCCCCCCTTCCCTTCGTTAGCAGACGGAGGCACTTGGGGAAGGGGGGAGGAGTCCGGTGACGTTGATGTCCGTGACGACACCGGATCTCCGACGGAACTCCCTGAAGACCTGGAAGCCGGCGGAGAGATGAGTACCTATCAAAAGAATTTTGATCGATCAAAAAAATGAACGATTAATCGAGGACTTAATCTTTAATTTTCCCATCCCTATAAAAAATACATAATTAATACCCCAAACCAAAACAAAAAAGACTTTAGGAGGAATAGAGGATTAACCCTAGCTGACCTCCATTAAATGTTTTTGGCCTGGCAGCCTTTATCTTTTACATTTAAATATTGTTAGGAACATACACCAGTATTTAGTGCTACACAAGTATCTCAGTCACCTTTTCAAATCATTATGGTGTCATGTAATGCATCAAGGTAGATGTTAATTGCCCAAGAACCTCCAGCTTCAAACAAAAATGTGAGACGGAATTACGGATCTCACTAACAGATGACCAGTGGTCCAACATCTGTCAGCTCGCTCATAGTAGTTCATGAAAGTCCTCTCATTTTGGTATAGAACTATACTATGAGATTGAATAAATGAAACCCACTCAATCCAATGACTTGCTGGCAATGCTGAATGGATAATGGCTCGCTGAGCCACATCTGTTACTACTGCATATCACTACAAACTCTCTGGAAAAAAATTGTTTTCACCGATTAGATAAGTCACTGGCCTGAACCTCCCTTACTCCCCAGAAATCTTACTGCATGTTGAAACAGTCGGTCTCAATCTACCACCTATTTGACCAGACACTTGATAAACGCAGGACGTGTTCTGATCCCCAGACTTTGGAGATCTCCCATGGTTCCTTTTCTGAAGGAGTGGGTAGAACATGCAAGACCTTATGAAACCTATAAAGGCACGGAATTATGGTTTATAAGGTACCCTTGATTAATTGAAAGGAAACACAATGACTATGTGGCTCCTATTTTCTGGACATCTTGGTCCCCATTCTCCTTACATTCTCCATCAGTCACCTACCCCTTCCCTTCTCTTACCAGTTCTTATCCCTCCCCTTTCATTCTTACAGGATCTCCCTCCTCCGTTTAGATAATTATCTCTTCTACCTGACACACGAGACAACTAAAGTAGAGGACGTACCCAAATTATCACAAGGAATTAGATGTTTTGGAGGTCTTTTTTTTTTTTTTTTACATCTTTTTCATTACCCTTTTCCCTTCTTGTACACTTATTATAATTATCATAATTATTATACAGGATTTATATAGCACCAACAGTTTGTGCAGTGCTTTACAACATGAAGGCAGACAGTACAATTACAATGCAATTCAATACAGAGGAATCAGAGGGCCCTGCTCGTCAGAGCTTACAATCTAGGAGGGAGGGTCAAGTGATACAAAAGGTAATAAGTGTGGGGGATGAGCTGATGGAGAAAGTACAATTGTTAGGTGTGGGCAGAATAGGCTTCTCTGAAGAGAAGAGTTTTTCATGGAGCACCTAAAAGCAAACAGAGTAGAAGATATTCAGGCAGATTGGGGTTGGGAGTACCATAGGATAGGAGAGGCTCGGGAAACGCCCTGGAGGGGAGCATGGGAGGAGGTGACAAGGAAGCTAGAGCAGCGGTCCCCAACCTTTTCGGTGCCAGGGACCGGTATCGTGTGGCAAATTTTTCCAGGGACCCTGGGGGGGAAGAGGGGGGTGTCATTGTTGTGGTTGGTAGCGATGGGGGCTGGGTGATACTGTTGCCACTCACTGATGGGGTTTTAACAGGAATTTCTGTGCAGTCAAACCTCTTTGCTAATGATCTGTATTTACAGATCATTAGCAGAGAGGTTTGACTGCACAGATACTTCTATGGAAACGCTATCAGTAGGTGGATTACTGCACAGAGCTCACTGAGCACCTCAGATCACCAGGCTCCTGCACCCATGTGTTTGTTGTGCCCTGGGGCATCAGGAGGAGAGCAGCCACCACTTATTGAAAGGGGGCGGAGCTTCACTCGCTCACCCACCACTCACCCCCCTACTGTATGGCAATTGAATATAATAGCTCTTCATTTTTAACCGCTCTGAGTGGATGGTGTGGAGTGGCCTGACTGCAGGGCGTCTCCTGCATGGTCCATTATGAGACCTCCGTGCTGCTGCTGTATCATCAGAGCTGCCGCTAGAGGTCCGGGGTCGGCACTGGTGATTTGGTCTCCGCCGCCATTTTTGGGGGAAGACCGGCTCTCGTGGAGAGGAAGAAACTAGAACGTTTTTGATCTGCAATGTGTCCTGACACTCTCCCGCCCCACGGCCCGGCCCTCAACAGGTCACGGACCGGCTTTGGATCGCGGCCCAGGGGTTGGGGACCCCTGAGCTAGAGAGCAGGAGGTTCTGGGAGGAACGAAGAGAATGAATGGGTTCACTTAGGTGGTGAGTTACAAAAACTGGTGCAACTGTGCATAGTAACCAGCTTCCAGGTCTTATTGTCAAAGAACAAGCTAAAATTAGAAGCCAATTGGTTACGATGTGCAGCTGCACCAGATTCTGTGTGCTCCAGTTTTCATAAATTTTAGCCTTAAATTCAATTAGAAAGTCTTTGAACAATTGTGTCTCTGTACAACTTGCAAAATCTAGTACTTTGGAACTCTCATCCCTGCATGTAATACTTTTTTCTGCTTCTTGTTATTATTGTCTTGTCCTTCATGTATATGAACAGTGTTTTCACTGTAAACATATTAACCACTTAAAGAGGAGGTCCACTTAAACAAAAAATATTATAAGCCAGCAGCTACAAATACTGCAGCTGCGGACTTTTAATAAATGGACACTTACCTGTCCCAGGGTCCAGCAATGTCGGCAGCCGAAGCCGATCAGTCGCTCGTCTCTCGGCTGCCCCCACCGCCATCCTCGGTCAGGGAATCAGGAAGTGAAGCATTGCTGCTTCACTGCCCGGTTCCCTACTGCGCATGCGCGACTACACTGGTCCCCATTGTGTTGTGGGAACTGTGTATTTTCCAGAACACAACAGGGGTGGGCGGGCTGCGGCTAGCTATTCCCGGAAGTGGGTGCAGATACCTGTATTATACAGGTATCTGCACCCCCTCCCCCCTGAAAGGTGCCAAGTGAGGCACCGGAGGGGGGGGGGAATCCGATGAGCGGAAGTTCCACTTTAGGGTGGAACTCCGCTTTAAGGACTGGAAGATTTTCCCCCTTAATGACCAGGCCATTTTTTGCGATATGGCACTGCGTCGCTTTAACTAACAATTGTGCGGTCGTGCGACGCTGTATCTAAAAAAAATTGATGTCCTTTTTTTTTCCCACAAATAGAGCTTTCTTTTGGTGATATTTGATCACCTCTGTGGTTTTTATTTTTTACGCTAAAAACGAAAAAAGAATAACAATTTTGAAAAAAAAAAAAACAATATTTTTTACTTTTTGCTATAATACATATCCAAAATAAAAAATGTAAAAAAAAAACTAATTTCTAAATCAGTTTAGGCCAATATGTATTCTACATATTTTGGTAAAAAAAAAAAAAAAACACGCAATAAGCGTATATTGATTGGTTTGTGCAAATGTTATCGTGTTTACAAAATTGGGGATAGATTTATGACATTTTACTATTTATTTTTTACTAGTAATGGGGGCAACCAGTGAATTTTAGCGGGACTGCGACATTGCGGCGGACAGATCGGACAACTAACTGACATTTTTGACACTTTTTTGGGAACCAGTGACATTATTACAGTGATCAGTGCTAAAAAAAGGCAGTTATTGTACTGACACTGGCAGGGAAAGGGGTTAACATCAGGGGCGATCAAGGGGTCAAAGTTGTTCCCTCAGTATGTTTACTAACTGTATGGGGGACTGTGTGACTGGGGACACACACAGATCCGTCTTCCTGTATAGCACAAAGACAGGATCTGTATGATCTCCCCTGTCAGAACGAAGATTTGCCTTGTTTACATAGGCACATACTCTTTTAGTTACTGCGGGGAAAGATCGCGTGTGGCTGGCGGACACAGAGTCTACCCCACCCACTGATTTGCTAGCCCGCTGGCCAGTGGGCGCGCGCGGGCTTCCGGGGGCTTTCGTGTGCCCACAAATCGCAGTGTACGAGCCGACATACAATGACGGAGATTCGCCGGAAGCTGCCACATTGCCCCAGGGCTACTGCGGCGGCTGGTCCTTAAGTAGTTAAAATAAATAATGTTTAAAAAAACTATCCATAAATAAAAGTGGGGTACGAACATTTGTTAAACCACCATGTTCTAATGAACATAATTCAATCATTGTGGTGCCATTCAATGCGATGCTATAAACACTGAAAATTCATTAGAACTGAAAAAGCCACTTGGATAGGTGCTAAAACATCTTCAACATTTCAGAGCAGCTCCAAATAACTAAGACTAACTACTACTAGCTACTTGGTGGCACCTGAAGTGTTCCTAGGAGTTTTGTTAGTCCAAATATAATATTGTACCAGGCGTGAATCAGGAAGGCTGGCAACTCAGGTGCTCTTAAATAAAAGTACTTTATTTGTTACATGGGTACACAGGTACAGGCTAAGCTGACGTGTTTTGGCTATGAAGCCTTCATCAAAGCACCATAATACTGTGCCAGGTTCACTTTATGATGTAAAGTACTTGAATCTGAAATGGCATTAGCTCCTTGTAATTCAGAGCTCAGACTGGGAGAAAAAAAAAAATTATCACAACGAGCCAACCAGCCAATCTGCAGTGCTCATTTGGTAACAAGGAGCATACTGAAGAGGATAAAGCAGAGTGACAGAGGGATGAGCTCAGTCTGCTGCTTCTCCTTTCACTGTCCAGTCAGAGGATTGGGGAGGGACAAGACCTCTAATGCCGCGTACACACGACCGGTTTTGCCGTCGGAATAAACTCCGAAGGTTTCTTCTACGGAATTCCATTCAAGCAGTCTTGCCTGCACACGGTCACACCAAAGTCCGATCGTCCAGAACAAGGTGACGTACAGCACGTACGACGGCACTAGAAAAAGGAAGTTCAATAGCCAGTAGCCAATAGCTTCCATCTCGTACTTGCTTCAGAGCATGCGTCATTTTTGGTCCATCGGAACAACATACAGGCGAGCGGTTTTCCCGTTAGGAATTGGTTCCATCGGAAATATTTAGAACATGTTCTATTTCTAGGTCCGTCAGAATTTTCCAAAAAAAAAGTCCGATGGGGCACACACACGATCGGAATAGTATAGCATATTTAAGAGGTCCTGTCATGCTTTTTTTCTATTACAGGGATGTTTACATTCCTTGTAATAGGAATAAAAGTGGTACAATTCTCTGTAACTTAAAACATGCAACCTGTAGAATTTTTTAAACGTCGCCTATGGAGATTCTTAAGGGTAAAAGTTTATCGCCACTCCCCGAGCAGGCGCAATTTTGAAGGGTGACATGTTGGGTATCAATTTACTCAGCGTAACATTATCTTTCACAATATAGAAATAATTGGGCTAACTTGACTGTTTTCTTATTTTTTTGTTTAATTCAAAAAAGTGTATTTTTTCCAAAAAAAAGTGCGCTTGTAAGACCACTGCACAAATACGGTGCGACAGAAAGCATTGCAAGGACCGCCATTTTATTCTCTAGGGTGTTAGAAAAAAAAAATGTATAATGTTTGGGGGATCTAAGTAATTTTCTAAGAAATTAAAAAAACTATTTTTAACTAGTAAACAACAAATCTCAGAAAGAGGCTCGGTCCTTAAGTGGTTAAGACAATCATTTCTATGGGGAGTTTTTATTTTTTACATGCATCAAGTATTTTAAAAAGAAAAAAAAAAAAGAACAAGCCAAAAATAAATTAAGGAACTGAAAACACCAAAAGTTGAAGAAATATAGCAAAATATCATGCAAGTTTCAACTTACGAATATAAATGTGAAGTAAAGTGATACTTTTTATTGGGCAAGCAGGTTAATACCACAATCCTTCGAGACATCTAAGGTTCTCTTTTGTTTTAGGATTTGACATGAAAACAACCCCACATACATTACAGATGTTGTTGCCTGATCTGGAAGATTAAAAGTGGACCAGAATCAACAGCACAATGCAGTACAAATTGTCCAGGTTAAAGCGAAACTTATGCCAAAAGAGGAAGTTCCACTTGTTTGCACCCCCCCAACCGCCCAACCCACTCCTCCAATGCTACTTTTGGCACTTTTGGGGGGGGGGGGGGGGTACCTGGTTTTGACAGGTACCTGCTCACACACCTGGTTAGATGCGCCACGGCGATCTGAGACAGAAGTTGCTCCCCCCTCTTTCCCCTGCAGCCTTCTGGGACACATCACAAGTCCCAAAAGACAGAGGGACCATTCACAAAGCGCTGTGCGGCTCGCGCATTCACAGTAGGAAACCAGCTTTGAAGCCGCACTGCCAGTTTCCCCTACTTAAGATGTCGGCACCTGCACCCGAAGCCAATTGAAGAATCTCTGGATCCCTGGACAGGTAGGTGTCCTTATGAGAACAGTCAGGAGCTACAGTATTTGTAGCTGCTGACTTAAATTTTTTTTTTGGGGGGGGGGCTCCTCTTTAAGGTGACCAAGTATCCATGATCAGCTCAAATTGCGGTGCGGTTCTGCCGCGATTGTCGCATGATAATTCGCGCAGCAATCGCGGCAATCAGCATCGCGGGAAGCATGTCGCACCAAAGTAGCTCCTTGGGTGACATGCTCCCTGAGATGTGGATTATCCACGATTGCAGCGCAAATTATCACGCTACAATCGCGGCAGACCTGCACCGTGGTTTGAGGTGTCAATCAAATGAATGGCATCTCAAATGCGAGTTCCACGATTTGTCATTCACACATCAGCGTTGTCAAATCGCAGGCTGATTTGCGGCAAATCTGCCCGCGATTCCAAACGCTGTAGTGTGAATGCAGCCCAAGGGTGTCTCCACTGAATGAAGGAGCAATGAGGACACCTTTGGACAGCAGCATTGTCCAACTGCAGAAAGGGTAATGTTGTATGCAGGTTTCCATAGACTTGACTAACAAATTTAAGCCAAACTCCAGCACACACTCCCTAATCAGTTACAGCAAAAGTTTTTTTTTTGGGATAAAGATTTTACATAAATGAATAAAAGCTGACTAGTGTACGCTCCCCTGCCAGTGGAAAATGGTTTGCCTCAAACCTCTAATTTCCACTTTTGCTGGACAGCATGGTCTGGTAAAGTAAGTTAAAAAATACAAACTCATTGGCATGTTCACTGGGTGAAAATAAAGGAAAGAAGCCTGAGAAACGAAAATAATGCAGAATTGGTAAGCTGCAATACATTAAAATTATTTTTTTAGGTTTAATAGCACATTAAAATGGTTGTAAACCTCAATCATGAAATCTGAACAAAGCACATACTGTATATCTGTAATGTTTACTTGTCTATCTCCAAAGCGTTAAGTGTCGTTTCTCTCTGATGTTTTGTTCCTTTGCCATCAGCATGAGTCACTTCTGAGACTGCAGCTCTCCACCCCCTCCTCCCTGCTCCTCACAGATACAGAAGGACTTTATCACAAATCTGCACCTTTGAAGGGATGTGGAGAAGAGAAGACTGCAGATAAACAAGTAAAACGTATGTAGGAGGATTTGTTTCATCTCTTTGTATCATCTGAAGCCAGTCACTTCACAGGGTATATGAGAGGGTTTACAACCACTTTAAGTCAGCAAAAAAAACAGTAAACCATAACAGCCAATTAGCATTAGGTTACTGAAGCCAGATTAGTGATAAATGTAATTCTTATTGTTATTTTACCTTATACATAGTCATTGCAGTTGACACTTCTTTATTAAACAGACACATAATTTTTTTTTTTATAAGAAGCTTTTTTTTTTTTTTTAAGTACAATTATGTTGGTTTATATTACGAGGTCAGTTTAGATGCAATCAGTACTTCCTTAATTGCAGTGTGACTAGCAGATGGTATACACAATGTTTAGTGCAGTGCTCTAGATAATACACATGGGGGCAGGAGATTAAATTATTTTATACATGAATCACTATTCATATTATGTTGACTGCCATCTCTTAGTTATATTAAAGGAGCTGTAAAGTCTCAAGGTTTTTCACCTTAATACATTCTATAAATTAGGGTGTAAAACCTTCTGTGCTGCAGCTGCCTCCCAGAACCCCCCTTTATCTTACCTGAACCCAATCGTTCCAGCAACGAGCACAAGCCCAGCTGCTGTCTTGGGTTCTCATTGAATAGTTTGATAGCAGTGGGAGCTGCATTGGCTCCCACTGCTGTCAATCAAATCCAGTGACACGGGAGCCGGGGGATGTCCTGCTATCTGTGTCAATAGATGCAGCAACAGGACACGAGAGCGCGCCTGCACGGGTACACCCATGGAAAGCGTGAGGGCACTCGATGCGGAGGAGGAGCCAGGAGCGCCGCCGGGGGACTCCAGAAAAGGAGGATCGGGGCCACTCTGTGCAAAACCCTTGCGAAGAGCAGGTAAGTATAACATGTTTGTTATTTTAAAAAAAAACGATACAGTTATACATTTATGTCTCCTGAGAAAAAATTGAAATGAACTTTCCTCATGCTCCTATTCTGTGACATAACATCAGAAATGGTCTATAGCTGTAGTCAGTTACTTAAAGAGACACTATTAAGAAGTTTGACCAATCAACTACAAGGGCTCATTGACAAGGGCGCCCACAGAGAGCCATACACCATAAAAAACAAGCGTATTCTTGTGCCCGGGAATGATAGGCGTTTGTGTACAGCCTCCTGTACAAATCAATGACTCACTGAGGTTATAAGCAGGTAACTGCACATCCCAAGCATTTACTTGCATACAGGGATGGATGAGTTGCCCTGAAAGCAAAAACAATAGCCTCTGTATGCAAGTAAGCACTTGGATATGTGGTTCCCAGTATACAACCACAGCCTGTCACTAATTTGCACAGGTGGCTGTACACAAACACCTAAAAATTCTGAATGAACACTCTGCACGCTGCTATACACCCTTTCTAGCAAACTCTGCAAAATGACAGGGATTTTTACTCAGCTGTTAGCTAATTGCCAGCTCTCATCTCTCTCCACAGTTAACCAGCTGTTGTGGATCTGCTCATCAGTCCCGCCTACTTAAAGATCTCCAGCTCACTTTATTCCTGCCTTCGCCTTGGTCACATCTCAAGAAACCATCTCCTGCGTTCCTGTTTTAAGACTGGCTTTGCTGACATCCCTTCTGGCTCCTTATCCTGCTTGCTGTTCCTCTACTTGGATCCCTGACTTCTGGCCTGGCTGATTACCCGATCTGGTTACTGAACTCTGGCTTGGCTGACTACCCGATCCGGTTACTGGACTCTGGCTATGCTTTGACTACGCTTACTCGATTTACCTTTTTATTAATAAACAAGTGTGATTTTACTGTACTTCTGTCTCGGTCTGGTTGATGGTTTCTGACAGGTATAAGGGATTGATAAAGAAGGTGGAGGAGTTTACAATCTATTAGAATATAAAGGATGGATACAGAAGGTGGAAGAGCTTGAAGAGGTTAAAATATATTAGGGTATAAGAGACTGATATAGAAGGTGGAAGAACTTAATCACAATCAGAGCATACTGGAGGATACTAATGGTAGATCCAACTTACAGTCTATTGGGGTATAAATGATTGATGCAGAAGGTGGCAGAAGTTGCACTCTAATAGGAAATAAGAGAATACAAAAGTTAGAAGAGCATACAAACTTTTAGGGAAAAGGGAGGATACAAGCTAGAACTTCCAATCTGCTGGGCTATGGGGGGATACAGAAGTTGTAAGAGCTTACATACTATTCAATTATAAGGAAGGCACATACATATACAGAGAGTAGAAGAGCGTACAATCTAATGGGTTTAGATGGAGGAGATAGAAGGTAGCAAAACCTTCAATCTATGAGGGTTAGGGGGGATACAAAAGGCGGAACCTCTCACAGTCTATTCGAGTATAAGGGAGGATACAGAAGGTGGAAGAGCTTACAATCTAATGGGGTGTAAAGGAAGGATATAGAAGGCAGCAAAGCTTCTGATCTATTAGGGTTAGGGGGGATATAGAAAGAGGAAGACCTCACAGTCTATTAGAGTATAAGGGGAATACAGAAGGTAGAAGGTTTTCCAAACTAATACATTTTTTAAGTCTTCAAAAATAAACAAGGGAATGGAATGGTTGCTGTAATCAGCCCTAACCCAGCATATTGGAGCTCAGGGGAAATGAATGTCTATAGCTATGTGCAGCAGTCAAACAGTTACATTTGTGTTTATTGACCAGCGTAAACATGCTGCATTGATTCTTCATCTTTCTCTCCACCCTATAAATCATTGGGAATTTTCCTATCTGAGATTAAACAAACAAGTGTGCGGGTGCACAAGCTGATTCATGCAGTGTTGAGAAATGTTTCTGGCTGGATGTTAATATTATTTGTCCGATAAGCACTTTTTACCTATTGACTTTTACCTATTGAATCACTGCAGGATTTAAGTCCTCAACAGTCGGTCACCTTGAAAACATTGGCTTTTGAAGGTACCCATAGACATTAGATGGCAGTCTTAAACTGGTCAACGTTCATCTAGGAACAATCTCTAAGTACACATCCAACCTTAGAGGGGTACCATGTAATGAGGTGGCTCAGCCTTTAAAAATAAGAGTGCAATGGCAGTTCCCATTTTCTGTCCTCCTAGGTTCATCTTAAGCACTTCCCTACCTCCATACATTAATATACGGCCTGGTATACCGGCATTAAGCTGAAAAACCTTCTGTGCTGCCGCGTCCCCCCCCCCCACCCTTTTTCTTACCTGAGCACAATCCGATCCAGCGATGCGCACAAGTGCAGTGACTCCAGCCACTGTCTCTCACCTCATTGGACAGCCCTTGGCTCCCGCAGTTCTCAATCAAATCCCGTGACAGTAGCGGGAGGCAGGGCTGAGTCTCGCTGTCTGTGTTTATGGATGCAGAAGCGGGACTTGGGATGAAGAGGAGGATCCTGGAGCACCGGGGGGGGGGGGATTTGGGTGCCAGAAGACCACTATAACTGTTGGTTTTATACAATGTTTTTCATTATTTGTGTCTATATGTACGAATTAGGGATGAACCGATATGAAAACGGATGAAGTAAAAGTATTGGTACTCGGTATCGACCAAAAGTATCGGTACTCGCCGATAAAAAAAGTAGTATTGATGCATACCTATTACCAATAAAGAGAATACTTTTAACTATATATTTTGTATATATAATTCACTGAGGGGGTTACACCTTTAAAGTCCCCTTATTTATCACTTTGTTGCAAGCATAAAAAGTCTGATTCTCAAAATTAAGGCCCCTTTAACACAGGACGGATCCGTGTTGATCCGCCCCGTGAACATCCGCTGCTCAGCGGGGATCGCTCAGTTTTCCCCAGCTGAGCCGGCGGATGACAGGGCAGGACCCGCACACTGTGCAGGGACCGCCCTGTCAGATCTCCGCTCTCCCCTATGGGGGATCGGATGAGCACGGACCGTCTGTCCGTGTTCATCCGATCCGCTCTGCAGACGGATAGAAAAATAGGATTTTCTTCCGTCTGCAGAATCAGATGAGAGCGGAGCCGGATGACATCGGGTGTTAGCGGATGTACATCCGCTGACACCCGCTATCCCATAGGGATGCATGTATGTCCGTATTTCATCCGAAAACGGATGGATGAAATACGGACATACGGTCCGCATGTGTGAAAGGGGCCTAAAACCTTTCCATTCTTGAAGCACATACAAACAAAAGATGGCAAGATAGTGGCAACATTCAGGGAAATACCTGGATCTTTTAGGACAAAGCAAAGGGTTGCTTCGAAGGGTAACTCCACTTTCGTGGGGAAAACAAAAAATAGCAAATAAAGAAAAAATAATACAGCGTATACAATTGTGACACAAATCATATTGTAATTAAATGTTCTCAAAATGTACCTTTCCTTTTCAATCTGCAGCTGCTGTAATTTTCTGAAAATGCAATGCAATATGGCTACCTGGAGTTGCTCTGTACACAGAATGTGTACTGACCACCCCCCAGAAACATCATTTCCTGCCTGTGTGATTGGCTCACCAATTTTCCCAGAAGGCTGCCTAAGATACAAGTCAGAATTCAGGCATCCCCTGCAACAAAAATGTCATTTTTGGTGAGATACTCCCAATAGGAACACGTCTAAAAGGATGCAGGCCCAGCACATTTCCTCATTAGTGCTCTAAAGCTGCGCAGCTGACAGATAATTATGAAACCCCTCCCATTAGACCCACTCAGGACAGAGGCACAGAGGAACAAACAGTGATTTTTTTTTTCTAAAATAACACAAAGGTAGGAATCTGCAACAAAGTTTCTTATAATCCTTGCAATGTACATAGATCACCCAGGGGGGAATATTTTTTTTTTAACAAAAGCGGCGTTACACTTTTAATAAAATAGATATAAAAGGCAAGTTTTGGCTCCAACATAATGAAAACATCAGTTGTTTTAAAAAAAATAATGCGTAGAAAAAGTCTTTAGTCTCTGACTTCATCATTAATAAACTTAGATGAGAGTTCAAGTCACCCTGACCTGTAATAAAAAAATATTAAAATGACAGAAATTGAACATAAAAATATCAGCCAAAGTAATTTGGCCAGCTGGTTCTGGACAAAAGCCTACAGAGGATCTATCTCAATGATTTAATTTAAAATTTATATTGTTTTGATGTACCAGGTAGAGCAAGGTTCATGGCATTCAGCCATTTAATGTCTCTTTAGAATGGTCCAATTGGCAGAAGAATATTGTTCAGGGTTTTATTGCACTGTATCCAGCCACACCCGCACCATAGTTTAGTAGTTAATATCAACAAATCTATCAAGTTCTAATTACACATTTCTTATTTTTAAATTCCTACAGTAATATAAGTAATTCTTCACATTTGCAATGTGATGCAAGCTCTCCAAAGTTGTCTAGTAAGTTTGAAGACACTTCAAAGCCAATCAGTTTGTCAAACTGACAATGACAGCAATTTTGTGAGCAGACTACTTTGGCGCATTGGCTTCCTTGATGTGGTGGAGCAAACGATATCAACGAGGAAGGGGAGGTAAGTCTCCCTATCTTCTGCAGTATTTCTCCAGTCTACGACTACACACCTGAAGCAAGTCTACAGTCTACGACTACACACCTGTAGCATGTCTCCAGTCTACGACTACACACCTGTAGCATGTCTCCAGTCTACCACTACACACCTGTAGCATGTCTCCAGTCTACCACTACACACCTGTAGCATGTCTCCAGTCTACCACTACACACCTGTAGCATGTCTCCAGTCTACGACTACACACCTGTAGCATGTCTCCAGTCTACCACTACACACCTGTAGCATGTCTCCAGTCTACCACTACACACCTGTAGCATGTCTCCAGTCTACGACTACACACCTGTAGCATGTCTCCAGTCTACGACTACACACCTGTAGCATGTCTCCAGTCTACGACTACACACCTGTAGCAGGTCTACAGTCTACGACTACACACCTGTAGCATGTCTCCAGTCTACGACTACACACCTGTAGCATGTCTCCAGTCTACGACTACACACCTGTAGCATGTCTCCAGTCTACCACTACACACCTGTAGCATGTCTCCAGTCTACGACTACACACCTGTAGCATGTCTCCAGTCTACGACTACACACCTGTAGCATGTCTCCAGTCTACGACTACACACCTGTAGCATGTCTCCAGTCTACGACTACACACCTGTAGCATGTTTCCAGTCTACGACTACACACCTGTAGCATGTCTCCAGTCTACGACTACACACCTGTAGCATGTCTCCAGTCTACGACTACACACCTGTAGCATGTCTCCAGTCTACGACTACACACCTGTAGCATGTCTCCAGTCTACGACTACACACCTGTAGCATGTCTCCAGTCTACGACTACACACCTGTAGCATGTCTCCAGTCTACGACTACACACCTGTAGCATTTCTACAGTCTACGACTACACACCTGTAGCATGTTTCCAGTCTACAACTACACACCTGTAGCAGGTCTACAGTCTCTACCTACACACCTGTAGCAGGTCTACAGCCTCCAACTACACACCTGTAGCATGTCTACAGTCTCCACCTACACACCTGTAGCAGGTCTACAGTCTACGACTACACACCTGTAGCATGTCTACAGTCTACGACTACACACCTGTAGCATGTCTACAGTCTCCACCTACACACCTGTAGCATGTCTACAGTCTCCACCTACACACCTGTAGCATGTCTACAGTCTCCACCTACACATCTGTAGCATGTCTACAGTCTCCACCTACACATCTGTAGCATGTCTACAGTCTCCACCTACACACCTGTAGCAGGTCTACAGTCTATGACTACACACCTGTAGCACGTCTACAGCCTCCAACTACACACCTGTAGCAGGTCTACAGTCTACGACTACACACCTGTAGCATGTCTACAGTCTCCAATTACACACCTGTAGCATGTCTACAGTCTACGACTACACACCTGTAGCATGTCTACAGTCTCCAATTACACACCTGTAGCATGTCTCCAGTCTACGACTACACACCTGTAGCATGTCTCCAGTCTACGACTACACACCTGTAGCATGTCTCCAGTCTACGACTACACACCTGTAGCATGTCTCCAGTCTACGACTACACACCTGTAGCATGTCTCCAGTCTACGACTACACACCTGTAGCATGTCTCCAGTCTACGACTACACACCTGTAGCATGTCTCCAGTCTACGACTACACACCTGTAGCATGTCTACAGCCTCCACCTACACACCTGTAGCATGTCTACAGTCTCCACCTACACACCTGTAGCAGGTCTACATCTCCAACTACACACCTGTAGCAGGTCTACAGTCTCCAACTACACACCTGTAGTATGTCTCCAACTACACACCTGTAACAGGTCTACAGTCTCTGACCACCTTTTACCCTTCAGTATGTCTGCAGTATGACGTTCTCTCTAGAATAACATATACATATTATATATGCACATTATGTGTGGCCCTTTAGTGATGACAGGGGCTGTAGTTGATGACCCTATACCCCATCAGTTAACAACCACTGCTCTAAAACTTGTCACCTATACTCCTCTTCTTCCTCTTTTCCATACTTAGGATCCATGCACACTAGGTGGCTAAAAAATGCCAGAACCTATGGCAGAAAAAGCAGCATAAAAAATGCTCATAGTGACTCATATTGCACAAAACTTTATGAGAGTTTATGGGCATTTGCTTTTAATAAGCATTTTTTTCCCCAAAACATTCCCCTCTGCTCATTTTTCACTATAATGAGTGTACACTTGAAAACGCAGAACAGTCCTAAATGCCACATTTATGAGTGTCAAGCATATTTTCTGTCCAAAAGCACCTCTCAAAAATCACGACTCTGATGGGTTTTTTTTCTGCTTCCTCAAAACGCTTCGCTGTAAATACGCCTGTAAACTCCCTAATGTGCATGGACAAATAGACTAACATAGAACTGCTTCTACAGGCTGAAGAACACAAATGCCAAAAGCCTGTATAAGCAGCATTTTTTATGCCCAGTGTTCACGGACCCAAAGATCTACACTATATTACCAAAAGTATTGGGACGCCTGCCTTTAAACGCATATGAATTTTAATGGCATCCCAGTCTTAGTCCGTAGCATTCAATATTGAGTTGGCCCACCTTTTGCAGCTATAACAGCATCAGCTCTTCTGGGAAGGCTGTCCACAAGGTTTAGGAGTGTGTCTATGGGAATGTCTGACCATTCTTCCAGAAAGGCATATGTGAGATCAGACACTGATGTGGATGAGAAGACCTGGCTCACAGTCTACGCTCTAATTCATCCCAAAGATGTTCTATTAGGTTGAGGTCAGGACTCTGTGCAGGCCAGTCAATTCCTCCACCCTAAACTTGCTCATCCATGTCTTTATGGACCTTGCTTTGTGCACTGGTCCAAATCATTTGATGGAGGGGGGATTATAGTGTGTGGTTGTTTTTCAGGGGTTGGGCTTGGTCCCTTAGTACCAGTTAAGGAACAGTGACAGCGTCAGCATTCCAAGACATTTTAGACAATTTCATGCTGCCAACTTTGTGGGAACAGTTTGGTGATGGCCCCTTTCTGTTCCAACATGACTGCACACCAGTGCACAAACAAGGTCCAAAAAGACATGGATGAGCGAGTTTGGGGTGGAGGAACTTGACTGGCCTGCAGAGTCCAGAACTCAACCTGATAGAACACCTTTGGGATGAATGAGAGCGGAGACTGTGATCCGAGCCTTCTCGTCCACCATAAGTGCCTGACCTCACAAATGCTCTTCTTGAAGAATGGACAAACATTCCCATAGACACACTCCTAAACCTTGTGGACAACCTTCCCATAGGAGTTGAAGCTGTTATAGCTGCAAAGGGTGGGCCAACTCAATATTGGACCCTACAGACTAAGAATGGGATGCCATTAAAGTTCATGTACAGGCAGGCGTCCCAATACTTGTGGTAATATAGTGTATATGTCCCTATGGGACTAACAAGCCTCTGTTAATACCTCTTGTGAGTCCTCATCTTTGGGAGATGATGTGGTGATCCTGAGGAAGGATATGATGCAGATATTAACTTTGTTTTCAAAATGTGTTGTACACAGAAGTTAGTAATAATTCGATGTTAGGTACACACTTGTACACAATGTAATTGTTGGCTGTACTATAATTGAATGATTATATTTAAGACTAGACCTCCACATATATCCTGGGGAAATGGACACAAGGCCAAAAGAAACATGTCAAGAAAAAAATGTAGTCCCTCACATCTTCTATGTATCACTTGTGGATAAATTTACATACCTAATAAATACGGAGTGATATCTTGGATTATTACCATCTTATCAAGTTTATGGTTTTAGATTTATATCTTTTTGGGAAGGCCGAGTGCAATGGTTAACCGGTTCCAGACCAGCACACGCCGATGTACGTCGACAGAATGGCAAATGGGCGTACCTGTACGTCCCTTTGAATTTGCCGCCGTGCCATTGGGTGCCGGCCAGGAGCTCCGTGAGTAGAATCACGGGTCCCGTAGACTCTATGTCCGCAGGGATACCCGCGATCGTCTCACGGAAGAAGAACGGGGAGATGCTAATGTAAACAAGCATCTCCCCGTTCTGCCTAGTAACACTGTCACTGATCTCTGCTCCCTGTGATCGGGAGCTATGATCAGTGATGTGTCACAGCTAGCCCAGCCCCCCCCCCTACAGTTAGAACACATCCCTAGGACACACTTAACCCCTACAGCGCCACCTAGTGTTAATCCCTTCACTGCCAGTCACATTTACACAGTAATCAATGCAGTTTTAATCGCACTGATCGCTGTATAAATGTGAATGGTACCAAAATCGCGCCAAAATTGTCTGACGTGTCCGCTATAATGTTTTATCAAAAATATGTAGAAGAATACATATCAGCCTAAAGAGGAAAAAAATGTTTTTTATATATATTTTTGGGGGATATTTATTATAGCAAAAAGCAAAAAATAATGTGTTTTTTTCAAAATTGTCGCTCTTTTTTGTTTATAGCGCAAAAAATAAAAACCGCAGAGGTGATCAAATACCACCAATTTTGTTTGGGAGCCACGTTGCACGACCGCACAATTGTCAGTTAAAACAACACAATGCCGAATCGCAAAAAGTGCTCTGGTTAACATTCATGCATTTTTTTCATGTTTCATTACTTTTAATGTAATGAAGGAAAAAAAATATTAATATTTTATCAGTACAATTTTAGAATTATATGGTATTGTTAAAGTCCCGTTGAGATGTGGTACCAGCTAATAGAGTATCATAAAAACCACAGAAATTTCTATATAGGAGTTCTAAAAACTCTACTACTTTACAGAATTATGTTTAGTTTCAGAGAGAAACCTGCTACGTGAATAAAAAAAAAAAGCATTGATTCTCCACCTTGAAAAAACGACTTTCCCCTTTGCTCTATATGGTGTATGAGGAGGAAAGTTCACCTGACATCATCGGTTAGTAGCTGTAAACATTAATACATTCACGCTACTTATTTTTATCTGAAAGAGAAATACAGAAACTGCCAAGTTTCACCAGAGAAATCCCCCAAGGGGGACAGGCAAATGGGCCAAAAAAAAAAGCTTGCGGCCTTTTCAAGCTCTTATTTGCTAATACCTGTAAAATACACACTGTGTATAATGTATGTGTGTATGTTGTATATACTGTATACAGTGCCTTGAAAAAGTATTCATACCCCTTGAAATTTTCCACATTTTGATTCCATGTTACAACCAAAAACGTAAATGGATTTTATTTGGATTTTTATTAGACCAACACAAAGTCGCCCATAGTTGTGAAGCGGGAGGAAAATGATAAATGGATTTTTTTTGTACAAATAAATACGTGAAAAGTGTGGCTTGTGTTTGTATTCAGCCACCTTTACTCCGATACCCCTAACTAAAATCTAATGGAACCAATTGCCTTCAGAAGTCACCTAAATAGTAAACAGAGTCCACCTGTGTGTAATTTAATCTCAGTATAAATACAGCTGTTCTGTCAAGTCCTCAGAGGTTTGTTAGAGAACCTTAGTGAACAAACAGCATCATAAAGGCCAAGGAACACACCAGACAGGTCAGGGATAAAGTTGTGAATAAGTTTAAAGCAGGGTTAGGTTATAAAAAAAAATATTCCAAGCTTTGAACATCCCATGGAGCACTGTTCAATCCATCTGAAAATGCAAAGAGTATTGCTATAAACTTCTCCACAACTTTATCTAGAGCTGCCACCTCATCCCTTTAAAGCCGAACACATATTAATTACACAGGTTCTGTGGCTGATTAAGGTGGTAATTAAACTCACTTGTTGCCTTATCTGCATTTAATTAGCCTCAGAACCCGTGTAATTCATATGTGTTCGGGTTTAAAGGGATGAGGTGGCAACCTTAACTTTATCCCTGACCTGTCTGGTGTGTTCCTTAGCCTTCATGATGCTGTTTGTTCACTAAGGTTCTCTAACAAACCTCTGAGGGCTTCACAGAACAGCTGTATTTATACTGAGATTAAATTACACACAGGTGGACGCTATTTACTATTTAGGTGACTTCTGAAGGCAATTGGTTCCACTATATTTTAGTTAGGTGTATCAGAATAAAGGGGGCTGAATACAAATGCACACCACACTTTTCACATATTTATTTGTAAAAAAAAATTTGAAAACCATTTATCATTTTCCTCAAGATGAAGAATCCCATTATTTTCAATGTGCCCAAACACACCTGAATATTGTGTTACTTGTTGCCTGTTGTATAAAGTTCGAAAGAGAACATGAGCTGCTTTGCGGAAGAGTCGAGTGTAAAACTGAAAACTGCTTGAAAAATGCATGTTTATGAAGAGTCAATGGAACTAAAAATGAGCACTTCAGCTCCATTTCTACAAGTTGCATTGGACCTGCTGTATTTTAGCAAGAAGAGCCAATACACAGCAGTGCATTACCGGGTGTGATGGGGTTTCAATCATGAAGCGCAGTGCACCAATGTACAGAGTGTGCCCGTTATTGCAGCACATTGGTGTGAATTGGTTTACCTTTACATAGACTATCCCCCCTTCAGTCCATCATGAATGCTGCTGCAAGACTCATCCACCTTACCATCTATTCAGTGTCTGCTACCGATCCCTGCCAATCCCTCCATTGGCATCCCATTTCCTAACTATTACAATTCAAAATACTAAGAAGAACTTACAAAGCCATCCACAACTCTGCCCCCAGCTACATCACTAACCTAGATTCAAAATACCAACCTCATTTTCTTAGTCCTCCCAAGACCTCCTGTTCTCTAGCTCCCCTGTCACCTCCTCCCATATTCACCTCCAGGATTTCTCTCGAGCTTCTTACATCCTCTGGAACTCCCTACCCCAATCTGTCTGGCTATGCCCTACTCTTTCAACGATCCCTAAAAACCCTTCTCGTCTCCTCTTAACAACTCTATTATTTTCTTTATCAGTTCATCCCCCACAGGTATTACCTTTTGTAACTCTCGACACTCCCTCTTAAATTGTAAGCTCTAACGAGCAGAGCCCTCTGATTCCTCCTGCATTAAACTGTATTGTAATTATACTGTCTGCCCTCATGTTGTAAAGCAGGGGCCTCCAAACTGCGGCCCGCGGGCCAAATGCGTCCCTTTGCTTGCCTTTAGCCGGCCCTCGGGGCACCATTTCTCCCACTGATACCAGCAATGGGGCACTATCCCTTCCACTGGTACCAGCAATGGGGCACTATCCCTCCCACTGATATCAGCAATGAGGCACTATCCCCCCCACTGATATCAGCAATGAGGCACTATCCCCCCCACTGATACCAGCAATGGGGCACTATCCCTCCCACTGATATCAGCAATGAGGCACTATCCCCCCCACTGATACCAGCAATGGGGCACTATCCCTCCCACTGATATCAGCAATGAGGCACTATCCCCCCCACTGATATCAGCAATGAGGCACTATCCCCCCCACTGATACCAGCAATGGGGCACTATCCCTCCCACTGATATCAGCAATGGGGCACTATCCCTCCCACTGATATCAGCAATGGGGCACTATCCCTCCCACTGATATCAGCAATGAGGCACTATCCCTCCAACTGGTACCAGCAATGGGGCACTATCCCTTCCACTGGTACCAGCAATGGGGCACTATCCCCCCACTGATACCAGCAATGGGGCAATATCCCTCCCACTGATACCAGCAATGGGGCACTATCCCTTCCACTGGTACCAGCAATGGGGCACTATCCCTTCCACTGGTACCAGCAATGGGGCACTATCCCCCCACTGATACCAGCAATGGGGCAATATCCCTCCCACTGATACCAGCAATGGGGCACTATCCCTTCCACTGGTACCAGCAATGGGGCACTATCCCCCCCACTGATATCAGCAATGAGGCACTATCCTTCCCACTGATACCAGCAATGGGGCACTATCCCTCCCACTGATATCAGCAATGAGGCACTATCCCTCCCACTGATATCAGCAATGAGGCACTATCCCTCCCACTGATATCAGCAATGGGGCACTATCCCCCCCACTGATACCAGCAATGGGGCACTATCCCCCCCACTGATATCAGCAATGGGGCACTATCCCCCCCACTGATATCAGCAATGAGGCACTATCCCCCCCACTGATACCAGCAATGGGGCACTATCCCTCCCACTGATATCAGCAATGGGGCTCTATCCCTCCCACTGATATCAGCAATGAGGCACTATCCCTCCCACTGATATCAGCAATGAGGCACTATCCCTCCCACTGATATCAGCAATGAGGCACTATCCCCCCCACTGATACCAGCAATGGGGCACTATCCCTCCCACTGATATCAGCAATGGGGCACTATCCCTCCCACTGATATCAGCAATGAGGCACTATCCCCCCCACTGATACCAGCAATGAGGCACTATCCCCCCCACTGATATCAGCAATGGGGCACTATCCCTCCCACTGATATCAGCAATGAGGCACTATCCCCCCCACTGATATCAGCAATGGGGCACTATCCCTCCCACTGATATCAGCAATGGGGCACTATCCCTCCCACTGATATCAGCAATGAGGCACTATCCCCCCCACTGATACCAGCAATGGGGCACTATTCCTCCCACTGATACCAGCAATGAGGCACTATCCCTCCCACTGATACCAGCAATGAGGCACCATCCCTCCCACTGATACCAGCAATGAGGCACTATCCCTCCCACTGATACCAGCAATGAGGCACTATCCCTCCCACTGATACCAGTAATGGGGCACTATCCCTCCCACTGATACCAGCAATGAGGCACTATCCCTCCCACTGATACCAGCAATGAGGCACTATCCCTCCCACTGATACCAGTAATGGGGCACTATCCCTCCCACTGATACCAGCAATGGGGCACTATTCCTCCCACTGATACCAGCAATGAGGCACTATTCCTCCCACTGATACCAGCAATGAGGCACTATCCCTCCCACTGATACCAGCAATGAGGCACTATCCCTCCCACTGATACCAGCAATGGGGCACTATTCCTCCCACTGATACCAGCAATGAGGCACTATTCCTCCCACTGATACCAGCAATGAGGCACTATCCCTCCCACTGATACCAGCAATGAGGCACTATCCCTCCCACTGATACCAGTAATGGGGCACTATCCCTCCCACTGATACCAGCAATGGGGCACTATCCCTCCCACTGATACCAGCAATGGGGCACTATCCCTCCCACTGATACCAGTAATGAGGCACTATCCCTCCCACTGATACCAGTAATGAGGCGCTATTCCTCCCACTGATACCAGCAATGGGGCACTATCCCTCCCGGTGACGCCAATGGAGAACTATCCCTCCCAATGACACAAACTATGGAGCACTATTCCCCCAATACCAGTGACAGGGCACTGTCCAGAGGTGCTATGCCATTTTTTTTAAAAATCCCACTGGGTACAAAGTCAGAAGCATTGTTTACTCCCACAGACTCTGGGCATTTGCTACTTTTAGGGGACCACAGTCCGGCCCCCCTAATGTCTGAAGGACAATATTCTGGCCCTTTGTAATGAAAGTTTGGAGACCCGCTATATAAATGCTGCATAATATTAACTATAGGCCTTACAGAGGTTCAGCCAGCGAGGTGGTGACATCTCAATGTTCTGGCCAAGCTAGTAGATGATGCTTGTAGAAACAAGTGAATCATTTTTTGCCCTCTCTAGCAATCCTGATGCTAGCGAGCTGTCATCAGTGACAGGACTGCTAATGTGATCTGGACCCAAGGTTAGGTTCACAAGGGTGGTAAAAAGAAACACATGTTAATAAAAGACTAGCGAATTGCATAGAATGTTGAAAGACTTTTTGACATGTTTAGTAGGCTGTCAAGATTTTTCAAACTCCACGTTAGAGCTTTTGTCTTATTTCTTTTTAGGAAGGAAATTAATAAACAGCTTTATGAGTGTATAAGGCATGTTTGAGGTGTCAATGAATTGAGTTGAGTCATTTGGCAAGCTTTGTAAGTTGCCAGTGCCTACCCAACATCGCAACAAGATCAAAAAAAAAAATGCAGAGAAGAAAAGAGATGCACACACATTCTGAATTTTATGTTTGTATTAAGCTAGAGATGCACCAAAATTTCTGTGGCTCAAAATGGTGTTTTTGGCATTTTGGCGATAAAGAAAAAGATGCTGACAATGTCAAGGTCGTTTTACTCAAAAACCGCATCAAAAACATAACACTAGTGCCATATTGATGCGTTCTTGCTGCGTTTTCAATGCATTTCAACAGGGAGTTGCATTTAATATTTAACACCACAATGGAAGTGCAATGGACCAGTGTGAAGACATACATAGAATTTAAAGGGATGTATTTTTCTTGAGCTTTTCTTGCACTAAAGGTGCCGATAATGGCCAACAATAAACACATACTCATTTAAATTCATGATATGAATTTAAAAAGTCAAATATAATACAATTTATATATATACATATATATATATATATATATATATATATATTATTTTTTTTAAAACTGTCATTTTTGGTTTTCTGCAATGTGCATCCTGCATTTTCGGTACCAAAATTTCCATTTGGCGCACCTCTATACTAGACCATTGAATTTTATATTAGAGAATGACTGCAAAGCTTTGGTAATGTGAAGCAAAAGTCTGTTCTCTACACTAATCTTAACAAGGCTTAAGGGCAAGCAAGAGTCAAGTTAGTAGGGTTAGGGGATAAGGGAAGAAGAATGGAAAGGACATGATAGCCATTTACTGTGGCAATCTAAAACTTCACCTTAGATGGGGTTCCCTGGGTCTTTTAGGATCCAGCCATGTGTCTCCCTGAAACCCTTGACCTTGTATACCTTTCATCAAAGACGACCACTAATTATTCAACCTGTCATTAATCAACAGAAAGTAATAACAAGTCTACATTTTTTTTTAATTATTAGTGACCCAGTGAACCTAACTTTGAAAGTAATGATTAATCTTAAAACTGGATCCTGTACTACCGGCTACCACTGTAAACATGCAAATGAATAACACATTAGTTATACAGACAATCCTGGAAATAAAAGGGCTCTCTGACAACATGAAGTGTACTTCCCACATTACATACTGAAACGACCTCCTCCACCCATAAATGAGCATATGTTCTGACCTCCACATCAATAGACTGAATAGAATAGTCAATAATACTGATTGATATGAACTTTGCAGCTGTATAACTTACTTCTGTGCATTATCTTATACGTTCGGCATGGCACGCACACTCCCAGCCTACAAGAACTCTGTATTGTGGATCTAATTCCCATTACTTTTTGCAGGTGGCCATCTCATTTACTGTAATTCTCTGTGAAAGAAGCTGCACAGAAACATGTGACAAGAAGGGTTAAACCCGTCCCAGCAGCACAATAAAAAGCATAGTGAATCCTGGGGCCAGGAGCTATATGAAGCACAGAGGCATCCCAGGACTAATGCTAAATACTCAATTAAAATACACATATTTATAGTGCTTAAAGGAGAAGTACAACCAAAGCTTGTTTGGCTGTACTTCTCCTGTGGATCACAGGAGTGCAGTTCACTCTGCACTCCTGTGACATGTTTTCAGCAGAGAGCGGGCTGAAGTCCGCTGCCTGCTGATGTCACAGAGTCAGTCAAGGTTCGGGCATCATTACAACCATAGAGTCGGGATCTACCCAGTTATCTGGAACGGCACCTGGCTCAGACTCTCAGTGAGCCGCTGAGAGGCTGAGCCGGCTGCACCCGTCCCCTCCGCAGCCCAGTGCTCCAGTGAGCGAGGAGGGTGCAGAGCAGAGAGCTGCTGATTGACAGTCTACAGCTCTCTGCTCACGGAGGAGTGAGAACCGGGCGATCGCGGTGTTTGATGTTAGAGGCACCGGGGGGACAGATGCAGCATTGGACCGATGCTGCATCCATCTAGGTAAGTATGAATCAAAAAAAAAAAAAATACCCATATTTCTCCTTTAACTGCCAAAGGATTGGTAATTCTGTCCAGGTCCACTTATGTGATTTATACACTTTGGCCAGACAGCACAGCCAGGATAATGACACCACTTTCTCTGTTAGAGTTAAGGAACAAGGCAGTGTCACCTTCTTACCCACCACCTGCTCTGGACAATAAAGGAATAGCAAAACACTAAAGCCCCGCACACACTGGCTGAATTCGGCCCCTATGTATGGCAGCCAGTCCGACAGAGGCTGGCCCTTTAGCGGTAGAGTGTCGAGAGTAGAGCGATAAAGCAATAACACCAAATTTAACATACCTGCTCCCCATTTACACCTGAGACCTTGCAACACTAACGAGTCACATGACACCGGGGAGGGAAAATGGCTAATTGGGCCCAATTTGGACATTTTCACTTAGGGGTGTACTTACTTTTTTGCCAGCGGTTTAGACATTAATGGCTGTGTGTTGAGTTATTTTGAAAAGACAGCAAATGTACACTGTTAGGCCCCTTTCACACTGGGGCGGTTTGCAGGCGTTATTGCGCTAAAAATACCGCCTGCAAACCGCCCCTAAACAGCCTCCGCTGTTTGTTTAGTGTGAAAGCCCGAGGGCTTTCACACTGAAGCGGTGCGCTGGCAGGAGAAGAAAAAATCTCCTGCAAGCCGCATCTTTGGAGCGGGGAAGGAGCGGTGTATTCACCGCTCCTTCACCGCTCCTGCCCATTGAAATCAATGGGACAGCGTGGCTATACCGCGTCAATACCGCGGCCATAGCCGCGCTGTACGAGTGGTTTTAATCCTTTTTCGGCCGCCAGCGGGGGGTTAAAACCGCACCGCTAGCGGCCGAATACTGCGGTAAAACAGCGCTAAAAATAGCGCTGTTTTACCACCGACGCCCCCTACCGCCCCAGTGTGAAAGGGGCCTTATACAAGCTGTACACTCACTACTTTACATTGTAGCAAAGTGTCATTTCTTCAGTGTTGTCACATGAAAAGATATAAAATATTTATTATATATATATATCTATCTTTCTATATATATATATATATATCTATATATATATCTATATAGATATATAGATATATATATATATATATATATATATAGATAGATAGATATATATATATATATAGATAGATAGATATATCTATATATAGATAGATATATCTATATATAGATAGATATATCTATATATAGATATATATATATATTATATATATATCTATCTATATATTTTATTTTATTTTATATTTTAAAAAAGGTTTTCTTACCTTTGACAACACTGACACAGTACTGATAACTAACACACACAAAACAGACTAAGGTGAATTCTCTGATTATAATTTTGGCGCCAACCGCCCGTGAATGAGCATTGTGTTGTGTACTGGAACGGTTTGCCAATGTTAATCATCCTTCAACCACACCTACGATAAGGTGTACTAATACTTTACTTAATTTTACATAATAGTAAATACACACAGCCCGCAGCTACCGACATCTACGTTACAGTGAATCAATCAGTGATCCAGCCTTACTGCTCAGTACAAAGTCCCTGAACTCTGCAGCAGACAATGAACGTGCGGATAGGAAAGGGGGAATGGCTGTTACCAGTGAAAGTTAACCTCAGTGTTTCCAAGAAGAAGGGGAACCGGGGACAAACTAAGTGCATAAAGAGCAAGCAAATGTTACTGTGGGGCAATGACAATTTATTGTACCTTTAGCATGAGTGCAGTAAGGTTTGACCATCTTGACCTCTGTCTATGACCATAGTGGGATGATTTATTTCTACCCCTAGTGTAGTAGTGATAGCCAAACCATGTGCTGAACTTCCTGGCTCTTGACACGCATGCTCAATATGTGCCTATGAACAATCCACTATGGGGCTTGTGATGCCATAATGCAGGTGTCACTGGCCCCTTAGCGGAATCTCTAAAAGAATAAACAGAGACTACGCAGCAGAGAGTCAAACCCTGCATCAGTCCACCATCTGTGAACATGTGGCAAGGCTCCAGACCTGCCTTTATCAATCAGAGTTCTGTGCAGCTCTGGAGATCTTGCACAGCTTACCGGGAGGTTCCTTGAGCAATGTCTGGCTTTTGGAAAAGTAACCACTGGCAAAAATGAACATTTCAGCCATCTGAAAGGGGGCCATTCTTCCTATTGACCTCAAACTTAAAGTGGTGTTCCGGCCGAAATTATACTTTTTAAATAAAAATACCCCTATAATACACAAGCTTAATGTATTCTAGTAAAGTTAGTCTGTAAACTAAGGTCTGTTTTGTTAGTTTATAGCAGTAGTTTGTTATTTTATAAACTTACAGCAGGCCGTGGCCATCTTAAGTGTGGGCCTCTGAAGCCAGACTGTATTTCTTCCTGGATCTCATCCTTGCAGATCTCGCACATGCTCAGTGCAGCACAAGCAGTGTAATAGGTTTCAGGTCAGGTTTTCATAGCAACAGCAGTTTCAGAGGAAGTTGCCGCCCCTTCCCAGAAGGCATTGCAAACAGGAAATGATGCGATGGGCCGTGACCAGGGAGGAGGAAGTGAAAAATGAATACAGCAGATATACAGTAGGTGCTGAGAAAAAAAATAAAAAAATATCCAATTTGTTTACAGTGCACAGTTTAGTGAGGGATGCTGAAGAGTTGTAAAAGTGGGTGGAACTCCACTTTAAGAAGCATATTTCATACTGACCATCACACTAATGTATGGTGATTTGTAGATATGGTAATTATTAGAACGTTATTTCAGGGGTTCCTCAGTGTTAAAAAGGTTGAGAAAGACAATCGCATAGTTACATATTACTAAATGGGACCTTGCGGGATATTTGTTCTAAAATGTCTATACAATATAATTCTCGACACATTTTGTTGGGGTTTTTGTTTTTGCTGTCATTAAAAGGAACCTTGCATTTTCGAGCAAGGTCCACTTCAAGAAGCAGTACATGAGTTTAAAACAAGCACTTACCGATATACACTATATTACCAAAAGTATTGTGACGCCTATCTTTTACACACACAAACTTTAATGGCGTCTTAGTCCATAGGGTTCAACATTAAGTTGGCCCACCGTTTGCAGCTATAACAGCTTTAAATCTTCTGGGAAGGCTGTCCACAAGGTATAGGAGAGTGTCTATGGGAATGTTTGACCATTCTTCCAGAAGCGCATTTGCGAGGTCAAGCACTGATGTGGACAAAAGGGCCTGGCTCGTAGTCTTCGCTCTAATTTATGCCAAAGGTGCTCTATCGGGTTGAGGTCAGGCCAATCAAGTTCCTCCACCCCAAACTCACTTCGCCATGTCTTTATGGACCTTACTTTGAGCACTTGTGCGCAGTCATGTTGCAACAGGAAGGCGCTATCCCCAAACTGTTCCCACAAAATTAGGATCATAATAAGGTCCAAAATGCCTTGGTCTGCTGAAGCCTTAACAGTTCCCTTCACCCCTGAAAAACAATCCCACGCCATAATCCTTCCTTTACCAAATGATTTGGACCAGTGCACAAAGCAAGGATTTTACCGCAATTTTGTGCGTTTTGCGGCCGGCGGTCAAACCATTCCTATCCTGAATGCAATTCTTCCTCATTCAGGAGAGGGAGGTTAGGGGAGGTTGCAGCCGCTCCTTAAAGGATGCTAAAAGCCTATTTGTACATGGACACATAGGACTTTATGGAGTTGAGTTAAGGAGCTTTGGCAAAAAAAAAACCAACAGCTCCTAAACTCAAGTTTAAGAGCTGCTAGTGTACATGGAGCCTAATGCCACGTACACACGAGCGGACTTTACGGCAGACTTGGTCTGGCGTACTGGATTTCGTCGGACAATTCGATCGTGTGTGGGCTCCAGCGGACTTTGTTTGCTCAAAAGTTGGACGGACTTAGATTTGAAACACGTTTTAAATCAATCCGTTGAAATCGAGTCCGGTCGAAAAGTCCGCTCATCTGTATGCTAGTTCGACGGACAAAAAGCCACGCTAGGGCAGCTATTGGCTACTGGCTATGAACTTGCTTATTTTAGTCCGGTCGTACGTCATCACGTACGAATTCGACGGACTTTGGTGGATTGTGTGTAGGCAAGTCCGTTCATTCGGAAAGTCCGTCGTAATGTACGTCGAAAAGTCCGCCGGGCAAAGTCTGCCGTAAAGTCGGCTCGTGTGTACGCGGCATTTGGACTAGTAAGCTGCAATATATTATATTTTTGTTCTTGAGTTTAGTTATCCTTCAATTCTCCCTGTGTAAAGTTGCGCGGAAGTTATAGGCATTATATAAGTTAGATCACACAATAAAGGAACATGTTTTTGTGACTGGTCAGAAGAGGTGTTATGGCATGAATTGTATATAAAACTTCAGATCTAGTCTGAGGGTACAGGCTCCGATAAACAAGTCACCCAGGCCTCAGACCTTAACACTTTTATTAAACCACTGCACCCGCTCAGCAAACATTGCATGGTAAATGATTTACTTTCAATTTGAGAACAACTCAGCCCATAAACAATGAAGCAGCAATTATGAGTTAAGATAAATGTAAATAACTGAACTTCAAACCACTGGCACATGTAGCTGCTCTGGAAAAGAAAAAAGGGACTTTTCATGGGCGTTGACAGCAGCTTACAAATAGGGAAAGGTATAATACATAATCCTCCTAACTGCCACATGAGGCTGAACTGACAGAGCAAAAAAGTACAATAACTCACTAGAGAGAATAGAACAGCCAAGGGGTAGAAGAAAATACAGGTTTTGTGACGATTACTGTTTCATGAGGCCAAATGTACTAACCTACTCTTATTAAGAACTAGGGTTAAGCTGGCCACATACCTGTAGAATTTACTCAAAAAGTTTTGTTTTCATAGCATTTGTTCATTTTAGACCACAGTGGCAAGAAAATTTGAAGGAGCAGGATGGAAATTTTTTCTCAAACGAACAAAATTTAAACTGTGAAAGGGTGTTTTTTTTTTTCTTATTGTAAATAATATAAGGCAACTCTCTGAGCGTTACCACTTACCAAAGATACACTATTTTATCAAAAGTATTGGGACACCTGCCTTTACACGCACATGAACTTTAATTGCATCCCAGTCTTAGTCCATAGGGTTCAAGATTGAGTTGGCCCACCCTTTGCAGCTGTAACAGCTTCAACTCTTCTGGGAAGGATGTCCACAAGGTTTAGGAGTGTGTCTATGGGAATGTTTGACAATTCTTCCAAAAGCCTATTTGTGCGGTCAGGCACTAATGTTGGATGAGAAGGCCTGGCTCCGCTCTAACTCATTCCAAAGGTGTTCTATCGAGTTGATGTGCAGGCCAGTCAAGTTCCTATCACATTTAATCCATTCCGGCATATGTTGTAAATGTAGTCATTTTTGTTATATAGTTATGCAATCTGCTCACAGTAACCTCTGTAACAAGAACGCTCCCATCTTCAGTGTGGGCATCTGAAGCCCACTCGTAGCTTCTTCCGGGCTACAGTGCTGCTGGTTACTCAGCATGCACCTCCTGATCTCATGCATGCGCAATGCATACAAAGCCCGGTGCACTTATTGAAGTGGAGGATGCCCATTGACCCCTGGTATGATGACACATATCCCAGGAGCCAATGGGCCGTCGCATATGACCTACCTTGCCGTGGTGAGGTACAGCGGAAGTGGAGCTTTACTGGCCAAAAAAGGTAATATGCTTTACAAAAAAAAAAAGTACGAACAATAATGGAAATGAGGGTGGAACTCCACCCCCCCCCCCCCCCAGTGTTGCTGATCACATTATTACATTGCCATGTATCATTGGGATGTTTTTTTTTGGTCCAGCTCTTATTATCTGTCGTGGCCATAACATTGGTGGACTTCGGCTGTACCTCGCCGTGGCAAGGTAGGTCATATGCGACGGCCCATTGGCTCCTGGGATATGTGTCATCATACCAGGGGTCAATGGGCATCCTCCACTTCAATAAGTGCACCGGGCTTTGTATGCACTGCGCATGCATGAGATCAGGAGGTGCATGCTGAGTAACCAGCAGCACTGTAGCCCGGAAGAAGCTACGAGTGGGTATACACTATCCGGCCGCCCTTGGATCCTGGGAAATATGTGTCATCAATCCCAGGAGTCCATGGGTAGCCTCCGCACAACTACAAGTCCGCTGCGCTGTGTACGCAATGCGCACGCACGAGATCAGGAATGCTGGAAGGAGCTATGAGGCTACGAGTGGGCTTCAGATGCCCACAATGAAGATGGGAGCTTGCTTACTTAGGAGGCAACAGTGAGTAATTTCCCCAACTATCCAATGAAAAAGTAGTTAATTTACAAAATATGACCATTGCGGGGGTTACATCAAAGCTGGAACTCCGCTTTGATGTAAAGGAAACTATGAGATGCCGATATCAAGTAAAGTTCAGGGTACTGACATTAATTACATTCAAAATACATTTAGTATTTTGTTTTCATACACAACTTTAGGAATATGTGTTTCTGTAGATCAGTCTGGATCTCAGCTGAAATGAGGTCACAGAGTATATTTTGTTTCATATCTGATCTGTAAAATGAAAAATGTACCAACTATGATCAAGCATGAGACCCATACAACTCAATCTGCATGTGCCCAAATGTCACCAATCTGTAGTGTTGTAACGGTTTTGTTTTCTTTCGAAATGAGCAGTCTTCTTACATGTCCATTACTTCTCCTAAAGTTATCAATTGCACACAATATGCATACTCATTTCCTGTGCTTGGCTGCATCATGTCAATACTATCGGGCACCAATACACGTTCATTTTCTAACAAATATATATTTAATTTTTTGTAGAAAACCAATACTGTTTACGGAACAGTCTTTTTCATGTAACATCAACATTGTCTTATGTCTATGAATAGCTTTACATTTTTTTCAAATTCATTGCCTGAGGATAGGATGTGCAGACACTACATACAGCGATCATCTTACTGGAAAACCACAGTGAAAAGTCCAAACTTAGCAGTACAACTATTCCACTTAAACTATACACTGCTTTCACCCACAAGTATCCCAATCATTAACTGATGTGGATTAAATTGAGTGAATGGCATCAAAAGCCAGGAGACCAGGTGTATTAAGGCGACCTTCTCAGGAAACACTTCTGTTTGTTTCAATTCTATTTATTTTCCACCTTAATTTCTCAGGTCAGTTCCAGTTAAGGAGACCAGTTGAAACAGCCAGCTATCTGTGTACTGGATAACCAGTCTCCCCCCATGCCCTCCGATGCCTAGTTTTGCAGGGGGCTGATGCAACTTGAACCTATAGTATGATTTTTTTGTTCCTTGTGTAAGGTAACATCTACAGGCTTGGAAAGATCAGTTTGTAAATGGATAGAAAAGTGGCTAAAAGACCAAATTCAGAAAGTAGTGGTTAATGATTCTTACTCTGAATGGTCTAAGGGTATTAGTGGTGTACCCCAAGGTTTAATGTTTGGACCCTTACTTTTTAATAAACTTATAAATGATATTGGGTCTGGAAATAAAAGTATCATTTCAGTTTTTGCAGATGACACCAAGCTATGCAATGGAATAACGTCCTTACAGGATGTCTCCAACTTACAAGCCGACCTTAATGCACTGTTTAATTGGGCAACTATGTGGCAAATGAGATTTAATGTTGATAAATGTAAAATTATGCACTTGGGGGCTAAGAATATGCATGCATCTTACATACTAGGGGGAGTACAACTGGGGAATCAATGCTGGAAAAGATCTGGGGGTTTTGGTAGATCATCAGCTTAAAGTGGATGTAAACCCGAATTTTTTTTTTTAATGTCATAATGTAGAGTATAATATTTCCTATCATTTGAGCCCAGTCTTGCAACAAAGAGTTAATCCATCTCTGAGCAATCCTCTTTTATTGTTCAGTGAGATAAATCTTGACAAACAGAGAAAAACTTTGTCAAATCCTCCCCCTTGCTGTGAGTGACAGGTGATTTACCTATCTCGTGCACTAGCCTAAAACACATGCATTATTTTTTAATTCTCTCCCACTCCTTTCTTCTGCTGCTCTGCCAGGATTGGATGTTCCACACCTCAGCATAATTGGGCATGCTGAAGTCATGTGGTTACTTTCCTGTCTTTTCACTGGATGTTGGAGATCATAGCAGAAGTTCAGTGTAAGAAATACAAAGGAGAAAAATGCATATTGACAAGGGGAGTGTAGAGGTGGGCGGGGAGTCTACTGACATCACGACTCCACCCACCGAGCTCCAGACAACAGACCCGCCCACAGAATCTGCAGTTTTTCGGGTCTCATAACAGACAGAGGGGAGACATTTGACAGGTAAAGATACATGCAGGAGGCATGTATATCCTTATAGATAACCCCTATGGCAGTAGTTTAGAAAAGATGATATTGGGTTTACATCCACTTTAATAATAGCATGCAATGCCAAGCTGCGGTTTCCAAAGCAAGCAAAATCCTTCCTTGTATTAAGAAAGGTATGGACTGCAGAGAGATATAATTTTGCCCCTGTAGACATCATTAGTAAGACCTCATCTGGAATATGCAGTTCAGTTTTGGGCACCAGTTCACAAAAAGGATATCTGGGAACTGGAAAAAGTGCAGAGAAGGGCAACCAAACTGATAAGAGGCATGGAGGAGCTCAGCTATGAGGAAAGATTTGAGGAACTGAATTTATTCTCTCTTGAGAAAAGGAGATTAAGGGGGGGATATGATCAACATGTATAAATACAAAAGTGGGGTCATTACAGAGGACAAGGGGGCACTCTATGTCTGGAGGAAAGGAGATTTAATCTCCATATAAGGAGAGTTTTCTTCAAAGTAAGAGCTGTGAAAATGTAGAATAGACTCCCTCCAGAGATGGTTCTGGCCAGCTCAGCAGTTTGCTTTAAAAAAGGCCTGGATTGTTTCCTAAATGTACATGATATAACTGGATATTAGCAGGGAATATCTGATTGCCTCAGGAGATCAGGAAGGATTTTTTTCCACTGCTGGAGCAAATTAGATCATGCTTTTCTGGGGTTTTTTGCCTTCCTCTAGATCAAATGTGGGTATAGGATTGTGTGTAATTGTATGATTTTTTTTTTCTTTCACTGGTTGAACTAGAGAGACTTGTGTCTTTTTTCAACCTGACTAACTATATAACGTTCAAGAAAAATTTTAACTTAAGAAGTGGGCTTTCAACAGAGTGGTGAAGCTTTATATGTGAAACGTGTTGAGAAAGGAGACTCCTGTCGAAGCCAAGCAAAGTGTATTCAGCATATGTTTTCCATATAGTAAGGGGTTGGCTATATACGGGGTGGAATTATTGTTGGTAAAATTTCTGATATTTGCCAGTTATGATAATATATATATTATATTATATACAGTGGGGACTGAAAGTATTCAGACCACCTTAAATTTTTCGCTCTTTGTTATATTGCAGCCATTTGCTAAAATCATTTAAGTTCATTTTTTCCCTCATTAATGTACACACAGCACCCCATATTGACAGAAAAACACAGAATTGTTGACATTTTTGCAGATTTATTAAAAAAGAAAAACTGAAATATCAAATGGTCCTAAGTATTCAGACCCTTTGCTGTGACACTCATATATTTAACTCAGGTGCTGTCCATTTCTTCTGATCTATGAGATGGTTCTACACCTTCATTTGAGTCCAGCTGTGTTTGATTATACTGATTGGACTTGATTAGGAAAGCCACACACCTGTCTATATAAGACCTTACAGCTCACAGTGCATGTCAGAGCAAATGTAAATCATGAGGTCAAAGGAACTGCCTGAAGAGCTCAGAGACAGAATTGTGGCAAGGCACAGATCTGGCCAAGGTTACAAAAAAATTTCTGCTGCACTTAAGGTTCCTAAGAGCACAGTGGCCTCCATAATCCTTAAATGGAAGAAGACTAGGATGACCAGAACCCTTCCTAGAGCTGGCCGTCCAGCCAAACTGAGCTATTGGGAGAGAAGAGCCTTGGTGAGAGGTAAAGAAGAACCCAAAGATCACTGTGGCTGAGCTCCAGAGATGCAGTCAGGAGATGGGAGAAAGTTGTAGAAAGTCAAACATCACTGCAGCCCTCCACCAGTTGGGGCTTTATGGCAGAGTGACCTGACGGAAGCCTCTCTTCAGTGCAAGACACATAAAAGCCTGCATGGAGTTTGCTAAAAAACACCTGAAGGACTCCAAGATGGTGAGAAATAAGATTCTCTGGTCTGATGAGACCAAGATAGAACTTTTTGGCCTTAATTATAAGTGGTATGTGTGGAGAAAAACCAGGCACTGCTCATCACCTGTCCAATACAGTCCCAACAGTGAAGCATGGTGGTGGCAGCATCATGCTGTGAGGGTGTTTTTCAGCTGCAGGGACAGGACGACTGGCTGCAATCGAGGGAAAGATGAATGCGGCCAAGTACAGGGATATCCTGGACGAAACCCTTCTCCAGAGTGCTCAGGACCTCAGACTGGGCCGAAGGTTTACTTTCCAACAAGACAATGACCCTAAGCACACAGCTAAAATAACGAAGGAGTGGCTTCACAACAACTCAGTGACTGTTCTTGAATGGCCCAGCCAGAGCCCTGACTTAAACCCAATTGAGCATCTCTGGAGGGACTTAAAAATGGCTGCCCACCAACGTTTACCATCCAACCTGACAGAACTGGAGAGGATCTGCAAGGAGGAATGGCAGAGGATCCCCAAATCCAGGTGTGAAAAACTTGTTGCATCTTTCCCAAAAAGACTCATGGCTGTATTAGATCAAAAGGGTTTTTCTACTAAATACTGAGCAAAGGGTCTGAATACTTAGGACCATGTGATATTTCAGTTTTTCTTTTTTAATAAATCTGCAAAAATGTCAACAATTCTGTGTTTTTCTGTCAATATGGGTGCTGTGTGTACAATAATGAGGAAAACAAATGAACTTACTGTATATACTCGAGTATAAGTCGAATTTTTCAGCCCATTTTTTGGGCTGAAAAAAGCCACTTCGACTTATACTCGAGTCATTTAACAAAAATGCAAGTATCGGAGGAGAAAAGGGGGCGGGGTCATGCCGATGTGTTCGCTGACGCCGCCACTAGTTTGCTGGGACCGCGGGTTTCCCCAGCAACCAGTGACGCTGCGTGCGTGCACCCGCCCCGTGCTCCTCACCGCAGGTCTCGTGCCGCTGTGTTCGCTGACGCCGTCACTAGTTTGCTGGGGCCGCGGGTTTCCCCAGCAACCAGTGACGCTGCGTGCGCCCGCCCCCTTCTCCTCACCGCAGGTCTCGAAGACGAGCTCGCACTCACGGGCAAGCAGGGGCATGACATCACGTGCGCGCCCCGCCCCCCTGCTACTCGCGGTTCCCGGCTTAGGCTTTCTACATCTTTCTACATCAATCGGCCTCTCCTGCATTCAAGATACCGGTATGTGGGAACTAGTGATCACTAATGGCATGGCATATTTTGTTTACGGTCACGCTGATGGGCACATTTTTTATGTTAAGGAGCACTCTGATGGACAGATTTTATTTTAAGGGGAACGCTGATGGGTATATTTTTAATGTGCACACTGATGGGCATATTTTCTTAAGGGGCACACTGATGTACACATTTTGTTGTGCCCATCAGAGTGCCTTTTAACATAAAATGTGCCCATCAGCATGCACATTAAAAATATACCCATGAGCGTTCCCCATAAAATAAAATATGCCCATCAGAGTGCCCCTTAACATAAAAGGTGCCCATCAGCGTGGCCCTTATTTTATGTTAAGGGGCAGGCTGATGGGCACATTTTATGTTAAGGGGCACTCTGATGGGCATATTTTATTTTAAGAGCAACACTGATGGCCACATTTTGTATTAAGGGGCAGTTTGATTACCGGTAGCTTCTGCATTTCTCACCCTCGTCTTATACTCGGGTCAATACGTTTTTCCCAGTTTTTTGTGGTAAATTAGGGGCCTCGACTAATACTCGGAACGACTTATACTCGCGTATATACGGTAAATGATATTAGCAAATGGCTGCAATATAACAAAGAGTGAAAAATTTAAGGGGGTCTGAATACTTTCCATCCCCACTGTATATATATTATACATTTTAATTCATTTTGTTTATAAATCTTGGAATATTTAATCTTTTGGAGTCTTACATTATACAAGCACCATAAAAAATAAGTTCACCTTTTAACAAAAAAACAATAAATGCACATTTTTTTGCAAGTAAAAAAAAGAATGTGCATTCATTATTTTTTGTTTTAGGAGTCTGGAAAGTATTGCACCAGTGATCAGCAGATCGCTGATACCATGCAGGTCTCCTGCAGACTGTCAATGTAAGCTGTGTGCCCCATACATCATACGGGCAGGAAGTTGTACACTGACAGAATGAATCAATGAACTACTACAGCTCTCAAAAGCACCATGGTAGTGCATTGAGAACTACAAGCCAACATCCACAAAGGCTATCGGTAGTTGTATTTCATTGATTCACAGGAATCTGTGAATCAATGACGCAGCTGTGTGGGCGGAGCCCCGCATGGCCACACTCTTTTTGAATTGTAACAGCGAGTTTGGGGAGAAGATCCCCAGCTAGCTGTCACAAGGAGGAGGAGGGGGGGGGGGTTAGGGGCAGGGGGGTCAGATGCTGAACATGTTACACCCTAAATATGGGTGTAACATGTTCAGAAAGGTAAACTTATCCCTTAAAAGCCCCAATAGGCTATCTGGAGCACTTGCAATTTATCATTTTATATATATATATATATATATATATATATATATATATATATATATATATATATATATATATATATATATATAGGGGGTGTGATGCTTTCAAATTCCTATAACAGTACTATCTGTACATATAAATCTCCATATATAGTTGCTCTATATATATTCATCTGAAAAGTTCCAATGCTCATTTTTACAAGTGTGATACAACAGTTTGGGTCAATATGCAAAATAATAAAATCAGAAGATCGTCAGGACATCATCATACACATGGGCCGAATTGCTGGGCGTCATCGACCGGTTCAATAAAAAAACGGCCGACATTCGGCCCGTGTGTATAGCAGCCGGTCCAACGGCTGGCTTCTGCGGCATGAGCATGCTGGAAAACCAGCAGCTGACCGGCTCCTGATCAGCTTTCTCAGTCAATAGCGGAGAGTGCTGATCGGAGTGTTCTGGCGGGGGCCATCCCCCTGTCAGAACACAACAGCTCAGCGGGGGAGATCGCTGTACTAACGTTGGATCGTTAATACAGCGGCTCTGACCGGAGCTTTCAGTTTTTTTCATTCAGTCCGCTTGGTTGAATGAAAAGAAAAACTAGTAATGTGTACCAGGCTTTAACATATACAAAGACCTCTGCTCTGGCTGCAAAAAATATGTTACCACTGCACAGAGACAGCGATGCCATGGGGCTTGCAGTGGAAAGACAAAAACAATGGACCAACATAAAATTCCACCTCCCTTTATCTTAGCCAAGTTGCAGCTTCCATTGTGTACTGTCAGCTTTTGCAGTTATAGATCGCTGATAATGCAATGTATTTTGTTTACTATTTATTCAGAAAAATACTGAAGCCACAGCCAAGAAACTAACATTTTCAGAAAGAAGTCCCCAGAGGTATTCTACATATTTCTTTTGGTACAGGTTTCCCTAAATAGAACACCATCTCTAGTGGTGGTACTGCATTCCACAAGTCAATAACATAACATAGGACACTAATACTGGATTATAGCTTGCTGGGAAATAAAAAAAAAAAAAGAATGCTTACAGTACAATATCTCTGTAAAAAGCATCATAGGATTTGTATGGATTTCTCAGCATGTGGCTGATTGTTGATACAGATCTCATAGTCAGAGCTTTCCAACATCCGCTCCTTCAGGTTTTCCATGAGTATTGAATAGTCTATATAACTGTTTATTAATCTTCTCGCTGAGTAAGGACGACAGGTCGCAAACAGGGCACGCCAAAAGGGAAAGGGATGTGAAGGCGTGCCAAACTATTGTTATCAAAAAGAAAAATATTTGATGTATCTACAATAGTCATCTAAATCTGTTTACTGAATCTGCAAAGCTCTGTTCCAGCACCGCAAGCCACTTGAAGCTGAATATCACAAAATTACTTATTTTAGTCTATGCTAGAAATGGCTCCACTTTTTCAGCTGTTCATTCTGTTTTTTATCTTAGGTTGCCATCTTTCACAGTACACCATGTAATAAACCAATAGAAAAATGCAAAAAAAAACCAAAAAACGACTTGGTGATCAGAGGCCATTGTAGCTTTGTTGGCCAGAGCAAATTTCACAATGTTCGTATGTCTATGACTAATTCCTCACTTTGACACTGGGGATGGAGATCTAGAGGCATGCATAGGAGTGCATTCCTAGTTCACTGCTGCACATTTAATAATGTTCTCATGTCACAGGGCAGGGCCAGATAATCCACCAGGCGACCTAGACAGGAGGCAGGTGCCTGTTTTAGAGGCCCAGAAAAAACACTCGTGCTCCTGCAGTAAACCGGGTTGACAGTGCAACTGATCAAAGCTGTGTCTCTACCTACTAAAGTACTGCTGGTTTGAAAAAAGAACTATATGAACAGTGAAGTATTAATCTCTTGCCAATGAATGCAGTTGTTGCCCACTGACCAATCTGCAGAAAAAAAACATCTCTGCCAAAGGGGGGCTCAGTTATAAGTAGCACCTTGTGGATTGGTCGATAGACCATGGTTTATGTGGTCTACCTACAGACACAGGAGAAAATGTGTCACCTTTCACAATTTCTCAGTATTTTAGTGTTGGCCAATAATTGTTAGAGGACGATAATAGTTAAAAGACTATTGTTCTGGGATGCAAATGATTGGGACAGCCATTGTTCTTAGAACTCCAAAGTTGGCTGATTATTCAGGTATCCTCGGTAATGTTGAAACAGCTTTGAGATTTACAAGTAATAAAGATTTTTTATTCAAAGACCCAAGGGCTGCCCAGCTTTATGGATCTCGAGCAATAGAGGGTTATTGTATGGGGGCACCAAGTTGTGGGGTGCTATTGTTCAGGGACCTCAAGTGATGGAGGGCTGTTTCGGGGCCCCAAGTGCTTTGAGGGCTTTTGTTCAGAGACTGAATGATTGTGAGTCAGTGTTCAAGAAACGCCAAGTGTGGTAAGTTAGCTAGACCCTCAGTGTTGGTAGATCCTTGTTCAGAAACTTAAAGTGCTGTTGGGTTATAGTATTAGATCTAAGAACCAAGTTGTTGTAATCAATTAATGACAAACCTGACAATCTTAATACTGCACTTAAATGTCTAACACAGACTGCTAATCAACGCTATATAACTAGTGCTTCTTTTACAGTTCTTGTAGGCATTGCAAAAAAAAAAAAAAAACAAACACTGTGAGCCCTAAGTGCATTGCACTTTAAGTCCTCATGCACATGGACGTTTTAAAAAACGAGCTGTAAAGCTAGGTTCGACGCCTGGAAAAACCGGCGTTAAAAACAATGCCACAGAAACCAAAGAAAATATGTTAATGAGCATGTGTCGGTGCCATTTTGGTAGGAGAGAGAGAGAGGAGAGAGTGTTTCAGAGTGTTTCAGAGTTTTCAGTATATTTCAGTATTTTTCAGTATTTTTCTGAGAAATATGGATCCTGTCATGCAAAAGATCGATGAGGCAATCCTCATGAGGGGGTTAGGAGTTTAGGGTCAGGAGGTTAGGGGTCAGGAGGTTAGGGGTCAGGAGGTTAGGGGTCAGGAGGTTAGGGGTCAGGAGGTTAGGGTCAGGAGGTTAGGGTCAGGAGGTTAGGGTCAGGAGGTTAGGGTCAGGAGGTTAGGGTCAGGAGGTTAGGGTCAGGAGGTTAGGGTCAGGAGGTTAGGGTCAGGAGGTTAGGGTCAGGAGGTTAGGGTCAGGAGGTTAGGGTCAGGAGGTTAGGGTCAGGAGGTTAGGGTCAGGAGGTTAGGGTCAGGAGGTTAGGGTCAGGAGTTAGGGTTAGGAGTTAGGGTTAGGAGTTAGGGTTAGGAGTTAGGGTTAGGAGTTAGGGTTAGGGGTTAGGAGTTAGGGGTTAGGGGTAGGGTTTAGGAGTTAGGAGTTAGGGTTAGGTGGATGTGCCACATCCCACAATTCTGGATGGGCCTGTACCGCATTTATTAATTCTACTTGAGAAACTGCACTAGCCATCTTGAAGCCAATATCACCACAGTCACACGGCTGTGCAAAGGACTCTTGGGTAATCTAATGTCCAGACAGGAAATTCCTGTTTTTACAGAGATTACAGTGTCCAATCATCTCTTTTTAACCAAAAAACGCCGGAGTTAAAAAACGCGAAAAAACGCAGCGGTCGCGTTTTTGCGCGTTTTTCCGCGTTTTTACAGCTCTAGCGCCGCTCCTCGGAAGGCACTGGTCCTGGGTTTTTTTTACAGCTTAAAAACGCCTAGGCTATTTGCAGCTCAAAAACGTCTAGGTGGGCATGAATCCATAGACTAACATAGACAGGCGTTTTTAAGCTGTAAAAAACGCTAAAAAACGCGGCTGTAAAAACGTCCGTGTGCATGAGGACTAAACATCAGGTAGATTCAAGATGGCGAATAGCAACGTGAAAAGTTATGGGTTCGCCATCAGAAATCTGCACTGATCTACCGACAATCTTCTATACAAATTGAGTGAACTGCAAATGAAACAATATATAGTCTGAGGCCTAATAAGAGTTTTTGACTAACACAAATCTGCGAATCACTGCCAAAGGTCTTTTAAAGCATTTGCAGAAACATCCACAGAACATAAAAGCACAGCTCCACTGTGTCAAAACAAAGCCAATGACTATATTTCAGTATACCAAAAAAATTATATTTACGCTTTGGAAGACCATGGGGGATTAATCCACCTAATGGAATCAAGTCTCCCAAATCTTTGATGGTGAGACCTGTGTTCGAGATTGAAGGCTGATACACCTGCTGTGGGCATTATGAAAGCATCTATTGCTATCCACTGGTATTTTTTTATTTTTATTTTACATTTTAGATGCTACAACACAAGTTTGGAAACATCCATAGATACTGTTTTAGAAACTGTGGGACCCACAGGTTGGCAGAAATATAGTAGGAGAATACAAAAGAGGAGTGAAGACCTCCAAGGTTGAAGGACACTGAGCAAGATATGGAAGATCTTCACTTTCTCATCCCTAAGGGGTATACCAAATCAGTGAGCGACTCAGCCTGCTAGACTCCATCTGCATTTTAAATAACACTTTCAGGTGGAATGACCCTTTAAAGAAGAAGTTATGCAAGTTATTAAACTCTAAAATGTTTGAGAAATTAAGCCCCACAATATTTACATAAAGCTATGGGCATGCATTAGAAAATAAAACCTGTAAAGTTTTGCTTCTGTGTTCCAAAGGTCTTCACACACAATACAGCTCCATCGAACATCTAATTATTTTACTAAAGCGAAGATCCTGCCATTTTTATTTTATTTTTTTTAATAAGTCCTGTGACAGTCGTCTCTTTAACATTAAAAATCGGCATGTGCTGTACATTATATAGTTTCCGGTCTTTGTGCACATCTTAGAACTTACGCTGAACTCCTGATCCAGCAAGCAGATTTCTTGATTGTGGGCATCTGGGACTCTCTTCTGGGATTAGGTGCACCTGGCTACCAGGTATGTACCTTCCAATCTCGCGCATGTGCATAGCGTGCAAAGCAAGGCTTTGGGAAGAACGCGATGCTAGCAGCAGGGGATGTCCATTGACTCCTGGGATTGATGTCACTGCTATCCCAGGAGCAAATGGGAAAAGGGAAATGACATACCTCGCCGTGGCGAGGATAGAAAGAAATGCAGTGTTTTCCTTCAACAAAAGGTAGAAGATACAAAAAAATTATCCAAAACTTAATGGGCATGGGATCAGCAATAATTACAGCCATTGATGTAAATTAGGGTGGAACCGCTTTAAAGTGGTGTTCCGGCCGAAATGATACTTTTTAAATAAAAATATCCCTATAATACACAAGCTAAATATATTCTAGTAAAGTTAGTCTGTAAACTAAGGTCTGTTTTGTTAGTTTATAGGAGTAGTTTGTTATTTTATAAACTTACAGCAGGCCGTGGCCATCTTAAGTGTGGGCATCTGAAGCCAGACTGTATTTCTTCCTGGATCTCATCCTTGCAGATCTCGCACATGCTCAGTGCAGCACAAGCAGTGTAATAGGTTTCAGGTCAGGTTTCCATAGCAACGGCAGTGTCAGAGGAAGTTGTCGCCCCTTCCCAGAAGGCATTGCAAACAGGAAACGATGCGATGGGCCGCCGCCAGGGAGGAGGAAGTGAAAAATGAATACAGCAGATATACAGTAAGTGCTGAGAATTTTTTTTTTAAAATATCCAATTCGTTTACAGTGCACAGTTTAGTGAGGGATGCTGAAGAGTTGTAAAAGTGGATGGAACTCCACTTTAAGCCGGTCATAGACGGTTTGAATCTCAAACGGTTCAGCAGGATAAATGTATCCAAGTTGATCGAATTGGGGAAGTACCAAAAATTTTTTTTTCCTTTTTTATTTTTTAAATTCTTTGAAAAATTAAAATGTTCTCTATCTGAGACCAGTACAGTTGAAGGGACTCGTTCTAAGGAATGACAGTCTAACTGCCCTGTAACATGAACCACATGTTAAATTAAGATTGTTTCAAAACTTTATTTTCACTTTGGTGAGAATTTACATTTGACGTAATTGATTTCACAGATTTAAAGGTTTTATAAACGCATCTAACAAACCAATGAGAAAAATGGAAAACAGGAGAGAACTGCTAAGCATAACTCTGTGTTTCTTTATTTTTCTTAACCTGATCCTATCCGTTTAAAATCAATCTTTTGCCCAGTTAAACAGCAACATGCTGTCAATCATCACCTGGAGAGGGGAAAATCTTAACACAAAGAAATAAAAATGACGTATATTTTACCAGTAAAATGCCATGATCCTAAATTCTTTATAATAAGCAGAATGAACCAAAGATGTTAAAGGAAAGTGTTATAGAAAAACCTATCTGTATATAGTAACACATATTTAGCAGGTGTTAGAACTTTAATGCCGCGTACACACGGTCGGACTTTTCGTCTACAAAAGTCAGACAGCCTGTCCGACAGACTTCCGGCAGACTTTCGGCGGACTTTCGACGGACTTGCGGCGGACTTTCTAACGAACAGACTTGCCTACACACGATCACACAAAAGTCCGTCGAATTCTTACGTGATGACGTACACCGGACTAAAATAAGGAAGTTCATAGCCAGTAGCCAATAGGTGCCCTAGCGTGGCTTTTTGTCCGTCGGACTAGCACACAGACGAGCGGATTTCGGGGTCCGTCGTAGTTACGAAGTAAAGATTTGAAGCATGTTTCAAATCTAAAGTACGTCGGATTTGAGGCTAAAAAAGTCAGTTGAAAGTCCGGAGAAGCCCACACACGATCGGATTACCAGCCAGCTTTAGTCCGTCAGCGTCCGTTGGACTTTTGTAGACGAAAAGTCCGACCGTGTGTACGCGGCATGAGACATTTAAAAAAAAAAAAAAAAAGTAGATCTACAAATTACATGAGTGAAAGAAGACAACAAAATAATAGAACTAAATAAAGTTAAAAAAAAAAATTAAAATGAAAAAATAAATAAATAAAGTGAAAATTGTCTAGAATAGTATCACAGGCTCACTACTAGGCATGACCAGTGTTAATTTTGACAGCAAATTTCTATTTTGTTTTATTCTTAGACCGCATACACACTATACAACTTTTGTTGTTCGATTTCCTTCAGATTTACCAAAACCATAGTTACATAGTAGGTGAGGTTGAAAAAAGACACAAGTCCATCAAGTCCAACCTATGTGTGTGATTATGTGTCAGTATTACATTGTATATCCCTGTATGTTGCGGTCATTCAGGTGCTTATCTAATAGTTTCTTGAAACTATCGATGCTCCCCACTGAGACCACCGCCTGTGGAAGGGAATTCCACATCGTTGCCGCTCTTACAGTAAAGAACCCTCTACGTAGTTTAAGGTTAAACCTCTTTTCTTCTAATTTTAATGAGTGACCACGAGTCTTGTTAAACTCTCTTCTGCGAAAAAGTTTTATCCCTATTGTGGGGTCACCAGTACGGTATTTGTACATTGAAATCATATCCCCTCAAGCGTCTCTTCTCCAGAGAGAATAAGTTCAGTGCTCGCAACCTTTCTTCATAACTAATATCCTCCAGACCCTTTATTAGCTTTGTTGCCCTTCTTTGTACTCCTTCCTGAGGACTGGTGTCCAGAACTGGACAGCATACTCTAGGTGCGGCCGGACCAGAGTCTTGTAGAGCGGAAGAATTATCGTTTTATCTCTGGAGTTGATCCCCTTTTTAATGCATGCCAATATTCTGTTGCTTTGTTAGCAGCAGCTTGCCATTGCATGCCATTGCTGAGCCTATCATCTACTAGGACCCCTCCCCCTCCCGGGTCCTTTTCCATGTAGTTGAAGGGTCTGCCTGATTGTATACAAATTGAAACTCTTAAGCCTCGTACACAGGGTATGATTGTCGGCAGGGGATTGTCTGTTGACAGACTGTTGTCCTAAATTCTTACCATTAGTACGCTCCTTTTGACAATTGTTGTCCAATTTTCGGCCAACAAATGTTGGATGACAGGCTAGTAAATTTTCGGCGAACAATGGTTTGATGTCAGATTTTCGTATGGGCAGTACACAAATCCGTCACACAAAAGTTGAAAGTACAAACATGCATGCTCGGAACCAATGCTCACCAAACACGAAATTAGCAGAAGTGGCCCAAAGGGTGGCGCTCAAGAGCTGAAATTCCTCGTAGTACGTCACTGCTTTCGTGTTTGTGGCACGACAATTGTGTACCGTTTGTATGCAAGACAAGATCTTGGCACACACCCTTTTGACAAAAATCAGACGCTCAGTTGGCCAACAATCGTAACGTGTGTACGAGGCTTTAAGGTTCGTCCTCATATTATATGGTTTTGGTAAATCTGAAGGAAAAAATCTACAGCAAATTGTATAGTGTGTATTCAGCTATAGTCTTTTGACTAAAATGGCATTTCAGTTTTAGTCCCATAGTCGTCTGCAATTGCTTTAGTTTTAGTCGTATTTAGTCGACTAAATCTCCAGTACATTTTAGTCGACTAAAATCTAATGGGTGTAGATAAATTGTAATGCATTATTTAAGCACTTCTCTACAATATCGAAACTCATTATATACTCCTGGAGTGAAAAATCGAATATGTTATTATTTATGGAATTTAGGTTTGAACATGCGCTACAGACCAGTGTTAATTTTGACGTCAAATTTAAATTTAGTTTTAGTCATACTCTTGACTAAAATGCCATTTTAGTTTTAGTCATATTTTAGTCATCCCAATTGTTTTAGTCGTATTTTAGTCGACTAAAATAGTATTAATTTAGTTGAAGGAAATGTTTTAGTCGACGAGCGGTGCTTTCGCGAAAACGCTGGGCGCTGTCAGTGTGAAAGGGGTCTTAGCAAAGTTTGTCTGGTTATGTAGCAGAGTCCAGTGTGTTAGCAGAGTTACTGGCTCTCATAAATGACCCTTAGCATTCCATCATAGTTTTGATGCTAGATGAATAAAGTCATACTGCAAATGAATCCATCTTTTCCTGTTCCTGAAGACGATGTTTACAGAAATAACACAACCAAAGGACCTAAAGCAGGGGTCTCAAACTGGCGGCCCTCCAGCTGTTGCGAAACTACAAGTCCCATCATGCCTCTGCCTGTGGGAATCATGCTTGTAACTGTCAGTCTTGCAATGTCTCATGGGACTTGTAGTATCACAACAGCTGGAGGGCCGCCAGTTTGGGACCCCTGATCTAAAGGGTGTGCTTAAGAGGCTGGAAAATATTTTGTGCTGATCAGCACACATACCCTTAGTGCCAATCATTTTACCTATATTTCCAAGATGACAAGGTTGAACAATCCAATAGCCAACATTCTACTGAACAGAACAAAATTGTGATTTGATAGAGACCAAATATGGTATATATCGGATGCAAAATATCACTCAGGAAATTTAATGTTTTTCATTAGACCAATGAACCTTGTAATGTAGGTGTGTCTGATTGATATTTTATTATCTTAATAAATAAAAAGTGGTTACACTAATGCATAACGTCATTACAACAAGAACAATTGATTATAAATGGATTATGGCTCTGGTAGTAAAAAAAACGAATAGACTCAGGATATGATTTAAACTGCTCTGCCAGAATATTTACGACATGTCAATTTTCCTGCTTTACTTCTGGGCTGGACTAGTCTGAGATTTATGATGGCTCCACCTTCTTTTACACTTTCTCTGTGTCTTAAGCTGGTCAAAACTAAATGAAAAAAAAAAAAAAACTACAAAGATGGACGAAACCCCTTGCTTGGTTATTGCATTCGGTCAGTGGAGGCTGTGATGGTACCTGAAAAGCGGATGCATCAGACTAAATTTGGACATTGTTCCAGCTGCTTCCTGATTTTTTTTTTTAAATCAAAGGATGCCAGACAGGAGGGGGCTGTCAGGGCCCCCCTCCTGTCAAATTATGCAATTTCATCAGGAATTTAATCAAGTTCAGACAATGTTTTATGAATTGTGTCACTGTCATGGGCTGTCCTGTACAGACATAAGATTTAACCGCTTCCGTACCGCCCACCATACATATACTGCGGCAGGGCGGCCCGGCTGCGCAAAATCACGTACCTGTACTTAATTTTGTGCACGGGGTGTAGAGAGGCGCGCGCTCCGCCGGACCACCGCTCCCGCTGTGATTCGACACAGCGGGAGCCAATCAGATGGTTTGGAGGCCTCGATGGCAGCCACGACCCACCGATCGTTCACAGAAGACACGGCACATTGCTGATCTGTCAGTGAAGAAAAACGGAAAATTGTATACTCACCTTTCCGTAATTTTCCTTTCCTGTCGCATCTCATGGCAGCATACACCTATGGGTTGTGGCTCCGCCCCCGCAACCTGATAGGACCGCGTAGCTATTAAAGTCTGAGAGAGCCCCTGCCCCAGCATTCTCCGTGTATATATACCTCACCTCAGATGGGTGGGCATTTGTATGCTGCCATGAGATGCGACAGGAAAGGAAAATTACGGAAAGGTGAGTATACAATTTTCCGTTTTCCTGTCGCATCATGGCAGCATACACCTATGGGGAATAACTCGCAAACTGGGTGGGTATGAGCAAAAGATAAGTTTTTTATTTAGAAGGTATTGAGGAGTTAGCCTGAATAATTGCTCTCCCAAATTCTACCGTGGACAATCTAGCGGAGTCCACTTTATAATGAGAGATAAAAGTGGTTTTCGAAGACCAAGTGGCTGCTTTGCAGATGGTTTCGGCTGATACCCTGCAGTAGGCCGCCCAGGAGGTCGCCATTGCCCTTGTGGAGTGTGCCCTTAAGCCCTCAGGTACTCGTGCATTGTTAGATGCGTAAGCTCTCTTAATGATCTTCACCAACCATGCTGCGATGGTGCGAGAGGTTGCTGCTTGTCCTCTTCTAAACCCATGAGGAATGACCAGTAGGTCCTCTGTCTTCCTTAAATTGCTGGTTGCCAGGAGGTAGGCCTGGATATTCGACTTTATGTCAAGCGGATGTGGATCACCCTGTTCTGTGGATAGGGTGGGGAGACATAGTTCTTGGTTAAAGTGGAAAGATGATGACACTTTCGGGATGAAGCGATCCGATGGTTTTAAGACTACTTTGTCTGGATAGAACATCAAGTATGGTTCCTTAGCCTGTAAGGCCTGAATCTCCGATATCCTTTTAGCTGATGTAATTGCTATTAGGAAAGTGACTTTGAGAGTTAGGTCCCACAGGGAAACATTCTCTAACGGAAAAAATGGCTCATGGGATAAGGCTTCCAACACTACTGAAAGATCCCATGTCGGGAAGGAAGGTTTCCTAGGTGGTCTCAGCTTTAGGCAAGCCTTCTGAAATTGGATGATGAGAGGTTCTTGAGCCCATTTCACTCCTGTCATAGCGGATAGGGCTGATACATGTACCTTCAGGGTACTAGACCTAAGACCTTTATCTAGACCTAACTGGAGAAACTCGAGGATCTGATGGAGATGCCGGGTTCCAGGATTGCTGTTGTGCGACTAAGAGAAAACTCTCCCAGACCCTTTTATAGGTCTTATTGGTCGTGGATTTTCTGGCCTGGAGGAGAGTGTCTATCACTTTCTGGGAGCAACCTTGGACTAAGAACCTAGTCCTTTCAATCTCCATGCTGTTAGATGCAGCCTCTCCGGAAATGGGTGAAGGAGTTGCCCCCGCGACAGTATATCCGCTGTCATTGGGAGTGTCAGTGGTTCTGCTGTGCTCAATTGGAGGAGCGTCGTAAACCATGGTCGTCTCGGCCAAAATGGGAGGACTGCTAGCACTGTGGCTTTCGACCTCTTGAGTCTGAGTAAGAATCTCGGAATGAGTGGTGTTGGCGGAAATATGTACCCCAAACGGAAGTTCCAGTCGTGTTGTAGGCAATCCGTGCCTTCTGCCGATGGGAAAGGAATTCTGGCTAGATATCTCTGGCATTTCGTGTTGACCGGTGTTGCCGCCAGGTCTATATCCGGTATCCCCCAGGTCTGGGTTATGAGGGTAAAGGCTTGGTGACTTAAGGCCCACTCGTTGTTTGATACAAGGGTCCAACTTAGAGAGTCGGCTAGTTGATTTTGGACTCCTGGGACATACGCTGCCGTTAATCCCGACAGGTTCAGCTGTGCCCACTCGAAGACTGGATGGACTTCCCGCATCATGGAGCGACTCCTGGTGCCCCCCTGCCTGTTGATATAGGCAACTGCCACTCTGTTGTCCAATTTTAGCAGGACCTCTTTCCCCCTGAGGAGGGGGCTGAAGGCTAACAGAGCTTGGAAAGCTGCTTTCATCTCCAATATATTTGAAACCACGTTCTGTGTTCTGAATGTCCAAAGGCCCTGGACTGCGTGATGGCGGTAGTGTGCCCCCCAGCCCTTCAGGCTGGCGTCTGAAGTGATTATTTCCTGAGGAAGAGGGACTATATGCCTGCATCTCTTCAGATTGTTCAATCTGGTCCACCACCAGAGTGATTGTTTTATTTCTTTCTGGACTACGATCGGCTGAGACAATGATACCCCGTTCCATTGTTTTAACAATGATGCTTGCAGAGGTCTGGTGTTCCATTGGGCCCATTGTACCATTGGGATGGTTGCTGAGAATGACCCCAGTATGCTGAGGTACTCCCGGGCTGGTAGTGTGGTAGAGGCTAATAACTTTCTTGCCTTCTGAATGAGGCTGGGAATTTTTTCCTGCGGAAGTTCCACCGTATTGAGACGGGTGTCTAGTTCCGCCCCCAGGAATATCATTCTCTGAGTGGGCTGCAGATTGCTTTTCCCCCAGTTTATGATCCAGCCGAAGTTTTGTAGGGTGGTAATCAGAATGGATCGATGCAGTAGAAGGGAATCCTGATTGTCTGCTAGCAAAAGGATGTCGTCCAGGTAATGATGGACCCTCAATCCTTGTTCTCTTAGTAAGGCTATTACTGGCAGTAAGATTTTTGTGAATGTCCTTGGAGCGGTGGAGATCCCGAACGGGAGGCTTCGGAGTTGAAAATGATGTAGACCTACCGCAAAGCGGAGAAATTTTTGGAATGAGATATGAATGGGGACGTGCAGATAGGCGTCTTGTAAATCGACGGAAAGCATCCAATCCCCGATATTCATGGCCCGAAGAATTGACTGGAGGCTCTCCATTTTGAATGTCTCGACTAAGATTGAGCGATTGAGATTCTTTAGATCTAAGACAGGGCGTAGATCCCCCGATTTCTTCTTCACCAGAAACAACGGGGAGTAGAATCCCGTTGACTTTTGGGATATTGGAACTTCCACTATGGCTTCCTTTTGTAACAGGTCTTGGACGTACTTTGTCAGTAGCATCCTTTTTTCCCGAGATGCAGGTAATCTGGTTACAAAGAATTGGTCTCTTGGAGCCCGTGTCTTGAATTTCCATTTGTGGCCGAACTGGACAGTGTCTATCGTCCATGGGTCCTTTATTGTATCCGCCCAGACCTGCTTGAAACTCATGAGTCTGGCCCCCACTAAAGCTGGTTGGGCGGACGCACCTTCAAAAAGACTTTTGTTCCCCTGACGCAGGGGTCTTAGACTTTTGGAGCTTGAGGAATGATGACTGGGGATTCTTCCAGTTCCTCCTATACTCTTTTCCGGGCCTGTAGGATCTTGCCTCTCTGTATTTATCTGGCAGATTTCTTCTAGAAACCGGTGGTCTCTGCTGCCTGGGCCTCCTATCTGAAGGGATGAGTCCCGATTTTCCCCCCGTGACTTTAGAAATAGCCACGTCCAGTTTTTCTCCATAAAGGTTTACGCCATCAAAGGGTATTTTGCACCAATTGGATTTTGAGGAGGGATCTGCCGACCAGGGTTTTAACCAGAGCGCCCTTCTGGCCATTACTGAGCTTAACATTGCTCTTGAAGTGGTTTTAATTATATCCACAGAGGCTTCTGCGACAAAGTCGCCTGCAAGACTAAGTTCTTGGAGTGCTGAGATAACTTTCTCCTGCTCTATTCCTTCCGATACCAGCTTCTCGGCCATCGTGGACCAGCTTGAGATAGCCTTACCGACGGCAGCCAATGCTATTGCTGGCCTGCAAGCGCCACCTGCCGAGAGGAAGGTTATCTTAAGATCCAGATCGATCTTTCTATCCAGGACGTCTTTGAATGTGACTGCATCCTCTATTGGAAGTGTTACGTGCCTGGCGAGGCGCATTAGGGAGGAGTCGACCACTGGAGGAGATATTAGTGGGTTGACGTTAGGCTCTTTAAGTGGATAGAGTTTTGATAATCTGTTGCTGAGGCCATTTTTTTTCTCTGGCTTTTGCCACTCATCCTTAATTAGATCCTCAAGTTCCTCAATGAACGGGAAGTTCTCTGGGTCTTTTTTAAGATTTGGAAAGTATTTCCTCACTTTTTGAGGAGTTTCTTTTTCTTCCACCCAGTCGATCGCCTCTTTTACTGACTTCATGAATGGGTCGATCAATGAGAAGTCGAAGCCGGTGGATGCCTCTAGATCATCAGTGTCAGAGAGAGGGTCTGACGTCTTTGATGATGATGGGGCAGTGGATGAGGTACTTTGTATAGGTCTGCTGGCTTCTGGCTCTGCGACTTGTGGTGATGGATCAATTGGTTCTCTTGCCTCTGTTTCTCTGTCCTTAGTTGCCTCAATGAAGCATGTGCGACAGGCCAGTTTGTCTGGAAGTGCTGTAGCACCACAAATCCAGCAGGAGTTCCCGGGTGGACGGGAAGGCTGGGTGACAGGAGATTTCCTGCGCGCAGGGGATTTTTTGTGGTGGGAGCGACTATGCCTTGATCTTGATCGGCTTCTCCTGCGACTTGATCTGCTCCTCCTGCGACTTGAGCGGCTTCTGCGACTTGAGCGACTTCTGCCGCGCTCTGAGCGACTCTGCCTGTGGCTTGAGCGGCTCCTTCTTGAAGGCTCCCCTCGTCTTGAATGTGACGATCTGGAAGACCTGGTGGGGCTGTTCAATTTAAACAGCATTAGTGAGGGCTCTCTTTTTCCTTCTCTTCATACTTACCCATCATCCCCTCTTACCTAGTAGGCTGGCGATGGTCTACCTGGGCAACGGTCTCCATGAAAGGTGATGAATCAACCTATAATTATATAGGTGGCTTAGCATGCATGGGATAGCAGATAGTAAACAAGCAAAGAAAAAAGCCATCATAGATCTTACCTGGGCGTGGAGATAGCAAGAGAGAGACAGGGTAGAACAGCTGGGTAGAGTAGCAAAAGAAATCCGGTCAAAATTCCCCCTTACAGGCTCAGGAGAGAAGAGACAAGAAAATGCTGACATTACAGCATTTTTAAACTTGCCGCCGTCCTGGGGTGATGACGTCACGCTCGAGCATGCTCAGATGCGCTCTGAGGCCTCCGACGCCATTTTGGAAGCTGGAAAGTGGAATGTCCTGACAAGCTGGAGCTATGGAGACAGACAGGAGGGGAAGTTACCCACAGGTGCACAGAAAGGAGCTGGAGACCGCTGCGATCCATAAACCTGTTTAAGGTTTGTAATGTATTGTAACATACCCCTGAGACCATCAGAGTGGGGTTCTTTCCATTGAGCTCATTTAGAGGCTGTACAGGATAGGACTTCCACCCAGGAGAGGCTAGAACCTGGCTGGGGCGAATGTTTTAGGTAAGGGATGCATGTTTTCGGTCCTTGACAGGTGAGGAAAAAAAGGAGAATGCTGGGGCAGGGGCTCTCTCAGACTTTAATAGCTACGCGGTCTTATCAGGTTGCGGGGGCGGAGCCACAACCCATAGGTGTATGCTGCCATGATGCGACAGGAAAGAGAGATTGTCTGTTTCAGCTAAGCTCAAACATGATCTCGGTTTTCCTCCAGTTAGAAAGCACCCCCCTAGGAGCACACTTAAAGTGGGGTTCCACCCAAAAAACAAAAATACCTGGAAAAATTCTAAAAAAAAAAAAAAAAAAACATTTGGATATTTTTTTTTTCACTTACCTCTAAATGCCTGTTGCTAGGTGGTCCCTCGTAGTCTGCCTGTTCCTTAGCCTGGGCTGGCGACATCACTTCCACCTCGGCACAGGAAGGGCTCCGCTCTGCTCCCTCCCTCCTGTCAATCATCTGGGACCCATTACAGGTCCCAGGTGATTGAGCGGCCAATCACGGCACGCGGCGCCGCTCGCGCATGCGCAGTGGGTGCCAGGCTGTGAAGCCACAGCCCGGCGCCCACAGTTGAAATGCCGGCGCAGGGGGGGGGACGAGCGGGGCTTCGATCCCCCGCATCGCTGGACCCAGGGACAGGTAAGTGTCCAATTAAAAGTCAGCAGCTGCAGTATTTGTAGCTGCTGACTTTTAAATTTTTTTTTTTTTGACGGCCTCCCTGGGTGGAACTCCTCTTTAACCCCTTGATCGCCCCCCCCTAGTGTTAATCCCTTCCCTGTCAGTGTCATTTATACAGGGATCAGTGCATTTTTTTAGCACCGATCACTGTATTGGTGTCACTGGTCTTCAAAAAGTATCACTTGGGGTCAGATTTGTTCGCCACAATGTCGCAGTCCTGCTAAAAATCGCTGAAATTACTAGTAAAAAAAATAAATGAACAAAAATGCCATAAATATAACCCATAGTTTGTAGACACCATAACTTTTGTGCAAACCAAACACTTATTGGGCTTTTTTTTAAACCAAAAACATGTAGCAGAATTCATATTGGCCTAAACTGATGAAGATTTTTTTTTTTTTTATTGAGAATGTTTTATAGCAAGGAATATGGTTTTTTATTCAAAATTGCTGCTCTTTTTTTGTTTATAGTGCAAAAAATAAAAACCGCAGAGGTGATCAAATACCACCAAAAGAAAGCTCTATTTGTGGGGAAAAAAAGGACATCAATTTTATTTTGGTACAGCGCCGCACAATGGCGCAATTTTCAGTGCCGTATTGCAAAAAATGGCCTGGTCAGGAAGAGGGTAAGACATTCCAGGGCTAAAATGGTTAAACCAAACCATTTTGTCATTCCCATGCATATTTTGGAAAAATTAGTTTTGCACAGTGTGTGCAATATGACATCTCCATTCACTCTACAAAGTTTGGAGTCAACAAACCCTTATTATTGTCCCACTACAGTTTTATTTTTTTTAATTAGAAACGCATTAGAAAGGTCTTTTTTACTGGATAGTAGTACTGACTATCAGGACATTTTGTGTTATGTTGTAATCTCAAAAAATGACCTCACTTATATTGTTTTGTTTTTTTAGTGTGGGGAAGACTTTTTTTAGTGAACAGACTTACCTTCTCTACTAGTAGTTAGTAGTAGAGGCATTTAACAAAGGTTTGTGATAGATTCCCAATTATAAAACAATACAACCACATTTCTTAAAATACTCCAGTGGATTCAGAGAGAGAGGGCATTGCTTGATTTAGGGCCACGCAGAAGAGATTGATACTGATAACTATAGGTTTAAATAAGCAGGCCTGTACAAGGTGAATGTCAGTATGATAGCTGGAGCCATTGTGCAGATAATCATGTTTCCTTCATTCATTTCCAACATATAAAACTATTGGCATGCATTTTTTTTTGCCTGATAAGCGTGAGCTCTGAAAGGGGTGTACACATTCCTGCTCACATTTTTTCACACCTCTCCGTGTGTCGCGCATAGGGCAGCCCCATTCACTTGAATTCCCATTAAACTTCACATTCACTTCCCTGTATCCGTAGTGGAGAAGGATCTTGGGGTTTTGGCTGATCATAAGCTCAATAATAGTATGCAATGCCAAGCTGCGGTTTCCAAAGCGAGCAAAGTCCTTTCTTGTACTAAGAGAGGTATGGACTCTAGAGAGAGAGATATAATTTTGCCCCTGTACAAATCATTAGTAAGACCTCATCTGGAATATGCAGTTCAGTTTTGGGCACTGTTTAATTGGGCAACTATGTGGCAAATGAGATTTAATGCTGATAAATGTAAAGTTATGCACTTGGGGGCTAAGAATATGCATGCATCTTACATACTAGGGGGAGTACAACTGGGGCAATCAATGCTGGAAAAGATCTGGGGGTTTTGGTAGATCATAAGCTTAATAATAGCATGCAATGCCAAGCTGGGGTTTCCAAAGTGAGCAAAATCCTTCCTTGTATTAAGAACGGTATGGACTGCAGAGAGATATAATTTTGCCCCTGTAGACATCATTAGTAAGACCGCACCTGGAATATGTGGTTCAGTTTTGGGCACCAGTTCACAAAAAGAATATCTGGGAACTGGAGAAAGTGCAGAGAAGGGAAACCAAACCAATAAGAGGCATGGAGGAGCTCAGCTATGAGGATAGATTGGAGGAACTGAATCTATTCCCTCTTGAGAAGAGGAGAATAAGGGGGATATAGGGGGGGAGGTGCGGCGCTAACCAGAAGAAAGCTGTAAATCTCTGTCTGTGGTCAATTAATAAAATGACATAAAATCGCATAATAACATAAATCGCATAAATAAGTGTTGACACTAAAAACATTCAAGTCTTAATGATCAGCATCCTGTGTATGTGAAAAAAAGTGCATAAAAAATCCTTTTCAGTTGGTATATACTAAATGACAAAAAAATAAAAAAATAAAAAATCGCATGTAAAAATCGCATAAATAAGTGTTGACACTAAAAACATATAAATCTAGATAATCATGTGTAGGTGCACAAAGGGACATAAACACTACTTCATGTGAATAATTTGAAATAAAAATACATAGAATAAATCAGAAATAACCATCAAAAACATATCCTTATAAATGGTGCAAAACATACAAAGTGCCAGTGCTTAAAGGTGATCTAGATATCGCAAATAAAACACATCAATCCAACGCAATATGGATGATAAATAATATAAATAAATGTCCCAATAATAGTGATGTAAAATATATTGTGCTGGCCTGCGAAACTTAATGACCAATGACATGCCAGTAAGTGCAGCAAACTTAAAGTGCCAGTGTAAAAGTCATTGAAGGTGCAAAAGCAAGTTCTGGTGTATTCAACAAAACAATAGTGGGGTGTCTGGGATGCAATTCACTCAGTGTCCTCTTCGTGCATAAAACACTAATGTAAGCAGTGGCCCCTTACCTAGCGGTGCTAGGTCAACCGCATGAATTGTAGCTAAAATGCCAGGTCCTGAGCCTCCATCGCGTCCCTATATCCACGCTTGCCGGTGTTGGGTTATCCTAATGGCAGCTGATTGCAAGTGGCTATGGTCCTATCAGGGGTCCTGGACCAGCGCGAATCCTAGCTCAGCCTCCACATCTCAGGTATGTATGTACAGGAATATGCAGGACAAAGGTACTTGATAGTGAAGTATGTCTTAACCAGGTAATGCTTTATTAAAAATCTTTAAGTAGATGTACTCACATAAAAACAATGCAGAGCAAACCTCTCTCCTACGAGCAGCGAACTAGTTCTGTGTCATCACCGATCACGTGACTTCTTCTTAGCCCCTGAAGAAGTCACGTGATCGGTGATGACACGCGTAGGGACGGAATAGGCTGTTTCACATTGCTAGACACAGAACGAGTTCGCTGCTCGTAGGAGAGAGGTTTGCTCTGCATTGTTTTTATGTGAGTACATCTACTTAAAGATTTTTAATAAAGCATTACCTGGTTAAGACGTACTTCACTATCAAGTACCTTTGTCCTGCATATTCCTGTGTTGATACTATTTTTTTTACAATTTTTTTTTTTTTTTATTATTTTTATTTTTTTAGGAGCCCCATTAGGGGGCTTTAGTGAATTATCAGGGGTCTAAACCCCAGGAATCTGCACCACACAGGGTGATTAGGGTGTGCCCAGGTACACCTGGCACACGCCTATGAGTCTCAGTAACCTTTCAGTCTTTATGTCTCCTAAAGCTTGTCCTCAATCCCCACCAACTCCTATAGCATGCTTGTAGTCTCTGACCATCTGTTCCATGTCTGCAGTCTAATAATTTTCTGTAGCATTCTATTTACTGAATAGGGCCTTACTTGAGACCCCTATATAAGTATCTTGACCACCACTGGTTTAGACATTAACAGTGCAGTTCTTCTTTAAGCAGCACAGAGCATGTGAGCTATATATAAATAAATACAAATAAAACTCCACTGCAAAAAATCCCCTCCAGAGATCTTACATTCGGAATGAAAGCTGCAATCCTACAGAGACGGCTGTGCAGAGGATTTCTTGGCATGGACACAGCTGGGTGAGATCACATTGCAAAATGATAACTTTCTGCAAAATTTTAACATCTAAAAATCCCCTCCTATTAAAAATATCGGTGGGATAACAAAGAAGTCAATTAGGGATTATCCCTTCATTGCGTATTACTTTATAACAAGTAAAATGTCCTAGTTAAAAAAAAGAAAAAAACAGATGTAGTGTCCTTGCGGTGTTCAGGTCTTCTCATATCATTCTCCTGATTGCATCATGGTCAGAGCAACCTCAGCACAGCTCCCACTCAATGGAAAATTCCACTTCAGCTCTAGTGCAATAGTCTTAACCCTGTCACCGGCCCTGGCCGGAGAACGTCAAGGAGTACTGGAAAGTTGAATGCTTTGTTTTTTACTTAAAAGCTCAGCTCAACAGACCAACAAAAACAGAAAGCTAATGGTTTATAGAAGAAGGTGGTGTCTCCCGTGTAGCCTACAAAGTAGAAAAGGACTGAGTGGGGCTGTCAAAACATTCTTCCTCTCTTCTGATCTTTGCAAATATTTTTTTTTAAAGCAGAAAAAAAAAAAAAACATGACAGGCGTGGTTTTCATAAAAGAAGAGACCCTAGTTGCCTCTTCGGTCATAAAAGCTTCTCCGTGTCTGTCAGCGACAACATACACTGAGCCGCACTGTGCCGTAATGAAGTGACTTACCTGCGTATGAGCGGGAGTGACATCATCCTGGCCAAACAGAGAAAAACCCGGAAAGAGAACCGAGAGAAGATGGAAATTCGCGGGACGAGTGGGAGCCCTGTCTGCATGTGTCCATCCCTTCTTGCCAGTCCCTATCAAAAGGGACTGTTGGAAATTACTTTTCAATCAGCAGGCTGCAGCCAATGGACTACAGCACTGATCAACGGATTCTGATAGTGGATGAGTCCTGCTGTCAGTATACAATTACACAGTGGGGGGGATTCATCTATCGACCTCACTTGTGTGGATGTCGGAATCTGTTTTTTTTTTCTTGTTGAGCCCACTGGCTGATCAAGAAAAATTATGAAAAACTATGACCAGCCTTAAAGTGGTTGTAAAGGCACTTTACTATTCTATGGATGAAGGTAAAAAACCTTCCGTGAGCAGCAGCCCCCTGGACCCCCCCAATAGTTACCTGAGCTCGCTCTCGATCCAGCGATGTCCACGAGAGCCTTGCCTCTCTGGGGACTCGCATGCCTGATTGGCTTTTAGCAGCAACGGGAGTTGAAGCCTTAAAGCAAGTGAGCCAATCTGGAGACGGAGGGGGCGGGGCCGAGTCGTGGGTCCACATGGGAATGGGGACACAGAGCCACGGGTCGCGAGTGCGCCTGCTTGGGTGCCCCCACAGCAAGCTGTTTGCTGTGGGGGCACCTGGCAGGAGGGAGGAGCCAGGAGCGCTGGCATTGGACCCGACATGAGGAGGATCAGGGCTGCTCTGTGCAAAACCACTGTAAAGAACAGGTAAGTATAACATGCTTGTTATTTAAAAAAAAAAAAAACAAGACTTTAATATCACTTTAATATTTCCAGATCAGTCACAAGATAACTGCTAAACTTCTTACTAGCATGGTTTAAATTGGTTACTAGAAATGACTGAGTAGATTGCTGGATGGAAATATAAGTGCCACACCACTGCTAAGAGGTTCAGATACAACTTTGTTCCATTAAACGTCAGGGGTACAAATCAAGAAATAGTCAAAACGTTTCTGGGGTCTATGTGCCCCCTTCATCAGGGCTAGAAAGGACATAAGAAGATTATCATGTCAATCTGACATGAATACAATGACCCCTTCAATGTCCCTACTTATGGTAATTAACCACTTGCCATCCAGGCCAATTCTGACACTTCTCTCCTACATGTAAAAATCATAATGTTTTTGCTAGAAAATTACTCAGAACCCCCAAATATTATATATATATTATATTATATATATATATATATATATATATATATATATATATATATATATATATATTTTAGCAGACACCCTAGGGAATAAAATGGTGGTAGTTGCAACTTTTTATGTTACATGGTATTTGTGCAACAATTTTTCAAACTCATTTGTTTTTGGGAAAAAAAGTTTTTTGTGAATATAAAAAATTAAAAAAAACCCCACTAAAGTTAGCCCGATTTGTTTGTATAATATGAAAGATGATGTTACGCCAAGTAAATAGATACCTAACATGTCACACTTTAAAATTACGCACATTCGTGGAATGGCAAACTTCGGTACTTAAAAATCTCCAAAAATTTTTACAGAGTACCTGTTTAGAGTTACAGAGGAGGTCTAGTGCTAAAATTATTGCTCTCGCTCTAATGTTCATGGCGTATGTAACCTGTGTGTATCCGGCTCTGATACTAGCCAGTGCCTCACCAGCCATTGACCTCACTGCACGTCCCTGTGTTACACCCATATTCAGGGTGTAACATGTAACATGTTATGAATGAACCGGCCCCCCGTAACTCATTCACAGTGTTCTGTGAATGGAAAACTACAAGGTCCGGCAGCCTTTGCAGCTGTCGGCTTGTAGTCTTCAATGAACTACCACGGTGCTGTGAGCGCTGTGGTAGTTCATTCATTCTTCCTATCAGCATTTGCTTCCTGATACAAGGTACGAGCAAGCCTATACACAGACAGGTCTGCAGGAGACCTGCATGGCATCAGTGATCTGCTGATCGCTGGTGTAATGCTTTACAGGCTCCTGCAACAAAAAAATAATAAATGCACTTTTTTTCTGAAAAGGTGAACTTATCCTTTAAGGTGCTGATTAATTCTTTTAAAATGTTTTTACCATTTTGTTTTTTAATGTACACATAAAACCACATTAAAATATCATATATTATATATCGCAAACACCACAGAGAATCTGGTGTCTTTTTCTAAATGACCACACTGATTTTTTTCTCAACATCTTGAATGCTTGCCTGGATTGCCTCAGCCCCATGTGAGTTGCATGCTAAAGCATAGTACACACAATCAGAAAATCGTACGAAAAATACCGCTTTGGAAGCGATCGTGCGATAATCGGATCGTTAGTGTACAGCTTACGAGAGCCGATCACGACAGTTCATCCGAAATAAGCCAAAGGGGCAGACACAATTTTTTTTTACCAGATCGTACGATTTTTGTTTAATCAGTACAGTTTTCATCTGAAAATACAATACTAATACAATACAATACATGATATCACTTCTGAAGTGAGTTTCGTACGAGAGTTTTCATAAATCGAGTAACCTCTTCATTTTCCATATGGAGACTAGCATGCTAAGAAAAATTCTCTCATCTTCTCATTGTGTGTAGAACCCTTAAGACCCATACTTAGAGCCAAATCTGGCATCCTCTTATGTTTGGTTTGCAACACAGCAGAAAGCAAATGGGTCTTTTTACCTCTGGGGGTGGTGGGGACAGATAAACCTCTTGCAGTGAAGGATTTTGGGAAGATATCTCTTGATAATTGAAACCATGTTAAACGGGCACATTATTTTTGGGCGACACTCCTCCTGATAGAGCCGTTGAGTGCGAAACATGCTGGGAAAGACATCAAGCGTGGCTGTTTTGAAACAGACACCAAATTCTCTGCTGTATTTGTGATTTAAAATATGATATTTCAATGTGTTTCTAAGTGTACGTTATAAAAAAAAAAAAAAGTAAAACCTTTAAAAAAGAATTGTGTTATTCAGCACCTTAAAAAAATCCATACACTGTTATGGCTTTGTTTGTATACTACAATTAGGGATGTGGTCTCATTTCTTGTAAAAATTCCCTCTTAGTCCAGTTACAATCTTTATAATGCTTTAAAAGTACATTTAGATTGCTAAAACACTGTGTAGCATACACATCACCATACATTTTAAATATCTACCATGTCTGTGCAATGTGTGTTGGTATAGCCACTTGTGGTCCTCACCAGGGAACATGTGAGAGGATGACAACACAGAAGCACAACTGGGAGATAGTTGTCACCCAATATCAGGAAATACATAAACAAGGACATTTATGACAAGATTACTAGGTATTCTTTTGATGTGAGCTGGAAATGTAAAAACATTAACAACTTTTGATATGACGTTATAGTATTGTTATAGTGTTCATGAGATTCTAGTGATTGGACATCCAACGTGACCAGTATGGAGTTGTGAAGTTATATTGTTTCCATTTATTTTATGTTATGGAGTAGCAAGAGGAATGGAAAGCAACTTTGAATCCTTTATCTACCATTAAAACTGTTGCATCTCCATGTTGATTCAACTATGTTTTCTGTACTTCTTGCCTTTGTACGATATGTATGTGTGTATTCTGTTTTTTTCTGTAATTGTTATACAACGTAATATAAAAGAAAAAAAGAAGTGAAATACCAAAGTGTTGAGGAGTCAGGGTCTATGCTGGGATTTAACCAAGCAGCAATCAACTAAAACTAAACTTACTGTTTGTATTCAGATTGCCAAATGTTATATTTTACCTTGTGTTCCCCTTTAACCTTCGGTAAAGAAGGCCCCTATTACAATAAAAATACCACACACACATAGCTTACGCCTGAAAATTATCAGACAAGAGTGTTACAAGTACCATACATTACATCAAAGGATGCCCCTGACGCCTAACGTATAGAAGTTTAAAAAATGGTTCTCTTACTTTAACTAAAATAAATCATCATGCTTTAACAAATTCAAGGCTCCAGTGGTCTCCCACAAATGTTTTCTCTTGACAGCTCATCAGAGAGGCCCACACGTTTTTTGTATAAGTTTGTGTGGTTTATTTTATTTTATATTTGTGTGTGTGGTAAAACAGACAAGTATAATTAGGAACAGGGACAATACAAGCTTGGTATATTTGCACTTGCACATGCTGTTAACAAGCAGCCATGTTTGAAGTTGAAAGAGTGGTTGAGGTTCAATGTGAATTGTCAAACCAGAATTCTTTGTCCCTGTTATCTAGATGTTACTGCTTTGGTTATAGTTGACTAGCACATTTGCAATACAGCCTATGATCTTCAGTTAATATCATGGTTCAAACAGCGCTTGTGCCCAGTAGCTCATGGCATCCAATGATCTCCGCTAATGAAGCTATGATGAAATAGGCTGCTTGTCTCTCTACTGTACATCTTTCCTATTTGCACTCTGATATAAAAAAAAAAAAAGAACACAGCTAAACACTAAAGTGGGCAGGTAATATAGCCCCAATATAGAGGTAGGAAAATTACAAGCTTTTCCGAATAGATATATGGTACGGTGTACACATACAGTGCCTTGAAAAAGTATTTATACCCCTTGAAATTTTCCACATTTTGTCATGTTAAAACCAAAAACCTAAATGTATTTTATTGGGAGTTTATGTGCTAGACCAACACAAAGTGGTACATAATTGTGAAGTGGAAGGCAAATGGTTTTCAAAATTTTTTACAAATAAAAGTGAAAGTGTGGCGTGCATTTGTATTCAGCCCCATTTACTCTGATACTCCCAACTAAAATCTATTGGAACCAATTTTCTTCAGAAGTCACCTAATTAGTAAACAGCGTCCACCTGTGTGTAATTCAATCTCATTATAAATACAGCTGTTCTGTGAAGCCCATAGAGGCTTGTTGGAGAACCTTAGTGAACAAACAGCATTATAAAGGCCAAGATACACACAAGACAAGTTAGGGATAAAGTTGTGGAGAAGTTTAAAACAGGGTTAGGTTATAAAAAAAATATCCCAAGCTTTGAACATCTCAGGGAGCACTGTTCAATTCATCATCTGAAAATGAAGAGTATGGCACAACTGCAAACCTACCAAGACATGGCCGTCCACCTAAACTGACAGGCCGGGCAAGGAGAGCATTAATCAGAGAAGCAGCCAAGAGGCCCATGGTAACTCTGGAGGAGCTGCGGAGTTCTACAGCTCAGGTGGAAAAATCTGTCAACAGGACAACTAATAGTTGTGCACTCCACAAATCTGGCCTTTATGAAAGAGTGGCAAGAAGAAAGCCATTGTTAAAAGAAAGCTATAAGAGGTCCTGTTTGCAGTTTGGGAGAAGCCATGTGGGGGGCACAGCAAACATGTGAAAGAAGGTGCTCTGGTCAGTTAAGACCAAAATCATGCTATGTGTGACGGAAAACTAACACTGCACATCACCCTGAACACACCATCCCCACCGTGAAACATGGTGGTGATAGCATCATGTGGTGGGGATGCTTTTCTTTAGCAGGGACAGGGAAGCTGATCAGAGTTGATGGGAAGATGGGAAGCCAAATACAGAGCAATCTTAGAAGAAAACCTGTTTGAGTATGCTGAACACTTGAGACTGGAGCTGAGGTTCACCTTCCTGAAGAACAACGACCCTAAACATACAGCCAGATTTACAATGAAATGGTTTTGATCAAAACATATTCATGTGTTAGAATGACTCAGTCACAGTCCAGACCTAAATCCAATTGCGAATCTGTGGCAAGACCTGAAATTTGCTGTTTACAGATGCTCTCCATCCAATCTGACAGAGCTTGGGTTATTTTGCAAAGAAGAATGGGCAAAGATTTCTCCCTCTAGCTGTGCAAAGCTGGTAGAGACATCCGCAAACAAACTTGCAGCTGTAATTGCAATGAAAGGTGGTTCTACAAAGTATTGACTCAGGGGGACCGAATACAAATGCACACCACACTTTTCACATATTTATTTGTAAAAAAATGTGAAAACAATTTTTTCATTATCCTTCCACTTCACAATTATGTGCCACTTTGTGTTGGGCTATTATATAAAATCCCAATAAAATACATTTACGTATTTGGTTGTAACATGACAAAATGTGGTACATTTCAAGGCACTGTAGGTCTGTCACAAATCAATTAAAGCAATGGAAGAATAGGATAAAAGTCGAACAAGTGGATGCCTTGGGCCGGGGACTCCAGGGCGAGCCATCAATATGAAAAGAGTTCTGCACGTCAGTACTAAATTCAGAGTATTTCCGATTCTGCTTTGCAATCCTTTGCACTTTATTTTCCAGGAGGGGGCTACGAGATGGCAAACTTTCTGTTCCATTCAATAAAGGTTTCCTTAAAAGAGACACCTTCGCTTGTCCATTCACGACGGATTAAAAATGCCTCTCCATAGTCTGCCCCCCCTCAGAACGGTAAACTTTTCAATCATTGCCTCCCTGCTGCAGTCATCCTTCCAGCAAGGTATATTTAAAGGAGTTGTAAAGTCACATGTTTTTTTCCCCTTAATGCATTCTATTGATTAAGAGGAAAAACCTTCTTTGCTGCGGTTGCCCCCAGAGCCCCCCCCCCCTCCTTTTTTCTTGCCTGGACCCATTCGTTCCAGCGACGAGCATGAGCCCATCGGCTTCGGCCACTGTCTCTGTCCTCATTGGGTAGTTAGATAGCAGCAGGAGCCATTGGCAATCAAATCCAGTGACACAAGAGGGAGGGGGGTCCTGCTGTCTGTGAAATAGATGCAGCAGCGGGACTTGGGAGCGCGCCTGCACGGGTGCCCCCAGCTCAGGTGGGGCCACCTGATAAAGAGGAGGGGCCAAAAGCGCCAGTAGGGCACCCCAGAAGAAGAGGATCTGGGATGCTTTGTGCAAAACCCTTGAATAGAGCAGGCAAGTATAACATGTTTGTTTCTTTGTATATGAAAAAAAAAATGCGAACCTTTACAATCACTTTAATCAATCTACATTACCTGCTGCAGTCAAATGATCTCGGAACATATTCTGCCCCCTCCTCCTTTCATAAAAGCCGGTACTACAGCATAGATGAATGAAAAAGGATCTATGAATAGGGAAAAGGTGGATGATTGAAAGATCCGCCCCTCCATTTATAAATCACGTTTTATTCACAGCTGTAGAAGCTGTAGTACCAGCTTCTTCAATGGAGGAAAATTTCAAGAAAACCAGGAGCCAGCAGCATAGGGGACAAAGCTTCATATTAGCAAATCCTATTTCTTGTGCGTTTTTTTGTGTTTTTATTTTGACTACACTCAGCTTTATAAAAATGTATAAAAACTTTGTGTACCATGCTAATCTGCAAGTCTTTTTAGGCGTTAACGTCATTTAATTTTAGCAAAGCTTTCAGTTACATAACCCATAGATTTGGAAGTCACTCAAAACTGGTCATGGATTCTCAGTAAACTCCCACCAACCTTCCGTTGCCTTGTAATGAAATTGTCAGCATGATTACCTAGATTAATTGATCACATAATGCTGCAATCTCCAACATAATGACATGTGACTGCCACAAATAAGGCAATGTGGATTAGTACAAGTCTACACAGGACTCTAATGCCCCGTACACACGGTCAGATTTTCAGACGGAAAATGTGTGATAGGACCTTGTTGTCGGAAATTCCGACCGTGTGTGGGCTCCATCGGACATTTTCCATCGGATTTTCCGACACACAAAGTTTGAGAGCTTGCTATAAAATTTTGCGACGACAAAATACGTTGTCGGAAATTCCGATCGTGTGTACACAAATCCGACGGACAAAGTGCCACGCATGCTCAGAATAAATAAAGAGATGAAAGCTATTGGCTACTGCCCCATTTATAGTCCCGACGTACGTGTTTTACGTCACCGCGTTTAGAATGATCGGATTTTCCGACAACTTTGTGTGACCTTGTGTATGCAAGACAAGTTTGAGACAACATCCGTCGGAAAAAAATCCATGGATTTTGTTGTCAGAATGTCCGATCAATGTCCGACCGTGTGTACGGGGCATTAGAACCGTTGTGCACCATTTTTTGGTGGATGTTTGCTTATGGAGATTTTGCAGGTACTTGCATATCTAGTTGCAATGCAGAAAACAGGCCACCTGTCTTTGGAAATTGTGCAATTAAACTGCCCTTGTGTTTGTGAACAACCAATCAGTAGTATAAAGAAGCAGCAACTCAACCGTGAAGTATTGGCACAGTACAATAGAACATAAACAAAATTCAAATGTGACAATCAGTAAATATAAATCCTGCAATAGAAACACCAATGATGATTGACAAAACAAAAGAAAAAGGAAAGGAAAAAAAAATCCATGTGATTAAACCACTGAATTCTTCTTAAAAAGTTCATAAACATAGTAAGTGTCCATCACCGTTCCCATCCTTGTGTAGAACTGCCACCACAAATCAAAGTGCACGCTAATGCCGCGTACACACGATCTGAATTTTGGTCGGAAATAGGTATGATGGCTTTTCCGACGGGATTCCGCTCAAGCTTGCCTTGCATACACACGGTCACACAAAAGTTCTTGGAACTTTCAACCGTCAAGAACGCGGTGAGGTACAACACTACAACGAGCCGAGAAAATGAAGTTCAATGCTTCTGAGCATGCATGATTTTTTGCGCGTTCGAATTGCATACAGAAAAACACATTTTCGGATAGGAACTTTTTCTAACCGAAAAATAGAAAACACGTTCTCAATCTTTTGCTGGCTGGATATCCACCAGCAAAAGTCCGATGGAGCGTACACACGGTCACATTTTCCGACCAAAACCTCTCATCAGAGTTTTGCTGGCGGCATTTCCAATCGTGTGTACGGGGCATTACTGCTGTAGGTGACCTACCTCTAGAAAGGTCTACCAAGCTCAAACCATGGAAAAAACACACCTGGTACCTGAGGTACGGTGAAGAACCCCTAAGGGTCGTTAATAGACAGATAAAGTCCGTAGTATAAAAGTATACATTTTATTACATCATGTCAAAGTTATACATGTACAGACAGTACATATAATAGATAAAACCATATTTGATACCCTAATTTATACAGTTGTGTAGGAAAAACACCATCCTGTGCAAAGGACTGGCGGTGATCAATACACTGTGAATAACACCTTACATATTAAGGACTCAAAGTCCTTCTTCAGAGGTTTTATGTTATTGACTCAAAATGAGTATAAGGTTTCTACAAAGAGAAAAGGAGTATATAAATATCAATTCATCTTAATACAACGTAATAATTTTGATAAATGTTCAGCAAGATAGCTGACCAATGCGACACATAATGCAAGCATGAAATGTAATACATGAGTTAGCTTACTTACATGGCAAAGCAATCATATAACATAAATGTCTGGAGGGGCTGAGCAAGGTCAGGCAACTTATTGGTCGAACATGTCACCCAGTGATGAGGGGCGGGGCTGCGTCACGCATCATGACACCGCCGACGCGCGATGGCCACGCCCGCGCTCCACAATGGAGCGCAAGCGTATGGTGGCCCAAGAAGGGATCGACTAAGCCAGAATTGGGATGTCCAAAGACTTTGCTTGGGTTGCGGCTCTGGACATCCCAATTCTGGCTTAGTTATATATGACCAATAACATAAAACCTCTGAAGAAAGAATTTGGGTCCGTAACATGTAAAGTGTTATTCACAGTGTATTGATCGCTGCCAGTCATTTGCACAGGATGGTATTTTTCCTACACAACTGTATCAATTAGGGTATCAAATACGGTTTTATATATTGTATGTATTGTCTGTATATGTATAACTTTGACATGATGTAATACAATTTTTACTTTTATACTACGGACTTTATCTGTCTATTAACAAGCCTTAGGGGTTCTTCACCGTACCTCTGGTACCAGGTGTGTTTTTTCTTGTTTGTTATATTGGGTCAGACAGATCAAGCATTTTTTACACACAGTCACACTCTTCCCCTAACTTTAAACTCAAACCATAATCATCACAGGGTGGACAGCAAAGAGACAGCTCCAACTCCTCTCCATAGGGAGCAGGAAATGAATGGTACTCCTCTGCCAGAGATCCTTTTACTCCAATGAGGAATATCGAGACAGAATGCACAGATAGTGTGATATCCTTGGTAAATTTTATTAAAACAGAATTGCACTTACATGGTAAAATAAGTCAATGTGCAATACAGTAAACCCATTCTTCGCTGTCAATTCACATAACACCTGCACTTCTGGGATCACTAAGACACCATTAAGTCAGCACGCAGCTCCACCCTACGCGTGTTGTCACGTGATATACAAGCTACCTGCCTTACATGGTAATCTACAGATATCACGGTTTATATCTTTTTTTTTATGCTGTGCGTTTGTTTGAAAGGGGGTCCGAGACAGTTTTTTCTATTTAAAAAGTGATATGAGATTTAGATTGCTTAAAAGGGAAAACACTAATCATTTTGTGATCAGTTGTATTTATTTTGAAGTCATAATCTTGTTATAGGTGCATGAGAAAAGATTCCAAAAGCACCATGGGGAATACAATAGTATCCCATTGTTTCCACTCTGTATGTCTGACTATAAAACCTTGAACTAAGCTGTCCGATAAGGAATAAGAGATAAGAGTCAGCAAAGATGACTCACTACCTGATTTGTATGTAGTTTTGAGCTTCAACTATTAAGCTGTATAAATAGCATTTTTTTCCAGCAAGAGACAATCGGACAGAGGAAAAGGACCCTATAGTTTCAATGGACAGGAAACTGCATTATCTTAATATGCAACATTTTTAATATTAAGGTGACTTTTAATATTTCGTTTTGATACTATAATAAACAAAATTAAAAAAACACAAATATATACATACAAAAGCACTACAAGATGTGACAAAAGAAAGGACACTTAAAAGGCTTAGAGCCTAAAGTCCATTACACACGATGAGATTTTTGGACAAATGATCGCCCATTTTTTTTTTTGTATGCTGGTCTCCATATCGAAAAGGAAGAGGTTACTAAAGTTACGAAAAATCTCATACGACAGAAAAAAAAGTGATGTAATGTATTGCATTTTCGGATGAAAACTGAACTGGTTTAACGAAAATCGTACGATCTGGAATCATACGAGAAAAATTTTCGTGTTTGTCCCTTTGGACAAAGCTGTGTACTGTAAAGATAAGAATATTGTACGATCAATTTGAAAGTGGTATTTTTTTTTGGTACAATTTTCTGATTGTGTGTACTAGGCTTAAAGCGGAGTTCCACACAAAAGTGGAATCTCCACTTATTTGACTCGTCACCCTCCTCCGGTGCCACATTTGGGGGGAGCAGGTAAGTGTTTTTAACAGGTACCCCTCCCACAGCCATAGATGGCGAACCTTGACACCCCAGATGTTTTGGAACTACATTTCCCATGATGCTCATGCACTCTGCAGTGTAGTTGAGCATCATGGGAAATGTAGTTCCAAAACATCTGGGGTGCCAAGGTTTGCCATCACGGGCCTAGGCCGTCTTCATGTAGAGCAACAATTCTTTTTTTCAGATCCTCAGAGAGTTCTTTGCCATGAAGTGCCATGTTGAACCTCCAGTAACCAGTATGAGAGAGTGAGAGCGAAAACACCAAATTTACCAAATCTGCTCCCCATTCACACCTGAGACCTTGTAAGGCTTGATTCACACTAAAGTGTTTTTTAAAGTATTTTGTTCCTATGGTACACATTCACATTAATGCATTTTTGTGCCTCTGCGTTTTTGGAAAGGGTCAGGAACTTTTTTTCCCACAAAATGCAACGTTCTGCATGTAATAGACTTCAATGGACCCGCATCCAAAACGCGCATACCGCATTTTTACATGCGATTTGTGATGCAATTTGCATTTTGCGATGTGTTTTTTTTAACTGTACATTCACTGTATATAACTGGTTGGTAAGGAGGGGGCCGAGAAGCCGGCTGCTGCGTCCTTAACAACCGATGAGTCATCAGCTATCAGCGGGCATGCCCGCTGACAGCTGAATGGAAAAAAAAGATGATATTTTTAATAAAAGACTTGTCAAAAAATGTCTACTGTATTTTTTCACACTACACTACTTTCTTTTGGTGAATGGGTAGGGGTACAATGTACCCCCATATTCATTCACATGGGGGGGGAGGCCAGGATCTGGAATCTTCCAGATTCCATTAAGCCCCCCACCCGTAGTCCCCGACAACCACGGCCAGGGTTGTCAGGAAGAGCAGAGCCCCCCCGCCCCAAAGCACCCCCCCTCATGTTGAGGGCATGTGGCCTTGGTCTAGTTCAGAGGGGGGGCGGCGCCACACACCATTTTTATTTTTGCGTGGGGGGGGGTCCCCCTCCAAATCCATACTAGACCCAAGGGCCTGGTATGGACCGGCGGGGGGGGAGGGGGGGGACTGAGACCCCACGCTGTTTTTCTTCACAATTTTTTTGTTTAGCCGGCAATTTTTTTTTTATATTCAGCTGTCAGCAGGGAAGTCCGCTGACAGCTGATGGCCCATCAGTTGTTAAGGACGAGGCGGCCGGCTTCCAGTCCCCCTCCTTAGCAACCAGCTATATAGCTGGTTGCTAAGGAGTGTATACAGTGCAGCTACACCTGCTGTGCTGCTTCAGTGAGAGAGGTAGCTCAGTGCCAGAGCAAAGTCTCCTCAACTGCTCCATACGCCCGCCTCCCTCCTCACCTGCTCCGCCTGACAGGTTTTCTCCTTCCTGATCTGACAGCAGCCCCAGTGAGCCCACATCTGCTGCTTCAGTAGCTCAGTGCCTGGGCAAGTCTTTTCCGACCACTCAGCTCTCTAAAGTGCTCCGCCTGCCCGAATCTCTCCTTCAGCATTTCGCCCGACCAGATCTCTCCTTCAGCGTTTCGCCCGCCCAGCTCTCTCCTCCAGCGCTCCGCCTGGCTCTCTCCTCCAGCGCTCCACCTGCCCGGCTCTCTCCTCCAGCGCTCCACCCACCCGACTCTCTCCTCCAGCGCTCCGCCCACCTCTCACCTTCAGCGCTCTGCCCACCCGGATCTCTCCTTCAGAGCCTCGCACACCCGGCCCTTTCCTTCTAAACCCTGGACTTCTCACCCTGGCGTGCCCAGTACTGGGGAGGAGCAGTTCAGCCTGGGGGCGGTAATGTGATGCGATCTACCTGTCACCTGGTCGTGATCGACGGGTTGCTGACCCACGCTGTAGATGCAGTCTTGGTTTGGAATAGGTGCAGTATGGATTAGGTACACTTGGTGTTCTGCTCTCAGTTGCTCAGTCCCTGCTAGCAGTATCAGCAATTGAAGAATAGCCCTCTCACCAGTTCCCAATGTGTCTGTATGCAAATTGAACAGACTGGATGTTATGTTTTCAGAGACAAATGTATGTATTTGACTTCTTCAAAGTTCTGAAAAGTTTACAAAGCCATAACTCCTATATCGTACACTACACATATAAACAACTTTCAGCAAAAGCCTGGTTGCGCAAAGACAAGATGTTAAAGAGTCTAAATGTGCAAACTTTATGATTGCATATGGGAGAGTTTTAATAAATTGTTGTTTTTTTCTTTTTTTATGTTGGTACTGGTTCTGCTAGGCGTAAAGAATCAATGTTTTGTCAGTGAGCATAGCAGAGCAACAGCTGCGACCATTCGTTTTGCATTCAGCTTCACAAGTCACAACCCAGTGTGTATTCTGATCACCCGAATCCTATTGATGCGAATTCTACTTAGTTAAGATGCAGCAGCTAACCTATTTCATCCAACTGAATAGGTTCACAGGGTGGCAACTCATCTCTAAAGTACAAAGTTAAGTCAATCTCCATCATATCTACTGTCACTCAAGTAACTGCGCTATTCCCCAGTCAGCTACATAAAATTGATTCAGGTGCGTGGAGGGTGGGGGAGAAGGCAGAGTAGCTGGGCCAGCGCAGAGTATTCCCAGAGGTGGAAACAGCTATGACGTGCCGGGAGGGAGGGGACTGTGCTGGGGAATCAGCTCTCCTAAAGTACCGTATAAACTCGAGTATAAGTCGAAATTTTCAGCACATTTTTTTGTGCTGAAAGTGCCCCCTCGACTTATATTCGAGTCAAGCACTTTTCTGCAGCAAAAAATTTCATTTTCCGAACCGACTTTGGGGCCCCGTATCTCAGGGCCACTTGGTGCTAGAAACCCCAAATTTGGTGTGCAAACCCAATGGAACTGGTACCACAACATATCCAAAGCTGAAGTTCCTAGCACTAAGTGGCCCCAAGATACGGGGCCCCAAAATCGGTTCGGAAAATGTCATTCTCTGCTGCAGAAAAGTGCTTGACATTTTCTGAACTGAATTTTGGGGCCCTGTATCTCGGGGCCACTTGGTGCTAGAAACACCAGCTTTGGAAATTTTATGGTGCTAGTTCCACTGGGTATGCACACCAAATTTGGGGTTCTTAGCACTAAGTGGCCCCGAGATATGGGGCCCCAAATTTGGTCAACTCTGTCCATCTGCAGCAATGTCATTTCGGGACCCTTTGGGTTCAGAGACCCCAAATTTTGGCTGCAGCTAGGGGGCATCTAGGAACCCTTAACTACAGAGTTTGAAGTTCAGGGGACCTATGGCTGCAAATGGGCACAGTGATGCTGCAAATGGGCATTGTTGACCCTCTTTTCCACTTACAGTAGCTGTGCATTTCTCACCCTCGTCTTATACTCGGGTCAATACGTTTTCCCATTTTTTTGTGGTAAATTAGGGCCTCGACTTATACTCGGAACGACTTATACTCGAGTATATACGGTAGTCACATATTCTATTAAGTTGAAAGGCACATTGCAAGTGAATGAAAAACACTTAGCCTCAGTTCACACTAGGTGCGGTGCGAATTCACAGTGAAAATCGCAACGTGTTCATGCAATCTGATTGCAGAGTGTACATTAAAGTGGTAGTAAAGCCCGCTTTCTTATTTTTACCTACAGGTAAGCTTATAATATGGCTTACCTGTAGGTAAAATGAATGTCTCCTAAAAGCGCACCATTTAGGAGATATTTACCAGCCACTGACATCACCGGCGCATGTGCTCTGGTATGCCGGGCCTTCAGAGCGTCTTGCTGGAACCGAGAAAACCCAGAGTAAGATGACAGCCCTCTCAGCAGTGACCGGGCTTCATTCTAAGGTAAATATTTCATAATGCGCTAGCATGTGATGCATACTAGCACATTATGACATTGTCTTAGGCCTCATGTACATTGCTGCTGCTGCTAAACGGACGTTTAGGAGCAGTTGGGCATTTTTTTCAACTGCTCTTGAACTCTCCTCTATGTTATCTCATCAGTACATGTACACAGCGTCGTTTATAGTCCTTTCCAGGCAGTTGAGTTTAGAGGCCTTTTTTGGAAAGCAAAAAAGAGTTCAGACGCTGAGTTTAGAGGCATTTCAAGCACCAAACGATTCTAGACGCAGTAACTCGCGTTTAGCCGCATTTCGTTTACAGCTGTTTTTTATTTTTGCCTATTTTAAAAAAAACGCAAATGTGGCAAAACGCCGCTAAATGCGGCATTTTTAAACGCGGCAAAATGGACGTTTTAAACTTGGGTTACTATCTGTCAAGTTAAATCGTTCAGGAGAGGTTGGAAAAATGTTCTGTGTACATTAAGCCCAACAGGTTTTTTTTTTTTTTTGCAACGGTTTACTACCGCTTTAAGCGAATGACACCCTGAAATCGGTTTTTAAAACAGTGTGATTTGAAGAATGCAACCTGATTCTGGTACAGACGAAAACGTGTCCTGCACAAGTTTGGTGCGAATGTGGTGCGATGAAAATCCATGGCTTAAATCGCACCCCAGAAACACTGCATGTAACTCACACGGGAATGTGCTGCGATACCTGTGCGAATTACAAGGGGTGTCCTGCACCGCATCAGTGTGAACCCGGGCTTAAAACCACTTCCCTACCGGGCCATAGTAAAATGACGTCCCTGACTTTGTGAGGGGATATCTGAATGATGCCTGTAGCTCTGAGTAATTTTCTAGCAATAAAATGATGATTTTTACATGTAGGAGAGAAGTGCCAGAATAGGCCCGGTATGGGGGGAATAGCACTGCAAGGAACCATTTAGACTACTTGTTTTTTTTTAATGCTTTTCCCATTTGCACTGCAGAATGGCTTAGAGGCCCAGCATGACCGGGTCTCCTGCTCCAAACAATTCACCCATATAACCACAGTAAGTTTGCTATCATTATCAAAAGTCATTACAACATAAGATCTAGTCTTAGAGGAATAAGGAGGAATATAAGCCTTGTGAACAGATCATGTAAATGTTCAGACAGAGTTTGAACCACTCTCCCATGCCATCGGGGGCCAGTAGAAATAATCGTCCGACACCGGATGACGATGATAGAGATTTCCGGTGACCAGATGGTCACCAGTCATCTCTATGACCGTCGGAGGCCCCGGGCGTGACGTCATAACGTTGCGCTCGGGTTCCCGGCTGTAAACAAAGCCGTGATCGCAGCTGTCAGCATGAGATCGGTGAATTTTTTTCTCGATCTCATGCTTTCCAGCCTGGAGGAGAGATGTGGGGGTCTTATTGACCCCGCATCTCTCCATAAAGAGGACTTGTCACAATAGATTCCTATTACAAGGGATGTTTACATTCCTTGTAATAGGAATAAAAGTGATCAAAATAAAAATGGAAAAAAAGTGTAAAAATAAAAAAAATTAAGTAAAATAAAAAAAAAAATTAAAAAATGTAAAACGCCCCTGTCCCCGGTAGCTTGCGCTCAGAAGTGAACGCACACGCAAGTCCCACCCACATATGTAAACGCCGTTCAAACCACACATGTGAGGTATCGCCGCATGCGTTAGAGCGTGTGCAACAATTCTAGCCCTAGACCTCCTCTGTAACTCTAAACTGGTAACCTGAAAAAATTTCCAAAGCGTCGCCTATGGAGATTTTTAAGTACCGAAGTTTGGCGCCATTCCATGAGCATAATTTTAAAGCATGACATGTTAGGTATCGATTTACTCGGCGTAACATCATCTTTCACATTATACAAAGAAAATTGGGCTAACTTTACTGTTTTGTTATTTTTTAATTCATGAAACCGTTTTTTATCCAAAAAAAAAAAAAAGGCGTTTGAAGAATTATTGCGCAAATACCGTGCAAGATAAAAATTTGCAATGAACGCCATTTTATTCCCTAGGGTGTCTGCTAAAAAAACATACCTGTATATAATCTTTGGGGGTTCTGAGTAATTTTCTAGCAATAAAATGATGATTTTTACATGTAGGAGAGAAGTGCCAGAATAGGCCCGGTATGGAGGGAATAGCACTGCAAGGAAGCATTTAGAATACTTGTTTTTTTGTATGCTTTTCCCATTTGCACTGCAGAATGGCTTAGAGGCCCAGCATGACCGGGTCTCCTGCTCCAAACAACTCACCCATATAACCACAGTAAGTTTGCTATCATTATCAAAAGTCATTACAACATAAGATCTAGCCTTATAGAGGAATAAGGAGGACGATAAGCCTTGTGAACAGATCATGTAAATGTTCAGACAGATAGAGTTTGAACCACGTTTTAAATGATCTATCATCTTAAATACAAGGACCTAGGTAGAAGCATCACTCATACTGGGATGTGATATTTTAAAAAGAAACTAAAAAATAAACATAGATAGTTTCTAATACTATAAAGTGGTTAGATTTCTAAAGAAAACCTATTTGCAAGGTTGCCACTTGCAGCACATGCTGGGAGAATATCTAAGATGAGTAAGATCTGTATGGAGCTCGTCATAATTCACTAGGAGGACACAAAGCCAGAACAAGGTATAAGATGCATTGCACGATACAGATAGCAGCATTTGAGGATTTTCTCTGCTTGCTTAGCATCTTCTTGGTAGCAGTAAGACGCAGGCTGGTGACAAATGGGCCTAATTTTTGACAGATTTTTTTGAGAACAGGAGTTTCCCTTTAAATTAGTACTTAAGAAAGAATATTCCCCTCTTTGAAGTGCTGTAATCCGATTGCTATAGTGATTCCCCAGCGGGAACATCCTGAGGGCGCTTTTATTTTTTCCTACACTTTCTTCAGCATCCCCAGCTGGGTCCCAGCTTTCCAGAACACTGATGGGGCCCTGGCCTGCTGTGGAAGTTGGATCAAGTTAAAGAGAGTCAGGAAAATAAGACATTTTACTTCGGCATAAACAGAAAAAAAAAAAAAAAAAAAAAAGGAACATATGGTATAACAAAAGTCAAAGATTTAAAAAATAGACGATTTCTAAACTTTACAAAGTCCACTAATTTTTCATGATTTACATTTCTTATTATGAAGTTGTGTACACTTTACCATTTTGCACAGGAACTAGTTAAAACAAATCACATAGTATTTGCCATTGGCCACCCTTTGCGGCTATGAGTTTCAATTCTTCAAGGTTGTGTGTCGATGGGATTGTTTGATCATTCTTCCAGAAACGCATTTGTGAGGTCAGGCACTGATGTTGGATGAGAAGGCCTGGCTCGCAGTCTTCACTCTAATTCATCCCAAAGGTGTTCTATCAGGTTTAGGTCAGGACTGTGCAGGCCAGTCAATTTCCTCCACCCCAGACTCGCTCATCCATGTCTTTATGGACCTTGCTTTGTGCACTGGTGTGCAGTCATGCTGGAACAGGAAGGGGCTATCCGAAAACTGTTCCCAGAAAGTTGGGAGCATGAAATTGCCCAAAATGCCTTTGGTATGGTGACGTCTTAAGAGTTCCCTTCACTGGAACTAAGGGTCCAAGCCCAACCCCTAAAAAACAACTTGACACCATAATTCCCCCCTCTACCAAATGATTTGGACCAGTGCACAAAGCAAGGCTCATAAAGACATGGATGTGTGAGTTGGTGGTGGAGGTACATGAATGGCCTGCACAGAGTGCTGACCTCAACACCTTTGGGATGAATTAGAGCAGAGACTGTGAGGCAGGCCTTCTCGTCCAACATCCGTGCCTGACCTCACAAATGCGCTTCTGGAAGAATGGTCAAACATTCCCATAGACACACCCCTAAACCTTGTGGGCAGCCTTCCCAGAAGAGTTGAAGCTGTTATAGCTGCAAAGGGTGGGCCAACTCAATATTGAACCCTACGGACTAAGATTGGGATGCCATTACATTGCATGTGTGTTTAAAGGCAGGCACCCCAAAACTTTTGACACTATAGTGTATACATATTGTATCTAAACAATTGTACTGTGGTCTTTGGTGTAAAGCTGACTGCCTGGTATACTGAGCTTATGGCTTCAGTACTTTCTGAACCACTAAGGTGGAACAAGCATGTAGGCAAAATGAAAAGGAGAAAAAAAAATCAGAAATACTTAGTTGCATATATGTTCTTGAAGAGTACCTGAAACTATAAAAGACAGTATGTCAGGATGTCAGCCAGTCAAATAGCATTTTAAGAAGGAGAGTTCAGCAATGAGAGTCTGTCATGACAGAATTCCTTCATTGCAAAACTGCCAAAAATGAGATAAAAATGAATAACCCATTAAAGGAAACAATAATAAAACCAGCTTCAGGTTATACTGCTATCTACAGTAGGATTGTACTGTATACTGAAAAAAAGAGAAGGAGAACTAGGAGGAAGTCTGCTCATAATGAGGGTCCCGGCAAGCGGCTGAGGGGCAAACCCTCAAAGGGGACAACAGGTGCAGGGAAATGGACAGGCATGTCGCAGACCGGGGCGACCCAAAGAGTAGGGTCATAAGGAGATAAAGAACTCACTGGTATCTGGATCAATGGATTGGTGGTAGGGAATCCAACCAGCCTCCCTCGGTGAATGGAAGAAGCGTGTTGTCTCTCAATCCTGGACCCAAAGCCACGCTGGAAATAGCACGCTATAGCGGATATTGCGGGTCCTCATCGCCGCTTTCACTGAGTTGAACAATTTGTGTAGCTTTTGCGTCTCAACGGAGTAGTCCGGGAAGATCATCAGTTTGTTGTTTTGGAAGTGCAATTCACCCAGCAGCCTGGAGGCACGGAGAATTTTGTCCCGATAGTTCAGCATGTGGAAGATGAAGGTTCTCAGGGGAGCTCCTGATGGGACAAGCTTAGGTGGGGCGCAGTGGGCCCTCTCCACGGTGAAGGGGGGGGGGGGGGGGGGGAATGGGCATCAGGGAGGAGGGTGCGCAGAATGCCTTCCACGAAGCTTGTTGGGTTCCCCCCCTCAGCTCCCTCAGGCAGGCCAATTATACGAAGGTTGTTCCTTCAGTTCCTGTTCTCGGTGTCCTCTGCCCTGTACTCGAGGGCCTTCACCTTGGTCTGGAGAGTGCGGAGGGCCACCGATTGTTCCAGGACCTCATCCTCTGTCTGACCCGATCCGCTGCTCTGTCTCCGTCACTGTGGAGTGGAGCTTGTCCGTGTCTTGGCGTATGAGGCCTGCGTCCAGTTCCACTGACTCGATCTTGGCAGTAAGTGTAGATTGGCACGTAGTAATTGCCGCCATCACCTCTGCTAGCCAAAGAAGCCTTGAGTCAGCCGGTTCCATGGTGTTTGTCTGGGAGGCCATGTGGGAGCAGCGCCTGGATCGTGTCTCCACGTGCGTGCAAGGAGATGGCGGTGGAACCTCGGCGATTGGGGGATTTTTAAGCCTTTTCCCCTTACCAGACTGCGCACCCGAGGATCTGCGCCTCATCCAGGTGTCATCAGGGCTGAAATTAGGGGGTTATCTCCCGTGAATAAGGATATTTTCCAGAAAGCCAGCGGAGCTCGTGGAGAATGCAGCCACTCACATTTTGGAAACTCCCCGGTCATATATTATTTAAAGTAAGGGAGAAACATTCAGAACAAAGATTTTCGATGCAGATGGGTTTAAATGGCACAAATTAACAAAATACAAGCAATTTGGTCAATTTCTATTAAACTCCCTGGATTTAGGCATGTAAATGCATAAATAGATGTCTTGTTTTTGAAATATGGACAAAGCTGTAACACATAGATGTGAATTAGCCACAATACAATGCGTATGGTTTCTAATCGAGATGCATTTTCAGGCCCTAAAATGTAAGTGTTTTAGGAAATTAGACACGTCAGCGGGCCCCTTATAGGGCGATTCCCTAAACAACATATTTAGGGTAAACACTTTCCTAAAGTATATCTATGGTCACAATTTTGCAAAAAAAATGATGAAGAAAACAGAAGAAGAAAACAGAAGGAAGAAGAGAAGAAGGAAGAAAGAAGAAAGAACAAAGAAGATTGATTTTTTTTATACATTTATGGTAAATTGTGTTTCAATTATTTCTAGCCTACTCCTAATGATCTGAACGATCTTGAAGTTGGTAAGCTTACTTTGTGAAGACCCCCACACACTTCCTTCCTTGAATTCTGTGACACTATGCCTTGTGAGTAGGCACTGCTGTGTCACACATTTCACAGAGCCTGCCTTCTGATCTACAGAGGAGCTGAGAGGAGGCGGAGTCGGTACAGGAATCACTGTTTGCAGGCAGCAAGCCTCTATCATATTGTCAAATATACAAGGGCGTAACTACCACCATAGCGACCCATGCGGGCGCTATGGGGCCCGCAGCCGAGTGGGGCCCAGTGAGGATAAGAGCACCGCCGGCACAGTCTCCCAGACAGGGGAAGAGAGAGGAAAGGAAGAGGCGAGCTGTCTGTAGCAGCAGAGAGCTGAATTGCCCGATGAAACAGTTTTTATTAGAACTTCCAGTGTTCCCGGAGCTCACGTCACAAAGCTCCACCTTTTGGCCCGGTGCCTTTGATAGACAGAACGCCGATTCAATGCGGGACATGTGACGTCATCAAAGGCGTCGGGCCAAGAGGTGGGGCTATGTGACGATGAGCCCCGCGAAGACGGGAAATTCAAATGAAAGCTATTACAGCGGGCAATCCCGCTCTCTGCTGATCCGGGTGGCTTGCCTCTTCCTCTGCATAGGTGGGGCTGTATGTGGCACAGGCAGACCAGGCTGTATTGGGCACAGGTCACGCTGTATGGGGCACAGGTCACGCTGTATTGGGCACAGGCCACGCTGCATTGGGCACAGGTCACGCTGCATTGACACTAGGGCAGCTGTGGGGGGGGCTGTTTGCAGGGGTGCCCCATACAACATTTTGCTATTGGGCCCTGCTATTTCTAGTTACGCCCCTGCAAATATAACTAATGTTTGTATAGCTATTGCAATGCCGGCCTGACATCACCCCGCCTCTCTACCTTGTCCAATCAGAGAATGTTTTACATTCATTCAGAAGGTGGAAAAAAAATTTCCGAATGGTGGCAATGCTGAGCAGTTGACCTCTTATATTCACAATGTATCAGGCCATCAACTGGAACTGGAAGCAAGTGGAGATCACCGACGAAGTGGTGTCTACTTCAGGGATTTCCAGCTTCCAATGTGGCATCGGCCACATCTGTCACTTACATAGTTATATTGGTCCAAGCTGGATGAATGTAAATATGTGTAACATGCTGATGCCTGGAATTATTCTTCAAAGATGTTGCCTATTTGGCTGATATAGGAAACCGCTAAACCTTTTTCACCAACATTAGAAAATGAATAGATAATTATAAACACATTTTACTACTAGAAGCCAAAAATGCAGTGATAGGGATTACCTCATTATGAAGGGGATGAAAGGTGCCATGCTAAGGGCTGAGTAGGTGCCATCCATGGGAGAAGGGTACAGCTTACTCAGGATAAGCAGCAGAAGGTACAGGCTAGGGTGCAGCTTTGACTCTCCTGTGGGACTAAAACATGACAAAAAAAGATTATTTAAATTAATGTTAAATTATAGATAGACACACAGAAAGAAAACAATATATACATTATTCGGACCACTCAAAACTCATAAACCCTTTATCAGTGGTTAATGGTGGCCAATCCCCATTTATGGAGACTTCACTAGTGAGGTTTCCATGAAAACATTACAGCTCTGCCGCTCTAACCAAGTAGTTTTACCCTTACTGATACATCTATAATATAATACCTAAAAAGAGAAATGCTAGCGATAACAAAATAAATCAATTAATTCCCCCATTCACGCTGCTTAAGAATCTACACTGCCCACTATTGCAATCAAACAGCTGAACATCTCAAGTACGAAACCTCTCAGAGGTCACCACTATAATAGGGCGTACACACGGTCGGACTTTGTTCGGACATTCCGACAACAAAATCCTAGGATTTTTTCCGACGGATGTTGGCTCAAACTTGTTTTGTCTACACACGGTCGGAAAATCCGATGGAAAATGTCCGATGGAGCCCACACACGGTCGGAATTTCCGACAACACGCTCCGATCGGACATTTTCCATCGGAAAATCTGACCGTGTGTACGGGGCATAAGTCCTACAACATTGCACTTACAAAACGCATACTAGTGATTCATTCTTTGAAGAGTGTCAGATTAACCCAGGTGTGGAAAATCTGGACAAATTTTAAAAAAGCAGTATTACAATACTCTAGGGACTTACATTTGATTACCCAAGGTTTTCTTTTAGAGATCTATCAATATAAATTGTTTTGAATTTGTATGTACATCTCAATGGCAATGCATCGTGTAGTTGATATTCTTTTGTGGGATTTATTTTTGTTATGTCTTGTGCTCATATAACTTAATGTACATTCAATAAAAATCTACTGGAAAAAAACAAAACAAAACAAAAAAACAGCTGAATACCCAAATAGTGACTGCATCTTTGCCACAATTTTTCACTGGGCTCCTTCATTTTAGAAACTGACTGTTGGTAAGTCAGGTGGTGCTGACAAAACCACCCACGGATCAAATTTACAGCAGATTCAGCATTAGGGATGCGTTTGAATCCTAGTCCAAACCCTCCTGAGACGGCCGGCAGGAAGCTGTGATCTTAAGAGCTGGTTAACACTGAGGCAGCACGACTGCCTCAGGCGACCTGCACACGACAGCAGCGGCGACTTGCAAAACGACTTCTATATAGAAGTCAATGCAAGTCACCCCCAAAGTCGTACAGGAACCTTTTTCTAAGTCGGAGCAACTTGTGTCGCTCCTATTAGAAAGGTTCCATTATACAGAACGGAACGCGACTTGTCAGGTGGCTAAGTCACCTGACAAGTCGCCCCAGTGTGAACCGGCTCTTACTGTCTCAATTATAAATCATAAGCGGCTGAGGAATTCAGCCAACAGCCGCACTCTACAAGGGAAAAGTACAGCTGTGGGGCATGGAATGCCTCTGCCGCTGATGAATTGCACCGCACAGGTGACAGATTCTTGGTGGGCTTACTTACCTGGGTTCGGACTAGGATCCAAAACATGTCCAAACTCATCCTTATTCAGCAGGAATCAGACGAAATTCACGCTTTGTAAGGCCAGCTTAAAACTCCCTTATAATGTTATTAATGTTAATGTATAATAAATATGTAAAGTTCTGCGTAAATTGACAGCGCTAAGTACCTGTAAAAGGAATATTGCCCATTATAGTTGAGCAGACCTGATAACTCAGGTGCAAGGATCTAGTTGCTAGAGTCCTTGAGATCTACACCGATCAGCTATAACTTTATGACCACCCACCCGATATGGAGTAGGTCTCTCTTTTGCCACCATAACAGCCCATACCCTTTGAGGCATGGACTCCACTGGACCTCTGAAGGTATGCTGTGGTATCTGCCACTAAGCCATCAGTAGCAGGTCCTTTAAATCCTGTAGGTTGCGAGGTAGGCCCCCTATGGATCCGACTTGTTTATCCAGCACATCCCACAGATGCTTGTTTGGATTGAGATCTGTAGAATTTGGAGGCCAGGTCAATACCCTGAACTCATTCTTGTGTTCCTCAAACCATTCTTAAACACTTTTTGCAGTGGAGCAGGGCACATTATCCTGCTGAAAGAGGCCACTGCCATTAGGGAATACCATTTCAATGAAGGGGTGTTCTTGGCCAGCAACAATGTTTAGGTCAAGTAACATCCACATGAATGGTAGGACCCAAGGTTTTTGAGCAGAACATTACTCAAAGCATCACACTGCCTCTACCGGCTTGCCTTCTTCACATACTGTGAAGAAGTCATCCTGGTGCCGTCCCCTCCACGAGTAAGCGTTCCACATGCACTGGGCCATCCACATGATGTAAAAGAAAACGTGATTCATCAGACCAGGCCACCTTCTTCCATTGCTCCGTTGTCCAATTCTGATGCTCACAAGCCCGTTGTAGGCACTTTTGGCTGTGGACACAGGCCAGCATGGGCACCCTGACCGTCCTGTGGCTACACAACCATGAAAGTAACTGCATCTGAAAGCACTGGGGCCATTGGTTTGAATCCCACCTACGACCCTACCTGCCTTGAGTTTACATGTTCTCCCTGTGCCTGTGTGGGTTTATTCCAGGTACACCTGTTTCCTCCCACACTCCAAAAACATGCTGGTCGGTTAACTGGTCCCTGTCTAATTTGACCATAGTATACAGCACATCCGGAAAGTATTCACAGCGCTCCAGTTTCTCCACATTTTGTTATGTACAGCCTTATTCCAAAATGGATTAAAGTCATTATTTTCCTCAAAATTTTACAAACAATACCCCATAATGACAACATGAAAGAAGTTTTTTATTTTTAATAAATTTGTTTAAATTTCAAATGAAAAAAATTACATGTACATAAGTATTCACAGCCTTTGCCATGACACTCAAAATTGAGCTCAGGTGCATCCTGTTTCCTCTGATCATCCTTTAGATGAATCTACAACTTGATTGGAGTCCACCTGTGGTAAATTCAGTTGACTGGACATAATTTGGAAAGGCACACACCTGTCTATATAAGGTCCCACAGTTAACAGTGCATGTCAGAGCACAAACCAAGCAATGAAATTCAAGGAATTGTCTGTAGACCTCTGAGACAGGATTGTATCGAGGCACAGATCTGGGGAAAGGTACAGAAGAATTTCTGCAGCATAGAAGGTCCCAATGAGCACAGTGGCCTCCATCATCCATAAATGGAAGAAGTTTGGAACCACCAGGACTTTTCCTAGAGCAGGCTGCCCGGCTAAACTGAGCGATCACAGAAGGGCCTTAGTCAGGGAGGTGACCAAGGACCTGAAGGTCACTCTGACAGAGTTCCAGAGTTTCCCTGTGGAGAAAGGAGAACCTTCCAGAAGAACAACCATCTCTACAGCACTCCACCAATCAGACCTGTATGGTAGAGTGGTCAGACGGAAGCCACCACTCAGTAAAAGGCACATGACAGCCCGCCTGGAGTTTTCCAAGACACTTGAAGGACTCCCAGACCACAAGAAACAAAATTCTCTGGTCTGATGAAACAAAGATTGAACTCTTTGGCCTGAATGGCAAGCGTCATGTCTGAAGGAATTCAGGCACCGCTCATCACCTGGCCAATACCATCCCTACAGGGAAGAATGTTGTTGGCAGCATCATGCTGTGGGGATGTTTTTCAGCGGGTACAACTGGGAGACTAGTCAGGATCAAGGGAAAGATGAATGCAGCAATGTACAGAGACATCCTTGATGAAAACCTGCTCCAGAGCGCTCTGGACCTCAAACTGGGGGAAGGTTCATCTTCCAACAGGACAATGACCCTAAGCACACAGCCAAGATAACAAAGGAGTGGCTATGGGCCAACTCTGTGATTGTCCTTGAGTGGCCCAGCCAGAGCCCAGACTTGAACCCGATTGAACATCTCTGGAGAGATCTGAAAATGGCTGTGCACCGATGCTTCCCAACCAACCTGATGGAGCTTGAGAGGTTCTGCAAAGAAGAATGGGAGAAATTTCCCAAAAATAGGTGTGCCAAGCTTGTAGCATCATACTCAAAAAGACTTGAGGCTGTAATTGGTGCCAAAGGTGCCTCAACAAAGTACTGAGCAAAGGCTGTGAATACTTATGTACATGGGATTTCTTTCATTTTTTAATTTTAATAAATTTGCAAAGATTTCAAACTTCTTTCATCCTGTCATTATGGGGTATTGCTTGTAAAATTTTGAGGAAATTAATGAACTTAATCCATTTTAGAATAAGGCTGTAACATAACAAAATGTGGAAAAAGTGAAGCGCTGTGAATACTTTCCTGATGCACTGTATGTATGTATGTATGTATGTATGCATTTGAGATAGAGGCCTTAGATTGGAAGTTATTTGAGAGCAGGAACTGATGTCAATGTACAATATATGTAAAGTGCTGCGTAAACTGTCGGTGCTATATAAATACCTGAAAAAGAAATAAAAAATAAGGAGAATGGCCACCCACGGCATGTTAATATTGAAGCAGAGTTCGGCCTGAAAAAAAATAAAAATTTAAGTCAGCAGCTAAAAATACTGTAGCTGCTGACTTTTAAAATAAGGACACTTACGATGTCCTCACCTGAAGCCGACCCGCCCCTCAACTCCGGGTGGAGGCACTGGCATCTTCACTAAGGGAAACAGGAAGTGAAGCCTTGCGTCTTCACAGCCTGGTTCCCTACTGCGCATGCGTGAATCGCATGTTCTGAGTGGTCCCTGCTGTCTTTTGGGACCTGTGTGTCTCCCAGAAGACAGCGGGGGGAGGGGGGGGGGGGGCGGAGGAGGGGCCGGACATGGCGTAGATTGCCGCGGATACTGCAGCGATCTTTTGCTGGGAGTGAGAGCAAATACCTGGATTAGACAGGAATCTGCTCCCCCCCTGGAAGGTGCCAAATGTGTGACACCGGAGGGGGGAGGAACCGAATCAGCGGAAGTTCCATTTCTGGGTGGAACTCCGCTTTAACACCTTCCCACTCACCCTTGCATTAATTTAAAAAGTTGTGAAAGGCAGCGGTGAGGGGTGGGAAATACTGTCTAATCATGTAACCACTGTAATTGTCTGTCACAGTGGTCCCATGATCGGGAGCTGGTCCTGCTGGCAACCAATCACTAGCGGAAACCAGGAGCTGTCATTGACAGCTCAGTCTCCATGCTGGGAGCATGCTCTCAGCACAGAATATTGGCCTCCTAGTGACACATATATATATATATATATATATATATATACAGCCTGTAGCTGTTAAAGCCCACCCATTTACTACTATATATACGTGTTAGGTGATCGTAAAGATGTTAATTTCCTCTTTTAGTTTGTAAGCCTAAATGAGCAGGGCCCACTAATCCCTCTTGTATTGTTCTGTATTGTAACTGTACTCTCCCTCTGATGGCACTATATAAATCTTGTATCATAATAAAAATAATCTTCTTCTGCAAGCTACCCATATTTGTATGGTCTTCAACAAGGTTACTTTAACCCCTTCATGCCAACCGTACGCAAATATGCAGCCTCGGCTTGAAGGGGTTGTACCGGTACTGCTTTTTAGAGCCAGGGGTTGGCTTTCTTGGGATAACGACTGATGTGGCTAGCATGTCCCCAGATCCCTCTATAAAGAGTACCTGTCACTGACTATTACTGTCACAAGGGATGTTTACATTCCTTGTGAAGCAATAAAAATGATCAGAATTTTCTTTAAAGAGACAGTGTAAAAAAAAAATTAAAAGCGCCCCATCCCTCCGTGCTCGCGCAGAAGTGACGCCTACGCAAGTCGCGCCCGCAAGTGTAAACGGTGTTTAAACCACACATGTGAGGTTTTGCTGCGATCATTAGAGCGAGAGCAATAATTCTAGCTCTAGACCTTCCCTGTAACTCTAAACTGGTAACCTGTAGACATTTTTAAAGTGTAGCCTATGGAGATTTTTAAGTATCGTAGTTTGTCGCCATTCCATGAGTGTGTGCAATTTCAAAGCATGACATGTTAGGTATCTTTTTACTCGGTAAAACATCATCTTTCACATTATACAAAAAAATTGGGCTAACTTTACTAATTTGTTTTTTTTTCATTCAGGAAAGTGTCTTTTTTCCATACAAATTCCGTTTTGAAAGACCGCTGTGCAAATACGGTGTGACATAAAATATTTCAACGGTCGCCAATTTATTCTCTATGGTCTCTACTAAAAATATATATAGTGTTTGAGGGTTCTATGTAATTTTCTAGCAAAAAATACGGATTTTAACTTGTAAGCAACAAATGTCAGAAAAAGGCTTAGGCATGAATGTTAAAGCAGTATTAAACCCAAAACCAAACATTTATTGTATTGCAGCTTACCAATTCTTATATGTGATGGCTGCATTTGTTTTCTTTTTTCAGGCTCTCTATCTATTTTTATCTGGTGAGTCAGCTGTGTTTTAAAAGAACAAGCCTGCCTACATATGTATCGGTTTATAGGGATGAGACAAACTATTGAACACTGACAGGGGTGCTTACAATGATCAGTTTTTATTTATGTAAAACCTTTATCCCAAAAGAAAAAAAACCTGTTGTAACTGATTATAAAGTGTGAGCTGGAGTTGGCTTCAATTTGTTAGTGTATTTAAATCTGCAAGTACAGGGGTGTCAAACTCGAATTCGTCACGGCCGCATCAGCATTATGGTTGCCCTCAAAGGGCTAGTTGTATCTAGTATGTGCTATGTACAGAGTGTGTCCAGGGGTGTGTTACGTACAGAGTGCAGAGTTCAAGAGTGTGTAGATTACAGAGTGCGGGGTTCAGGAGTGTGTAGATTACAGAGTGCGGGGTTCAGGAGTGTGTAGATTACAGAGTGCGGGGTTCAGGAGTGTGTAGATTACAGAGTGCGGGGTTCAGGAGTTTGTTACTTACAGAGTGCAGGGTTCAGGAGTTCGTTACTTACAGAGTGCAGGGTTCAGGAGTGTGTTACATACAGAGTGCAGGGTTCAGGAGTGTTTTACATACAGAGTGCAGGGTTCAGGAGTGTGTTACATACAGAGTGCAGAGTTCAGGAGTGTGTTACATACAGAGTGCAGGGTTCAGGAGTGTGTTACATACAGAGTGCAGAGTTCAGGAGTGGGTTACATACAGAATGTAGAGTTCAGGAGTGTGTTACTTACAGAGTGCAGCGTTCAGGGGTGCACTATGTACAGAGTATAGTTCCAGGGGTGCCCTATGTACAGAGTTCAGGTGTGCGCTACATACAGAGTTTAGGGGTGCACAATATACAGAGTGTAGAGTTCAGGAGTGTGTTACATACTGAGTGCAGAGTTCATGGGTACGCTGTGTACAGAGTGCAGCGTTTACGAATGTGCGATGAAAAATGTGCAACCCAAATCCCCCACACCGCTCCCCCAAAGCTTCCCCACATCTCTACTCTCTCCTAACTGGCCCGGCTCTAGTAATCTACCATTGTATTCGGCTCTACTACCTCCCTGTATAGGTGGCTGTATTACCCATGTATTCAGCTCTAGTACCTCCCTGTATAGGTGGCTGTATTACCCATGTATTCAGCTCTAGTACCTCCCTGTATAGACAGTTCTGCCTCACCTTGCAGGGAGATTGTTCTCTCTCAGATTCTGGAGATCTGTCCCTGCCGTAAGTACATGCAGGAATAGGTTAGATCCGGGAACCTTTGGGAGCAAAGCTGTCCCTTATAAACACAGAAGTCTTCTGTGTTTATAAGTGACAGCGGGGAGTGGGAGCGGAGGGTGAGACCTATACTGTACAATCTGGCTGCAAAACTTGGTGTGAGGGTTTCCGGAGCCGATGCAAGTGCCTGGCGGTCGCGATGACCGCCGGGCTCCCACGATCGCTCATTACACACTGAGATCCCGGTTCTCTGAGGGGAGAAGAGACTGATCGTGTGTTCATACAAAGTATTAACAGCGATCTGTTATCTCCCCTACACAGTCCCATCCCCCCTTCAGTTAAAACACAGAGAGGGAACACAGTTAACCCCTTGATCGCCCCCTAGTGTTAATCCCTTCCCTGCCAGTGACATTTTTACAGCACTGATCGCTGCATAAATGCCAACGGACCCAAAAATGTGTCAAAAGTGTCCGATGTGTCCGCCATAATGTCGCAGTCCCGATAAAAATCGCACATCGCCGCCATTACTAGTTAAAAAAATAAATAATAAAAATGCTATAAATCTATCCAATATTTTGTAGACGCTATAACTTTTGCGCAAACCAATCAATATACGCCTTGTAGAAGAATACAAATCGGCCTAAACTGAGAAAAAATTTGCTTTTTAAAGAAAAAAAAATGTGAATATTTATTATAGCAAAAAGTACAAAATATTGTGTTTTTTTCAAAATTGTCACAATTATTTTGTTCATAGCGCAAAAAATAAAAACCGCAGAGATGATCAAATACCACCAAAAGAAAGCTCTATTTGTGGGAAAAAAAGGACGTCATTTTTGTTTGGGTGCAGCGCAGCACGACCGCGCACTCGTCAGTTAAAGCGACGCAGTACCGAATCGCAAAAAAAATGGCCCGGTCACTCAGCAGCCAAATCTTCCGGGGCTGAAGCGGTTAAAATGGATCTAGACCAAACCTAGCTTTAAGACGCTGTGCAATCAAATGCTACAGGAAAAAAAAAACAACAAAATGATTAAAGCAGGCCTGTTCTTTAGTAAATAACACATTTATAATGATGTATTTATATGCAAGGAACTAACATAATTAAAACAACACTCATTTAATCTATTTATCCAAGGTCAGTATAGCGGCGGCTTTTCCTGTAGCGCCCCCCCCCCCCCCCCCTCGCTTCCCTGTCCCTTAGCCTTTAACACTTCATAAAATGACCTCACTAAAGTATTACATCCGCAACGTGGAAGCCAGCAAGATGGCAGATGGGCCATTTCTCCTGACATTTGCTTAAGCAGCCCGAGCCCCTGATATTTGTTTTGCATTGAAGTTCCCTGTTTGTTTTGCTCAGTCCCACATCTAACAGTTTTCACACTCAAGGAACTATTTTTACTCTCTGAACTCAAGAGACATAAATCAGAGTTCTGCCTCTAGGTTACAAAGGGAGCCCTGCAACAAAGCTGACCTTCCTGACAGTCCCCATGGTTAATAAAGCCGCCCCCCAACTGTCACAGGGGCTGCCTAGCATGTAAAACAGAAAATAAATGGGAGGCAGGCTGCCTGGTTACACTATCCAGAGACCCTGAAAGGTATGTGTCATGAAAGGGCAGCATCTGCAAGCAGAAAATAATAATAATAATAAAAAAGCCCTGTCATTCCACGGTGCCTTTCACATTCTTTGGTAAAGTGAGTGCAATGGTGTGCAATGGTGTGGAAAATAAGCATGTTATGACACACAACCCAGAGCCAGGCTTCAGCTGTGAAAGTCATGGCTCCTTTTACTGCCTGATAAGCTATGGCTGTTAGCTACTCAACATGCAAGGGCAGCAGATAGCCTCAGTAACCGTAACAAAGGGGTTTTTCGGCACTCACCATCCCTAAAAATATAAAACCACATCAACACCCTGATAAGAAGGCCTGCCAGGAAGGTCTCGCCTGATTTTTCTTTTTTTTTTTCCCTGTATGGTTTTAGTAAATTCAAACAAACATTTACAATGATCGGCTATAACAGTATGACACTGACCGGTAAAGTGGAGAACGTTGATTATCTTGTGACAATGACACCTGAAAGTGGGTGGGATATATTTGGCAGCAAGTGAACATGTTGTCCTTGTAGTTGATGTGTTGAAAGCAAAAAATAAAAGAATAAAAATGGGCAAGCATAACAATTTGAGTGACTTTGACAAGGGCTAAATAACTGGGTCAAGGGACTAGATAACTCCAAAATGGCAGCTCTTGTGAGATGTTCCTGGACTGCAGCGGTCAGGACTGACCAAAAGTGGTTTAAAGGAAATGTTTCTCAACTTCAATCTTCAAGTACCCCCAAACAGGTCACGTTTTCAGGCTTCCCATTATTTTGCACAGGTGATTTGATCAGTTTCACTGCCTTAGTACTGTATATACTCAAGTATAAGTCGAGTTTTTCAGCACATTTTATTGTGCTGAAAGTGCCCCCCTCGACTTATACTCGAGTCAAGCACCTTTCTGCAACAAAAAATTTCATTTTCCGAACCGACTTTGGGGCCCCGTATCTCACTTACACTTGGTGCTAGGAACTCCAAATTTGGTGTGCAAACCCAGTGGAACTGGTACCACAACATATCCAAAGATGGAGTTCCTAGCACTAAGTGACCCTGAGATACGGGGCCTCAAAATCGGTTCAGAAAATGTCATTCTCTGCTGCAGAAAAGTGCTTGACATTTTCTGAACCGAATTTGGGGCCCCATATCTCAGGGCCACTTGGTGCTAGGAACCCCAAATTGGCTCCGAGATACGAGGCCCCAAAGCCGGTTCGGAAAATGTCATTCTCTGCTACAGAAAAGTGCTTGACATTTTCTGAACTGATTTTTGGGGCCCTGTATCTCGAGGCCACTTGGTGCTAGAAACCAGCTTTGGATATTTTATGGTGCTAGTTCCACTGGGTTTGCACACCAAATTTGGGCTTCTTAGCACTAAGTGGCCCCAAGATACGGGGCCCCAAATTCGGTCAACTGTGTCCATCTGCAGCAATGTCATTTTGGGACCCTTTGGGTTCAGAGACCCCAAATTTTGGCTGCAGCTAGGGGGCATCTAGGAACCCTTAACTACCGAGTTTGAAGTTCGGGGGACCTATGGCTGCAAACGAGCACAGTGAGGCTGCAAATGGGCATTGTTGACCCTCTTTTCCACTTACAGTAGCTGTGCATTTTTCACCCTCGTCTTATACTCGGGTCAATAAGTTTTTCCCATTTTTTTGTGGTAAATTAGGGCCTCGACTTCTACTCGGAACGACTTATACTCGAGTATATACGGTAATTACCACAGCCATTTCATCTGAGGGAAATCCTGAAAACATCACCTGTTGGGGGTACTTGAGGACTGGAGTGGAGAAACATTGGTCTAAAGAACAAAAACCAGCAAACCGGCGACAGGGTCACGGGCAGCCAAGGAACATTGATGCATGGGGAAGCGAAGGCTGGCCCATGTGGTCCCCATCCAACAGAAGGGCTATTGTAGCTCAAATTGCTGAAAAAAAATTCACACTGGTTCTGATAGAAAGGTGCCAAAAAACAGAGTGCATTACAGTTTGTTCTCAAATGGGGTTGCGTAACTGCAAACCAGTCAGGGTGCCCATGCTGACCCGTGTCCACAGCCAAAAGAGACTACAATGGGCACGTGAGCATCAGAACTGGACAACAGAGGAAACGGAAGACTGTGTCTTTGAGGTGTTGACTTTCCTCCAAATTCTCCAGATCTCAATCCAACTGAGCATCTGTGTAATGTGCTAGAAAAACAGCTCCGATCCATGGAAGCCACCCTTCACAACTTACAAGATCTAAAAGATTTGCTACTGACAGCTTGGTGCCAGTTAATCAAAGTATACCTTCAGAGGTCTAGTAGGGTTCCATGCCATGATGGGTCAGGGCTGTTTTGGTGGCAAAAAGGGGGACCTACTCACTATTGGGTGGGTGGTCATGTTATGATAGGCAGTTGTAGTTTATCAGTGTATAATGAATAGAGGCCAAGGGAGAGATTGAAGAGTCTTATACACCGGGGTCAAAATCGATTCATCTTCCAACTATGGAACTGTGTTATAACATGTGTGCCAACGGAAAACTCTGTTGGTACTCATGTCAGTCAATCAGAATCATCATAATGGTTGTAAAGTGACTAGCTGCTTTGGAAGAATATTTACTGTCAGCACACATTTCATGCATAAATGTTTCGGTTGTAAGAAGGTTAGAACCCAATTGAAAAATGAAAGAGTGGCCATTCTTCATATTAATGTACTGTAGATGGACGTACCGGTTTAATCCAGAACAACAATTCTACATATTCTACTTGTAGCTAAATCTAACATATCATGCAATGGGAATACCACTGCCCCACGGGGACTTGAAGAAGTCTTTAGAGATGTTAATCTACAATGTGGTTATGAACAAATCTTTGCGATCAATAATAAATTTTACCCAAACTTTCAAAAAGCTTGACAGCATTGGCTTTTGCAGCATTTATGCAATATATAGAAACCTGAGACTGCAGACCACTATTCTAACTTCAGAATTCACTTGAATTAGGCAATTAATGCTTACTGACCTATACCTACCCTTGTTCCTGGCTAATATTTATATTCGTTTTTCAAAGCCGGTTCCCTCATTGCATAGAACTCGCAGACGGTTCACACTGCCATATGCCAACCGCTGTGGGTGTCAATAGAAAGTTAATGACACCCCCAGATCGGTTCGCATATCGCAGTGCAAACTGTCAAATGGTGCAGGAATCAGATCGCATGGGTGTAAGTGGTTCAGTTATCTTGACTGGGCGTCATATGACATCCAGCAGGATAAGCTGCAATTGCATGCCCACGGGGCACGCAATGCGGTGATCGGTGGTGTGGTGTGTCACTCTGACACACCGCAACTCTGATCATGGTAAAGAGCCTATAACATAGGCTCTTTACCACGTGATCAGCTGTGACCAAATCACAGCTGATCACAGCGTGTAACCAGGAAGTGCCGGTAATCGGCTTTCCTCAGTTCGCACTGACAGGGAGAGCCCATCGGCGACTCTCCTGTCAGAGGGGGGGCGTGCGCTGATAATCAGCGCATTGATTATCAGCACAGCCCCCATCAGAGGTGCCCACCAAAGCTGCCAATCAGTGCCCATCAGCTGCCAGTCAGTGTCAATCAGTGCCCATCAAAGTGCCAATCAGTGCTCATCAGTAACGCCCCTCAGTGCCCTTCACAGATGCCAATCAGTGCCCATCAGTAATGACTGTCAGTACCTCATCATCAGTGATGCCTATCAGTGCTGCCTGTCAGTGCCCATCAGTGCTGCCTGTCAGTGCCCATCAGTGCTGCCTGTCAGTGCCCATCAGTGCTGCCTGTCAGTGCCCATCAGTGCTGCCTGTCAGTGCCCATCAGTGCTGCCTGTCAGTGCCCATCAGTGCTGCCTGTCAGTGCCCATCAGTGCTGCCTGTCAGTGCCCATCAGTGCTGCCTGTCAGTGCCCATCAGTGCTGCCTGTCAGTGCCCATCAGTGCTGCCTGTCAGTGCCCATCAGTGCTGCCTGTCAGTGCCCATCAGTGCTGCCTGTCAGTGCCCATCAGTGCTGCCTGTCAGTGCCCATCAGTGCTGCCTGTCAGTGCCCATCAGTGCTGCCTGTCAGTGCCCATCAGTGCTGCCTGTCAGTGCCCATCAGTGCTGCCTGTCAGTGCCCATCAGTGCTGCCTGTCAGTGCCCATCAGTGCTGCCTGTCATTGCCCATCAGTGCTGCCGGTCATTGCCCATCAGTGCTGCCGGTCAGTGCCCATCAGTGCTGCCTGTCAGTGCCCATCAGTGCTGCCTGTCAGTGCCCATCAGTGCTGCCGGTCAGTGCCCATCAGTGCTGCCGGTCAGTGCCCATCAGTGCTGCCAGTCAGTGCCCATCAGTGCTGCCAGTCAGTGCCCATCAGTGCTGCCAGTCAGTGCCCATCAGTGCTGCCAGTCAGTGCCCATCAGTGCTGCCAGTCAGTGCCCATCAGTGCTGCCAGTCAGTGCCCATCAGTGCTGCCTGTCAGTGCCCATCAGTGCTGCCTGTCAGTGCCCATCAGTGCTGCCTGTCAGTGCCCATCAGTGCTGCCTGTCAGTGCCCATCAGTGACGCCTGTCAGTGCCCATCAGTGACCCCTGTCAGTGCCCATCAGTGACGCCTGTCAGTGCCCATCAGTGACGCCTGTCAGTGCCCAATAGTGACGCCTGTCAGTGCCCATCAGTGCCGCCTGTCAGTGCCCATCAGTGCCGAATGTCAGTGCCCATCAGTGCCGCCTGTCAGTGCCGCCTATCAGTGCCCATCAGTGCCGCCTGTCAGTGCCCATCAGTGTTGCATATCAGTGCCGCCTATCAGTGCCCATCAATTATACATATTAGTGCCTCCTCCCCAGTGCCACCTTATCAGTGACAGCTCATCAGTGACCGTCAGTGAAGGTAAAACCAAAATTTTATAACAAACGAAGAAAAACTTTTTTTTTCAAAAATGTCAATCTTTTTTAGTTTAGCAAAAAATAAAAACCCCAGAGGTGATCAAATACCACCAAAAAAAAAACTCTTTTTGTGGCAAGAAAATGATAAAAATGTAGATTGGGTACAGTGTTACATGACCGCACAATTGTCATTCAAAGTGTGACAGCGCTGAAAGCTGAAAATTGTCCTGGGCAGGAAGGGGACAAAGTGTCCGGTATTGAAGTGGTTAATATGGCTGCAAGGGATCATGACAAACTGATGTCACACACAAATAAAGGAAAACTAGGCAGGTCTTAATTTGAGATTTTGCCCACGACTGAGTCCACTGACCCCAAGCCTGTTATACAGCGTCCCTGGGTAATAACAAAAGCAATATTTTGGATATTGTCGGTATCCTTTAAAGCAGCTTACACAGAAAGAATAATTCTTCTTGACAAGCTCCTCTCTGATCAAAAAAACGGTGTTAAAATACAAGCTAGCAGAGGATCACATTAACAGGAGAATTTCCAGTAAAGAACAAACACGTGAGTTACTGGACACATTTAGTTAGTCATTCAATAGAAAATGCTATTAGGTAGGACACGTGGGCAGCCAAGTCGGTGCATAATGTAGAAAACAGCAATGTGTAATCTGTTGCTTTTAATAGTACACTCACCACCTTTCAAAGAAGACAAAACTTGTTGTGGAGCCCTTCACCAAACCCACTTATTAAGGAAATGTACATGGAAGGTAATGAAAAACCTCTCTCTTGGAGAGCAAGGATCAAAAACATGACCACTGCAACCATGCCAGATCTCCATGTATCCACCATGTATCTGCTGGCTTAAAACTAGACTCTTGCAATAGAGGGGGCTTTTGGGACATTTAAAGTCCCGACCCTCTTTCTTTATGTACTTGGAATAGGGATGGGAGATGCACGTTACCACTTCATTTAAAGTGCCGACCCTCTTTCTTTATGTACTTGAATAGGGATGGGAGATGCACGTTACCACTTAATTTAAAGTCCCGACCCTCTTTCTTTAAAACGAGACTCTGGGCAAACGTGAACATTAGCCGTTTTAAAGAAGAGCTCTAATCTAAATGGTAATCTGCAATGTAGATTATGTACCACTTCTGCAAAACAAAACCAAAGAAATTCCTGGCTCAATTTACCGACCAGCCTGCGAAACAACCGAATTATCTTGTCTTAAACAGTATGCATAAAAACCAGGGGTTTAGTTTGCACACATTTGTAAATACATGCGTAAGCTACAGAGCCCCGTCAAGACACCCCATTATTTTCTATAGTCCTAACTCTGAATGGAAGGGAAACGCATGCAAAAACACAACCAAGGAAATTCCCGACTCCGTAGCATACACATATATTTGCAAACTAGACTAAGACTTTATGTATTTTTATTTGAAATCAACAAATTCATGCCGGCTGCTTTTATAAATTTTTTCGCTTTGATATATGTGATATTACTCTGGAGCACGGATACCCCTACAACTTCAATGCCCCGTACACACGGTCGGACATTGATCGGACATTCCGACAACAAAATCCTAGGATTTTTTCCGACGGATGTTGGCTCAAACTTGTCTTGCATACACACGGTCACACAAAGTTGTCAGAAAATCCGATCGTTCTGAACGCGGTGACGTAAAACACGTACGTCGGGACTATAAACGGGGCAGTGGCCAATAGCTTTCATCTCTTTATTTATTCTGAGCATGCGTGGCACTTTGTGCGTCGGATTTGTGTACACACGATCAGAATTTCCGACAAGCTCTCAAACTTTGTGTGTCGGAAATTCCTATGGAAAATGTGTGATGGAGCCTACACACGGCCGGAATTTCCGACAACAAGGTCCTATCACACATTTTTCATCGGAAAATCCGACCGTGTGTACGGGGCATAAGACAATTTGGTTGGTTAGCAGGCTGGTCAGTAAGTTGGGCTGGGAATTTTCTTTGGTTTTGTTTTACATGCGTTGCCCTTCCATGTGCTCCTTGTCGCAAAGGCCAGTTATAGGTGAGGGCAGTGTCCAGCTGGAATACTGGTGAGGGGGCGCACTGGACACATTTGCTGCCATGGTGCTATGTGCTGGATGACCAGTGCGCCCCTGTGCCTTTAAGGAGGAGTGACCTTCCTCCACGCTCACCTGCCCTCTGCCTATCCATTATAATGCACGTGCTTCCACTGTGGAGGCTCGAGAAATTTTAAGTTAGGACTACAGAAAATACTGGGGTGCCTTGATGGGGCTCTGTAGCTTATGCATGTATTTGCAAATGTCTGCAAACTAAACCTTGTTTTTAACGCATAGTCACATACTGTTAGACAGAACAATTTGGTTGGTTAGCAGGCTGGTCAGTAAGTTGAGCCGGGAATTTGGTTTTGTTTTGCATGCATTGCCCTTCCATGTGCTCCTTGCTGCAAAGGCCAGTTATAGGTGAGGGCAGTGGCCATTTGTTTGTATGTTCCCCCTCTGCTGCAGGCCACCTTATATCAAGTACCATTTAACAAGATAAAATATTTTTTTATTAGTAACCTCTAATTACATATACTTACTGAAGTGACTGGCCTTATGTAATACTCATGTGAAACAAAACCTACATATGTTGTACCTGTTTATCTGCAGCCCTCTCCTCTACAGCCTCCTAAGGCACACATTTTACACAGCATTTCTGAGCACCAGAAGGCAGGGGATGGGGATCTGATGTCCCATTACTGCACAGCATAGAGCAGAGAGCTGAGTGTAATCTGAGACCTGAGGGGAGACAATGGACATCCCAATCCCCCATTTACACAGTCTCATTGGGAAACAGGCTGTCTATAACCCTCTGTGTGCTGCAGGGGAGGCAGGGCCATCCCCTGTGATTCTGTGGTGTTGGCATAGACTGTCACGAGTGACTCCCACAGATAGCAGGGTTTAAGACAGCAGATAGGAACCACACTAGGTGCTTTGGATTGAGGCAAGTGCACACTATAGAGAGATATGCTTTGTTTGTTTTTCATTTCAGAGGTTTACAACCACTTTAAATGTTTTCAGACAACATAGGGCTTGATCAGACGTTTTGGCAGAGTAAAAGCATGCAGCTGAGTTGCAGTTTCACTGCCTCCCAACTGCCCACCTAAACAAGGGCATGCAGCCACCCAGGGGGTGTATGCATACCTCGACCATTTTTCTATTTGTCTGCAGCAAAAACTAAATGGCATGTTGCACTGAGTTGGAGGTATCACCACCAAAAGAAATTCATTCAAGTGAATCGGTCTGCACTGTAACCGCCATACAACTGTGTGTAATGCATGTGGTTGGCAGTGTGTGGGGTTGCCATTTTCAGTGTTAAAGCAGGCGGTGAGGGGGCAACATATTGCCTCCTCACCACCTGTCAAACACCTTAGAAAAGACACTCTGGCTCACCAAGATGCTCTTTTTATGCCCAATCACGTTACTGAACTGTTGCTTATTAATCTAATTAGTTTCAAAATGTTGTACTTACTTTGCCAGCTTTTTTTTTTTTTGCCCTGTCTTAACTTTTTTGAGACATGTTGCTGCCATGAATTTCAAAATTACCTTATTATTTTATTGACTGGTGCTTTGCTCAACTTTGCGAGTCTTCGCTCTGAACATGGTTCCATCAGAAGTCTCTGATTTACTTATCTTCAGCTCCGGAGTTATTAATGTTCTCTTCTGCCAAAAGCAGCAGTTCATCGCTAACATAGTTTGAGCAATCATATGTCTCTCCCTTGTCTCATACCATTTCTGAGATATACTTTCTTTATTGACTTGTCCGTCCTCCCGTCTTTCCCCCTATACAACCAAATACAACCAAATGGTTCTTGGAGCTTGACTGGACTTAGATGATGACTGGGGGTGCATCTTTTTCAATACTCAAACTATCTATGGCTTGTGTGTCACCCAGGAGCGTAATTTCAAGTTGCTCTCCCGGTGGTACCTCACTCTCTCCAAACGACATCATATTTTCCCATGTCACTCAGATTTCTGCAGTTCTTCCCGGGTACTCTTCTTAATATATGGTGGGCTTGCCCGCTGATTCAATGCTTATGAGACCAGGCCCTATAACCTATATGCTCAGTCATCAGTAACCAACTCTCCTGAACTAGCCCTCTTTACACCCTCTTAGTGAGAAGGAGACAACTGAAGCGATTATATGCAAATGGAGGAAATACAAAATAACCATCAATTGCCCTCGGACTGGAGCTGTATGCAAGATTTCACCTCATGGGGTAAGGATGATCTTAAGAAAAGTGAGGGATCAGCCCAGAACTACACCGGAGAAGTTTGTGAATGATTTGAAGACAGTTGGGACCACAGTCACCAAAAAAAAACATCGGTAACACAATACGCCACAATGGATTGAAATCCTGCAGCGCCCGCAATCCTCAAGAAGGCACATGTACAGGCCCATCTGAAGTTTGCCAATGAACATCTAAATGATTCAGAGAAGGATTGGGAGAAAGTGCTGTGATCAGATGAGACCAAAATTGAGCTCTTTGGCATTAACTTGACTCGCCGTGTTTGGAGGAAGAAAAATGCTGACTATGACCCTAAGAACACCATCCCTACTGTCAAGCATGGAGGTGAAAACATTATGCTTTGGAGCTGTTTCTCTGCTAAAGACCAACTTTGCCGCATTGAGAGGCCAATGAACGGAGACATGTATTGTAAAATCTTGGCTGATAACCTTCTTCTCTCAGGCAGAACACTGAAGATGGGTCATTTATGGGTCTTCCAGCATGACAATGACCCAAAACATGCCGCCAAGGCAACAAAGGAGTGGCTCAAGAAGAAGCACAATAAGGTCATGGAGTGGCACAGCCAAACTGAAACTTCGAGTTGCCAAGCGATAGCCAAGAAACCTTAAGGATTTAGAGAAGAGCTATAAAGAAGAGTGGACCACAATCCCTCCTGAGATGTGTGCAAACCTGGTAAACCAACTACAAGAAACATCTGTGCTTGCCAACAAGAGCTTCTCCACCAAGTACTTATTTTCCCCATTGTATTTGTCTGCAATTGCCTTATTTTTTTCTTAAAATGGTACATTTCTCAGTTTAAACATTTGATATGTTTTCTATTTTCTATTGTGAATAAAATATGGGGTTTATGAGATTTGCAAATCATTGCATTCTGTTTTTACGTAGATTTTACACAGTGTCCCGACTTTTTTGGAATTGGGGTTGTAATTTGATCTGTTTAGTTTACAGTTTACATAATTTACTGATTTATGGTGGTAAACCCATCTCATGGGTGGTAGATTACTTAAAGCGATTCTTAAACTAAAACATTTTTTACCTTAATGCATTTCCTGCATTAAGGTAAAAAAAACGTTTTATAGCTTTCTGTTTATCCTCTTCCCTGTGTAAAAGGGAAAGGGAGGGAAGAAGAGATCCAGCGCTGTTCATGGCTGCATCTCTTCTCCCCTTTTTCTTCCTTCTCATACAGGGACTCGGGCAGCAGGAGGAGCCATTGGCTACTGCTGCTGTCAATCAAATGCAGTGAGGAGAAAGTGGGGGGTGGGGTTAAGCCCCGCTGTGTGTGTCTATGAAGTGCAGCTCCATAGGCACACACTGTTTAGGAGCGAGTACGCACTATGTGCCTCGATAGCAAGTAGCTTACTATCAGGACACACAAAGAGGAGGAGGCAAGATCGCCTGCAGGGGACCCCAGAAAAGGAGGTTCTGGGCCACTCTGTGCAATACCATAAGTATAACATGTTTATTATTTTAATTAAAAAAAAATACTTTAAGTAACACTTTAATATTGGCTGATTACTTTTGATAGTATTTTGTGGCTTGAAAGCAATGGCACTGGATGGAGCAGGGACAATCAAACCTACAGGCAAAAGATGGCACTGGTTAGAGCAGCACAATCCAACCTACATAAAACGGATGGCACTGGATGGAGCAGGCACAATCCAACCTACATAAAACGGATGGCACTGGATGGAGCAGGCACAATTCAACCTACAGAAAATTGATGGTACTGGATGAAGCAGGCACAATCCAACCTACAGAAAAACGGATGGCACTGGATGGAGCAGGCACAATCCAACCTACAGAAAAATGGATGGCACTGGATGGAGCAGGCACAATCCAACCTACAGAAAAATGGATGGCACTGGATGGAGCAGGCACAATCCAACCTACAGAAAAATGGATGGCACTGGATGGAGCAGGCACAATCCAACCTACAGAAAAATGGATGGCACTGGATGGAGCAGGCACAATCCAACCTACAGAAAATGGACGGCACTGGATGGAGCAGGCACAATCCAACCTACAGAAAAATGTATGGCACTGGATGAAGCAGGCAAAATCCAACCTAGAGAAAAATGGATGGCACTGGATGGAGCAGGCACAATCCAACCTACAGAAAAATGTATGGCACTGGATGAAGCAGGCAAAATCCAACCTAGAGAAAAAGGATGCCACTGGATGGAGCAGGCACAAGCCAACCTACAGAAAATGCATGGCACTGGATGGAGCAGGCACAATCCGACCTATAGTAAACAGATGGCACTGGATGGAACAGGCACAATCCAATCAACAGACCATTTATATAAAATATATGTCTTTACACTTTGTATATCCTTGCATGCTCTGGCTGTATAAGCATGTTTATGCCTGTGGAGGACTGGGGGAGCACTGCTGGACTTCCATGGAACTATCTTATTTTGGAAAGGGGATCCAAATTTAGCTTCAAAAGTCTACCAGGGGATTCCGTAACACTGTCTACTATCTGTTGTGACTATAACCTTCTGGAGTGAGTAAAGATTTACTTAGGCCCTCTGAAAAGAAACCAATGGTAGCCTACCATAACCAACCTATAACTGGAACAACCCTTTAAAAGGTCTTTTTACGTAAAATGTAACTGCAACTTTAGTTCCAAAAGGAAAAAGTTTAAATGCACACTTTAGATATGAAAGAAAAATCCCCACTCAAGTTGAATTCTTGTCCATGTCCAACTCACAATTTCCTTGACCGACAACAGAGTGAATAACAGCCTACAGGGAAATAACATTTGTCCGGGAAAAGAGACCTACCAATGTAACAAATTACTACAAGCGGGAACTCAGAATTTTTGGTTATTTTGCAGACAGGAGTGTGAACACATAACATTACACTACTGTTATTTAAGTAATGTATGTACTTTTTTTCACTCGGTATAAAGCCCCAGAGAAATGGAGGTCTGTTTGCTTTATTCAGTAAGTACAGAGAGGTACTGAGCTCCACATTTGGGGAGGACATATAATTTCACACGTTTTAGTCATTACAATTTGTGCAATTTAACCTTCGCAGGGTTTATGGGATCAAACCGCAGTGTCACGGCCAGTGGGACGGCCAGATCCTCAGTTTCTGGCACATTTCAGCAGCAGATAAGAGCAATTCACAAGAGAGGAGGAAAATTCCTCTGCTTTCAGTCAGCACCAGTCTTTTCTCAGAGACAGCTGGCTCTATGTAAAATACAGCATTCACCACAAAACAATCATCTGTCAAACCTCGGGCACCCCTCTACCTCTGCCATCTATCTTGAAGCATTGTCTTTTGTTACCACTTCAAGCTCTCGAGACCCTGCAACTAACTTTTCATCAAGCCCTTTAGAGAACGTGATCACCTACAGGCCCCATTCACTTCAAGAGCATGCAAAGAACCTGAATCCCCATAGTCTAATGTTGGTTATACATATAACAATATGATTTTTAAATATGACAATCATTTTATTGAAATAAAGTTATTTTTCATTAATCAACTGCACGAAATAGACAATGCAATCATCAGCAATTGTCATTAAAATGAAACGAAAGGTATCAAATGTAAGCAAATGAAAGACAACTGAAATGGACAAACTTGTGATTAACTGTGTCAGTCCGTGTATAACCAGAATTACGTTTGCCATACTCTAGTAAATTTTTGAAAGAATGTTTGTACAAAAATTCTCAGTACATTCAATGACTTGAAGAATGTAGTTAAAAAAAAGTCATCATTTTGTTTGCTTTTAACGTTCGATTTTGAAATGAACAGACTTTACCCAATGAAAACGACACTATATTACCAAAAATATTAGGACGCCTGCCTTTACACGCACATGAAGTTTAATGGCATCCCAGTCTTAGTCCGTAGGGTTTAATATTGAGCTGGTCCACCTTTTGCAGCTATAACAGCTTCAACTCTTCTGGGAAGGCTGTCCACAAGGTTTAGGAGTGTGTCTATGGGAATGTTTGACCATTCTTCCAGAAGCGCATTTGTGAGGTCAGGCACTGATGTGGATGAGAAGGCCTGGCTCGCAGTTTCCGCTCTAATTCATCCCGAAGGTGTTTTATTGGGTTGAGGTCAGAACTCTGTTCAGGCCAGTCAAGTACCTCCACCCCAAACTCGCTCACCCATGTGTTTATGGCCCTTGCTTTGTGCACTGGTGCGCAGTCATGTTGGAACAGGAAGAGGCCATCTCCAAACTGTTCCCTCAAAGTCGGGAGCATGAAATTGTCCAAAAATGTCTAATGCCCCGTACACACAGTCAGATTTTCCAACGGAAAATGTGTGATAGGACCTTGTTGTGGGAAATTCCGACCGTGTGTGGGCTCCATCACACATTTTCCATCAGATTTTCCGACACACAAAGTTTGAGAGCAGGATATAAAATTTTCCGACAACAAAATCCGTTGTCGGAAATTCTGATCGTGTGTACACAAATCTGACGGACAAAGTGCCACGCATGCTCAGAATAAATAAAGAGATGAAAGCTATTGGCCACTGCCCCGTTTATAGTCCCGACGTACGTGTTTTACGTCACCGCGTTTAGAACGATCGGATTTTCCGACAACTTTGTGTGACCGTGTGTATGCAAGACAAGTTTGAGCCAACATCCGTCGGAAAAAATCCTAGGATTTTGTTGTCGGAATGTCCGAACAAAGTCCGACCGTGTGTACGGGGCATTAGTCTGCTGACGCCTTAAGAATTCCCTTCACTGGAACTAAGGGGCCAAGCCCAACCCCTGAAAAACGACCCCACACAATAATCCCCCCTCCACCAAATGATTTGGACCAGTGCACAAAGCAAGGTCCATAAAGACATGGATGAGCGAGTTTGGAGTGGAGGAACTTGACTGACCAGCACAACACAACCTGACCTTAACCCGATAGAACACCTTTTGGCTGAATTAGAGCGGAGACTGCGAGCCAGGCCTTCTTGCCCACCTCAGTGCCTGACTTTAGAAATGCGCTTCTGTAAAAATGATCAAACATTCCCATAGACACACTCTTAAACCTTGTGGACAACCTTCCCAGAAGAGTTGAAGCTGTTATAGCTGCAAAGGGTGGGCCAACTCAATATTGAACCCTACTGACTAAGACTGGGATGCCATTAACCACTTCCCACCCATAGTACGTCATATGACGTCCTGAACTTTGAGTCTGGATATCTGAATGATGCCTGCAGCTACAGGCATTATCCAGATATTATCTTTTTCGGCTGGCGATTCCCTGCACCGTAAGAACAATCAAAGCGGAAGTCCAGCCACTTGATCTTTCTTACAGAAGGCGGGAGAGGACGCTCCCCCTTCCCTTGCCTGTGCGATGGGTGAGCCGGAAAAGGAATCCACTGGCGCCAGAAGATGAGCATAGACACTTCTAAGGAACAGATGGTCTCTGGCAATCTCTATGACCTTCGGAGGCCCCAGGCGCGATGTTATGATGTTACGTCCGGCCCGGCGGAAGTAAACATTGCCAGGGACTCGACTGGAAAGGCCGAGATTGTTTTATTTTATTTTTTTATCTTGGTCTTTTCTGCCTGAAGGAGAGATGTGGGGTCTTATAGACCCCACATCTCTCCATAAAGAGGACCTGTCACTATTCCTATTACAAGGGACGTTTACATTCCTTGTAGTAGGAATAAAAGTGATCGAAAAAGGGAAAGTGTAAAAATTAAAAAAATCAAATATAATCAAAAATGCAAAAAAAAATTTAAAGCGCCCTCGTCCCCGCCTGCTCGTACACAGAAGCAAACACATATGTATGTCGCTCCCACATATGTGAATGGCGTTCAAACCACGAATGTGAAGTATCGCCGCAAACGTTAGAGCGGGAGTAATTCTAGTACTAGACCTCCTCTGTAACTCTAAAGAGTTAACCTGTAAAAAATTTTTAAAGTGCCGCTTATGGAGGTTTTTAAGTACCAAAGTTTGGCGCCATTCCACGAGTGTATTTTAAAGCGTGAACATCTTTCACATTATACAAAAAAATTGGGCTAACTTTACAGGTTTTTTTTTGTTTTTTTTTTAAGTTCATGAATTATCGCTGTGCAAATACCGTGCGACATAAAAAGTTGCAACGGGCGCCATTTTATTCCCTAGGGTCTCTGCAAAAAAAAACCATATATAATGTTTGGGGGTTCTAAATAATTTTCTAGAAAAAAAAAATGATGATTTTTACATGTAGGAGCGAAGTGTCAGAAGTCAGAATTGGCCCGGATAGGAAGTGGTTAAAGTTCATGTGTTTGTAAAGGCAGATGTCCTAATACTTTTGGTAATATAGTGTACATAAACTGTTCGAAACCAGTTTGTTTCAGGAAGATTTTCCATCTTGCTCCTTCGAATTTTCTCATTGCTGCAGTTGAAAATACAACTACCGTATATACTCGAGTATAAGTCGTTCCGAGTATAAGTCGAGGCCCTAATTTACCACAAAAAAATGGGAAAAACTTATTGACCCGAGTATAAGACGAGGGTGAGAAATGCACAGCTACTGTAAAGAGGGTCAACAATGCCAATTTGCAGCATCACTGTTCCCATTTGCATGCCTCACTGTGCCCATTTGCAGCCATAGGTCCCCTGAACTTCAAACTCAGTAGTTAAGGGTTCCTAGATGCCCCCTAACTGCAGCCAAAATTTGGGGTCTCTGAACCCAAAGGGTCCCGAAATGACATTGCTGCAGATGGACACAGTTGACAGAATGTGTGGCCCCATATCTCGGGACCACTTAGTGCTAAGAACCCCAAATTTGGTATGCAAACCCAGTGGAACTAGCACCATAACATTTCCAAAGCTGGGGTTTCTAGCACCAAGTGGCTTCGAGATACAGGGCCGCAAAAATCAGTTCAGAAAATGTCAAGCACTTTTTTGCAGCAGAGAATGACATTTTCCGAACCGGTTTTGGGGCCCCGTATCTCAGGGCCACTTGGTGCTAGGAACTTCATCTTTGGATATGTTGTGGTACCAGTTCCACTGGGTTTGTACACCAAATTTGGGGTTCCTAGCACCAAGTGGCCCTGAGATATGGGGCCCCAAAGTCGGTTCAGAAAATGTCAAGCTCTTTTCTGCAGCAGAGAATGACATTTTCCGAACCGGTTTTGGGGCCCCGTATCTCAGGGCCACTTGGCGCTAGGAACTTCATCTTTGGATATGTTGTGGTACCAGTTCCACTAGGTTTGCACACCAAATTTGGGGTTTATAGCACTAAGTGGCCCTGAGATATGGGGCCCCAAAATCGGTTCGGAAAATGAAATTTTTTGCTGCAGAAAAGTGCTTGACTCGAGTATAAGTCGAGGGGGGCACTTTCAGCACAAAAAAATGTGCTGAAAAATTCGACTTATACTCGAGTATATATGGTATATTTTATGAAAATATACTCAGCAGATTACCATTTTTTTTTTTAAGTTTTTAAAGAGTGCCTGTCAGAAGCTTGACAGCTTATAAAATACAGAGCAAAGTACATTGCAACCAATTAGAATCACCTATACTTGTCAATTTACTGTTAGGTGAGGTATGAATGGTTGCTATGAGCTACTGAACTTTATACATTACACTCAATAAATGTGTTCACAGAAAAGATTCCTTTTATAGAAATTTTCATTTTCCCGAGAATGCATTTGTGTTCCGCTTTAGATGCAAAATATCAAATTATTCTTAAACAGTGGGAACCATCATTATAATCAATACAAAACCCCACCGCAGATCCCGATTGATGCTATGTCTGCAAAGTTGTATTTAAATTAAATACCCAGGAAAGCCAAAATGTAGCAGTTTATGTGGTCTCCAGAGCTGGCCCAAGTTTTTGTAACCCTGAACTGTTTAAGATCACTAAACGAAAGCAGGAAAATTAAAAGCAGAGCTGCAAGTTTAACCAATTATTATGTGGCCTATAAATCTGCAGTGACCTTTTGCTCTAGTCTGTTTGGTTCAAGAAGTAGGGGAGGGGTACCTAATAAAATAGAGATATGCTGTAACTTTGAATAAATGTCAGATAGCTTTTTTTTTTTTATTCTCTGCCTTCAGATCTGTAGTTTTCAGCCTTTCTTTTTTTTTTTTTTTTTTTTGAGTTTTGGTAACTTTCCTGAAATAGGAAGGCCTGACTTTCATAGGCTTTATAGACATAGGTACTAAAAGAAGTAGCCCAAAACTGCCCTTAGAAAATACATTAGCTATTCTGTTAACAACAAGGATTTTTTTGTTGCTCACCATAAAATCTGAAGATTTGTTGGAAGACAAAAGTGTGGAGCAGCAGACACTACAGTTTGCTTTACATGAGGATAGATTGCCACCTACACGGGGTTTGGACACTATGCAACTCAAAAAGGAACCAGCTCCCTCTAGTAGTTATACCCCCACACTTGCTCAAGAGTGCCATTATAGCAAGCAGTAAAAACAACCTAGAAATGTGAAATCCTCCTTCTACCATAAATCAACTAACCATTGGAACAGCGCAACCAAAAAGGTCAAACAAACAACAAAAGATTCCTCTTGATCCAGCGCTGGGGGGGGAGTAATGGCTACAAACCACTTGAAGCATACCTCAGAAAAGTCATAAAAATGTCTATGCCACGGTTTGTGAATAAAGGGCCATGCCCAAAACGTGTTATGACGACTAAGGCCTGCTGACAGCTTTCCATCTGCTCTACCACTGTATCTGCGTTCCATGCCTCGTTGTTGTGAGTCGGCCCAACATTGCTCTGTGTTGGTGACGTCACATCCAGCGCGCCACCCGACTACACCAGCTGCACCATCCGGCAGTTTAGGCTGCATTCACACCTGAGCCTTTTCATTTCATAAAAAGCTCATCTCCAAAGTTCAAAAACGCCCAACAAGCAAAATCCCATTAATTTAAATGGCCCCTGTTCACATATAAGGGTTCTGTCGCCTGAAGCAAAATGCCTGAAGCTCAAAAAAAGTACATGAGCTTCTTTTTGAGCAGATTACAGGCATTTGTCTGCTTTTTAACATTGATGACCTTTTGACCTGTACAAAATGGCGGTAAAATGTGTGACTTTCCGCCTGAAAACGATACGCTCAGGTGTGAATGCAGCCTTTGAGTCCTCTGTTTGGTCCATTGGGGGCCTCTTCCACATTTCACAGTGCTTCACTTTTTCCACATTTTGTTATGTTACAGCCTTATTCCAAAATGGATTAAATCCATTATTTTCCTCAAAATTCTAAAAACAATACCCCAGAATGACAACGTGAAAGAAGTTTATTTGAAATCTTTGCAAATTTATTAAATGTAAAAAAACAAAAATAGATCACATGTACCGGTACTTCAGTATTCACAGCCTTTGCCATGACACCCAAAATTGAGCTCAGGTGCCTCCTATTTCCACTGATCATCCTTGAGATGTTTCTACAACTTGAGTCCACCTGTGGTAAATTCAGTTGATCGGACATAATTTGGAAAGGCGCACACCTGTCTATATAAGGTCCCACAGTTAACAGTGGATGTCAGAGTACAAACCACGCCATGAAGTCCAAGGAGTTGTCTGTAGACCTCCGAGACAGGATTGTGTTGAGGCACAGATCTGGGGAAGGGTACAGAAAAATGTCTGCAGCATTGAAGGTCCCAACGAGCACAGTGGCCTCCATCATCCATAAATGGAAGAAGTTTGGAACCACAAGGACTCTTCCTAGAGCAGGCCCCCTGGCCAAACTGAGCGGTTTAGGGAGAAAGGCCTTAGTCAGGGAGGTGACCAATAACCCGATGGTCACTCTGACAGAGCACCAGTGTTTCTCTGTGCAGAGGAGAGAACCTTCCAGAAGAACAACCATCTCTGCAGCACTCCACCAATCAGGCCTGTATGGTAGAGTGGCCAGATTGAAGACACTCCTCAATAAAAGGCCAATGACAGCCCACCTGGAGTTTGCCAAAAGGCACTTGAAGGACTCTCAGACCATGAAAAACAAAAAAATTCCCTTCTCTGATGAAACAAAGATTGAAAATTTGGCCTGAATGGCAAGCGTCATGTCTGGAGAAAACCAGGCACCACTCATCATTTGGCCAATACAACCCATACAGGAAGCATGGTGGTGGAAGCATCATGCTGTGGGGATGTTTTTCAGTGGCAGGAACTGGAAGACTAGTCAGGATCGAGAGAAAGATGAATGCAGCAATGTACAAAGTCATCCTTGATGAAAAGCTGCTCCAGAGCGCTCTGGACCTCAGACTGGGACGAAGGTTCATCTTCCAACAGGACAATTACCCTAAGCACACAGGCAAGATAACAAAGGAGTGACTACGGCACAACTCTGTAAATGTCCTCAAGTGGCCCAACCAGAGCCAAGACTTGAACCCGATCGAACATCTCTGGAGAGATCTGAAAATGGCTGTGCACTGACGCTTCTCATCCAACCTGATGGAGCTTGAGGGGCCCTACAAAGAAAAATGGGAGAAACTGCCCAAAAACAGGTGTGACAAGTTTGTAGCATCATACTCAAAACGCTTGAGTCTGTAATTGGTGCCAAAGGTGCTTCAACAAAGTATTGAGCAAAGGGTGTGAATACTTATGTTGCAATGACTTCAAACAAACTTCTTTCACATTGTCATTATGGGGTATAGTTTGTAGAATTTGGAGGAAAATAATTAATTTAATCAGTTTTGGAATAAGGCTGTAACACAACAAAATGTGGAAAAAGTGAAGCGCTGTGAATACTTTCTGGATGCACTGTACCCCCCCGAAGCATGACTGGAATACTCCAAGGACGTTGCTAGGCATAGTTGTTACCGCTCACTTCCACCATTACAGGAGTGAGCTCTTTCTTTGATTTAAACCCCCTCACATACTCTTTCTCTCCCTGATGCAGTAGCTCTGAGCTCAGCATTTGAGAGCTCACTACTGTGATGGTGGAGGTGAGCAGTAATGACTAGGCCTCACTCAGCAACGTCCTAGGAGCATTCCAATCAGGCTTTAGGAGGTATGGTATGTAAATGGCCTACACCTATAGGGGGCATTATTCAACTTTAGTCAGAGCTGCAGTTAGTTTTTATCTACAGACACCCCTTATCTGTATAGGCAGTTTTTGGTAAAGGTGAACTCCTGATTTTACAATCCAGGTCCCCTCTAACACAAACTGCAGACACAGCTGTGAATCTGTTTATACACCAGTTGTATATCGATCACGTGCTTGTAGTAGAGACTTTTTTTCTTTCATACATATGACTGACTAACTCTGTTATGGCACGTTTTTCCATGAACACAGCAGCACAACGCTCTTGGAGGTATACACCATGCTTAGCAATCACCTTACTGTGCCACCCCCACAACCACCAACATTAGGAAAATTCCTGCGGACAGCTGGATTCAGTGTGCACACTTTGGTGGCTGCGGGATGAAAAATCTGCTTACCACAGGTGTAAAAATACATGCCATTAGGTAAGCAAATTCTCATTCCATGTTTACATCGCTTACAACACCGTGGCATGTACTAAAATATTTAAAGGGCCACTCTATTAAACACGCTACATACAAAACAAGCTACATACTCTTTCCACCTGCCTTTCCTGGCAATGCTATATTGAAGTTTTGAAAGGATGGGAGCACCACACCAGCTTGTACAGACTTTTAAAAAGATTTTTATTTTGTAACAACCAAACTTCAACAAACTCCTGGGGGTCCTGGGGGTTTTATAATTGCTATATATATTTATTAAAGTGGTTGTAAACCCTTACACTCCCCTTTTAACTACAGGTAAGCCTATAATAAGGCTTACCTGAAGGTACCCCGGATATCTCCTAAAGCTGTACGGATTAGGAGATATCCCCGGTATCAGCATGTGCCGGTGTCATCGGCACATGTGCACTGAAGCAACGTGTTCGTGCCGTTGCTTCAGCTAGTGTGCCATTACCATCGGGCGCACGTGCGGGAGTGACGTAATTACGGCTCCAGTCAATCACAGCGCCGGAGCGATACCCAGAAGTAAATACTAGCTCATTATGTCTTTGTCTTGCAGGTGTTTTTTTTTTTGTTGTTTTTTTGGGGGGGGGGTTTACAACCACTTTAATGTGGAACATATCTGAAGGGAGCGAATGGGTTACGTGGGGAAAATTAACCCCACCAATCACATGCTGCTCCATGGTATTTCTGATCCAATCACTGAATGACCGGGACACTTCCTGATGATGTTGCAAGACGAAACGTACATCGAAGGCGCATTTCCGGTCACGTCCGGGTCTCTGGCTTCTGTTTTTTGTAACTGGGCAGTGGAACTCACGCCGTCCCTTGAGAGCGAGCCGGGCGGCAGAGGTTCCCTTCAACTTTGAATGCGGGCAATCCTCAGTGCCGTGTTTAGGAACCTACACATGTAAGCAGGCATTTTTATGTTTTTATACTATTTTATAATAAACTGTATCACGCTATTGGTTCCCTTTTTTTCTAATTTGAATGTGATTTTATGGCGAAGAGGCGGAGATATTCTTGATCGACTTCAGGGAATAACCAAACAGGATCCACGACTCAACCACTTGAACATCAATTGACCCTCTTTTTAGCTAAAGGGGTCATGGTATTCTGGTGAGTAGGACATCCTACTGAGCACTTTGGGGTGTTTTTGGATTTGTGTTAAGCTGGCGATGGTCTCCCAAATTTTACCATGTTGAAGACTTAATATTGATGACTATATGAACTGTTCCAGAGCACAAGTATTTTTTATCACTTTGGTTAATGTGTTGCACTATCAACTTAGCACTTAATAAATATGTCACGGTATTGTTTATCTACGCTCTAATTATTGCATTCTATGGCATTACGTTTATTAATATAAGTTGATAGGTTATATGTTTATTTTTTATTAGCGCCCCCTTACACACTTTTCCCATTATCACTATTCACACCCTGCAATACAGACTTTGCTTTACTATCCCAACTTCTCACCTGCTCTTCGGACAACATATTGACACACTAGGGAAGACCACACTAAGCGCTTACCACCTTCTACCTTTCTTCCCCTTCAATCAAAGTACAGAGCAGGCACTTGATATACAAGCCTGTTTTTAACTTGCAGCTGAAGCAACTAGGTAGAGACAGACATATAAAGACAAGTTAAACTGCAAAACAATTTTATGACTTTTGAAGGAAAACATATTTGAACTATTATGTGCATAACTCCCAACTTTCTAAAATGTAGCACAAACTATGTAGGTAAAAGGGCACAGGGATGCCTTGGAAAAATGCCAAAAAACTGTATACAAGCCAGTGGGTGGATCAAGCCTGCCTTTTAGTTACACAAAGCCACATGTTTTCATGTCTGTGCATCATTACAACCTTCTAGACACCTATGTCCTAACAACCAATTATGTCATTAGTTGATAAGGAGGACCCCACCGCCCTGCACAGCATCCCTGTTCGTCTCCCCCCCCCCCTGCACAGAATCCTTGTTTGCCCCCCCCCCCCCCCCCCCTCACCCCTTCCCATCATCACTGTGGTCATATTAGTTGAGTAAGGCAAATTAAATGAGGGAGAAGAGAAACAATAGAATCCTAGTCAGTACCAGTATGCAAACCTGTGTTTGCTGTGGAAGAATACATCACCTCTACTGTTGGGTGTCCTATGTATGTGGATGTTGGTGCATTATGTAAAACTATTTGTTTAATTTTTAACATTTTAGAATGGGGTGCCTTGACATACTTTTAAAAGGTGCCTTGACTGAAAAAAAGGTTGAGAAACACTGATTTGAAGCAGTGATATCCAAACTGGGGCACTTTGCATGCCTTTATGCAGCCCTTGGGGCACTATTCACCTCATTGACACAAGGTATTATTTTTTCCTACTGACATTATTGATGAAGCACCATTCTTTCCTCTAATGCCAAAAGTGGGGCATAATTCCATTCATTGACAGCAAAGATGGGTCCTTATTCCTTCCACTGGCACCAATGATGGGAGATACTTCCTTCCACTGATATAGGCGTTGGAACACTATTCCTCCCACTAATACCAACAATAAGGCACTATTCCTGCCGGTGACACCAATGATTGGGCAATATTTCTTCCATTGACACCAACAAAAAGGGCAGTATTTCTTCCAATAACATCAATGATGGGACACTATTCCTTCCAATGACACCATTGTTGGGGTACTAATCCTCCCACTAATCCCAATGATGATGCACCATTCCTTCCACTGACCTTACACTTTATAAGGGACAGACGAGTGGTACACAAGGTAATAACTGTGGGGGGATGAGCTGATGAGAAAATTAAAAGTTCAGTTGTGAGGTGGAGGTGGGATAGGCTTCACTGAAGAGATGAGCTTTCAGGGGTCATCTGAAGGTGGACAGAGTAGGAGATAGCCGAACGGATTGGGGTAGGGAGTTCCAGAGGGTGGTAGAAGCTCTGAAGAAGTCCTGGAGACAAACATGGGAGGAGGAGCAGGAGGTCTTGGGAGGATCAGAGAGCACAGTTTGGGTGATACACCGAGACAAGACTGACGATGTAGCTTGGGGCAGAGTTGTGAATGGCTGTGTATGTTGTTGTTAGTTTTTTAATTTTATTTGGTGGGTAATCAGAAGCCAGTGGAGGGATTGGCAGAGAGGGGTGGGAGACACTGAGCGGTTAGTAAGGTGACTGAGTCTTTTCGCAACATTCATAATCGACTGAAAGGGGAATAGCCTGCATAGAGGTAAGCCTTTGAGGAGGGAGTTGCAATAGTCGAGGGATGTTTGTTAGGTAAAAAACAAAAAGAGAGACAACTGAGGAGGAAAGAGGGACAGGAAAACTCAACCTACAAATGAAGGGCACTTGGGAGTTAGGAATATATATACAGACTTCATGCACACTAGGCGTTTGCCCAGCTCCTCTGAACGCCCTTGAAAGTGACATTTTTTTACACCCAGTGTGCATAAGGTGTACACATAAATGTCTAAAATGTAAGTACAGAACAGTGGCTTAGCACTTCCACCTGGCAGTACTGGGGTCATCGGTTCGAATCCCAACCAAGGCACTACCCGCACAGAGTTTGCCTGTTCTCCCTGTGCAACCAAAGACATGCTGTTAGGTTAATTGGCTAATGTCTAAATTGTGAATGTACAATATACACTCAACGCCCACTTTATAAGGTACAGCTGTTCAATTGCTTGGTAACACAAACTGCTAACTGAGCATCAGAACGGGGAAGAAAGGGGATTTAGGTGACTTTGAACGTGGCATGGTTGTTGGTGCCAGACGGGCTGGTCTGAGCATTTCAAAAATTGCTGATCTACTGGGATTTTCACACACAACCATCTCTCGGGTTTACAGAGAATGGTTCTAAAAAGAGAAAATATCCAGTGAGTGGCAGCTGTGTGGAGGAAAATGCCTTGTTGAGGTCAGAGGAGACTGGGCAGACTGATGATAGAAAGGCAACAGTAACTCAAATAACCACTCATTACAACCAAGATATGCAGACTACCATCTCTGAACGCACAACACATGGAACCTTGAAGCAGATGGGCCAAAGCAGCCGAAGACCACACCGGGTGCCACTCCTGTTAGTTAAGAACAGGAAACTACAATTCGCACAAGCTCATCAAAATTGGACAATAGAAGATTGGAAAAACGTTGCCTGGTCAGATGAGCCTCGATTTCAGCTGCGACATTCAGATGGTAGGGTCAGAATTTGGTGTAAACAACAGCCGTTCAGGCTGGTGGTGGTGTAATGGTATGGGGGGGGTATTTTCTTGGCACACTTTGGGCCCCTTAGTACCAATTGAGCATTGTTTAAACGTCACGGCCTACCTGAGTATTGTTGCTGACCATGTCCATCCCTTTATGACTACAGTGTCCCCATCTTCTGATGGCTACTTCCAGCAGGATAATGCACCATGTCACAAAGCTCCAATCATCTCACCGCTGGTTTCCTGAACATGACAATGAGGTCACTGTACTCCAATGTCCCCCACAGTCACCAGATCTCAATCCAATAGAGCACCTTTGGGATGTGGTGGGACAGGAGATTTGCATCATGGATGTGCAGCCGACAAATCTGCAGCAACTGCGTGATGTTATCAAATCAATATTGACAAAAAAATCTCTGAGGGATGTCTCCAACACCTTGTTGAATCTATGCCACACAGAATTAGGGCAGTTCTGAAGGCAAAATGAGTTTCAACTCAGTACTAGCAAGGTGTACCTAATAAAGTGGACGGAGAATGTATATCTAAAGCATTGCGTACAATTTTCTGAGCTTTATTTATTGTAATAAATAAATAAATATGTAATGTACATTATTTCAAACACAAAGTAAAATAATAAAACATATTCATGTACAATTACAGCGATAGTAACCTGCCGCTTTCTCAATAGCTGTGGTAAGCCCCGGGCACAGCCATCTTTACTGATAACATCATACTTGGAGGCTGGCACTATGCCAAGTATGCCCCGAGACTTTCCCTAACCCCAGGTCACAACAGCTGCTGACCAGGCTGGCACACAGAAGCCAAGGGAAGAATTACAAGAAATTGAGATTTCAAAGTAAAAGTTAAAAAGGGAAAGTTTGTATTTATCAACCATTCAGTGTTTTGAGTTTTTTTAGTCTAAATGTAGAATCTCGATAAACATGAAAGCATTTCTAGCTGTGCAGAAAACATTCCAGCCCTTTCATGTTTTTCATTGTATAATATTCACAAAGTCCAATCCTTTTCAAAACATTACCCTTCCCACTGTAATGCCGCGTACACACGAGCGGAATGTCCGACAGAAAAAGTCAGACGGGAGCTTTTCATCGTATTTTCCGATCGTGTGTGTGCCCCATCGGACTTTTTACGTCGAAAATTCTGACGGACCTAGAAATAGAACATGTTCTAAATATTTCCGACAGAACCAATTCCTATCAGGAAAACCGCTCGTCTGTATGCTGTTCCGACGGACCATAAACGACGCATGCTCTGAAGCAAGTGCGAGACGGAAGCTATTGGCTACTGGCTATTGAACTTCCTTTTTCTAGTCCCGTCGTACGTGTTGTACGTCACCTTGTTCTGGACGGTCGGACTTTGGTGTGATCGTGTGTACGCAAGACAGTTTCAGCGGAATTTCATCGAAACTCCGTTGGAAAAACCTTCCGACGGGAAAACGGGTCGTGTGTACAGGGCATAAGGGTTCACTTTTCATTTTGCCTAAGGCCCCTTTCACACGGGGCAGATCCATTTTGACGGACTCCGCTAGATCTGTTGATCCCTGCTGAGCAGGCAGATGACAGGTCCGTCTCCGCTCACTGTACAGAGACGGACCTGGCAGAGCCCCGCTCTCCTCTACGGGGAGATCGGATGAAAACGGACCGGCTGACGTATCGCCATACGTCTGTTTTGAGCAGATGGCAGGCGTCAGCGGACACTGACCTCCCCATAGAAGTCAATGGGTGGCCCGATCAGATCCGCCTGAAAAGGCGGAACGATCGTGTGAAAGGGGCCTAAGAGATTAAAAAAAACAGGTGATACTGTATACTTAACCTATTCCTTGCTCCCATAGGCTTCCTTCTCTTCTTTTACCTCATTTACGAAGCTCTGGACTGCACAGTCTATTTGCCTTTCATAAATCAACCCCATAGTGTAAATTTCTATCTTTCTGATCCTTCATCCTTTTATCTCTCTGGGACAGGAAGTGAACGGAAATCTGCCTAATTGGTACAAAGGCAGCAATAAAAATAACTTTTTTTATTCTTTCCACACTCCAAAAAAATATTTATGAATTAAACAAATTAATTTAAAATGTGCTGCAGTAAGAGGCTGAATGGGGGTCAAGTTGAAGTATGAATAGCGCCTAAAGGGTAACTCCACTTTTGTTGAGAAAAAAAAAAAAAACATTCCCCCTGGGTGATCTATGTACAGTGCAAGGATTATAACAACATTTGTTGCAGATTCCTACCTTCTTTTATTCTGAAGAAATCCATGTGTGTTTCATAATTATCAGTCAGCTGTGCAGCTGCAGAGCTCTAATGAGGAAAGCTGCTGGGCCTGCATCCCTTTAGATGTGTTCATATTGGGTTTTCTCACCTAAAATGACATTTTTGCTGCAGGGGATGCCTGAAATCTGACTTGCATCTTAGGCAGACTTCTGAGAAAACTGGTGAGCCAATCACACAAGCAGGAAATTATGTTTCTGGGGAGAGGTCAGTACACACACTGTGTACAGAACAACTCCAGGTAGCCATATTGCATTGCATTTATAGAAAATTACAGTGGCTGCAGATTGAAAAGGAAAGGTCATTTTTTTATAACAATTACAATATGACTTGTATCGCAATATTATTTTTTCTTTATTTTCTTTTTAATTTCCCCCAAAAGTGGAGTTACCCTTTAAAGTAGACCTTAATACCATTGTGTGTCAAGGGGGGCTGAAAATAGAGAGGTCAGAAGCAAGGATGACCCCTATGGCTGCTGGTATGAGAAATAGGACAGACAATTGACGAAGTGACAGTGATTGGAAATGTCACGATACAAAGAACACGAGACACGGAAAATGTAAACAGAGCTGCTTTGGTGGTGGGACATTAAAGCTAAGTGAGAACTAACAAATGTAATAATAGAAGACAGTAAGAAGCCTAACCATTTAAAGGACAACCCCACGCAGATATACTGTGGCAGGGCGGCCCTCCTGCGTGAAATCACGTACCTGTACATGTTCTGTCTGTACGTGCTAAGCAGAAACACGGATCTCTGTTTTCCTCCAGTTAAGCCATCCCACAGACAGTTAGAAAACACTCTCTAGGAACACACTTAACCCTTTGATCGCCCCTGATGTTAACCCCTTCCTTGCCAGTGTCATTAGTACAGTGAGAGTGCAATTATTTTTAGCACGGATCACTGTATTAATGTCACTGGTCCCCAAAAAGTGTCACTTAGTGTCCGATTTGTCCGCCGCAAGAGTCCTGCTAAAAATCCTGATCGCAGCCCTTACTAGTGAAAAAAGAAATAAAAATTCCATAAATCTATCATATAGTTTGTAGACGCTATAACTTGAGCAAACCAATCAAAATACACTTATTGTGATTTCTGATGAATACATTTGATTTTTTACATTTTTTATTGGGTGTGTTTTATAGCAGAAACTAAAAAATATTGTATTTTTTTTTCAAAATTGTCGCTCTTTTTTTGTTTATAGCGCAAAAAATAAAAACCGCAGAGATGATCAAATACCACCAAAAGAAAGTTCCATTTGTGGGAAAAAAAGGACATAAATTGTATTTGGGTACAGTGTTACATGACTGCGCAATTGTCAGTTAAAGTAGCACAGTGCCATATCGCAAAAAATGCCCGGGTCATGAAGGGGGGAGGTAAACCTTCCAGGGGCTTAAGTGGTTAATGTGTCACCAAAAGGCCCACCCTGCCTGTGTTATATTACTGTTCTACTGTAAATTAGAGAAGAGAACGCATGGACAAAACAAGACATTTAATCAAAAAAGGACAATAAGTCCAAGCAGTTCTTATTTGCATTGTTTGTTACCTGTCAACTGTGTTGGCAACAGCTTCTAGTTGTTCCAGAAGAAATGGATAAAGAACAGGAAATCTTGAAAAGAATTCTCTCCCTGTCATTCTAAAAAAAAAAGAAAAGAAAAGAAAACAATGATAGTTTAGAACAATACATTTTACACTGTGAAAGGCAGGTACATTTCTGCTCTTTAGCAATTACAGGTGACAATCGCCAATATCACATGACTAGCATGACCCAGTATGGCTGTTTTCACTGCTCAAACGTCAAACAGATGACAGCTCTACTATGGAGGTTTACAGACCTAAGAGATGTAAATAGTGGAATACCAGGCTAGAGGAGAAAGAGCCTCTTGGCACGGTCCCAATAAGATATGTTGGGCTAATGAGTGGAGATACTTCACCATTCTGATTCCAGGTGCCCAACCTGCAGGCCTTTTGGAATTTTCGTGTGGCCCACGGGTACCCATACAGACACTAATTGGCGTTTCCCTTTTGCCCTGTTATAGTAATGATTTCTAGCAGTCTCATTTAACACATTTCCAATCAATGAAGCATGTCACCAATAGCCAGCTACTCCTAAAACATGTTCACAGTCCCATTTAACATGTCTGCAGTCTCTTACCATCTCTTGTATTGTGACTGAAGTCTCGGACCATCTCTTGTATTATATCCACAGTCTCGGACCATCTCTTGTATTATATCCACAGTCTCGGACCATCTCTTGTATTATATCCACAGTCTCGGACCATCTTTTGTATCATGCTCATAGTATTTGCCTATATCCTGTTTTGTTTCTGCTGTCTCTGATACTTGAGTATTCTCTGAATTTTATGTGCAGCCATTTAAGACCCCCCCCCCCCCCTATATCAACAAAGTTGACCACCAATAACTTAGACAGCAACAGCAGGACATGTAGTCAGTGACATATGCTGGATATCATATAGCAATCTGCAAACACAGCATCTGGCAGAAGTCTTCCAGCCACTAATTCCTTTGCAACTCTTGAATGTCATGTGACCAAATGCCAAGAGCTGCAAAGGAAGCTGATGCTGGAGGATGTGAACCTGCACCTTTAATGAAAAGGCCACTTGGTTGTATTTACTACCCAGGCCAAAGAATTGCATTCCATCCCTTGAAGAAATTACTAAGCTGTCTCACTCTATGAGGCTGAAGACTTAATTAAAAATAAAAATACTTTTTATGCAAAGCAACCAATCAGCTACCAACTGTCCTATCTGCGGTTCATGTCTGAAAATAAAACAAGGATTCCGATTGGTTGCTTGGGATGACAAGATGTTGACTGGTACCTCTTGCTGTTCTCCACATCACCTCGTCTCTCCTATAATGCTGAGTTCTGTGGAGAATGCAGGAGACCAACATTCCTTGGGCTCGCCCTGGATTTTGGCAGCCCTTGCTGCACCACCGAAAACCGATCTGCACTGGATCGCTTTTCTGTGGATATCTGACAGTCGGTGAGAAGCTAGTATGTCACCTCCTCACCACCTATTTTAACCCTGAAAATGCTGAACCACTGCACTGCAACTGTGTGCATTGCAGGACAGGTTTGGTACAATCTTATTAACCTCCCTGACGGTATTCCCGAGTGTGGCTCGGGGTTAAATTTCAGCACTATTAGCGGTAACCCCCGAGCCACACTCGGGATTACATCTCAGGATCCTGGTGCAGGTTACTTACCTTTTCCCCAGGATCCTGCGATGCCCCCCCCGCTGTGTCTGCTGGCTCCGTCCTCTGCCCAAAGTCTCTCTGTACCAGGCTCCGTTCCCTGCAAGCGTCGGGGAGCCCGGCGGCAAATTCAAAAAAGTGCAACAATCATAACACATACAGTACACTGTAATCTTACAGATTACAGTACTGTATGAAATCATTTCACTTCCCTTTTGTCCCCAATGCTTTGGCCCATGCCCTGCATGCAGTTTTATGTTATATATACTGTTCTTTCTGCCTGGAAACTGGAGATTGTCCATAGCAACCAAAAAGTGTCCCTTTACGTCAAAAGTGGCTTTAGACCAGCTAGAAAACAGCGATAGTAAATTAGAACAATTGCAGAATTGAGTGATAGTGAATCGTGGGGAAATTTATTTTATTTTTTTTCATTATTTATATTTATTTATTATATTATAATTTATGATTTTGTGTTTCAAACTTCATCATACCCGGGATATCTACTAGACTCTTGGTGGACAGATTTAAGTGTGTTATTGCTAGGAATTACAGGCCTACAATATAAAACGCCAAATTTCTATGCAAAATAATTGTACCGCTTTGAGACGCAAAAATCTGAAATAATCATACCGCCAGGGAGGTTAAAGTGGAACTGAAGTTCCGCTGTAACAAAACAGCGATCAGGCAGGCTTTTAATACAGACATGCAATGTCTCGTCTGCAATAAAATGCCCCTACCTGCCTGCTTGCTGTCTTTCCTGGAGCAGCTTACGGTGCTGGGCCTGTCTCTAAACGCCATGTCTAGCTCTTGCACATGTGGAGGAGTAACATCCCCTACCGGGCAAAGAAAAGGCCCAAAGATTGGCATGCAAAAGAGGATGCTGGCGAAAGACCAACATGCAAAAGAAGATCAAGGGAAGAGAGGTAGCCCTCGGATACTGCACATCTGAGATGTTCTATGGAGGTGGATGGAGTGGCCTGAACTCCGGCCAGGCCACGCACCCAATGTGTTGCGTTCTGCCACATAGGAACTTAGTTATGGTGATCAAAAGAAGATGCCGGCGACGACTGTTGGACAGGTAATTATTCACCCTTTATTTCCGCTTTAACTTGAATTGGTCGCATTCACCGAAAGTACTGCCCATCGAATGCAACAGGGGGTTTATTTTCTGCCTTGGTCCTGGCATGTGTACAGCTTCAAGTCCTTGTTTAGGTGGGCGGTTAAAGATAGGTAAAACCACAGTTCAACCACCTGCTTTAACTGCCACCTGGACTTGCATCTGAGTGAGCCCTAAAAAAAAAAAAAATGTCTTCTTGCCCATTGCAAGACTTCTGACTAGCCAGGGGGGGGGGGGGGGGGGACAAGATATTTTCTTGTCTGCACACTTCTCCTCCGTCAGCCCCTAGGAGTAATTGAAGGTTACTCTTAATGTGCCTTTAGGGTTACACTAAAAATAAATAGCCTTCCTACAATGTAATAGGACTGTTGCTTTAATACACATTCTACAGTAAAGCCTTAACCACCAGCGTTTGATTGTGGCGCCTGACCAAATACCTCTTGAACAAACACAGCACCATATGCAAAAACTGGCCTGTCAGCAGCAGCGGCGGTTCTGTCTCTCTATGCATCACAAAAGCTGCTGATCTCTACATGGGCCCATTCACTGGAAAATGGTTTCTATCATCATTACAACATACCATTGTACACGTGACAGCTTAATGACAGTGTGAAGGGGTCGTTTTTCCCACGACGATCCCATGTGAGCGGCTGATAAAACGTGTACTTTACGCTGCTGCAATTTAGTGTAATTTAGACACTTATGCAGATTATAATTTTTTTCTTAGTTACAGTCTTTAAACTTGACCCCTTCCTTTCGCCCAGACCTTCATTTGGGTAAGAACAAACACGCAATTCTCCACAGGCAGGTCAACGTTGGTTAAAAAAGAAGTAACGTGACTATCAGTTTATGAAACGTGGCTTCTTGGTTCGTTCTCCTGAGACAGGTGGTTAAAAAGGGAATTAAAAACGCTTAGAAAGTGATACAGCTCTCAAACCGTCAGAGGTCAAGTGTTTTGTAAAGTGTTTCCTGCTGAGTCAAATAAAATCAGTCACATGTGTGAGGGGCTATTCAAAAGTTACAGGCCTCATGTGTCGGGCCTCCAGACAGGGTGAGAAAAAGCCCACCGCAGCCCTATTCCAGCTGGCATTTGCCTCTGTAGGCCTCATGCATACGAGGGTATGTATTTTTGCTGCTAGAAGTTGGCGGAAAAAAGCCCTAATGCCGTGTACACACGGTCAGACTTGCCAATGGGATAACCTCCGCCGGCATTTCCGACTGAAAAATTTAGAACACGTTCTCTATCTAAGTCCATCGGAAATGCCGACAGAAAAAGTCCGATGGGGCATACACACGGTCGGAATAATTGACCAAAAGCTCCCATCGGACTTTTCCTGTCGGAAATTCCAACCGTGTGTACGGGGCATAAGGCTCCGTTCACATCTTGGCGTCCCGGATGGCGAGCAGAATCGTCGCGATTCTGCCCGCGATCCCGAATCACAGGACACCCGTGCGATCTTCGTCACTTCCAATGGCACCCCGATCGCGGCGCGACTTTGCCGCCTGATGAATCACAGTAAGATCGTGCAAACAGAATTTTCCTCATGCTGATCGTTTTTAACCTCAATGTGAGTGTTTTTATTTATTGTACCATAAAGTTTCTACAGTTCATATTTAGAAGACGCCTCTTTCTTTACCCTTTTTCAGAATCGCGGGACGCCTGTCGTCCAAAATAAGTACAAGAACTTCTTTTGGGAGACAGGCGTCCCGCGATTCTGTTTGTGCGATTTATCGGGCGACAATCGGGGTGCCACTGGAAGTGATGGAGATCGATTTATCGGACAACAATCGGGGTGCCATTGGAAGTGACAGAGATCGCACGGGTATCCTGCGATTTGCCGTGATCACAGCGATTATGCCCCGCGATCCGGAACCCCAAGATGTGAACGGAGCCTTAAGCTCACATTTTTACTTTTAGGCTTTACATGTGTATGGCGTTTGGAAGCATTTGCGTGTAAAGGCATTCTATTGGCCAGAATATTCACGCATTCGATCCACTAGAATACATTTATGTGCATAAAAATGTATTTATGCACTTTTATATGCGTTTAGGTGGGTTTGCACAGGAAAAAAAAGCGCAAAAATGCTTTTCTGGGAATATATACCTGGGCAGACCAGGCCATTTGGCTATTTTATTGTCCTTTTTTATACTTATTAAACGTTTTTACGCTATGGAGACTCCTTTTTTGTTTCCTATATTCTTATCCTGAATGAATGGGACGGGAGGGATCTATGCCTAAAGTACCACCCAGCCTTCCAGCCTTCATGTGAACAGGCACAATCCTGTACAAGCGCTAATGACTCTCTTTTTAGTTAAAGGAGTCATTGGTATCTGGTAAGCAGATATCTATTATTCCAAGGTGATTTCTTCCTCTCTGGTGACGGAACTTTTTATCATCGCTAAGATTTTTGTTATATCTATGAAGATTTATGCTGTCTTCCTTGGTGTTGTTTCTTCAATATTGTTTCAACATTTTTGCTCTAATCTCTTCATTGGATTGGGACAATCAATTATCACGGATGCACTATATTCACCTTCAACTAAGGATTTTATATTTTACATAATAAGTTTTTTGATCAATTTTTGTTTCAGCACAATACATTGTTATGGTTCACTGCTTTTGATGTGAATTGTGTGTGTATGTATACAAGGCAGCAGTTTATTAACACTTATGTCCATAGGTTTAGCGCCCCCTATTGTTTACCACTTCTTTATTTGATTATCCTATTCAAATTAAGGGGAGCAGCTTGTCACTTGTTTTTGTTTATTCAATTGATTACTCACGGGTGATATATATTTTTAGGGCCAGCTACGGATCCTTTACATATATTTATATTCTATTTTATATTTTTACTAGTTTCACCTCTTATTGACACCACTGGCGCGGAAGTATTATTTATTTATAAAAGGATCTTCAGCCTGTTAGCAAAAAATTTAGTAGCAGCTGACTTATAATAAAAGGACACTCACCTGTCCAAGGATCCAGCGCTGTCCTCACCTGGACGGATTCTTCTCTGGTCATCGGAAGCCCCCCAGTGCCGGCATGTTTAGTGTGGGACTGTGTCTCTTTACAGCCAGGTTCCCACTGCGTATGCACGAATGGTCACACAGCCTCATTGGTTCTTTGACGTTTACCAAGAGGTTGAAGGCGGGGGTGAAAATTCCAGGGAAATTGCTAAGGCGATTCGACCAGAAGTGGGAGCAGGTACCTACCAACACTATGAACCTTCTCCCCCCCCCCCCGCCCCCCCAAAAAATGCCCAAAAGTGTTTGTTTTTTCTTTTTTTGGGGGGGGGGGGGGGGGGGATGTATGGGTCGGGGTAAAGTGGAAATTTCCCTTTAGGATGAAGTTCCGCTTAAAAGCCCAACATTTTTTTATTTTCTCTCTAGAGTTAGAGGGGAAAGGTCAGAAGCTCAGTCAAGTGTTTGTTGCCTTACTATTGACATAAAGGGTTAAGCTACAAGGTCAATTGATCCCCTTCTTGCCTGCCCAGGTGTCCCATTAAATAGTTTGGACCACTTGGGGACCGAACTATCACAGTGGTCACAGGATCGGAAGTCGGTCTCGCCAACTCCCGATCTTCAGCCTGAACCGAGAGCGGTTTTTGACAGCTCGTTCTTTGTTTCGGGGAGCACACAATGAGCGGGTCCTCAGAAAATGAACCTTCAGCCTCCCAGTGATGCCTATGTGCGGCATTGTGGGATTAAAGCCCTCCCCTTTGGCACGGCACGTATATGTTGGGTGGTCCTAAACGGGTTAGCCAGCAGAACAGAATAATTCATCCACACAAATGAGGTAGATGGAGGAATCCCTTCGCTGGGACCTTGTATTGTGAGAGAGTGAGACCCACTACTGTCTGTCAATATTCTCATTTGACAGAAGCTGATCTAATCTTAGACTTCTGTCGAGAAGAGATGGCCACACACTGGGGTTGATTTGCTAAAGGCAAATAGACAATGCGCTTTGTAAGTGCAGTTGCACACATTTTCCCCAGAGCTTAATGAATGGGGAAAATCCACAGAAACGCTGTGCGTCTTTGGCTCAGTTTCAGGGCCCAATTCAGGCATAGATTTGGCCCGGATTCGTCCCTGAAACGGGGGAACAGAGACGCACAGCGCTCCTGTGCGATCCGCAGCCGGTTCCAGCGTGAACCGAGCCTAAAACTTTACTGCATTCACCAAGCTCTGGGGAAAATGGGTACAACTACACTTGCAAAGTGCACAGTCTATTTTTCTTTAGTAAATCCACCCCAATTGATCAAAATCCATCTGGTGCCTGCTTAACTGGATTAATGTCAGTCAGTATATGGCGGAGTTTACTCTTTAACAACTTACCGACCAGCGTTGGCTTGGCTGCGCGAATCGCCGTCGGACGTGTACACGGCGATCTGTGGGCATGCCCATTCACTAGCTGGGGGGAGCCAATCGGTGGGTCCGGCGGACTCTATGTCCACCAGCCACCCGTGATCACTCCACAGAGAGGCAGAACGGCGATCTGCCAGCGTAAACAAAGCAGATCCCTGTTCTGTCAGGGAAGTAGAGTGAGATTGTGTGTTCCTAGTGATTAGGAACAGAGATCTCTCTCTACTCCCAGTCAGTCCCCTCCGCCCACAGTTAGAAAGCACTTCCCTAGGGAACATTTAACCCCTTGATCGCCCCCTAGTGTTAACCCCTTCCCTGCCAGTGTAATTTATACAGTAATCAGTGCCTTTTTATAGCACTGATCGCTGTATAAAATGTCACTGCTACCAAAAAAGTGTCGCAGTCCCGCTAAAGATCGCAGATCACTGCAATTACTAGTTTAAAAAATGATAATAATAAAAATGTCATAAATCTATCCCCTATTTTGTAGACGCAATAACTTTTTCACAAACCAATCAATATACGCTAATTGGGATTTTTTTTTACCAAAAATATGTAGAAGAATACATATTTACCTAAACTGAGGAAGACGTTTGTTGTTGTACATTTATTTTTTTTGGATACTTATTATAGCAAAAAGTAAAAAAAATATAATTTTTTTTTTTTCAAAATTGACGCTCTATTTTTGCTTATAGCGCAAAAAATAAAAACCGCAGAAGTGATCAAATACCACCAAAAGAAAGCTCTATTCTATATATCAAATTCTTTGGGGTACAACATCGCACGACCATGCAATTGTCAGTTAAAGCGACGCAGTGCCGTATCGCAAAAAATGGCCTGGTCAGAAAGGGGGCAAATCCTTCCCGGGGCTGAAGTGGTTAATCACTTGCTGCAGTCACCTCATAAGGCTCAAACGTGCTACTAAAATGGCTAGTGTTTAATGGTTAGGAGAGCAGCACTTGATCCCCTCCTAGAGATTGTAAGCTGTAATGAGCAGGGCCCTCTGATTCCTCCTGTATTGATTTGTATTGTAACCGTACTGTCTGCCCTCATGTTGTAAAGCGATGTGCAAACTGTTGGCGCTATACAAAGATCGTATAATAATTGCTAAACAAATGAATGATATTAGTTATGAGGAAAGGTTGCAAGCACTGAACTTATTCTCTCTAGAGAAGAGGCGCTTGAGAGGGGATATGATTTCAATTTACAAATCCCATATTGGTGACCCCACAATAGGGATAAAACTTTTTCGCAGAAGGGGGTTTACCAAGACACGTGGCCACTCATTAAAATTAGAAGAAAAGAGGTTTAACCTTAAACTACGTAGAGGGTTCTTTACTGTAAGAGCGGCAAGGATGTGGAATTCCCTTCCACAGGCGGTGGTCTCAGCGGAGGGCATCGATAGTTTCAAGAAACTATTAGATAAGCACCTGAACGAACGCAACATACAGGGATATACAATGTAATACTGACATATAATCACCCACATAGGTTGGACTTGATGGACTTGTGTCTTTTTTCGACCTCACCTACTATGTAACTATGAAACAAACAGCTCCCTTTGGAGTTAGCTGCACATGTAAAATGCAGTACAGGGAGTCCCTGAGTTACGAACATCCGACTTGCGAACGACTCCTACTTACGAACGGGACGGCGGGCACATTCGACGGAACCTTTTCGACGGCGGCCACATTCGATGGAACCTTTTCGACGGCGGCCACATTCGAATGAACCTTTGACGGCGGCCACATTCGACGGAACCTTTTCGACGGCGGGCACATTCGACGGACCCTTTTCGATGGCGGCCACATTTGACGGACCCTTTTCAACGGCGGGCACATTCGACTGAACCTTTTCGACGGCGGGCACATTCGACTGAACCTTTTCGACGGCGGGCACATTCGACTGAACCTTTTCGACGGCGGGCACATTCGACTGAACCTTTTCGACGGCGGGCACATTCGACAGACCCTTTTCGACGGCGGCCACATTCGACTGAACCTTTTCAACGGCGGCCACATTCGACTGAACCTTTTCGACGGCGGCCACATTCGACGGAACATCGGAAAACGACATATCTGCCCTTCTGCCCATGCTGTTCTGACTTACAAACATATTTGACTTAAGAACAAACCTATAGTCCCTAGCCCGTTCGTAACTCGGGGACTGCCTGTAGTCTAGAGTTTGTAATTTATTGGTACAGCACCACAGTAAATGATGGAGTTAGATAGTAATAATTGGACCATAACTGGGTGATAATGTACTCAAGTGCAGGGGAAATCATCTTTATAAAAATCTTTGCAGAATCTGAATTTTCTTGAACGATACGTAATGTTCTTGGACATTTGACAACCCTGCCATTCACAGAAGATCGGTTACCACTTCAGTAGGGACTGTTGAGCAAAAATACACAAACCAGATCTGCATAAATCATGGTGCAGTAACCAAATTATAATTAATTCTTGTATAGAGCAACTGTCATCACTCACGAGCATTACAAGTAACGTGATTCCTGACAACAAAACCATCTTGGAGGCCTTCACGGTGTTCTGTAACCGATTCTGGTGGACCCGTGCCAACTTGCAAAAACACAAGTCACTAGTTCTTTAGCATAAAAATTCATCTGTATCGGCTTATACATCAGAACACCATAAAAGCAGATCGCTTGGAATGATTAACCCAGAGCAGTGCATGAGAAGGCAACCCATAAAAATCTCTACAAAAGAACACATAAGAGATAAAAATCTCTGTGACTCAAACAGGAAGAAGAACATACCGATAAGCTTCAGACGCAAACACTGGCACGTACCCTGTGTTTTTTATAAGCCACAAGTCTTCGGTCAGCAGATTATATGAGAGCGCTGTCCAGAAAGCTCCCGTAAAAGCATTTGGTAAAACAGCGTGGAGAGACGGGTTTGTTTACTCGTACGTCAGATAAGGTTTTTACACTACTTTAGCACTGTAAATAGTAAGCCCCTCAGGCCTAAAGCCTACTACAAATCATTTTTTTTTTTTTTTTTTTCGTTCAACCCAGTGGGTTTAATACATTCTACGATACCAGATCGTAGGATTTTTGTTTAAAGCGGAGTTCCACCCAAAAATGAAACTTCCACTTTTCGGAATCCTCCCCCCCCTTACAGTGTCACATTTGGCACCTTTCAGGGGGAGGGGGGAGCAGATACCTGTATAATCCAGGTATTTGCTCCCACTTCCGGGCATAGATAGCTGCAGGAGCCGCAGATATCTATGCCATATCTGGCACCTCCTTCGTCTCCTCCCCCCCCCCCCGCTGTCTTCTGGGAGACACACAGGTCCCAGAAGACAGCAGGGACCAGTGGGATCGCGCAGCGCGACTCGCACATTGGCAGTAGGGAACCAGGCTGTGAAGCCGCAAGGCTTCACTTCCTGATTCCCTTACCGAAGATGGCGGTGCCTCCACCCAAGAGCCGAGGGACAGATCGGCTTTGGGTGCCGACATCGCGGGCGCCCTGGACAGGTAAGGGTCCATATTTTAAAAGTCAGCAGCTGCAGTATTTGTAGCTGCTAACTTAAAAAAAAAAAAAAAAAAAAAAAAAAAAATTTGGCGGAACTCCGCTTTAATCAGTACAGTTTTCGTCTGAAAATACAATACAACACATTTCATCACTTCCAAATTTTTATTCTGTGGTACAAGAATTTTCCGAACTTCATTTTCGATATGGAGACTGGTATGCAGAGTGGATTTGATTTAAATCAAGTCGATTTAAATCACGATTTAAATCACTAGTAAAAAGGCTGGATTCAAATCATAATTTTTAACCGCTTCAGCCCCGGAAGATTTTACCCCCTTCCTGACCAGAGCACTTTTTGCGATTCGGCACTGTGTCGCTTTAACTGACAATTGCGCGGTTGTGTGACGTTGCACCCAAACAAAATTAATGTCCTTTTTTTCTCCACAAATAGAGCTTTCTTTTGGTGGTATTTGATCACCTCTGCGGTTTTTACTTTTTGCGCTATAAACAAAAAAAGAGCGACAATTGTGAAAAAAATGCATTATTTATGTAATTTATCCATCTGGGATGATGACAAATAAACTAGTACTATACTGTATATGTTTTTCTATTAATTTCTTAGTATTCTTCTACTTTTTACATTAACCACTTGCCCACCGGAAGATTTTTACCCCACCCCCCTTTATGACCAGGCCATTTTTTGCAGTATGGCACTGCATTACTTTAATTGACATTTGTGCAGTCATGCAACGCTGTATCCAAATTATTTTTTGGGCTATAAACAAAAAAAGAGCGACAATTTTGAAAAAAAAACGCATTATTTTTTATTTTTTGCTATAATAAATATCCCCAAAAATATATAAAAAAAACTATTTTTTTCCTCAGTTTAGGCCGATATGTATTCTTCTACATATTTTTGGTAAAAAAAAAATAAAAAAATCGCAATAAGCGTATATTGATTGGTTTGCGCAAAAGTTATAGCGTCTACAAAATAGGGGATAGAATTATAGCATTTTTATTATTTTATTTTTTTTTACTAGTAATGGCAGCGATCTGCGATTTTTATTGTGACTGCGACATTATGGCGGACACGTCGGACAATTTTGACACATTTTTGGGACCATTGGCTATGAAAATGCATTGATTACTGGCAGTGAAGGGGTTAACACTAGGGGAGGATCAAGGGGTTAACGTGTTCCCTAATGTGTGTTCTAACTGAAGGGGGGAAAGGGCAGTGCAGGGGAAGAGCTAGATCGCTGTTCATACTCTGTATGAACAGACGATCTGTCGCTTCTCCCCTCAGAGAACCGGAAACTGTGCGTTTACACACACAGATCATCGAGACCGCCGGGCACTCGCATCAGCTCCGGGGGGGGCGAGCAGCAGGCACACGCACCCCTAGTGGCCGCCCCAATGGAGCGACGTACCATAACGTCGAACAAACAAGATATTTGGGGGGCACACCCTCTCATTAAAGCTGGTGCAGCCATAAGACCATACAGTAGAAGAAAATTTTTTTTTTTTGCATGTGTGCGCTGTAAAATTTTCTTGCTCCATAACGTCGATTCGCCTGCCCGTGCCATACTGTGACGGCTGGTCGGCAAGCGCTTAAATCACATTGCTAATTGCATATTGTACTTAGGTGTAGCCTAAATAATAAAATTTGCACTTAAAACTGTAATTTTGTAACTTTTGGAAATGTCAGCAGAAACGTGGCTGCGCCAGTAAATTTTGGGTGTTGCGTCAGTAAATTTCAACCTGGTAGGTTGGCAACACCAACCGGTTGCAGGTGCATTCCGCTTGCATTGGAGACCAAGTTGAGGAACTTCTGAGATCGTTCGCAGTTCACCGACATCTCCCTTTGACCTGAATCCGTCTTCCTTTGAGCTGCATCAATCTGCTTTTGTACTTTTAACAGACTTTTATTGGGAGAGAAGCAGTTCTGATGTGAGAAACGGCCATCGACACTGGCCCTTATATACATTTTTTTCAGAAAAACACTGACAGCTGTTAGAAACACGTCACTCATACGTAAAATAATAATAAAAAAGAAAACAAAAAAACAATAAAATGTATCATCAACTAAAATGACTGTCACCATAATATGCAATTTAACGAAAGAAAAACTTTATTGCAAATATAACCTAAAACCATAAAAACAACCCGCACACATAAAGAGCACTTTTATATACATCAGCCCTTGAACGGGGCATATTTACACAGACTCTGAGTGACAGATCTCTTATTAAACCTCGTAAAAAAACGAAAGCTACAAGAACTTCCAAGAATATTTGTTACCGCTGTATTATTTGAGGGGAAACTTAAAAAAGGCAACCTACAATGAACAGTCCCTTTTTTACTCTCTTAACTTCTTTTATGGCCTTGCAAGCTCGGAGCATGTTTTCTCAAGAAGCTGAACTTGAGAAGTATTTTGCTTACTTAGTTCGGAATTTTGTAATGCCGATTTCAGACCCTCAGAAAACAAACACAACTTTTTTTTTTTTTTCCCAATCTAAAAATATAAAAATTCCGCTAAGGCATAAAGTTGTTCCCCTTTTCTAACTTTTACTTCTTTCAGAACTTGCCCTCGTATATTTCTTTCCCTTCAAAAGGAGCCAGCTAACGGGAGTGGAAAACTTACTCAAACAAAAACATATAAAAAGTGTTTGAAAACCGCACAAACTGGGACACGTTACAAGTGGGCAGGGCTGACACTTGATTCCAGATATATATTGGCTGTAAAAGTTGCTGTCGGTCTTGCTATCGTTCATAAATTGTGTGTACAAATATTTTTTTTTTGTTTTTGGGCTTTTTTTTTTCCCCTCTATCGATCTGATGAACACACCACCTGTGCTAGAGCACCCACAATCTGGGTGAAGGAGAACAGGTGGCAGCATTGCTAGTCTGGGGGGGAGGGAAGTGTTTGATGTATTAGCAGATTTAAATGCACTAACAAATTAAAGCCACACTCCAGCTCACACACAATATATGCAGGTACAGCAACAGGTTGTTTTTTTTTTTTTTCCTTTTTGGATGAAGGTTTTACATAAATAAAAGCTGATCAGTGTAAGCACCTGTCAAAGGCAAATGGTTTGTCTCTAACTGATGCATTATCGTTATTCAGGATTTATATAGCGCCAACAGTCTATGCAGCGCTTTACAATATAAAAAGGAGACAATAATATTTAATTTTTAATTTTTTAAACCGGCCCCAGGTGGATGATGTCATAGTATGCTAGTATGCACATTAGCACAATATAGACAACCCAGTGGCGTAGCGTGGGGGGGTGCCGTGGCCCCGGGCGCGACATTTAGGGGGGCACAATTTTGTGCCAGTAGTGTCATTACCGGCTGCCGCCTCCTAATTTTATGTTCCTGTGTCCCCCGCGCTGCGGCCGCCATGTTAAGTATCTGGCGCCCTGTGATTGGCCGCATGGGGGTCATGTGAGCGCTTCTGAAGTCCCGCCTCCGCACATGACCCTATCGCGGCCGCTGTCTTCTTCTCTTATTCTCCGGGGAATCGGGACCGATCCAGGCGCAGGCAGGACAAGCCCGACAAGGTGTGTGTGAGACTGACTGAGACAACCTCATCTAACAATTGAAGCTCTCCAGCGCCAAGCTGTTCTGGGCTTGTGCTTTCCGACGACTTGAATGGCCTGGGCACAACGACATCACTCCCACATATGCGCACTGGAGACCCCGTCCTGAGCAAACATGAATAACGTCACCTGCTGGAGCCGACATCGCTATCTACTAAGGCACGCCGCTTTAAATTGTTTCAAAGGTACCTCTACAGGTAAGACTTATTATAAGCTTATCTGTAGTGAAAAGTGAAATGGAAGGGAGTTGAATATCGCTTTAAAGTTCAACTTCAACCAAAAAAAAATTTTTTGGGATAGCGTGGGAAGGGTTAGAACTCCTGCGACATCCGTAAATTATGAATTCTCATTGTTTTATCTCTGGGGGAAGATGGTTCATTGATCAAAGATAGAACTTCTCAACAGGGAAAAGGGTAGTGGAATAAATAAATAAATAAATAAAATGGCAGAGGTTCCAACCCTTCCCCACACTATTCATATCTTGAGTTGCACTTTAATATTATTTATAAACTGAAAATGTGTACATTATCCCTGTGATCAAAAAAATTAGGGCAGAAACAACTAATCGATTATGAAAATAGTTGTCAACTATTGTCATAATCGATTAATCGGCCAGCATACAGAATGCATTATTTGTTTACATATCAGGAAATACAGTGCAGAACACATACAGCTCAGTACAGGTCAGTAAGTGCCTGAGAACTTGTGAATGTGTGAGGAGCAATGCCTCATGGGACACGTAGTCCTGGGCAGGAAGTGAGTGGTTCTACAGGCAGAAGTTTTTTTTTTTTTTTCCTTGCTATAGGGGCACACTATACTATAATTTGCAGCTTGCTATTGGGGCACTCTGAAGGCAGGAGAAGCCAGAAGCGTCGATGAGGGACCCCAGAAGAGGAGAATCAGGCCTGCTCTGTGCACGGATTAGGTAAGAATAACATGTTTGTCGTTTTAAAAAGAAAAAAAAAATCACTTTAAAAGCTATGTGCAGGGAAGATCAGCATCTGAACCCAGAGAAGGTGAAGGCTGATAGACTGGAGGTAATAGAAGGCATTACAATTACACTTAAAGTAAACTTTTACCTGTATTTTGCATTATATTTAAAATGATCATATCCATGAAAAAAAAAATTTAGGGAGATTTGTATCTTCCCTCCAACCTTCATGTCTGACTCCCAGTTAAAATGCACATATATCCTATTTCTGGGTGTATTTTATATATATATATATATATATATATATATATATATATATATATATATATATATATATATATATATATATATATATATATATATATATCTACCTTAGATTGTAAGCTCCTTGAGGGTAGGGACTGATGTGAATGTACAATGTATATGTAAAGCGCTGCATAAATTGATGCTATATAAAGTACCTGAAATAAATTAAAACAAATATATATATATATACACACACACACACACAAACACACACACTAATATATATATCATATTTATATATATTTATTATTACTTTCACCGTTTCACAGTATAAATGAACCCCATATAGTAGCGATTATCTGCTTTTTGTGTGCTATAAAGGGCTAATTTTAGATTTTTTTTTTAACCCCATGATGGCAGGTGAAACAAAAAAAGCATGCTGCTGCTACTAAACGTCTAAGGCCTGGTTCACACCTATGCGTTTTTTTGGTGCTTTTTGCGGAAACGCACTACAGTTCATTGAACATGGTTTCCTATGGGACACGATCCCATATTATCCGATTAATCGAACCAATAAATCGGCCAACTAATCGATTAAAAATATAATCGTCAGTCGCAGCCCTACAAAAAATGTATTGTTCATATAAACAGGCTCTCTGCTTGTATTTAAAAACATATATGACTGAAGAACACAACACAATTCTAAATTGAAAAAGGAAATGCCGCTCACAAAGCCTCCGTGCTTTGATGGATACTCCCGCCCTAATGTGAACTCCTGGGTGCTGGCTATGCACAAGTCTATGGAAACAGGGAAGTCCTGGACTGCTGCACTCCATGGAAAAGCATCTTTATTGAAAAATGTAAATAAAATCCCAAAATACCACCACTGGACAAAGTCACTACCACAACCACTGAGAGGAAGAGACCAACTAAGAGCAATAGAAAAATTATTAAGCACCCCCACTAGTGTGAAAGGCAGTATATCTAAATTCTACAGAGTACTAAGGGGGGAAGCGAGTAAAGGGCACCCTACTTTCCTGGAGAAGTGGGAAAGAGAAATAGGATACCTAAAAGACTAGGAACATAGATGCAAGGTATTAAAAATGGTACATTTAACGGCAAGAGACTCTCGGACGTATGAAATGGCCTATAAGGTGATAGCGAGGTGGTACAGGACGCCCCAGCGGGTGCACGAGTACGGTTCTGAGACCCCCCCCAACTTGTTGGAGGGGGTGCAGGGCAGTCAGAACCCTTGTGCACCTTTGGTGGGAGTGCCCCAAAATACAGTTGTACTGGGAGGAGATTGAGAAATCCGGCAAATAACAGGGGAGCAGGTTAATAAAAATCCATGGATGTGTCTGTTCCACGATACGGAGAAAGAGATACCCCAAAATAGCAAGTCATTAGTTCCGCACCTCCTAAACACGGCTAAAGCACTGATCCCGTGCTGTTGGAAGGGCCTGGAAGCCCCAAGGTTAAGGGAGTGGATAATAAGGGTGGAATAAGTAAGAGGTATGGAAGAATCAATTCATCTGACGGAGGGCCTACGGGAAAAATACTGTAGGACTTGGGCGAAATGGCTAGAGTTCAGGAATACGGAGATTTATACGATAATTATGGATACTTGAGGGTTGTAGAGAGAGGGGGGGGGGTGGGGAGGGGAGGGGGGTTTGTGGTTTTTCTTTTTTCTTTGGGTGGGGGGGGAGGGGGAGATAAATATATATTTATATGTTTGGCAGACAAAAGATTAAAAATTAAAAGTTTAATTAATAGGAAGAAATGAAAATGCGAAAACAAAATATTTCTTGCCACAATGACGCGAAAACGAGAGGGGACATAAATGAATGGCTCAGCTGAGTTAAATCTCTCTAAAGTGCTTGCTGATGTGGAAAAAATAAATAAAATCCCAAAATACATTCAAATGGCAAAAAGTGGACACAACAGGAGTCAAATAGCTAACACGTTTCACATCAGATGATACTTACTCATTGCTATGAGTAAGCATCATCTGATGTGAAACGCGTTAGCCATTTGACTCCTGTTGTGTCCACTTTTTGCCATTTGAATGTATTTTGGGATTTTATTTACATTTTCAATAAAGATGCTTTTCCATGGAGTGCGGCAGTCCAGGACTTCCTTGTTTCCACAATTCTAAATTGCACAAAAAAAAAAAAAATCAGAAATTCCTTTCTTGATATTTAGGTACAAAGGCCGTAGAATCAAAGAAAGCGAGCGCACAAATAATTCACAGTTTTGATTTACTCTGGAGACGCACTGCACTGTGTGAAGTTTTTACATCATTTACGCATGTTGAAGAACTGTTACTTTTCTGCATATCATCCAATTCGAAAAAAAAAAGAAAGAAGCTGATTTCCATATGTAACAAGAAATTTGGCACCTGTCTTTAAAATATATTTAAAATGATATAAAAAGTTTAAAAACTTGCCAGGCCTGAGGATATTTAAAATCAACACATTTCTTTTTTTTTAACAGTCAGCTGCCGTCTTGTCTCTTTAATCCTATTCAAAAATCTGCTGACTACAATCCGAAAGTTTTCTTTGGCTTAAAATTGCTGATAAAACAGAACAAAGGGCTGTCAGGCTCAAGAACACTGCTAAACAATATACTGTTTAAAGCAAAAAAACAAAAAACTATTGAAATCACTAAACATAGAACATCTTACCTGTTTTTCAGGCACAGTAATTGGAGATGATCTGCTTTAGTTATGACATACAGTATAAGGCAATTTGTATGAACTCTTCTACATGTTTAGGTGTGGAGACCCCCAAAAAAGTTCTATTTGTTTTCGGTTAGTTTTATACAAAAATGGTTTTGTTAGGAAGCCTTAGGCTAGGGTCACACACGTCCGGATGTGGTTTTGCAGTCTGGAGTCCGATGCGGTTTTGTTCACCGGTTCAGGAACGATTCAGGTGCGAATGTTCACTTGAATTTGCACCTGAACCAGATCCGAAATTGAGCAGGACTTTTTTCAAAAACGGACCGCAGCCGCCCCCGGATATGTGTGAGCCGGTCCGGTTTCACATGTTATGCGAATCCAATTCGCATGTCTGTGAAACGAGCCATAAAATACTTTAATGGGATCCACTTTTAGGCCGGGTTCACACCTATGCGAATTGGATGCGGATTACACCGCATCCAATTCGCAGAACATTTTAAAATCTATTACTTTCAATCAGTCTGGTTCACATATGTGCGTTGCATTCGCACCCCACATTGCCCAAAAAACGTGTGCGTTTTCTAGGCAGTGCAGTGCGAATTGCAGGCACATATTCTTCTATGGGAACACATCTGATTCGCAGATGCATACCCTTGTGAACAGGCATTCTCTCCCCTCTCCCTGCTCAGCTGATCCACAGCTACAACGGAGAGGAAGCGCTGAACAGCTGCTTTTCTCTTCGCACAGAGTACGGAGCTGGAATTCACTCCGGACTGGTGTGAATCCAGCCTAATGCCACGTACACACGAGCGGACTTTACGGCAGACTGTGTCCGGCGGACTTTTCGACGGACTTTCCGAATGAACGGACTTGCCTACATACAATCAACCAAAGTCCAACGGATTTGTACGTGATGACGTACGACCGGACTAAAACAAGGAAGTTCATAGCCAGTAGCCAATAGCTGCCCTAGCGTCGGTTTTTGTCCGTCGGACTAGCATACAGACAGGCGGACTTTTCGACCGGACTCGAGTCTGTCGGACAGATTTGAAACATGTTTCAAATCTAAGTCCGTCAAACTTTTGAGAAAACAAAGTCCACTGGAGCCCACACACGATCGAATTGTCAGACGAAATCCTGTACACCGGACCAAGTATGCCGTAAAGTCCGATCGTGTGTACGCAGCATTGGGCTTGGCTCTAATATATATGAGAATCGGATACATTTTCATTCGCATAACATGTGAATTAGAACGGCTTTCAATAGTTCGGTTCACACATGCCCGGGGCGGCTGCGGTCTGTTTCTGAAAAGGGTCCTGTGCGATTTTGGGTCCAGTTTAAGTGCGAATTCAAGTAAATTGCAGCCGGACATGTGTGAACCTAGCCTTAAATTGCTCACATTTCTCTTATTAGAAAGCAATCTAGCCATTTCTTTCTTTAGCCATTGGCTCCCGCTACTGTCAATCAAAGCTAGTGACAAGGGAGCGGGGCCAAGCCCCGCTCTCTGTGTCTTATGGACTCGGTGGGGGGGGGGGGAGCCAGAAATACTGGGACCCTAGAAGAGGAGGATCGAGGCTGCTCTGTGCAAAACCATTGCACAAAACAGGTGAGTATAACATGTTTATTATTTAAGAAAAATAAAAACCAAGGCTTTGCAATCACTTTAACTGCTTGCCGACCGTATCACTTAGATATAAGGTAGCAGGGTGGCTCTACTGCACTGGATCCCATACCTAGTACGTGATCCAGCACTTCCAGGTTGGGAGCGTGCCACTGTTGGCCCACTCTCGCTGTGAATATTCACAGCGGAAGCTAAGCAGCAGGCACCGCGGATTCGATGTCTGCTGGCACCCGCCGATCCTTCAGTACACAGGGAGAACGTCAGTCTGCCTATGTAAACAAGGCAGATCGCCATTCTGTCAGTAGGGAAGGCATAGATCCTGTGTTCCTGCAAAGCAAATAAATCTCCTCCTACCTGAACTCTCAGTACTGGAGAAACTGTGCAGTTTATCACTGTCCGTGGTATCAGCCAAAAAGATATATAGTGGCAATATTTTTAGGGATGCACCGATACCATTTTTTTACAACGAGTACCAATACCTTTTTTTTATTACTTGCCGATACCAATTACCGATACCTACCGCAACTGTTTTGTTTTAACTTCAGCTGTCAGCAATGGTACAAAGCATTAAAACGTTATTTATAAATTAAATACATTTTTATTTTTTTTATTTTGCGCGTTTTCAATGTATATATGTAAATATACGTTAATACATATGTGTACAAATATTCACTAACAAAGCAAACAAAAAAAAAAAGTTTTAATTTCTTATCGTTTATAAAAAAAAGCAGGAAAATAATAATTAAATGGAGGAGAATAGGGAGTTAATTAATGCTGATTCGAGTAAATTATGGGTTAATAAGGGGTTAAACAGAGGAACATTTGCTCATCTCTTTGATCTGCAGATGAAGAAACAGAAAGATACAAAAAGAAACAATGTTTCTTTTAATTTTAGTGTTTCAGTGGCTGAGCAATGTTGTTAATAAACATTGCCAGATGCTTTTTTTTTTTTTTTGACAGCTCCAATTACCAGACACTTCTTTAACACTTCAGCTGTCAACAGAGGAGACCCACTGACAGCTCAAAGAACCGAGCTTGAAAGTATCGGTTTACAGGTATCTGTGCATTTGCACAAGTACTGATACTTGTGAAAATACTGGGTATCGGCACCGATACTGGTATCGGTGCAACCCTAAATATTTTAACCCTTTCATGACTAAGACTATTTTTGACATTTGGTGTTTACAAGTTAAAATCCATATTTTTGGCTAGAAAATTACTTAGAGCCCCCAAACATTATATAATTTTTTTTTAGCAGAGAATCTAGAGAATAAAATGGTGATTTTTGCAATATTTTATGTCACATGGTAATTGTGCACCGGTGTTTTAAACGCAACTTTTTGGGAAAAGGGACACTTTCATGAATTTAAAAAAAACGAAACAGTAAAGTTAGCCCAATTTTTTTTGTACAATGTGAAAGATGATGTTACGCCAAGTAAATAGATACCAAACATGTCACGCTTTAGAATTGCACGCACTCGTGGGAATGGCCACAAACTACTGTACCTAAAAATCTCCAAATTTTTTTTCTATATCGTACATCATAGGACACAGAGCCTCAAGTAATTACTCGGTGGGTTATGGGCCTACCTTCAGGTGTTGACATTGGTATAACCAAGACAGGAAGTTAACTCCCCTATATAACCCCTCCTCCTTCCAGGAGTCCTCAGTTTTTTCGCCAGTGTCTAAGGTGTTGGTCACGAGATGGTGGCTTCATTCGAAGCAGTTCCCTATGCCCAATTCCATTCGAGGCGGTTTCAAAACAGTATCCTGTCTGCTTGGAACAAGACGATTCAAGCTTTAGATTTACCAATGAGGCTGTCCCCAAGAGTGTCTCAAAGCCTCACTTGGTGGTTACTAAGTCGGAACCTGCTGAAGGGAAAGTCCTTCAGACCAATTGTTTGGAAAGTAGTCACGACAGATGCCAGCCTTTCAGGCTGGGGAGCAGTACTAGAGAAGACGACTGTCCAGGGACAGTGGTCAAGAACCTTAAGAGCCTTGCCCATAAACATCCTGGAGATTCGGGCAGTGTATCTGGCTCTGAGAACCTGGACTTCCAGGTTAAAGAATTGTCCTGTCAGGATCCAATCGGACAATGCCACGGCCGTGGCATATATCAATCATCAGGGGGCACCAAGAGTCTCTCAGCTCAGAGAGAGGTGAACCAGATTATAACTTGGGCAGAAAAGAATGTCCCATGCCTATCGGCCGTTTTCATTCCGGGAGTAGAGAATTGGCAGGCGGGCCACTTAAGTCGCCAGCAAATGAATGGTCTCTTCATCCAGAGATTTTTCATGCGATTTGCCAAAGATGGGGGACTCCGGACGTAGACCATCTAGCGTCCAGGTTCAACACAAAGCTAGTCAATTTTGTGTCCAGAACAAGGGACCCACTCGCATACAGAACAGATGCGTTGGTGACCCCATGGGATCAATTTTCACTGATCTATGCATTTCCCCCGATTCAGTTGCTACCTCGACTTCTTTGCAGGATCAGACTGGAAGAAAAGTCGGTAATACTGGTAGCATCAGCATGGCCCAGAAGGTCATGGTATGCAGAGATAGTAAAGATGGCAGCGGAGGGTCCATGGCTCCCACTAAGGCCAGACCTGCTAGCACAGGGGCCGATATTCTATCCTACTTTACGAACGCCAAGTTTAACGACCTGGCTATTGAGACCCACATTCTGAAGAAGAGTGGGCTTTCCAGGGCAGTTATTTCTACTTTAATTAATGCTAGGAAGCCAGCTTCTAGAGCTATATACTATAGAGTCTGGAAAGCTTATGTTTCCTGGTGTGAATCCAAAGGTTGGCACCCTCGAAGATATATTATAGGCAGAATTCTTGCCTTCCTACAATTAGGCGTAGAGATGAAGTTGGCCCTGAGTACTATTAAAGGCCAAGTCTCAGCCTTATCAATTTTATTTCAAAGACCACTTGCTACGCATTCTTAAGTCCGGGGTTTCATGCAAGGAGAGATGCGGATTAATCCGCCAGTTAAATCACCCTTAAGCCCTTGGGACTTGAATTTAGTTTTGTCGGTGTTACAAAAACCGCCATTTGAACCATTACAGCATATTCCTTTAGTCCTTCTGACTAGGAAGCTGATATTTTTGGTTGCTATATCCTCAGCAAGGAGAGTTTCAGAATTGGCTGCTCTTTCCTGTAAAGAGCCATACTTGATTATTCATGAGGACAGAGTGGCGTTACGCCCTCGTCCAGGCTTTTTGCCAAAAGTAGTTTCAGGCTTTCATCTGAATGAAGATATTGTCCTGCCATCGTTTTTCCCAAAACCATGTTCCAAAGAAGAAAAGTCACTACACGTCTTGATGTGGTGAGAGCAGTGAAGATCTATTTAAGGAAAACTGCTCAGATTCGTAAGACTGGTGTCTTATTTATTCTGCCAGAGGGTCCTAAAAAAGGACAGGCAGCGTCAAGATCCACTGTGGCTAAGTGGATTCGGCAAGTTATAATTCAAACTTATGATTTAAAGTGAAAGATTCCCCCTTTTCAAGTTAAGGCGCACATTACCAGAGCGGTTGGTGCTTCTTGGGCAGTGCGTCACCAGGCCTCCATGTCTCAGATCTGCAAGGCCGCGACTTAGTCTTCAGTGCATACATTTACAAAATGTTATCAAGTAGATGTAAGGTGGAATGAGGATATCGCCTTTGGGTGCAGTGTGCTGCAGGCAGCAGTATAATTCCTCAAGGTCTGGGGGTGCCCTACGGGTTGTGTCTGCCTCCCCTCAAGTAGCATTGCTATGGGACATCCCACCAAGTAACTACTTGAGGCTCTGTGTCCTATGATGTACGATAAAGAAAATAGGATTTTTAAAACAGCTTACCTGTAAAATCCTTTTCTTGGAGTACATCATAGGACACAGAGCTCCCGTCCCTCTGTTTTATGGGGTGAGAGTATATTACTTATATTGCTTGGCTACAAAAACTGAGGACTCCTGGAAGGAGGAGGGGTTATGTAGGAGAGTCAACTTCCTGTATTGGTTATACCAGTGTCAACACCTAAAGGTAGGCCCATAACCCACCAAGTAATTACTTGAGGCTCTGTGTCCTATGATGTACTCCAAGAAAAGGATTTTACAGGTAAGCTGTTTTAAAAATCCTATTTTTACGGTTACCAGGTTAGAGTTACAGAGGAGGTCTAGTGCTAGAATTTTTGCTCTCGTTTTGACGATTGCGGCGATACCTCACATGTGTGATTTGAACACCGTTTACATACGCGGGCGCGACTTCCGTATGCGTTTTCGTTGCTGCGCGAGCTCGCGGGGACGGGGGCGCTTTAAAAATGTTTTTTTTTCTTATTTTTATATTAATAAACTGTATTTAAAAAAAAAATTGATCACTTTTATTGCTGTCACAAGGAATGTAAACATCCCTTGTGACAGTAATAGGTGGTGATAGGTACTCTTTATGGAGGGATCTAAAAGACCCCCGATCCCTCCTTTGCACTTATTCAGATCGGGCCTCATCCCGGTATAACCCCCGAAGGCCAAGGCCGCACATCAGCGTACGCTCGGCGGGAAGGGGTTAATGTAAAAAGAAGATTTATAAGCTGTGGGCACTGTGGGGGGGGGCAGATGAACTATTTTCATATTACTGGGTTTAGTAAGACTTTAAGGAGGAACTATACATTTTGGAAGATTATTATAAAGTAAATATTTTATTCAATAGAGAAAGGGTATAAAGAAGAGTCTGGCCAGGAATACAAAACCTTTGGCTGGTAAAACAATTACCTTTCATTTGAATATTTAGCAGTTTTCCTGGAGTTTATCTTTAAAAGTTTAGCAAGAATTTTCAGAATCCGCATTTTCTTAGGTGACAGTGAAATTTCTGTGAAGAGGTGAAGCCAAGGTTGCCCTCCCTTCATCTAGACCTGGTCCCACAAACTAACAGCAAATCAGTAAGAAAAGTATTTGTGGCCACATGCCAAGAAAGATATGACAATTGCTTTGTGAGTCAGCCACCGATAAAGAAACGGCAGCTCATCAGTGTGCCAGTGATAAGAGAGAAGAGCTGAAAAAAACAGAATTACATATTTTTAAAGATGCTTCTTGTTTGGTTTATTCACAGACAGGACCAACTGACAATTCTTTAAAACATTTGAAGGCCATTTACAGGCCGACATACTAATACATTAACATCATTTGAAAATTGAGGAAAAAACTCACCAATATGTGGAACCCCCCCCTTCCCAACAGACCAGGAAATCTCACTGTAATATGTAACCAGCAACACTCATCTATACCTCAATTACAGACCCTGGTCTATATATATATACCACCACCTCTGGCTCAGACCCTTGGGGGGGGGGCTGCTCACCACAATCACTTGTAAGCACAGAAGTCCAGTTTCTGTGTTTACAAGTGACAGCTCTGCACTCTGTGTGTAACCCCCCTGAACTCTGCACTCTGTATGTAATGCAATCCTGGTATTTAATGCCCCTTTAAGACCCTCCTACTGTCAATGGCGTCCCTAGGGGGGGCAGAGGGGGCCCTGACCCCCCAACATTATGCTGTGCCCCACAATTGAAAACATTTTTTTTTTTTACAAAAAGGTCTAAGAGGGAGAGCGTCCCCAGTCAGCTCCTGCGGGCGATTCCTCCCCCCTCCCTCTGCTCACTGACACTGCATAATGCGAGCGCTCACACAACCATGGCTGCCCGATCTGCTCCTTCCCCTGCATCCTCATTGGCAGGGAGAAGAGCGAGTTGCAGGAAGGACTCCACCAGGACTCTCAGTTACTGAAAAAACAGACTGATTTCTCCCGTCCTTAGGACAGGAGGACCAGCCTATAAATTCCAAGAGATGCCAGACCAGCGCTGTCAATAGCAGGGGGAGGACAGCAAGAGGAGGCTGGGAAACCCCACAGTGGCAGAACACCAGGGCCCGGTGGCAAGACAACCTTTGGAACCCTGATATTTCCCCAACTGCTTTGGACTCTTATATTTTCTTGGTATGCTGGTGACATATATCTCTTGTTTTCTGCCACCCTGGGGGGCCCCAATACAGTAGGAAGGGGGCTCACTGCAGAACATATGAAAGGGCCGTTGTGGGATCGTAGTAAAGGGCCCCAGGATATATATATATATATATATATATATATATATATATATATAATTGCATTTTATAGTTGCCCCCCTACTTTTGTCCCTGTCCCCCCATGTGCCCCCCCTAAATATGAAAGCTGGAGATGCCACTGCCTACTGTTCGTGAAATTTGACTGACCACACCCACTATTTAATGTGATTTGGAGGGTGTGTGTGGGAGGAGGTCTGGCGTCAAATGTAAACAGCAATTGTACCATGCATGTGAGGTGTCACCACGAACGTCAGATCGAGGGCAGTAATTTTAGCAGTAGACCTCCTCTGTAAATCTAAAGTGGTAACCTGTAAAGGCTTTTAAAGGCTTTTAAAAATGTATTTAGTTTGTCGCCACTGCACGTTTGTGCGCAATTTTAAAGCGTGTCATGTTTGGTATCCATGTACTCGGCCTAAGATCATCTTTTTTATTTCATCAAACATTTGGGCAATATAGTGTGTTTTAGTGCATTAAAATTTTAAAAAGTGTGTTTTTTCCACAAAAAATGCGTTTGAAAAATCGCTGCGCAAATACTGTGTGAAAAAAAAAAAAAATGAAACACCCACCATTTTAATCTGTAGGGCATTTGCTTTAAAAAATATATAATGTTTGGGGGTTCAAAGTAATTTTCTTGCAAAAAAAATATTTTTTTCATGTAAACAAAAAGTGTCAGAAAGGGCTTTGTCTTCAAGTGGTTAGAAGAGTGGGTGATGTGTGACATAAGCTTCTAAATGTTGTGCATAAAATGCCAGGACAGTTCAAACCCCCCCCCAAATGACCCCATTTTGGAAAGTAGACACCCCAAGCTATTTGCTGAGAGTCATGTCGAGTCCATGGAATATTTTATATTGTGACACAAGTTGCGGGAAAGAGACACTTTTTTTTTTTATGCACAAAGTTGTCACTAAATGATATATTGCTCAAACATGCCATGGGAATATGTGAAATTACACCCCAAAATACATTCTGTCGCTTCTCCTGAGTACGGGGATACCACATGTGTGAGACTTTTTGGGAGCCTAGCCGCGTACGGGACCCCGAAAACCAAGCACAGTCTTCAGGCTTTCTAAGGGCATAAATTTTTGATTTCACTCTTCACTGCCTATCACAGTTTGAGAGGCCATGGAATGCCTAGGTGGCACAAAACCCCCCCAAATGACCCCATTTTGGAAAGTAGATACCCCAAGCTATTTGCTGAGAGGTATAGTGAGTATTTTGCAGACCTCACTTTTTGTCACAAAGTTTTGAAAATTGAAAAAAGAGAAAAAAAATGTTTTTTCTTGTCTTTCTTCATTTTCAAAAACAAATGAGAGCTGCAAAATACTCACCATGCATCTCAGCAAATAGCTTGGGGTGTCTACTTTCCAAAATGGGGTCATTTGGGGGGGTTTTGTGCCACCTGGGCATTCCATGGCCTTCGAAACTGTGATAGGCAGTGAAGAGTGAAATCAAAAATTTACACCCTTAGAAATCCTGAAGGCGGTGATTGGTTTCCGGGGCCCTGTACGCAGCTAGGCTACCAAAAAGTCCCACACATGTGGTATCCCCATACTCAAGAGAAGCAGCTGAATGTATTTTGGGGTGCAATTCCACATAGGCCCATGGCCTGTGTGAGCAATATATCATTTAGTGACAACTTTGTGCAAAAAAAAATAAAAAATTGTCACTTTCCCGCAACTTGTGTCAAAATATAAAATATTCCATGCACTCAACATGCCTCTCAGCAAATAGCTTGGGGTGTCTACTTTCCAAAATGGGGTCATTTGGGGGGGTTTGTGCCATCTGGGCATTTTATGGCCTTCAAAACTGTGATAGGTAGTGAGGAGTGAAATCAAAAATTTACGCCCTTAGAAATCCTGAAGGCGGTGATTGGTTTTCGGGGCCCCGTACGTGGCTAGGCTCCCAAAAAGTCCCACACATGTGGTATCCCCATACTCAGGAGAAGCAGCAGAATATATTTTGGGGTGAAATTCCACATATGCCCATGGCCTGTGTGAGCAATATATCATTTAGTGACAACTTTTTGTAAATATTTTTTTTTTTTTGTCATTATTCAATCACTTTGGACAAAAAAAATAAATATTCAATGGGTTCAACATGCCTCTCAGCAATTTCCTTGGGGTGTCCACTTTCCAAAATGGGGTCATTTGGGGGGGGGGGGGGGGGGTTGTACTGCCCTGCCATTTTAGCACCTCAAGAAATGACATAGGCAGTCATAAACGAAAAGCTGTGTAAATTCCAGAAAATGTACCCTAGTTTGTAGACGCTATAACTTTTGCGCAAACCAATAAATATACGCTTATTGACATTTTTTTTACCAAAGACATGTGGCCGAATACATTTTGGCCTAAATGTATGACTAAAATTGAGTTTATTGGATTTTTTTTTATAACAAACTGTAGAAAATATCATTTTTTTTCAAAATTTTCGGTCTTTTTCCGTTTATAGCGCAAAAAATAAAAACGGCAGAGGTGGTCAAATACCATCAAAAGAAAGCTCTATTTGTGGGAAGAAAAGGACGCAAATTTCGTTTGGGTACAGCATTGCATGACCGCGCAATTAGCAGTTAAAGCGACGCAGTGCCAAATTGGAAAAAGTCCTCTGGTCCTTAAGCAGCATAATGGTCAGGTCCTTAAGTGGTTAAAGTGGAGTTCCACCTCTTCAGCATCCCTCACTAAACTGTGCACTTTAAGCGAATTGGATATTTTTTTTCTCAGCACCTACTGTATATCTGCTGTATTCATGTTTCACTTCCTCCTCCCTGGCCGTGGCCCATCGCATCATTTCCTATTTGCAATGCCTTCTGGGAAGGGGCGGCAACTTCCTCTGACACTGCCGCTGCTATGGAAACCTGACCTGAAACCTATTACACTGCTTGTGCTGCACTGAACATGTGTGAGATCTGCAAGGATGAGATGCAGGAAGACATACAGTCTGGCTTCAGATGCCCACACTTAACCACTAGGCGTCCGCGCTATAGCCGAAAGACGGCTACAGCGCGGACTTCAATTGCCGGGAGGGCGTCCCTGGACGGCCTCCTGTTTACTTCCGCATTGCGCGCTCCCGCGAGCGCGCATCGCGGAAGTTTTGTGCTGGCTGTGTCCCTCGGACACAGCCAGTCACAGATCACCGTAAACGGCCAATGACAGCGGCCGTTTGCGGTGCGATCGGCGGTGCCAATGAGAGAGGATCCTCTCTCATCGCCGGCTCTCCCTCCTCACACAGAGACAGCGTGTGAGGAGGGAGAGCGGAACCGCTGCGGCGGTGAGTGTAAAAGAAAAAAAAAAAAGGATGCCCCTGCCATCTGCCCTGTCATCTGCCCCTGCCATCTGCCCCTGCCATCTGCCCCTGCCATCTGCCCCTGCCATCTGTCCCCAGTGCCATCTGTCCCCACTGCCACGTATAAGTGCCATCTGTCATCAGTGCCACATAGTGCCATCTGTCATCAGTGCCACATAGTGCCATCTGTCATCAGTGCCACCTGTCAGTGTCACGTGCCATCTGTCATCAGTGTCACGTGTCATCAGTGCCACGTATCAGTGCCACCTGTCATCAGTGTCATCAGTGCCACATATTAGTGCCATCTGTCATCAGTGCCACGTATTAGTGCCATCTGTCATCAGTGCCACGTATTAGTGCCATCTGTCATCAGTGCCATGTATTAGTGCCATCTTTCATCAGTGCCACGTGTCATCAGTGCCACATATCAGTGCCATTTGTCATCAGCGCCACATGTCATCAGTGCCACATATTAGTGCCATCTGTCAGTGCCACGTATTAGTGCCATCTGTCAGTGCCAAGTATTAGTGCCATCTGTCATCAGTGCCATGTATTAGTGCCATCTGTCATCAGTGCCACGTCAGTGCCACGTATCAGTGCCACGTCAGTGCCACGTATCAGTGCCACGTCAGTGTCACGTGTCATTGTCCTGGTGCTCCAGGGCCTTCAAAAGTGTAATAGGTAGTCAACAAATTAGATGTGTAATTTATGCTCCTAGAACACGTGATGGTGCTCCATGCATGTTGGGCCTCTCTATGTGGCCAGGCTGTGAAAAAGTTCCACACATGTGGTATCCCCATACTCAGGAGGAGGAGCAGAATGTATTTTGGGGTGTCATTTGTGGTATATACATGCCATGTGAGAGAAATAACCTATTACAATGACAATTTTGTGGGGAAAAAAAAAAAAAAATCTTCATTTTGCAAAGAATTGTGGGAAAAAATGACAACATCAAAAACCTCACCATGCATCTTACTAAATACCTTGGATTGTCTACTTTCAAAAAAGGGGTCATTTGGGAGGTATTTGTACTTTCCTGACTTGTTCGGGTCACAAGAAATGAGATAGGCCGTCAGTGCATCAGATGTGATCAATTTTTTATGATTTGCACCATAACTTGTAGACTCTCTAACTTTCACAAAGACCAAATAATATCCACTAATTTGGGTTATTTTTACCAAAGATATGTAGCATTATAAATTGTGGCCAAAATTTATGAAGAAAAATTACTAATTTGCAAAATTTTATCACAGAAACTAAGAAAAATGCGGTTTTTTTCAAAATTTGCAGTCTTTTTTCATTTATAGCGCAAAAAATAAAAAACCCAGAGGTGATCAAATACCACCAAAAGAAAGCTCTATTTGTATGAAAAAAAGGACAAAAAATTAATTTGGGTACAGTATTGCATGACTGAGTAATTGTCATTCAAAGTGTGAGAGCGCTGAAAGCTGAAAATTGGTCTGGTCACGAGGGGGGGTTTAAGTGCCCAGTTGTCAAGTGGTTAAGATGGCCACGGCCGGCTGTAAGTTTATAAAATAACAAACTACTGCTATAAACTAACAAAACAGACCTTCGTTTACAGACTAACTTTACTAGAATACATTAAGCTTGTGTATTATAGGGGTATTTTTACTTAAAAAGTATAATTTCGGCCAGAACACCACTTTAAATGCTTAAAGTGGTTGTAAACTCTTACAGACCACTTTTACCTACAGGTAAGCCTAGATTAAGGCTTACCTGTAGGTGCAAGAAATATCTCTACAACCTACATGGTTAAGGAGATATTTTCCTAAAACGGGCACCAATGTCTACGGCACATGCGCGCCGTAATTAACGGCGCAGGCGCACTGAGCGTGCCGTTAGTGAAGGCAATCATACCGTCACTAATGACTCCCGCGCGCATGCGCCGGAGTGACGCCGTCGCTATTCCAGCCAGTCACAGCGCCGGAGCAGCAATACCCGGTAGTCACTCCGGGTATCATGGCGGCGACGGAGGACGTGAAGGAGGGTCGCTTCGGGGGCTTCAATCTCAGGTAAGTAATTATGCTATGCTATGCATACTAGCTCATTATGCCGTTGTCCTGCTAGGTGTTTTTTTTTTTTTTTTACAGGGTTTACTTCCTCTTTAAAGTGGTTGTAAACGTCAGACATGATATAGGAACAAAGTATATCCCTTTATAGTGTGTAGTCTATCCAGAGCACTAAGCGTCATTTCTGTCTGCTGCTTTGTTCCTCTGTTATCAGCGCGAGTCACTTATGACAAGTTTTCCTGACACCAAGAGAAAAAAAAAGGGGACACGGGAGGAAGCTCCAGCTGATCGCTAGCCTCAGCTCTGTTTATGTGTGCTGTGTGGAGTGGGGTGTGTCCCTTCCTTCCAATCAGCTCTCAGAACTCTCCTCAATTGAGCTTCACAGAGTGTAACTTCAGCTCTCCGCCCTTTCTTTTTCAAAATTAAAATAAAGATTATATACAGTATTTATCAGCGTATAACATGCACATTCATTTTAAGAGGGAAGTTTCAGGAAAAAAATTTGCTTCAAAGTTCCTTTTAAATAAGGAACATTGAAGCAAAATAAGAGTTAGTGCCCATCTGCAGCCTCACCATTGCCATCAATGCAGCCTGATCAATGCCCATCTGCAGCCTCACAAGTGCCATCAATGCATCCTCATCAGTCCACATCAATGCAGCAGTCTCACCTTTGCCATCAATGCAGCAGCCTCACCACTGCTATCAATGCAGCAGCTTCACCACTGTCATCAATGCAGCAGCCTCACCATTGCCATCAACGCAGCAGCCTCACCATTGCCATCAACGCAGCAGCCTCACCATTGCCATAAACGCAGCAGCCTCACCATTGCCATCAACGCAGCAGCCTCACCATTGCCATCAATGCAGTAGCCTCACCACTGCCATCAATGCAGCAGCCCCACCATTGCCATCAATGCAGTAGCCTCACCACTGCCATCAATGCAGCAGCCTCACTATTGCCATCAATGCAGCAGCCCCACCATTGCCATCAATGCAGCAGCCTCACCATTACCATCAGTGCAGCCTGATCGATGCCCATCTGCAGCCTAGAGGGGACAAGGAGGGGGGCGGGACGAGCGCCGACAGATTACATAGAGTGAGAATCTCCTATGATAGACAGAACAGTGGCCCAATGGTGGCCAGGGAGACGGGACTTCCTATTACAGAGGCCGCCAAGTAAACAGGCGCTTCTCACTGTATGTAATCTGATGGCGCTAGTCTCGTCCCCCTCCGAGGCAGCTAAAATTGAAGTATTGGTGTATAACACGCACAAAATATTTTCACCCGATTTTCATGGTGAAAAAGTGTTATACGCCAATAAATACAGTATATAAAAAAAAAAAAGCATTCACACGCCGGCTTGTATACAACTATTGGGCAATTTTTAGACAAGGCACCTCTGAAGAAACCTCAAGGGTGGCTGGGCACCATGGATGAAAAAGGCTGGTCTAGAGGGGGGTTTGGTGGAAAATTTGGGGATTGATTGGACATACCCTTTCATTTACACAACAAAAATACATTTTAATAATAATAATAATAATGACCTACAGTATATTGGACAAATACTCATATCGACATTCCATAATCTATTAAAAAAAAAAAAAAAAAAAAAAAAAAAAGCTCACACAATTATGTTTTTGAACAGTTGTATGTTTTGAAGCCTGAGGCACGGAAAGATAAGTGGCAAACTCAAGGTTAGAAGAAGGGAACAGGACATGACCCGGCCTCCCCTGCCTGAGTCATTGTTTCGAGAGTCCCCGTGTTTACATTCAGGACACATCAGAATGCTCTGCCTGACAGCATGACTGGAATCTGCTATACTAAGCAGCAAAACAACAAACCGGGGCCTGAGCGCTGCATGCTGGGGGAAACTGGAGGGCAAAGCCTGCAATGCTGAACGGGTCATGTACAGCAGCTGAGGGATAATCTGCAGGCAGATCATTAATCATTAACATTTATCTAAACTGTCAGCATAACACAATAAAAAAATATACTGTATATACATTTATATATGTACAAAAGTTCATCGCTCAAGATGGATCTACATCTGCTAGATGTTTTTTTGTAAAATTCTCAAGGATAAAAAAAAATTATATATATTAAAAAAAATAAATGTATTTTCTTTTTCTTTTTTCTTTCCAAAATCTGCACTGAATAAAATAACAAATAAGGAAAATTTTGTAAAGAAGAAAACCACTAAGTGTAGTGCTAGATTCAATTTATGATGTATAAAAAAAATAAAAAAAAATAGAGAACAATAGACATTTTGCGTTTTTAAGTATTTTAAGCTGGCCATATGTTTTAGATGGTGGTTAAAAGGGTGGCAGGCAACTCAACCGCTGAAAGTTATTCTTCCTCATAACATAAACATAAACCAAATAAATCTAGGATTGGAGACACCACTGCAGCTCTCTTCAGGGGGGAAAATACGGTAAAGCCACGAGCTGCAAAACAGACTTTCAATCCAGCCGATGGCCTTTTTTCCCAGAGAACTCTACAAGAGGGAGGATAAAGGATGACAGTGTTACAATTCAGCCACATCCATTCAAAAATTAAGATTTCTATGGACCGGCCTTCAGATTTTGTGGTCAATACGAGGCGAAAATAACACCAAAAAGGTCAAGGGCAACTTGAGTTGTGTTAACCACTTGCTTACCGGGCACTTAAACCCCCCTCCTGCCCAGACCAATTTTCAGCTTTCAGCACTGACGCACTTTGAATGACAATTGCGCGGTCATACAACACTGTACCCAAATGAAATTTTTATCGTTTTTTTCCTTTTTTTTCCCCCACAAATAGAGCTTTCTTTTGGTGGTATTTAATCACAGCTGGGGTTTTTATTTTTTGCTAAACAAAAAAAGATGGAAAATTTTGAAAAAAAAAAAATCATGTTTCATAGTTTGTTTTAAAATTCTGCAAACAGGTCATTTTTCTCCTTCATTGATATGCGCTGATGAGGCGGTGCTGGTGGGCACTGACAAGCTGCACTGGGGGGGCACTGATAGGCACAGATAAGGCGGCACTGATAGGCACAGATAAGGCGCCACTGATAAGATGGCCCTGATGGGTGGCACGGATGGGTGACACTGATGGCAGCACTGATGGGCACTGGTAGGTGACAATGATGTGCAGCACTGTTGTTGAGGCACTGATTGTGGGCACTGATAGGTGGCACTATAAGCACTGATGGGCACTGGTAGGCGGCACTGTTGCCTTCTGCTAGGTAGCACTGGCAGGAGGCACAGGTGGGCTCTGAGGATCTGGCGGCAGCTCGCCGTGACTGGGACCGATGTCCTTCTCACAGCCGCCGGTGATCAGCTTTTTTTTTTCCTCCTCGCGCCAAGATGATTACCAGCTCTGTTGACATCACATGGTCAGCTGTCATTGGCTGACAGCTGATCACGTGGTAAGGTGTCAGGATCTCATAGACTCGCTGATCACAGAGCACGTTGCGCACGCCCTGCAGGGGGGTGCGCAGGCCGCTCGGGCACGGAAGGACGTCAATAGACGTACTCCCGGCAAAGCAGGTCCGTGCTGTAGCCGTCACTCACCTATAGCGCGGATCTGAAGTAGTTAAAAGCGGTAGTAAACTCTCCCCCTACGTTCCTTTTTAAAAAAAAAATAAGCCAGTATATAAACATACTCTCCCATATTCAGCATTAAAGTGTTACTAAACCCACAACAGTAAAAGCAGTCTGTATATGCAGTAAAGCATGCCTGTTATACTCACTGTGGAACCTAAGGGGTTAATCCTATGCGTTGTGTAAAAAGTCTGTTTGATCCTGTATGCACAGTTCCTCCTCTTCTTCCACTGACTCCAGAACATGTTTGGATAAGACAGAGCCTTTAGCATCAGGCTGCACATGCTCAGTTTGGTGTATATTGCTAGAGAGGTTTTTCTTTTTTTTTTTTCTTGGGAGGGTGCATATGATCGGCAACAGGGCAAATCAGCACTGTCCAGACAGAGGGTCAGGGATCCTGCATCCTGATAGGACAGCCAGTGCAGTATGAAACTCAAGCTTTACCAGGAACTGATAGAAGGTAGAGAAAAGGTATTTAGCAGTTTATATTTACTAAAATGATTGCATTTCCATGTTCTGTGGGAGACCAGATATAGTGAACGCAGGGTCCTGGGATAAGAAACACTTTAAAATTAACCCCCATTCTCACGTTTTCACAGTCATTTTAAAAATCTTCCTTTTCGGGAAAGCCAGCGCCATTTTAAGTATTGTGTTCTGATTCCATCCTGCAATTTACTTCCGCCTAGTCCTATCTCGCACATGCTCATCTCCACTGCAGTAAGTCGATGTTTACACACCCTGTGATGTAGGAGAACACATGGGGTGTACCATGAAATTCTCACTGTGATGTCACAGTGTCGCACAGAGCGGATATGGTGGTCACAGCATTCATCTTGATGGACTGACGGCACAAAAAGCATGCAGTAAACCTGGTTAAACATGCGCATGTCAGAAAATACAACGGGACCGATAACAAGCAAACAGACATAGGCGTGAACAGGGGGTGTGCCAGGTGTGCCTGGGCACACCTGAATCCAGGGGCAGCTCCAGGGGGTTGCTTGGATTTATCCCATCTCCGTGACCATTTTTGTCACCGGGTTGGCAAGGTCTGCCTTTGACTTTCTACCCCGGTTGCAGTGGTTTTCTAGTGCCCCAGACACAGCATACTGAGGCTTGAAGCCAGCTGCATCTCCCCGGGATCTGTGCATAGCTTCCTGGAAACAGAAGGCTGCAGCAATATCCACATGTAATGCTGAGCCTCCATCATTGAAAGAACTGAAATTCCGTTGTAAATGCACAAGGTTTTTTATCTTCATGCATGAAGGTAAAAAACCTTCTGTGTGTAGCAGCCCCCTAATACTTACCCAAGCCCCATCTCGATCCAGCGATGTGCGCAAGAGCTTCGGCTTTTCAGGGGCTCTCCCTCCTCTTTGGCTGGGAACGCAGCAGTCAATCACAGCCAGTGAGCGGAGGAGAGATGGGCAGGGCCGAGCTGCGGCTGTGTGTGTGTGAATGGACACTCAGAGCAAGGGCTCGGGAACGAGCTTGCTTAGGTGCCCCCATTGCCAAGAGCACTGGCGAGGGACCCCAGAAAGGGGGGGTTGCGAGCTGATCTGTGCAAAACCATTGCACAGGTAAGTATGATATGTTTGTTATTAAAAAAACAAAACAAATGTAAGCCTTTAATATCACTTGAAGTCCAATGAATGAAAGGGGTGGGCCAAAGACATGATGGCTGGGGAAGAAAGACCTAGATGATGCTGGGCATACTTCAGCCAGGAAATGAGGCGGGTTCTATCTGACCTGCTGCAGCTTGTAATGCAGATAAAGAAAAAGAGATGGCCGCACACAACGGGATAAAAGCATTAAAATCCTTTGTCACCGTGCCAGACAAAAAAACAGAAACACTGTTGACGCGTTTCATACTGACAATTCGTGCTTACTAAGCACGAATTGTCAGTGTGAAACGCGTCGTGTTCCTGTTTTTTGTCTGGCATGGTGACAAATAAAGGATTTTAATGCTTCAATCCCGTTGTAGTGTGCGGCCATCTCTTTTCTTTTATCTACATGTTGACGGTGGTGAGCTGGGGCGAGCATCTGCAGTGGCTAGCAGCTCAATTACTTGCCTGAGCGATGTGCACACTATGTTTGGATTTTGAGCTTCTAATGCACACTGTGAGAAGCTCACAGTTTGTGGTGAATCAGAGTATGGCATTTCAATATAGAAGAGGAGCCTATATAACTATGCTAGAATGAAGGCAAAGGGAGACTTGAGTTTTTAATTTGAATTTCCCATCAATCTCTGTCCTGATGACAATGGTTACGAAAAAGGGGTGAATCTTCCCAGCAGGGACACAGCTACAAAAAAAAAACATTTTAGAGGTCCTAACAAAAAAAGCGTGAACTACGTGTATCATCACAGGGTGATACTGTGGATACAAAAAGTAACAGTGTGCCAACGTCCCAATATTGTTTGTTAGAAATTCGAGTAGAAACATGGACTTTATAGGCACACGTGTAAATTAGGTAAAAAATTGAAAGTTTTTAATAGGATAAACCATTGTATACAAACACATTAAAAACCATATACAGTGGAACCTTGGTTAACGAGTAACGCGGTTAACGAGTGTTTTGAAAGATGAGCAACTTTTTTTATAAAAAATTCTGACTGGGTTTGTGAGTGTTGTCTCGCAAAACGAGCGGAATTCAAACTAAATGGGGTGTGCAGTACTGCATTTGGCCAGAGGTGCGGGGGCGCCGGTGGCACACGTAACGGTTCGGAGCCGTTCGGAACTACTCAGAAACACTCGGTAATACAGGGGGTCCCCTAGTTACAAACATCCGACTTACAAACGAGTCCTACTTACAAACGGAGGGAGACAACAGGAAGTGAGAGGAAATCTACCCGTTGGAAGGGAAATTCACTTCTGTAAGAGCTATTATAGGGAAAAGGTACCTCCACTGATGCTTTATCACCAAGGCTTGTTTCCACAACAACCCAAAATTTTCAAAATCCAGTTGTCATTGGGACAGAAAGTGAGGTGAAATCTTCTGAACAGGGGCACACACAGCAAAACAAATGTTACAGGGGTGTTAACCCTTCCCTATGCTATCCAAAAAGCTTAAAAATATTTTTTTTGGCTGGAGCTACACTTAAGAAATGTACCTGTTCCGACTTACAAACAGATTCAACTTAAGAACAAACCTACAGTCCCTAACTTGTTTGTAACCCGGGGACCCCCTGTACTCCATTCCTGAGGCTTTCAGAGTTCAGCTGAGCTGTCCCTGAGTATTTCCGAGGCTCTCCGGCGACCCCCCCACCTCTGGCCACATGCGGTATTGCATGCAATAAAAGTCAATGCGGAACAAATTATCTTCGTTTCCATTGACTTCTATGGGGAAACTCGCTTTAATATGCGAGTGCTTTGGATTACAAGCATTCTCCTGTAACGGATTATGCTCATAATCCAAGGTTCCACTTTAATTGAGTGACTTCAAGGACTCTCATAAGACCTCCAGTACTATATATATATATATATATATATATATATATATATATATATATATACATACACACACACACACATATATATATATATATATATATATATATATATATATATATATATATATATATAGTTATATAGTTACATATAGTTACATAGTAGGTGAGGTTGAAAAAAGACACAAGTCCATCAAGTCCAACCTATGTGTGTGATTATGCGTCAGTATTTCGCACATATATATATATATCACATGTAACAAGTGCAAAGATTTGAAACATGTGGTAAATCTGGTAGTTTCGACATGTGGAGAGGTCGAGTCGTATTCAGTGGTCGCTAAGAAAAGTCGCTCTACATGTTACGCACGTTGATGTACTTCTTCAGGAGCTTGCAAATCTAATAGACCTGTAGGAAGGTATTATAAGAATACATCATAATATCCAGAAAAAACTATTCTATCTAAATAAAAAGATAATCACTCTGGTGAGGCTCAATGGTGCATGCAGCCAGAGGTTCTAACCCTTCTACAATCTATTTAAAGCTTAAACAACAAAAAAACTTTAAAGTCAAACAGTAAAGGGTTAGGTTGGCTTGTTTTTAAATAGGTACTTGCCATGCCAGCACACCATTGGGCAGTAAAGCACAGCTGGCCAGCACTGAACCACCACATTTACCCCATAACCGACTTGCATACTTTGTCAACCTGAAGCCAAAACACCATTCAAGTTCTACTATCAGGACTGTCAAGCTTAACAGCCACTTTATAGTTTCCAAATGAAAAGCAGACACTGCTCTATTGTTCCTGCCTCTCTCCAACTTAATCAAGCGATTATGGCCTCAATAAAACTTGAGAAGAGGCCGCACCAGGCATGGACAGACCAGTGACAAAGCAATTATTCATGCTCCCTTTGAAGTACCCGCTGGCTTTATCATGGCACTGGAGGATAATAATGCTGGGTAGGAAATCCGAGGATACTGATATGCATGTGTAAAGCTTAAAAGAAAAAAAAAAAAAAGCAGCTATAAAAAATAAAAATAAAAACTTTATTGAAAAGGTTGTTTAAAACGTTTATGTGGTTTACTGCTGAATTTCAAGGCACTCTACAATAGAAAAACATTAAAAAGAGATTGTAAAACAATGATAGATCCTAGATCACCTTACAGGCTGTCCCCTCCTTCTCCTAGGACCTCCATCTCCCACCCACCAGACTTCCTTGTCATAGTGCAACCTGCACAGGGCTGACCTTTAATCTGACAGTCTACTGGTATCACATCCGCAAGACATTCAAAGTAACACAAACAAACCTGTAGGGAAGAGTTCTATAATAAACAGAGCAGGTTAGATAGAGGGAAAGACTGTAAAATAACATTACAGTGCTGTTTTCATTTAATGCAAGACATTAAAGCATGCTCGTGATGGAAGGGACCTCGATAGACATAACTGACAATGACAAAACACGAATTAGAAGATATTGTATGTCTATACCAGATGCTTTTAACCTTTTTTACTCAGGAGGAACCCCCCTTGAAATGTTTTTCAGGTCTCGGGGAAGTCCTGCTAAAAATAATGATACCTACAGTTTGCAAGACATTAGCAAAAGATCACTCAGTTGTACAATGTTTTAAATAAAAGAATAAACAGGTATACTTAAGACCCTTCTGCTTTGTACAAAACAAATTTGTAACTTTTTTTTATATAAATGTATATAAATAATAGAAAAGAAAGTCAGAATGTATAAATTCTGGTGTCTCCTAACATTGGTGGCCAGTGTAGATATGGGTGGTCTTTGCCTTAGTCGTCAGCGTAGGTAGGAGATCAATTCACAATAGTTTATTGCTCAAGGAACCCCTAGCAACCTCAGGCGGAACCCCAGGATTTGAGAAAGGTTGCTCTATAACAAAGAGCAGTGTTGCTCACATCACCCCCAGGGGGGGCTCCATGCCAAACCTCCAATGACTCCTGCAACTATAGACTTTATAAGCCAGGAAAGCATCTGAATGGCCTGGAGCTCTGTACCTTGTCTTGAAGTCAAACCTTTAGCAATTTTACAAGTCTGCCTTAATAAACTCCCGACATGGAGGATGCGTACTTCCATCTATCGCACACCATGGGGCTGTAAAGTCAGAGTTTTTTATGTTAATGCATTATGATAAAAAGCCTTCTGTATGCAACAGCCCCCCCTCCCCCCCAGCACCCCCTAATACTTACCTGAGGTCCCTCTCTGTCCAGCGATGTCCACAAGTGTCTCAGCCACCCAAATTCAACCTCCTGATTGGCTGAGACAAAGCAGCTGAGCCATTGGCTCCCGCTGCTGTCAAAGTCAGCTATACAATCAGGAGAGAGAGGGGGCGGGGCTAGGTCGAGGTTTCGTGTCTGAATGTGACTTGGCTCAGGGGTACTGAACAGAAGGGAGGGGCCAGGATCACAGAAGAGGGACAGGAGAAGAGGAGGATCTGGGCTGCTCTGTGCAAAACCACAGCACAGAGCAGGTAAGTATAACATGTTTGTTATTTTAATAGGAAAAAAAAAACGAGACTTTACAATCACTTTAAAGGCCTGACCATGCGAAGTGCTGTAGGGAATTGGTGGATGGTGCCACCACGCAATCATAGGAAAAGAAGACTCTTCACCAGCACACCTTGGTATAGTGCTAATCTTGTCCTTTATTCATATGAAGCTACAGGCATCATAGGCTGAAATTTTGAGACCTTGCAGGTGTCCTTTTTCATCAATCTGCCTTAAAACAGGGATCCCTGTGAGGTTTTTACTTTCCTATTAGTTCCTTGTATGTCACAAAAAACAGCAGATATAATATAGTGACAGTGCTGTGCCCTACTATGGGGTAAAAAGAGGTTATGAGGTCCTCCAGGGGGTTTGCTTAATCCAAAGGAAACCTATTGGAAACATATTTTTCAGTTTCCTTATCAGTTGGTAAAACCCGATTTAGGACCTAGAGCCCAGAGATTTCTTAGAGGTTTGGGAGGGATGAAATCTCCAGTTGTGGGTCCAGGTTTTATCAACAATCAGCACACTGATTATACAGGTGTGTGCAGCACTTTTTGTAGAGACGTGAACATGGTTCTAGGCTCCACATTGGCAGACAAAGGAGGTCTTTGCCCAGGAGTGCGCCACCTTGGAAAGAGGTGGGGGCCAGAGCAGCAAGAAAGCATATGGTCTAAGCATTTTTGAGAGGATGGTCTGTAGGAGACAGACAGGTATGGCTGGAACTGCAATGATGTACACAGTATATGTAAGCCCTTTTGATTTGATTTTTTGAACTTTCTTTTAATAAAATTGGGCAAGAAACGACCTTAACCACTTCAATACCAGGCACTTAGACACCTTCCCGCCCAGCCCAATTTTCACCTTTCAGCGCTGTTGCAATTTGAATGACAATTACGCGGTCATGCTACACTGTACCCAAACAATTTTTTTATCATTTTGTTCCCACAAAGAGCTTTCTTTTGGTGGTATTTGATCACCTCTGCGGTTTTTATTTTTTGCGCAACAAATAAAAAAAGATCGAAAATTTTGAAAAAAAACAAGTTTTTCTTTGTTTCTGTTAAATTTTTTTTGTAAATAAGTACGCTTTCTCCTTCAATAATGGGCACTGATATAGCTGCACTGATGGGCACTGATACGGCGGCACTGATGGGCACCGATGAGGTGGCACCAATGAGGTGGCACTAACAGGCACTGATGATGGGCACTGATGGGCACTGATAAGTGGCACTGATGGGCACTGATAGGTGGCACTGGTATGCGGCACTGATGGGCACTCATAGGTGGCACCGATGGGCACACATAGGCGGCACTGATGGGCACTCGTAGGTGGCATTGATTGGTATATATGGGTGGCACTGATGGGTACTTATGTGTGGCACTGATGTGTGGCACTGATGGGCACTGATAGGTGGGCACTGATGGGCACAGATGGGCACTGACAGGTGGCACCGATGGGCAGTGACAGGTGGCACAGATAGGCAATGACAGGTGGCACTGATATAGCATTGCTGGGCATATCATTGGCATAATAGTGCCAATCAGTGCCCATTTGTGGGCACTGATTGGCACAGATTGGGCACATGTGGATGGCCATGGGGTACATACCTGGCCATCCACGTTGCCCCTTCCCTGGTGGTCCTAGTGGCATCCCTGGTAGTCCAGTGGGGTGATCTGCGGGGGGGCTGCGCTGATAAACAATCAGCGCAGACCCCCCCTGCCAGGAGAGCCGCCGATCGGCTCTCCTCTACTTGTGTCTGTCAGACGCGAGTGAGGAAGAGCCGATCAACGGCTCTTCCTATTGACAGCGTGATCAGCCGTGATTGGACACGGCTGATCACGTGGTAAAGAGCCTCTGCCGGAGGCTTTTTACCAAGATCAGTGTAGCGGTGTGTCAGACTGACACACCGCTCCACCGATCGCCGCGATGCGCGCCCCCAGGGGGCGCGCTGCGGCATGTTATCCTGAAGGACGTCATATGACGCCCAGTCAGGATAACAGAACCACTTCCCGGACGTCAATCCGCTATAGGGCGGGCGGGAAGTGGTTAAAAAGAAGAAGAAAGTGAGTCCCTAAAGCTCTACTGTTTGAAGCGAGTTTTTAAAAAAAATATTATATATATATATATATATATATATATATATATATACATATACATACACACACACACACAAACAAATACCGTGGGGGAAATACGATAATTATTTGATCTCCCTAAATCCCTCAGGTTTCTTCTCTAAATCCTTAAGGTTTCACTTGGCAAGTCGAAGTTTCCGCTCCCTCCATAAATTTTCTATAGGATTAAGTTCTGGAGACTGGCTAGGCCACTCCATTACCTTAATGTGAGTCTTCTTGAACCACTTCTTTCTTGCCCTGCTGGTATGTTTTGGGTCATTGTCATGCAGAAAGACCCATCCACGACCCTTCTTCAGTGATCTAGCTGAGGGAAAAAGGTTCTCATCCAAGATTTTACAATACGTGGCCCTGTCCATTGGCCCCTCAATACAACAAAGTTGTATTAAATACAACAAAAGTACCTTTAACAGAGAAAAAGCCCCACAGCATAATGTTTCCACCTCTGTGCTTGATTTTAGGGATCCAACACAAGCTCTGAGGGCAGTACAACCTGACAGGAGTTCTAATCTAGCCCCACTCTACCCAAAATATAAAAATAAAAATCACTTTGCGCCCATGCTATAGCCGAACGATGGCTACAGCGCAAGCTTCCAGTCCCAGGAGGGCGTCAATAGACGTCTTCCCGTGAGCGCGCTCCTGAGTCCGTCTGACTCGGCTGATCATATAACAGGGTAAAGGGCCAATCAGAGCGGGTCCATTACCACGTAATCAGCGTTCAGCCAATGACAGCTAATTACGGAAGTAAACAAGCCGATTATTAGCATGTTTTCTCCTCACGAGCAGCGTGAGGAGAGAAGCACAAAGCCGGTAACCGGCTTCTGTTCCCTGACTCGGTGCCCGCCAGTGCAGCTATTCAGTGCCCATCAGTGCCACCTATCAGTCTCCATCAGTGTCACCCATCAGTGCCCATTAGTGCCACCTATCAGTGCCCATCAGTGCAGCCTTATCAGCACACATCAGTGAAGGAGAAAAATTACCCGTTTGGAAAGTTTTATAAAACTACAAAAAAAATAGGTTTTCAAAACTTTTGATTTTTTTGGTTTCTTTAGCAAAAAATAAAAAACCCAGTGGTGTTTAAATACCACCAAAAGAAAGCTCTATTTGAGTGAAAAAAATAACAATTTTGTTTGGGTACAGTGTTTCATGACCGCACAATTGTCATTCAAAGTGTGACAATTGGCCTGGGCAGGAAGGGGGTATAAGTGTGCGGTAGTCAAGTGGTTGAAAAAGCTCTGGTATTGTTCATAGTAATACCATTATCTGCTGTCAAATTGCTATTTTTTCTGACACATTTTTAAAGTGCAAGTATGGAAGAATAATGAGATATTACATGACTTTTACCAATGTTTGTTTTCCCAAAATTGAAAAGTGCATAGCAACTACATCCCTAATACCCACGGTCTTCGATACATTAAGTAATAGATCAGGAACAACTATGTATATCTGGAAAAGAAAGACTACATTCTTCTTCCTGGTCAGTGACTCAAAGTACTGAAACAAGAGGGTCAACATGACAGCCAAGCAACTAGCATTTTCAGAATGAAAGCTGCAATGGCAGCCTCCATGTGTCTAACATTTCCTTTAACAGGATTTGACATAGTTATAACCTCCTTGTAGTGCTTTTACTGAACTTTTACATAAACCATTCAGGTCACACCTCTTTTTGGCCACACACATAAGCCTTCCTCATTCCAGTGGTCAATATTTTTTCTAGCAAAGGCCGTAACCCCACACTGAGAAAATAATAATTTTTCTCACTAAAATAATTTTGCACATTAAAATAGATTAAGACCATGGCAAAACGTTTTTTCATTATTACTAGATTTTTTTAGATTATTTCTACTTTTACGCTCCCAAAGTTCCAACTGCTAAATAAGTGGAGGTAACATAGAAAAAAAAAATCTCCCAGACCCCATTCTGTCAAAAGTGACCTCAATTTTAAATCATTTGTCATAAGGGAAGGACGCCTCGGGCTGTGTTTTTGTCTCTAGTGAAATCTAAGCAGGAATGCTGAAACAGGAGCAAGTTAAAATTTTGAATGAAAATACAGTCACACCCTCTCCCTTGTTGACTCTGAGCAAAAAATTTCAACATTATTCTGAAAGTTTACATTACTTAAATGTCCTCTCTAAATATCTCACTTGGAGACATAATAAGAATCCATCATCTATACATACCGAAGGGGCTGGGATTATGTTCCTGACACTAATTAGAACTGAAGAACCGGTTTGGAGAACGTCTTCAGCATTACAGAACAAGTCCAGTTAAACGTGACTAACTACTACAAGCTTTACTATGACCTGGATAAGCAAGAACCCCGATAGGCATACTGAAGGCCTTTTGTGGACCGCATTACCAGACCACAATACAAATTGTTAATACCTTACTGAGCAGGTATGACACCATTATTTGACTTCTTGACAGTGGCAGTTGGGTGTTGATGGAAATTATGGTGGGCGTAGGCTGATCAAGTCCTCCAGACATACAGTGCCTTGAAAAAAGTATTTATACCCCTTGGAATTTTCCAAATTTTGTCATGTTGCAACCAAAAACGTAAACGTGTTTTTATGGTATTTTATGTGATAGACCAACACAAAGTGGCACATTAATTGTGAAGTGGAAGGAAAATAAATGGTTTTCAATTTTTTTTACAAATAAATATGTAAAAAGTGTGGTGTGCATTTGTATTCAGCCCCCTTTTACTCGGATACTCCTAACTAAAATCTAGTGGAACCAATTGCCTTCAGAAGTCACCCAATTAGTAAGTAAAGTCCACCTACATGTAATTTAATCTCAGTATAAATACAGCTGTTCTGTGAAGCCCTCAGAGGTTTGTTAGAGAACCTTAGTGAACAAACAGCATTATGAAGGCCAAGGAATACACCAGACAGGTCAGGGATAAAGTTGTGGAGAAGTCTAAAGCTGGGTTCGATTATAAAAAAAATATCCCAATCTTTGAACATCTCACGGAGCACTGTTCAATCCATCATCTGAAAATGGAAAGAGTATGGCACAACTGCAAACCTACCAAGACATGGCCGTCCACCTAAACAGGTCAGGCAAGGAGAGCATTAATCAGAGAAGCAGCCAAGAGGTCCATGGTAACTCTGAAGGAGCTGTAGAGATCCACAGCTCAGGTGGGAGAATCTGTCCACAGGACAACTATTAGTCGTGCTCTCCACAAATCTGGTCTTTATGATAGAGTGGCAAGAAGAAAGCCATTGTTGAAAGAAAGCCATAAGAAGTCCCATTTGCAGTTTGTGAGAAGGCAAGTGGGGGACACAGCAAACATGTGGAAGAAGGTGCTCTGGTCAGATGATACCAAAATGTAACTTTATGGCCTAAAAGTAAAACGTTGTGTGGTGGAAAACTAACACTGCACATCACCCTGAACACACCAGGGTGTGTAGCATCATGTTGTGGGGATGCTTTTCTTCAGCGGGGACAGAGAAGCTGGTCAGAGTTGATGGGAATATGGATGGAGCCAAATACAGGGAAATCTTTGAAGAAAACCTGTTAAGAGTCTGCAAAAGACTTGAGACTGGGGCAGACGTTCACCTTCCAGCAGGACAACGATTCTAAACATACAGCCAGAGCTACAATGGAATGGTTTAGATCAAAGCATATTCATGCGTTAGAATAGCCCAAAGGCCAAACCTAAATCCAATTGAGAATCTGTGGCATGACTTGAAAACTGCTTTTCACAGACGCTCTCCATCCAATCTTAAGCTATTTTGCAAAGTAGAATGTGCAAAAATGTGACTTTCAGTCTCTAGATAGGCAAAGCTGGCAGAGACATACCCAAAACCATACCCAGACATACCCCAGCTGTAATTGCAGCGAAAGGTGGTTCTACAAAGTATTGACTCAGTAGGGGTTGAATACAAATACACACCACACTTTTCAGATATTTGCAAAAAGTTTTGAAAACCATTTATCATTTTCCTTCCACTTTGTGTTGTTCGATCACATAAAATCCCAATAAAATACATTTACGTTTTTAGTTGTAACAAAATGTGGACAATTTCAAAGGGTATGAATACTTTAAGGCACTGTATAACAAGTCAGTGTATCATTCAACTTGTCAGCCAAGTGTGAAATACAGAATTATCGGTTTTAGAAAAAGAGTTGACCAATGCTAATGCATGCATTTGTAAAATGTCCTATAGCTAAACCATATAATAATCTGATTATATGTACTCCACTCAGTACTTGTATGGCCTTTCCATGTCTCTATCTGACAAGCACTTAGGATGAAATCTGAATATTGGCTGTGAACGGTTCTCCTTCCTATCGGCATGTTGAAGATGAAAAGGAAGTCTCTCTATTCCGCTGTGCCAGAACAATACAGTGTGGGCGTAGCAAAGTCTTCAATTACCTGCTGTTAAAACAGCATAAAAAGCGTAACCAATTCTGAATTAGTTATACTAGCTGTATCATTTTAAATCGGTTATAATAGCAATATCCTGTTTTTTTTTTTAAAGTGAACCTGACATGTCCTACAGAGTATGCAAAGTAACACTATTGATACAGTGCTACAGTTTCTTTCAGATTGCTTTCTGTGTATCTGAGGGTGACCATTTATCCTAAACTATATACAAAACCTCAGCTTCCACCAAATTAAGATCAAGTCTCCTCCTCCAGCCATTTAAATTTTAAATGCCAAAGTCTTTTCAAGCCTTGGAGACTCTGGTATTTGGCAGGATAGGATTTAGTTCTATGAGGGTAGATGCATATAGAGCCTGGGACTAAGATCCAGAGTCATCCCTAGGTACAAAGGAAACGATTCACCACTTCAGCCCCGGAAGAATTTACCCCCTTCCTGACCAGAGCCTTTTTTGCGATTCGGGACTGCGTCGCTTTAACTAACAATTGCGCGGTCGTGCGACGTTGTACCCAAACAAAATTGACGTCCTTTTTTCCCCACAAATAGAGCTTTCTTTTGGTGGTATTTGATTGCCTCTGCGGTTTTAATTTTTAGCGCTATAAACAAAAAAAGAGCGACAATTTTGAAAAAAAAAACGCATTATTTTTTACTTTTTGCTATAATAAATATCCCCCAAAAACATTTTTTTTCCTCCGTTTAGGCCGATATGTATTCTTCTACATATTTTTGGTAAAAAATAAATTTAAAAAATCACAATATATTGATTGGTTTGCGCAAAAGTTATAGCGTCTACAAAATAGGGGATAGATTTATAGCATTTTTATTATTCTTTTTTTTTTTTTTTTTACTAGTAATGGTGGCAATCTGCGATTTTTAGCGCGACTGTGACATTATGGCGGACACATCGGACAATTTTGACACATTTTTGGAACCATTGGCATTAATACAGAGATCAGTGCAATTAAAAATGCATTGATTACTGTAAAAATGTCACTGGCAAGGAAGGGGTTAACACTAGGGGGCGGGGAAGGGGTTAACTGTGTTCCCTGGGAGGTGATTCTAACTGAAGGGGGAGGGACTAACTACAGGAAGTGACAGATCGTGGTTCCTAGCTAAAAGGAACACACGATCTGTCACTCCTGTCAGAACAGAACAGGGAAGTGTGTGTTTACACACACTCGTTCTGGGTGGAGATCATATGGCGGGCGCACTTGAACGGCCGCTCCTGCGTGTTGCTAGGACGCGGCGCGACTCCGATCTCTGTAAAGAGCCGCCAACGCGTCCAATCACAGCCGGTGTCTTGTCAAATACAGTCCCCTATCATATAGTGTCCTCCCTGTACTGCGCAGGCGCAGTACGGAGGACAAATGAGACGCCGAAAGTCTCCGAAGTTTAACAGCTGATCATCAGCTGTACACGGCGCCTGCGCATTTATTCTCACCCTATGTCCAGGATCATTCCCTACTATCCAAGTGGACATAGAGTTAGAATAAATAGTTGCCGAGCGCAGCGAGGCCGTGCCCGAAGCGTGGCGAGCGAAGCGAGCCCGCGAGGGGCCCTCTTACACAGCCATCGCTAAGAACTGCCGAAGCGCCGTGTACAGCTGATGGTCAGCTGATCAACTTCGGACATTTTCGGCATCTCCTTCTGCTCCGTACTGCGCAAGCGCTGCGCAGTACGGAGCGGACACTATCCGATAGGAGGACAGTATATGGCAGAACACCGGTCACATGTAAATACAGGAAGTGCCGGTAATTGGCTCTCATCACCTCACACTGATAGAGTTACTTATTTTTCAAAATGTACCGACAGAAACAAAGAAAAACTTTTTTTTTGTTTTCAAAATTTTCAGTCTTTTTTCTTTTTTTTTTGTAAAAAATTAAAAGCCCAGCAGTGATTAAATACCACCAAAAGAAAGCTCTGTTTGTGTGAAAAAAAAAATAATTTGGGTACCATTGTCATTCAAAATGCAACAGCACTGAAAGCTGAAAAATGGCCTGGGCAGGAAGGGGGTGAAAGTGCCCTGTTTGAGGTGGTTAATTGACTCGATGCTATACTCTGATTAAAAAGTGTTCCATACATTTTTTTCAGTGCAGTTGGTTTAGAGGTTGGTGTCGTATAGTGCATATTTTTAATAACCCGTTATTCCCACCAGGTCTGGCATGAAAGCATTCCGTTGGTGGTTGGACAAAGGATTGTATAGAATTGGAAATGTTTTCACTCACAGGAGACCCTTTACTTTGCAGCATTGTATGGAAAAGTTACCACCTTACCACCTACCACCGAATGTTTTAGGTTCCTGCATTTTGCCCACTTCTTACACTCTCTTAACCGCTTCCTGACCGCTGCACGGCGATATACGTCGGCAGAATGGCACGGGTGGGCAAAAGAGCGTACAGGTACGTCCCCTTTAAGAAGCGGTGCTGCGCAAGTGCAGTCGTGGGTCCCACGGACTCCATGTCTGCCGGGTGCCCGCGATCATGTCACGGAGAGGTAGAACGGGAGATGCCTTTGTAAACAAGGCATTTCACCATTCTGCCTTGTGTCATGACAGAGATCACTGCTCCTTGTCATTGGGAGCGGCGATCGCTGTCATGTGTGTTGAAGCCCATCCCCCCAGTGTTAGAATCAGTCCTTAGGACACACTTAACCCCTTCATCGCCACCTAGTGGTTAACCACTTCAATGCCAGTGTATAAATGACAATGGTCCCAAAATAGTGTCAAAAGTGTCCGCCATAATGTCGCAGTCACGATAAAAATCGCAGATCGTCGCCATTACTAATAAAAAAAAATTAATAACAAAAATGCCATAAACTATCCCCTATTTTCTAGACACTATAAATTTTGCGCAAACCAATCAATATACGCTTATTGCGATTTTTTTTTACCAAAAATATGTAGAAGAATACATATCGGCCTAAACTGAGCAAAATTTTTCAAAATTGTCGCTCTTTTTTTGTTCATAGCGCAAAAAATAAAAACCGCAGAGGTGATCAAATACCACCAAAAGAAAGCTCTATTTGTTGGAGAAAAGGACCTCAATTTTGTTTAGGTACATTGTCGCACGACCGCGCAATTGTCAGTTAAAGCGGCGCAGTGCCGAATCACAAAAAGTGCTCTGGTCAGGAAGAGGGCAAATTCTTCTGGGGCTGAAGTGGTTAAACTAGAAATATCTGAGTGGGTGTTGTTTACACCCTATGAAAAGAGGTGTATGCAGGAATCAGGTCAGATGGGGGGTATTTCTATAATTTATAGACCGTTGCCTGGCTCTCCTACATGGCAGAATGGGATAATGACCTTTTCACCGAAAGGTCCCCCCCTCGAGTTTTGGCATACCTGTTTTCATTGGTCCTGTCATTTGGCTATCTATGCGGACATTGTTCTGATGGAGGTCAATATGAAAGTGCTCACAAGATGTTTTTTGGTTCCCACTCGACTTGTATCCTTCTGCCTTCCCATTGTGCTTTCAGGGCTGCAATCTTCTAGGGACAATGTATCATGTATAGTGGGAATGCCCAGGGATCCAAGGCTTTGGGAATGGTTTATCTGCCTTGCTGCGTAAGGTCACTGAGATACCTACATAGTTACATAGTAGGTGAGGTTGAAAAAAGACACACGTCCATCAAGTCCAACCTATCTGTGTGATTATGTGTCAGTATTACCTTACATATCCCTGTATGTTGCGGTCATTCAGGTGATTATCTAATAGTTTCTTGAAGCTATCAATGCTCCCCGCTGAGACCACCGCCTGTGGAAGGGAATTCCACATCCTTACCGCTCTTACAGTAAAGAACCCTCTACGTAGTTTAAGGTTAAACCTCTTTTCTTCTAATTGTAATGAGTGGCCCCGAGTCTTATTAAACTCTCTTCTGCGAAAAAGTTTTATCCCTATTGTGGGGTCACCAGTACAGTATTTGTAAATTGAAATCATATCCCCTCTCAAGCGTCTCTTCTCCAGAGAGAATAAGTTCAACGCTCGCAACCTTTCCTCATAACTAAGATCCTCCAGACCCTTTATTAGCTTTGTTGCCCTTCTTTGTACTCGCTCCATTTCCAGTACATCCTTCCTGAGGACTGGTGCCCAGAACTGGACAGCATACTCCAGGTGTGGCCGGACCAGAGTCTTGTAGAGCGGGAGAATTATCGTTTTATCTCTGGAGTTGATCCCCCTTTTAATACATGCCAATATTCTGTTTGCCTTATTAGCAGCAGCTTGGCATTGCATGCCATTGCTGAGCCTATCATCTACTAGGACCCCCAGGTCCTTTTCCATCCTAGATTCCCCCAGAGGTTCTCCCCCCAGTGTATAGATTGCATTCATATTTTTGCCACCCAAATGCATTATTTTACATTTTTCTACATTGAACCTCATTTGCCATGTAGTCGCCCACCCCATTAATTTGTTCAGGTCTTTTTGCAAGGTTTCCACATCCTGCGGAGAAGTTATTGCCCTGCTTAGCTTAGTATCGTCTGCAAATACAGAGATTGAACTGTTTATCCCATCCTCCAGATCGTTTATAAACAAATTAAATAGGATTGGTCCCAGCACAGAACCCTGGGGAACCCCACTACCCACCCCTGACCATTCTGAGTACTCCCCATTTATTACCACCCTCTGAACTCGCCCTTTTAGCCAGTTTTCAATCCATGTACTCACCCTATGGTCCATGCCAACGCACCTTATTTTGTACAGTAAACGTTTATGGGGAACTGTGTCAAATGCTTTTGCAAAATCCAGATACACCACGTCTACGGGCCTTCCTTTATCTAGATGGCAACTCACCTCCTCATAGAAGGTTAATAGATTGGTTTGGCAAGAACGATTCTTCATGAATCCATGCTGATTACTGCTAATGATATCGTTCTTATTACTAAAATCTTGTATATAGTCCCTTATCATCCCCTCCAAGATTTTACATACTATTGATGTTAGGCTAACTGGTCTGCAATTCCCAGGGATGTTTTTTGGGCCCTTTTTAAATATTGGTGCTACATTGGCTTTTCTCCAATCAGCTGGTACCATTCCAGTCAATAGACTGTCTGTAAAAATTAGGAACAACGGTCTGGCAATCACCTGACTGAGTTCCCTAAGTACCCTCGGATGCAAGCCACCTATTCCACAAATGCCCCAAATTGCTCTTCTTAATGAGCTCATTGACAAGACCCCTAAGAGCCCCAACGCTTGTTATTTTTTATCCGTTTGGGTGCCAAAAAATACCAATGCAAAAGCATGGTAGCCTTGGTGTCCCTTGTGCAGGTGAAGAGGAAGATTTCATGGATCATGGCCCATGAAAAACGTGTGAACATTTTCGATGATATAGTTAAACAATTTGAGAAGACATGGGAACCATGGGCTCACTACATGAACATACTGATTAATACCCAACTGGAATCTCTACACTGCAGGGGCGGATGTCTCAACTTTTTCTCTTTTCACTCTTCTTTCTTCATCTTTTGGGATCCCCCTCCTTAAGTAATCTCTTTTTCTTTGGGTTTTGTGGAATGTTATTTTGTATTATAGTACTTGCAACCTCTATTGCTGTACGAGTCAACTGATTTGATTTGAGTTTTCAAGAGCAGTTATGGTCTGCGCGGCTGACCCTTGTAACCTGGATATATTGCCTTTGATACAAGACTTGGAGTATTTTGGTCTACAGTATGTTGGATATACGCTGGGAAAAAATACTATACTGTTTTTTTTCCTTTGCTTGATTTTAATAAAAAGATTGAACATAAACTTTAGAGGTTGGATTCACACTGTTGCGGCACATTACCGTGTTGTATAAAGGCAGTCCATTTATTGTAATGAGCTTCTTAATGCACCAATACACACCACAGTGGTTCTGGATTAATTTTAATGGTGCTGTGGTTGAGCATGTAGGCCAGTGATTCTCAACCAGGGTTCCTCCAAAGGTTGCTAGGGGTTCCTTCAGCATTGGGCAATTTCTGCCTCTCAGATAAGTTTCCACCGACACCATTGATCTTTTTAGCCATCTGTAAGGAGGTAATTCTTCCCAATGACCACAAGTGTAAGGACCATTCTTCCCACTGACCATCACACTATTGTATCATGAGTTGTAGATTTCCAATTTTTAGCAGGGGTTCCCCGAGACCGGAGAACTATTTAAAGGGTTCCTCTGTGTTGAAAAGGTTAAGAAGGGCTGATGTAGGCTATGGTCACCCGTATGCAATTTAATGCATAGTTTTCCATTATGACTGGAGTGTACCTTTAATCAATCCAAAGTAACTTCACCGTCTGCAGAAATATATATTACATCAGTTAAATCACTATGTTCTCTCCAGTGTCTCTCACAAGATGCTATCAATAGAGTAGAGTAGCAGAAGTCTGGAGCTTTGCCTTGTACCGTCTAGTACTGGAATGAGTACATACACCTACCATGCTTTCGGAAAACACTGGGTTAAATATTATATAAGAATAATTGCCTGACTTTTTTTTTTCCTGAGAAACATGTCCCAATCCCTTTATATGCGTCCAAACCGCCCCGAAATTCTCATGTGTACTATAATCCTTCCGAATGTTGCCTTTTGCTTGTACTAGCACATATTTGGTGTTTAAGAATTCCAGTAAGACAGGGAAGAGGCTCCAGAATTTAACTTTTCGCAGGTTGAGCATGTGACGCTGCCATATGTACGCTAAGCTCTTTGGGAAAAGGCTTTTGAACGTGTTCTCGTGTATTTCAGAAACTAATTGTTTTGGCAAATGACCTCTCGTTCTCTGTACTTGTAAAGTGCTGGGCTGTGTTAGCCAAAGCATGCAGAGCAATAAGTGTTACATACAAACATAATAGCAAATAGAGTGAACTGAGAGAAATGTGTCCATAATTGGGGGATAATGAAGTGCTGAGAAAATGAAAGCCAACTCATGAAGTTATACTATTTTTTTTTTAAAGGACTGTTACTAACCTCAGACTGTTAAAGAAGCCATTTAATAAGATAAAAAAAAAATGATTTCAAGTAGTTAAAGTCACCAATGTCAATCTGTTCATCTTTCTGTCTGTCCTTTATATCAGTGTCTGTTATACCTTACGACGGCCATAGAAGGATCAAAATTCAGCCAAATCTTCATCTGTCCATGGGCATTCTGGTCGTTCTGAAGTCGATGCATCGATCCACTTCAGTACAACCTTCCTGTCCTCTTTTTTTTTTGCCTGATTACTGCTGGTGGCTATAGCTGCCAGCAGTGATCATTGTATTCTGACAGCTGGGAAATCTGCTGTCAGAATACAATAGTGCAGTGGAAGGGATTCCCCCCATCAACCCTGACTGTGTTGGGGCAAACCAGCATGTTTCTTTCCTTCAACCCGTGGTTGATGGAAAGAAAATTGCATGATGCAAGGCCGTACTTAGAATAGCTTCTCAACCAGGATTCTGTGAAACCCTAGGTGGTTCTTCCAGAGGTTGCTCTGGGTCCCTTGAGCAATGGCAGACAGATCTCCCCTCCTGGGGCCTTCAACCATTGAAGCCTCTGAATTAGAGCCGAGACTGCGAGCCAGGCCTTCTTGTTCAACATCAGTGCCTGACCTCACAAATGCGCTCCTGGAAGAATGGTCAAACATTCCCATAGACACTCCTAAACCTTGTGGACAGCCTTCCCAGAAGAGTTGAAACTGTTATAGCTGCAATGGGTGGGCCAACTCAATATTGAACCCTACGGACTAATGCCCCGTACACACGGTCGGACATTGATCGGACATTCCGACAACAAAATCCTAGGATTTTTTTCCAACGGATGTTTGCTCAAACTTGTCTTGCATACACACAGTCACACAAAGTTGTCGGAAAATCCGATCATTCTGAACGCGGTGACGTAAAACACGTACGTCGGGACTATAAACGGGGCAGTAGCCAATAGCTTTCATCTCTTTATTTATTCTGAGCATGCGTGGCACTTTGTACGTCGGATTTGTCTACACACGATCGGAAATTCCGACAACGGATTTTGTTGTCGGAAAATTTTATAGCCTGCTCTCAAACTTTGTGTGTCGGAAAATCCGATGGAAAATATGTGATGGAGCCCACACACGGTCGGAAGTTCCAACAACAGGGTCCTATCACACATTTTCCGTCAGAAAATCCGACCGTGTGTACGGGGCATAAGACTGGGATGTCATTAAAATTCATGTGCGTGTAAAAGCAGGCGTCCCAATACTTTTGGTGATATAGTGTATGTAATAGGACATTCTTTGTAAAGGGGGACATCACCAACATAAGACAATCAGGAGAACTGTGACAAGAAGGGAAAATCTCCTCTAACCAGAAGGGACATCTATAAAATCCTATACCAACTGTTCAATACACTTCCCAAAACTTAAAAAAAAAACCATGCATGAGCATATTGAGTGCAATTCATGCATGAGTTTGACTTGACTGGATCACTTTTTTAATACTGTACAAGATTTGCCCCGTGAAGTTGAAAACAAATCCAATACATAATAATCCTGTGAGTATAGCTGTGCATAGTCTTGAGATGATGTAGTCAGGATACAATAACATTTTAACATTCCAAATAATATCTTACCATAAGTATAAATATAGCTATGGAGGTAAAATCTATACTGTGACACAGAGCAGGACACGCTCAGCAAACTGTACAGAGGGAACAAAAATAGCCTGAAAAAAATGTATGCAACCGTGTTTATATGTGTTCCAGTCTTCTAATTTAACCACCCCCCACCCACTGATACAGTATAAACAAGAAGTGAATTTCCTGCTGGTGAGAATGAATGGTAGATGCCCAGATGTTCAATCGATGGACCTTTACTGCCACCTGGTGGTAAAATATTTTAGGATACTTTCTAAGTGTGTGTATATATACACACATGTCAAGATAAAGCAAAACTAAAGTCTTCAAATTACTACATTCAAAATATAATGGAGAAATGGTTTCCTGATTCTGCTCTGGTTTCCGAAGAAAAGTTTTACAATAGCAATTATCCCCTAACCCAGTGTACCCCAATACTGAATAACAGCATGACAAGTCAGTGGCATACGCAGAGTGATGCAGAAAGCAGTTTTATTTTTTTTCTGTGACTATAAAAAACAAAAAAACAAAAAAAACAAAGGGGATGTTTTACTAAAACTGGTGCAGCTGTGCATGGTAGCCAATCAACTTCTAACTTCAGCTTGTTCGTTTAAAGTGTTCCTAAACCCCGGACCCTGCATTCACTATATCTGGTCTTCCACAGTACACAGAACATGGACATGCCATCACATTAGTAACTATAAACTGCTAAATACCTTTTCTCATCAGCAGTATATAGCAGTCTTGTGACTTCTATCAGTGTCTGGTTAAAGCTTGTAGGAGGAGTTGTCATTCTCCCCTGATTGTCCTCTGAGGCTGCAGGACCCTCTGTCTGGACAATGCTGATTGGCCCTGTGCTGATCACATGCACCCTCGCAAGAAAAAAAATAAATAAAAACTCTCTAGCAATACACACCAAACTGAGCATGTGCAGCGTGACTCCAACGGCTCTGTCTAATCAGGAGATGGATTGGGGATAGTGGAAGGGGAGGATCAGAGAAGACAGGATCAAACAGCATTTTTACACAATGTGCAGAATTAACCCCTTAGGTTCCACAGTGAGTATAACAAGCATCCTTTACTGCATATACAGACGGATTTTACTGTTGTGGGCTTAGGAACACTTTAACCACTACAATACTGGGCACTTATACACCTTCCTGCCCAGACCAATTTTCAGCTTTCAGAGCTGTCGCAGTTTGAATGACAATTGCGCGGTCATCCATCACTGTACCCAAACTAAATTTTTATCATTTTGTTCCCACAAATAGAGCTTTCTTTTGGTGGTATTTAATCGCTTCTGGGGTTTTTATTTTTTGCTAAACAAATAAAAAAAGACCGAAAATTTTGCTTTTGTTTCTGTTATAAAATTTTGTAAATAAGTAAGTTCTCTCTTTCACTGATGGGCACTGATAAGGCGGCACTGACAGGCACTGATAAGGCGGCACCGATGAGGTTGCACCAACGGAAGATGGGCACTGGTAGGTGGCACTGATATGCAGCACTGATGGGCATTGATAGGTGGCACTGATGGGCACTCATGGGTGGCACTGGTGGGCACTGATGGGCACTGATAGGCGACACTGATGGGTACTGAAAGGCTGCAAAGATGGGTTCTTATGGGTGGCACTGATAGGTGGCACTGATGGGCATTGATACGTGGCACTGATGGGCACTGATACGCGGCACTGATATGAGGCACTGAAAGGCATCCCTGGTGGCACTGGCAGTGGTAGGCATTATGAGTGGGCACTGATTGGCAGCTGCCTGGGCATTGATTGGCAGCTGCCTGGGCACAGATTAGTATTTCCCTGGGGGTCGGGGGGGTGGCATATCTGGTGGTCCAGTGTGGATGGCCATCCTGGTGGTCCTGGGTGGCATGATGGTGGTCCTGGGTGGAATCCGAGGGGGGGCTGTGCTGATAAACAATCAGCAGCCGATCGGCTCTCCTCTACTCACGTCTGTCAGACGCGAGTGAGGAAAAGCCGATCACCGGTTCTTCCTATTTACATCGTGATCAGCCGTGATTGGACACGGCTGATCAAGTGGTAAGGAATCTCTGTCAGAGACTCTTTACCCAGATCGGAGTTCTACAACGATCAACAACGATCGCCACGATGCACACCCCCGGGGGCGTGCAGCGGCTTTATATCCTGAGGACGTCATATGACACCCAATCCGGGTATTGAAACCACTTTGCCGCCATCATTCTGCTATATGGCGGGTGGCAAGTGGTTAAGCTTTGACAAAAAAACCTGCAAAGCCGATTGTTTTCTATGCACATCTGTAACAGACTTTGCACCCTCCAGTTTTAGTAAATTAACCTGAAAGTGTCACTTGATCGTCACTTAGCGGCAGTGCAAGCCTTGGCAGGAGCAGAGTGATCTGACATAACTTGGGTTGCCACTTCTTTAAGTCAAACCCAAACACTTTAGTGGTGCACAGCAATTTTTTTTTTACCATACACTATAGAATTATTTAACAGAACTTGGACACTCCAAAGAGAATAGCAATGTGGCGTGCATAGTGCCCCCTCACCCTCCTGTCAGGCCCTGTTCCAAACCACATTCCTGTGAATATTGTGTCTGGGTTTCAGGCGGACTGAAACCCGGACACATGATTCAAAACCAGTACTGTCCAGGTGAATCCCGGACAGGTGGAAAGACAGGTGGCAACCTTAGACATAACCCTTCCTTCTACCCAATTTCCGCTCACCAGTACCAGTCAAAGTACAGGATCACGTCAAGCATCTGCAGGTGTCTGCCTCTCCGGTCGAGTCTGTGCAGCAGCAGCCCGCTCAAATGCCGAGGCACATTGCAGCACTCTACACAATGGTCCGAACATGCTGCAGGACCCAAGAGTAGCCCTGAGAGTGAAGTCCCATGGTTTCTGAGTGCCATCTACACATCACTATGTGAACATTTCACTGCCACCACCAGTGGGTGCATTTTGGAGGGATGCCGAGGGAGACGAGCCTAATGCCGCGTACACACGAGCGGACTTTACGACAGACTTTGCCCAGCGGACGGTATTTTGTCAGACAATTCGATCGTGTGTGGGCTCCAGCGGACTTTGTTTTCTCAAAAGTAGGACGGACTTAGATTTGAAACATGTTTCAAATCTATCCGACGGACTCGAGTCCGGTCGAAAAGTCCGCTCGTCTGTATGCTAGTTCGACGGACAAAAACCGACGCTAGGGCAGCTATTGGCTACTGGCTATGAACTTCCTTGTTTTAGTCCGGTGTACGTCATCACGTACGAATTCGACGGACTTTGGTGGATTGTGTGTAGGCAAGTCCGTTCATTCGGAAAGTCCGTCGAAAAGTCAGTCGAAAAGTCCGCCGGGCAAAGTCTGCCGTAAAGTCCGCTCGTGTGTACGCGGCATTATGGTGCCTAAGTGCTACTGCCTCCATTTATACGAATATATGACTGCTTCAATACCACATTATTTTCTAAGGTGTGCAGCAAAACTAGACAACAGGTGACCCTTCGAAAAGCACCTGGGTGCTTTTAGGAGGGGCTCTTCACAGGGAGCCCAGGGAGGGAAGCCTCACAATGCCTAAAAGTTGCCTGACTCACTTTATACCCTATATTGTCAAAAGTATTAGGACACCTGCCTTAAAGCCTCGTACACACGGTTCGATTGTCGTACGATCGAGCGTCTGATTTTTGTCAATAGCGCGTGTGCGGGATTTTGTCTAGCATACCAACTATCCGCAAATTGTCGTTTGACAACACGATTTTCAGATTGTTCCTGATCTTCAAATGACAGTTTGGAAGTAGACAGTTACATTAAAAACAACGCAATGTAAAATTGACAAGGGACACCAACATAGTTGTATCTTTGATCTTAAAAGCTACAGGATAATGGTGTTGTGGTAACTTCCTCAAAAAAAAAATCAAACAACAACCAAAATATTATTTATATCACTACAAAACTAAAGCCTCTTAACCACTTCAATACCGGGCATTGCCACCCCCTTCCTGCCCAGGCCAATTTTCAGCTTTCAGCGCTGTCACACTTCGAATGACAATTGCGCGGTCATGCGACCTTGTACCCAAATTAAATTTTGATTGTTTTTTTTCCCCACAAATAGAGCTTTCTTTTGGTGGTATTTGATCACCTCTGCGTTTTTTTATTTTTTTTTGGCGCTATAAACAAAAAAAGACAAGCGACAATTTTGAAAAAAAACACAATATTTATTACTTTTTGCTATAATAAATATCCCAATTTAAAAAAAAAAACACAATTTTTTCCCTCGGTTTAGGCCAATATGTATTCTTCTACATATTTTTGGTAAAAGAAAAAATCCCAATAAGCGTATATTGATTGGTTTGTGCAAAAGTTATGGCTTCTACAAAATAGGGGATAGATTTGTCATTTTTATTATTAATTTTTTTTTTTTTTACTACTAATGGCGGCGATCTGTGATTTTTATCGTGACTATGACATTGCAGCGGACAGATCGGACACTTTTGACACTATTTTGCGACCATTGACATTTATAAAGCGACCAGTGCTATAAAAATGCACTGATTACAGTATAAATGTGACTGTATACACACACAGATCCACGTCCCTGCTCTGTGATGAGCAATTCGCGGGTGCCCGGCGGACATCGCGGCCAGCGGGCACACGCATCGGGTCCCCAGTGATGCGGCGTGCGCTCTCTCTCCACAATGCCGGGAAGCCGAGGACGTCATATGACGCCCGCCCGGAGGGACGAAGGGTTCCTGCCGCTGTCATTTTACTATACAGCGGTAGGGAACTGTCGTTCCTTGATTCCGAGCATGCGTGTTTGTACTTTCGACTTTTGTGTGACGATTTCTGTACTACCAAAAATCGGCCTTGCGGCTTCACTGCCAGTTTCCTACTGCGCATGCGCGAGCGCCGCGGCGCTCCGTTCTGTGAATGGCCCCATGGTGTTCTGGGAACACACAAATTTTCAAATTTTTTTTTTTTATTTTTTTTTTTTGGATTTTTGGTGATTTTTTTTTTTTTCAGGGTGGCCCTCCACTATAAGTCTCCATTCCCAGATTCACATCCTACCTGGTAACCAAACCTCATTATTAGTCTAAGCTGTTCACAGGCCTTTATACATGTGAGCTGACTGAAGCTCAGGGCTCTCTTTCTCTCTCGCTCTTCTAAAGGAAGCTTAAAAGGCTGAATGCTTACAGAACACCAACGAGGTTCATTTGCTATAAGTTTGTTTTGGGGAGCCCATTAGGGGGTACAATATTAGTCAAACTGTTATAACTAATTGTTGACACTAGATTGTGAACTACTTAAAGTGAACAGACTACTTTAAAGTGGTTGTAAAGGCAGAAAGTTTTTTTTTATCTTATCTGTTCACAGCAGCCCCCCTCACATTTATCTGAGCCTCATCTCGATCCAGTGATGTTGCACAAGAGACTCAGCTGTCCAGGACTCTCCCTCCTCATTGGCTGAGACAGCAGCGAAGCGCCATTGGCTCTCGCTGCTGTCAATCAAAGCCAGTGAGCCAATGAGGAGAGAGAGAGAGAGAGGGGGTGGGGCCGGGCCATGCCTCTGTGTCTGAATGGATGAACGAAGCTGCGGCTCGGCTCGAGTGCCCCCATAGCGAGCTGCTGGCAGTGTGGGGGCACTCAACAGGAGGGAGGGGCCAGGAGCGCCAAAGAAGGACCCAAGAAGAGGAAGATCTGGGCTGCTCTGTGCAAAACCACTGCATAGAGGAGGCAAGTATGAGATGTTTGTCAAAATGAGACTTTAGGATCAATATAAATACTCTTTGTACTGAGGTGATGTGACCAGGGCCAAGACAAGGGGTGGGCAGGAGGGGCCCTGAATGCAATGGTTTATTGCAGGGATGGGGGCGCCCTATGCCTTCTGTTTTACGAGGCTGACAAGAGTAGGGACAGCAACATCATTGCTAACCAAAAGGAAAGGGGGGAGGGGAGCACAGTTTGGTATCTTTGCCCTGGGTGCTGGATGACCTTGTCCCGGCACTGGCGGTGAATATATGAATATAGTAAATATATATTGCCTTTAATGTGCCATAAATGGGTGTATTGAGCTACGCGCAATGTGATTGATTACACAATCAGGGTGTTTTCTTTGTATTCTATATTCTTGTCCCAGCAGCACAAAACTACATGTAATAAAAAGTGTAACCAATAATTATTTTATACCACTTCCCTATATACTGTAGATTCCTCATCGTCCTCAATGCTTGATTAACTATGTGCGGATACAAACATGTTCAAGCAGTAAACATGAATATTCGACATTTCCACTGAAAAGATAATGATCTCAATTACGTATATACCAGCGACAACGATCAAAAAAAGTTGTACTGAAGTTAAAATCCTTGCAGGATAAGCAGTGGGCAGTATTAAAGGTGTCTTACCTTGCAGAGTGAAATAGTTTTTAAAGAAGAAGATCTATCAGAGTGGAAAAAATTATCAGTAAACGAATATTTAGCCTTCAGGTAATGCAAACTTGAGCTGCAGTCGTACCTACAATGAGGCTCCGTACACTATATAACCAAAAGTATTGTGACGCCTGCCTTTACACCCACATGAAGTTTAATGGCATCCCAGTCTTAGTCCGTAGGGTTCAATATTGAGTTGGCCCACCCTTTGCAGTTATAACAGCTTCAACTCTTCTGGGAAGGCTGTCCACAAGGTTTAGGAGTGTGTCTATGGGAATGTTTGACCATTCTTCCAGAAGCGCATTTGTGAGGTCAGGCACTGATGTTGGAGAGAAGGCCTGGCTCGCAGTCTCCGCTCTAATTCATCCCAAAGGTGTTCTATCAGATTGAGGTCAGGACTCTGTGCAGGCCAGTCAAGTTCCTCCACCCCAAACTCACTCATCCATGTCTTTATGGACCTTGCTTTGTGCACTGGTGGGCAATCATGTTGGAACAGGGAGGGGCCATCCCCAAACTGTTCCTACAAAGTTGGGAGCATGAAATTGTCCAAAATGTCTTGGTATGCTGATGCCTTAAGAGTTCCCTTCACTGGAACTAAGGGGCCAAGCCCAACCCCTGAAAAATAACCCCACACCATAATCCCCCCTCCACGAAATGATTTGGACCAGTGCACAAAGCAAGGTCCACAAAGACATGAATGAGCGAGTTTGGGGTGGAGGAACTTGACTGGCCTGCACAGAGTCCTGACCTCAAACAGATAGAACACCTTTGGGATGAATTAGACTGCGAGCCAGGCCTTCTTGTCCAACATCAGTGCCTGAACTCACAAATGCCCTTCTGGAAGAATGATCAAACATTCCCATAGACACTCTCCAATACATACAGCATGACAGACCTTTTTTAGGATCAGTTCACACCACAATTTCTGCTTTTCAGATGTGTTTCTGCATACACATTTTTAATGTGTTCCAGTGCCTTTTTGTCTTTTTTTTTTAGTTTATCTCAATTGAGGATATGTGGGTTCCGGTGCGTTTTTTATGCATTTTGCCACTGTCCAGATGCATTCCATACAAAAAAAAATACAACATGCTCAATTTTTATTGATTGCACTGGAACGCACTGCACTGGTGTGAACTAGGGTCATTGGAATACAAATGTTAAACACTGTCCATGCATTTTTGATGCAGAATAAAAATGCACTGGACTGTATTTAGTGTGAACCAGCCCTAAGGACACCCAAGGGATAGAGAAGTAGAGGATATAAAGGTACTTGGTGCCTTTAAGTGCATACTTTCAAATAGAAAAAAAGCCTTTCATTTTCAACTTTGTTAACAATTCCGGTCCAGAAATATGCATATTCCATGCAATAAGGCAGAACTATAGAATCTATTATACATTATAAAAACAAACACCAAATATTTCTTAGGCCAATGCCAGATAATAATCTGAGCTGATTAATACAGTCAACCATTCACAAGCCAAAAAACACTATTCTGAACTCATGAACCTCATTTGAAATCTTATGACTACCTCAAATTATAACGGCCATAATTTCATGAAATATCCAATTAAAGAACTCCAGCACTTTCAGAGTTTAGGAAGGTTATGCTATTTATTGTGATAAAAATCAATGAGATATGAGCCGTTCCAATCCAGGAGTGAAACAAATGTGGCCCTTTCAGCCCTTTAAACACTAAATTCTTTCATGGATGGTCAGTAGACTATGTGGCGAGAAGGCTTGTCTTTCATAAGGTAGTATTCTTATTATCAGCAGAATACTTCATTCAAGGAGCAGCACAGAGGATTTGGTCTCACGTTTCCCAGAAGATTATTGGTGGGTGTCTTCAAAGGGTTTCAATTGGCAATCCATGTTATATTAAAATGAGTCGGGGGGGGGGGGGGGGGGGACATATTTCTCCCAACCTCTGTATAACAGGGATTCAAAATATTTTTCTAAACTCGCGACCCAACTTTGAGATCTTTACATCCATTGGTCAACATATTATCTTCTAATCTTCTACAGATAATGAACTACTATATCATAATTAAAAAATTATTGGAGTTTGTTTTTCATAGAATTTCTCCAAACAAAGCATTTTCTTTGGAAGGATAAAGTCTGAATTAAATTGGGTTGAGAAATGCTAGTGCTACCATAACAACGTAGGTCTAAGTATTTTTTTTCCCCCTATTTTGGATAGAAAATGGAAATATTGAAAGGTTAGAACCTGTGTGTTTCTATTTCGGTCTGATTATCCACCAAGTTGGATTGCCTTCTCTCCCCTTCCAAGAGGCACAACAAAAAGTGAGAAAGATCTCCACAAAATTAGAGAAAATCAAACTACGGACAGTTGGCAGTAGAATAAGTCTTCCTATTGGAAAATGTCCTCTCTGCCGATGTGTTAGTGAAAACAATTACATTTTGGGTTTGCCCTTATTTTCTATATAGTTGAAAATGGTCACAATTGTTCCAACCCTATTCCACTCTATCCAATACTAGAGAAAAAACGTTTTGGAATTTTACTCTAATGTACACTAAAATGGGTTTCCAAAAACAAAAGCTGGTGTTTCGGGGGAAAAAGCCAACCAGCCGATACGACGGAATTTCAGGAGGGCTCAGGTCAAGTGACTGAAAGGGTCGCTTGGAAAAAAGTGCAGTACAGGGAACTCTTTGATTGGTTTCATAATGCCTTAAGGGCCGTTACACAGGGGCCAAATATCGGGCGGCATCGGCCCGTGTGTGCGGCAGCCAGTCCGACAAAAGCCGGCTGTTCGGCTGGCTTCTGTCGAAGGGGCATGACCGCAAGGTCTCCGCTCTCAGCCATTGTCCGGTGTGTTCTGGCGGAGGAGATTGCTGTACTAACAGTTCTGCATCTTTTTTTTTTTTTACGTTTAGCCCTGTGGGTTGAACGAAAAAAAAAAAAAAAAAAAACTACTAGCGTGTACCAGGCTTTAGGTGTGGGCACAGCTGACAAGTTTGACAAGGAGATCTTACAGTGGATGTCCTTGAGTGACAAAAGAAGCTAGTGGGTTATTCACCCTAACAAAGTTTACCCTATCAGAATTAATAGACCTTTTTTTTTTTAGCAAAAAGGCACAATTTCAAATTCTACCATGGTCCCATAGGACTCTGATGTCAGTGAAATCCATGAGATAAAGAAAAAAATCCATAATAGAAGCTTTAAGAGCCCTTTCAAACTGGGGCGGGGGCGGCGTCGGCGGTAAAACGCTGCTATTATTAGCGGCATTTTACCGTCGGTATGCGGCCCCTAGCGGGGCGGTTTTACCCCCCGCTAGCGGCCGAGAAAGGGTTAAATACCACCGCAAAGCGCCTCTGCAGAGGCGCTTTGCCGGCGGTATAGCCACGCCGTCCCATTGATTTCAATGGGCAGGAGCGGTATACACTCCGCTCCTTCACCGCTCCGAAGATGCTGCTGGCAGGACTTTTTTTACCGTCCTGCCAGCGCATCGCTCCAGTGTGAAAGCCCTTGGGGCTTTCACACTGGAATGCAAGCAGCGGCACTTTCGGGTCGTTTTGCAGGCGCTATTATTAGCGCAATAGCGCCTGCAAACCGCCCCAGTGTGAAAGGGCTCTAACAGCTAACTTAACCCTAATGAGGTTTGGAGTAGTCACTTGCAGGTTGCATTACCTGCTGCTTCTTTATCTCTTCAGGGAACACCATTGGTGGGATAGCACCATTAGAATTCATAGTTTTGTATGGTTTCTGACATTATAAAGCTTAATAAAGGGTAATCCCTGATGGATTATATATCCGTGGGTGTACAGGATAATCACCCTAATGGGGACACAGACAGAAATATAAACGTATCTGAGTTCTAATACCTTACTACTAATAAACAAATCTTAAAAAAGAAAAAAAAAAAAAAAAAAGTTTGCCTTGAGTTATACTTTAAGCTCTGCAAACATTTACCTTCATAGTGTTCCGTAGAAAGGTTTGCACTATTAGTGAAAGTCCATGAAAGCTGAAAGTGGTTGTAAACCTCAGACATGAAATATGAACAAAGCTAATTCCTCTATAGTGTGTACTTGTCTCCATTAAGAGCACCAAGTCACACATTTGTCTGCTGCTTTGTTCCTCTGCTATCTGCATGGGTCACTTCTGACATGTTTTCCTGACACCAAGAGAAAAAAGGTGACGGGGAGGGAGCTCCAGCCTCAGCTCTGTTCCTGTGTGCTGTGTGGGAGAGGGGTGTCCTTTCCCTCCAATCACTGAGCTCTGCAGAGTGTAACTTCAGCTCTCCTCCCCCTTTTTTCTGAACTCAGACAAGCTTTATAATTCAGCACTTTGAATTTGATTATCAATCAACTGTGTTTACTCTTTTTAAATCATAATGACAACAGAAACTACCCAAATGACCCTGATCAAAAGTTTACATACCCTGGTGATTATGGCCTGATAACATGCACACAAGTTGACACAAAGGGGTTTGAATGGCTAATAAAGGTAACCATCCTCACCTGTGATCTGTTTGCTTAGGGTGTGTGTATAAAAGGTCAATGAGTTTCTAGGCTCCTGACATACCCTTGCATCTTTCATCCAGTGCTGCACTAACATTTCTGGAGTCATGGGGAAAGCAAAATAATTGTTAAAGGATCTGTGGGAAAAGGTAGTTGAACTGTAAAAACAGGAAAGGGATATAAAAATATATACAAGGAATTGAGAATGCAGTGTTCAAACTCTAGTCAAGAAGTGGAAAATGAGGGGATCTGTTGAAACCAAACCACGGTCAGGTAGACCAACTAAAATTTCAGCCACAACTGCCAGGAAAATTGTTCGGGATGCAAAGAAAACCCACAAATTACTTCAGGTGAAATACTGAACTCTCTGAAAACATGTGGTGAGGCTGTTTCAAGTTGCACAATAGGGAGGCACTTGAAGAAAGATGGTCTGCATGGTCAAGTCGCCAGAAGAAAGCCATTACTAGGCAAATGCCGCAAAGTATCCCACTTACAATATGCCAAACAGCACAGAGACAAGCCTCAGACCTTCTGGTACAAAGTCATTTGGAGTGATGAGATCAAAATTGAGTTTTTTGGCCACAACCATAAACACTACATTTGGAGAGGAGTCAACAAAGCCTATGATGAAAGGTTCACCATTCCTACTGTGAAACACGGAGGTGGATCGCTGATGTTTTGGGGATGTGTGAGCTACAAAAGGCACAGGAAATTTGATCGAAATTGATGGCAAAATGAATGCAGTATGTTATCAAAAAATACTGGAAGAACATTTGCATTCATCAGCCAGAAAGCTGCGCATGGGATGTACTTGGACATTCCAATATGGCAATGATTCAAAACACAAGGCCAAATCAACCTGTCATTGGCTACAGCAGAATAAAGTGAAGGTTCTGGAGTGGCCATCTCAGTCTCCTGACCTCAATATCATTGAGCCACTCTGGGGAGATCTCAAATGTGCAGTTCATGCAAGACAGCCCAAGAATTTACAGGAACTGGAGGCTTTTAGCCAAGAGGAATGGGCAGCTTTACCATCTGAGAAGATAAAGAGCCTCATCGACAAATACCACAAAAGACTTCAAGCTGTCATTGATGGTAAAGGGGGCAATACATGGTATTAAGAACTGGGGTATGTAAACTTTTGATCAGGTTCATCTGGGTAGATTCTCTTGTCATTACGATTTAAAAAGAGTAAACACAGTTGATAATAAATAGCTTCAGCCAAACACTAAACACGAATTACGTTTTTGTGTTATAATTCATATTCTCTGAAAAATGGCCAAGAAATCATAAATTCTGCCAGGGTATGTAAACTTATGAGCACAAATGTAAATAGATCTGGACTTCTTAATCACTCGCTGCATGCTTTCTCTAGTTCAGTGACTTAGAAAGTATAAAATCCTAGGGAACAGAATAGCAACCAAGCAAATAGCCTTTACAAGGGAAGGACTGCAGTGACAGAGACAGGTTTTCTTTAACAAATGGCAGTCACACGGTCACTTAGCTTAAAGGGTAACTCCACTTTCGTGGGGGAAAAAAAAAGCAAATAAAAAAATAATAATAATATAGCCTATACTCTTTAATTTTTTGTAAAATGCAATACGACTACCTGGAGGTGTTCTGTACACAGAATATGTACAGAATGCCCCCAGATATGTAATTTCCTGCTTGTGTGATTGGCTCACTGATTTTTCCAGAAATCTGCACTAAGACCCCTTTCACACTGAGGCGCATTCACGCTAAAAAAAAGCGCCTGAAAAGCTCATGAAAACCTATTTCCATTAAAATCAATGAATGCTTTCACACTGGGGCAGTGCACTGGCAGGGCAGTGAAAAAACGCCCCTCTCCATTGAAATGAATGGTAAGCTCTTCAAAAGCGCCTAAAAAACTCTTCAAAAGTGCCTGAAAAGCTCAGTGTTTTACTGACAGTTTAGAAGCGCCTCAGGTAGCCTAAGATACAAGTGACATTTTGGGCATAACCTGCAAAAAAAAAAATGTATTTTTGATGAGATACTCCCAATACGAAATCATGTCTAAAGGGATGCAGAACCCTGCAATTTTCCTCATTAGAGCCTTGCAGGTGCAGCAGCTGGTTTATAATTAAGAAACCACTCCCATACTGATTCACTGATGCACATGGACACAGACAAACACACGGATCTCTTCAGAACAAAAGGTAGGAATCTGCAACAAAGTTTGCTAATATCCTTGCAATGTACATAGATCACCCAGAGGGGGATGTTTTTTTCTCAACAAAAGTGGAGTTACTCTTTAACTAATGCCTGGAAAGATTGGGCATAGGAAAGAATGAAAGAACCCCCCCCAAACATTAAATGGGATTATGTGGGCCCAAAGTATATAAAGAAAGTGATAAACATATGTAAAAAGCAATAATGCAAATTGTATTATTACGAAAAATGTTAAAAGAAGAATAGTAGATGGCTGATGTAGCAGCTAAAATACCAACAAGGTACATAACATGGATACATATGATTACATATAGATTATTGGCCTCATATGGAATGAGGTATAACCTCTATATACAAGAGCCCAACGCATTTCAGAATGATGATTCCTTCTTCAGGGGGATTGGTAGCAGTAAGGTAAGTATCTGTTATGTCCTTATGAGGTAAAGGGCATCTATACAACAGCCAAAGGAATTTAAAACCAACAGCGGCATCCATCATATCAGCAGGAAGGCGAATGGTCCCAAGCATGTGAATGGGGAAGCTCAAGAGAAAAACCAAGCAGGATAGCATCAAGCATGGCCAGCAGGGGGACAAAAAAGTCGCAGCTGAAGTAAATGTCGGGTGTAGCGTGGAGGGGCCTGAAGCAGCCACTCGTGTGTGGGATGGATCTTCTTTTATTCTTCTACACCCAGGGATGATGGCCCACCTTTCCTCAACCATACCCTCTTTTTCCCACTAAATCATCCTAGAACAGCCTTCTTCTCTTCTTCATCAGTGCTGAAATGCTGATCTCTGAGGAATTCTTTTAGGGTTCCAAACAGGTGGAAATCACTCGGAGTGAGGTCCGGGTTGTAAGGGGGGTGTGGCAATACCTCCCAGCTGAGATTCTGTAATGTGCACGTCGTGCGGTGAGCAGTATGAGCTTCTGCGTTGTCCTGGAGAAATAGGACGCCCTTTGTGATCAAACCAGGCCATTTTTTTTGCAGACGTGTATGCTTATCACTCAGGACAAAAGGAAATAACCCCTCAAGAAAATGGTGGGACTTTAAAGGCAACGGAGTAAAAATAAAAGCAATTTTATTAATACAAATATACAAAAATATACATATCAAGAAAAGTCTACTACAGTCGTATAGAAGGGTCAATTTAACAATAAAATCAGGATTATACTGGTGAGCGAACCAAATGTGTATTCATGTCCGCTTTTTTATAGTACCCCAGCCTATAAGGCCTCCTTTCTTTTGTATTTTCAGATATTTTTCCTCCCCCCCTCTGGTTCTTCGCTTTTTGGGCCCCTTTGGGATAGTGCTGTCACTCCCGGAATCCCCTCCTGGGGTGGCACATCGGGACCAGTGTGGAGAAGGCGGGGCCAGAGATACGCCCGTTTCCTTATTTGGATTCCTGGCGTCCTGTGTGTTGTTGCCCCCGAGAATTACTCCGACAGTCAGCCTCCCTTCCTGGTTATACTTGGGTATGTGTTTTTTTTTTTTTTTTTTTTCAGAATGACGTTAGATGCAGGAAACATGTTCAATGCATTTGTTTCTAATTACGCTATTTCATGTTTTATTATGTAGTGTAAAGTCCGCCTACAATTTGCCCTTGATGAAGGGACTCCTGTAGTCCCGAAACGCGTAGGCTCAGGTGGAAGACTACATGAATACACATTTGGTTCGCTCACCAGTATAATCCTGATTTTATTGTTAAATTGACCCTTCTATACGACTGTAGTAGACTTTTCTTGATATGTATATTTTTGTATATTTGTATTAATAAAATTGCTTTTATTTTTACTCCGTTGCCTTTAAAGTCCCACCATTTTCTTGAGGGGTTATTTCCTTTTCTCCTTATGTTAGGGATGGCGGCAACTCTTGTGACATAATTGGATGGTACCCCCTTTTTTGATCACTCAGGACATGACACATAGTCACTGTTAACAGTGGCACCACGGGGTAGAAAACCCACATGAATAGCACCACGTTTGTCTCAGAAAACACTTGCTATCACTTTACCTACAGATGCAATGGTTCAAAAAAATTTTTGGTGGTGGTGAGTCTGTGGTGGAGCTGTCCCATGCACATACTAATACTGTTGTCTTCCATCCTGAATAAAGGTCTCTGGACTGGCCCGTGACATGTGTGCCACCTATCAGTAATAGAACACACTTGCCACTTACTACTGCATGTAGTACCACCACACCTGCATCCCTGTTTATAACTGTAAAATTATAAGTCTCGCTTTGACTCGAACACCCCTCATCACTTTACCAATAAATGAATCTAAAGCGTAAGAAAAATGTTTTACAAAACGCATGAAAAAGACTTATATTAGAGAGTTTTCAAAGTTACACAGAGACGACATCAGACTTTGTAGCCTTGCCTTGGAATTAGATTCACTTAAAGGTTATACAGCGCTAATAGACTGCAGACGGGGGGACATCAACAGTGATTCATTTCATATGTTTGGCCCTGTCCATATTTTTTGTGTTACATTTAGAAAGGCTAGAGATTTAAAGAGCAGATTACATCTAGGAGGCCAGATATTTTAGGCTTGGCAAATGTCGGCAACAAGAAACGAGTAGAAAGGTTTTTTTGTAACATTAGTCGGCATATACTGTAAATCCCTGAAAGGCCCAAAACCTTCTAGAATTGGTATTGGCCAAAAGATTGTTTTTCACAAGTGACGCTCGCTTCATGTGCTGCTTACCTGTTTTTCTTGGAGCGTTCATCTTTTCCTCTTTTGACTCCAAATATTCGTGTAATCAGTGTGCTGAAGAGAAGTGTGGCGGAATTTCTCACCTAGTATAAACATAAAAGCAGTTATAACAAAATATCGGGGAGTTGTCAACAGTATTTTTCTTTCTCAAAAAAATTTGCAACAGAAGGAAAGGCCAAGTTTTCAGATGCATGGCTCTTAAAGCTTGCCTTACCTCCAAAAAATAGATTTTAATATCCATTAGTCCTTTAAGGAATTTTTGAAGACATCCAGTTACCACTTCCAATAACAAAAACATTGGCCAAGTAAAAGGGTGTGATCAAACTAAAATATCTAGTTATGGTCCTCTTGGGCGAAGACATGTTAGAGGAGGGAGTCTACTGCATGGCCAAGAGATGAAAATGGGAGCTGCCTGTGGCAACATATTTTTGAAGGCATATCCTTCTGGCCTATCATCTTTATCCTTGCTTAAAAACAATAAGTCAATGATTTGCAACAAGCATGTGCATATCAAGTATCCCAACAGCTGCAAAACTCGTACAGCCAGTACAGACCAAGTTCAGCATTTTCAGCAATTTAAAGTATATATCAAGCCAACAACTATTTATTTTAGTTTTTTTTTTTTATAGAGTGCATATTAGAACACCTGTCTGGCTATGACTGCTATCAGGGGCCTGTAGGTTGGCAACACTTGGCCCGTTTCAACTGGTTTTTTTGCTGCTTCGAATGGGTTTTGTATTCCCAAACAAGTCTAAAGGACTGAAAAAAACTTGCTTGAAGCTGGTCAAATGCACCTGTCAATGAATTCTGAATTATCTCAGGCTCGGTTTACACTGCATGCCGACGCGGCTCACAGCAGGCGTCCTGTGCATCCTGCTCCACTGTTTCATGTCCGATTTCAGCCCGATATTTGGGCTGAATTCGGACCTGAATCAGACCAAAAGACACACAGGGCTCCTGTGCAAATTCACGCCAGAGCCGCATCGGAGATATTTGAACCGGCTCCATAGAGAGCCGGTCACATTCTCCTGCTATTGCAAATTGGATGCGGTTATCCTGCATCCAATTCGCAATAGCGCGAACCCGGCCTCAAACTCCTGTCAAATTGATGCCATCATCACAAGCACAAATCCCACAGACACAGAGAGAATTTTCTAACTTTCTGCCCAAGAGCTTCTACCAGACAAGAAGTGAGGGAAAATCTGCAACAGGAACACAGACAAATCTGATAGGGGTGACTCCAATAGGCAGTTGATGGATAATTCTGAACCCTAAATGCACCCTTTATAGGAGTCAACGTTAAGGAAAGCCTGTCAGCGATTTCCATAAAACCTTCACGTATCCAGGTGATATCTAAATTATGTTTCAGACCATCCCTGCAAACATGCTTTCGGGTGGCCCTAGTAGAATGCCAGCTAATAGGTTGATTTACTAAACCTGGAGTGTGGAAAATCTGGTGCAGCTGTGCATGGTAGCCAATCAGCTTCTTACTTCAGCTTGTTCACTTAAGCCTCGTACACACAATCAGATTGTTGGCCAACAAAGCATCAGACTTTTGTCCGAAGGGCGTGTGCCAGGAACTTGTCCTGCATACAAACGGTACACAATTGTCGGTCAACAAACATGAACATAGTGACGTACTACGAGGAATTTCAACTCTTGAGCGCCACCCTTTGGGCTAACTTCTGCTGTGTTTGATGAGCATTGATTCTGAGCATGCGTGTTTGTACTTCCAACTTTTGTGTGACATAGTTGTGTACAGACGATAGGAAAATCTGACAACAGACTGTTGTCCGCCAAAAAGTTACTAGCCTGCCATCCAACATTTTGTTGGCGGAAAGTTGGACAACAATTGTCTGATGGAGCGTACGAACGGTCGGATTTTAGGCAAACAGTCTGTCATCACACAATTCCCTGCCGAAAATCTGATGGTGTGTACGAGGCTTTAAGCTTTGACAATAAAATCTAGCAGCTGATTGGTTTTTATGCAGAGCTGCAGATTTTTGCGGCTGGGAGAGATACTTGTCACTGGGAGAGCATGTTATGGCTGCCATCAAAACAGAGGTACAGGAGATATCTCCTGATGGGAACACCGGTTTCTATGATAACTTTCATAGGTAATCATTTTGGGGATACATCCATTACTGTAGTGTCTTTGAGGGCAGGAAATACAAAGAGCTCCCTCCAGCAGTCAAGGAACCCCTTGTCAGTCAACAATGCCACATCTTCATCCACAGTTGCAGTACAGCTTGGTCAAGAAAACCCCCTAGTCTGGGGGGGGGGGGGGGGGGGGGTCTACATACAAGCTTCTGGCCATATATTTTTTTTAGAAAACGAAGGATAACCTAAGTGGTCGTCCTAGGTTTATATATTCTCTTTCAACACGTGTTGCTGCTGCCAAACCCATCCACCTTACCGATCGCTCAGTGTCTGCTACCCCTCTCTGTCAAGCCCTCCATTGGCTTCCGCTCACCCAACAAATTAAATTCAAAATGCTAACAACTACTTACAAAGCCATCCACAATTTAGCCCCCAGCTACATCACTAGCCCAGTCTCTAAACACCAACCTACTTGTTCTCTTCGTTCCTCTCAAGACCTCCTGCTCTCTAGCTCCCTAATCACCTCTTCCCATGCTCGCCTCCAGGACTTTTCCAAAGCCTCTCCAATCCTATGGAATTCCCTACCTCAATCTGTCTGCTTATCTCCTACTCTATTAGCTTTTAGATGACCCCTGAAAACCGTTCTCTTCAGAGAAACCTACCCTACCCACACCTAAAAACTGTATTTTCATTTTCTCCATCAGCTCACCCCCCACAGTTATTACCTTTTTGTTTCCACTTGACCCTCCCTTCTAGAGCGTAAGCTCTAAAGAGCAGGGCCCTCTGATCCCTCTTGTATGGATTTGTATTGTAAGTGTAATGTCTGCCCTCATGTTGTAAAGCGCTGCGCAAACTGTTGGCGCTATATAAATCCTGTATAATAATAATAATGTTCATCGCAGTAGGGGCCAGTAATACATTGTTACTCAAGGAAAAGTATATTTAATTATCCAAGTACATCATTGCATTCATTGGTGTTATTTTATATTCCTCTAGGGTTTGGCTTTATCACTGACTATGCAATGCATTTTTTCCCATAACCTCCCAATAGAAAACAGAAGTATAAGAAAACACAAGGTTAGTTGTACTTTTGCCACCCGTTACAATACGTTTCAATACAGTGTTTCAGCTCTTTGTAATACTGTTCCTCAGTCAGTGTCCTTGAGTGGCTGCTTACTGGACATTCAGTGAAGCCTCTTCTGCTTGAAGTGCCTGGAATTCTAATCAGCGGGATAGCTGAACCACTGTGACACTTTCTGTAGAATGCCGTGTCTTTTGTCAGAACACAAAGGAGTATTCTGAGTCTCTGTGCTGCTAATCAGTTTACGATGTCTATCTCACTATATTCTGCTGAGGCGGCTCTTTTTCAACTTTTTCATTCCCACAGATTGCGGTTATTTGTGTTTCATTTACTTTCTGGGGTTTCTGCAGTCATATTTATAAAATCAGACCGCGCTTGCCAAGTCTGACAGCTCTGTTAATTCTTGCTGCACCAATATGAACCTCGGAGCTCTGAAGAAACACGTTTTTTTTGTTTTTTTTTATGTAGCAATGGACAGAGAGGCAGTGCAAAGGAGAATGTACAGATCATAAACAGCAACAAAGAGTTGTAAATGAAGACTATAAAGATTACATTAAAAGAGAATCATAGTCCTTTTTAATGCTTTATGTGATTCGCTAAATTATTAATGAGCCTTTACTATGCATTTTAAAAACAATAAAACCAAAAAAAGTGCATACAAAGAGAACGCTCACCCTTTGCAACAGTTTAAAGTGACACATAACTGGTTAAAAAAAAAAATAATAATAATAAAAATTAAAATTCAAGTATGTATACTTTTTTTTTTTTTAAATCAGAAAAAAGTTTTTATTTTAACTTTCACAGTACATGGTATATGACATTCCGTATAAAATAGCAAAACAGAAATGTAAAACGTTTGACTTTCTATAACATATTGTCAATTGGTACAGTGTATTCAGAACCTTATAAGTGCTTTTTTTTTTTTTTTTAGTACTGTGTCATATAGTAAAACATTACAAGAAAAAAGGAAAAAGGAACAGAAAAGAAAAAGAAACAAACAGTTCATTAAACTCCCTCAAAACCCTGAGTACCGGTTCACACTACAGCAACTTGGGATCCAACTTGTCAGACCTCAAGTTGCCCCAAGTCGCTGGACCTAAGAAATTCCATAGAAGTGAATGAGAGCCGTCCTAATGTACACTACTGAAGTTGCTCCGACTTCAGAAAAGTTTCCTGTACTACTTGAAGGCGACTTCTAGCCAACTTATACCCATAGATTTCAATGGAAGTTGCCTCCAAGTCGGATCTCCATTTATATTGAAGTGACTTTACAGGAAAAAGAAAATAATTTACACAGGTACTTCCCACGTTTTCCCAGGCAACCCCCTTCCCCCCCACAGAACTGATTATTCTGTGATTGGCCACAGCCAAAGTCGCCTGTCCTGGAGGCAACTTTAAGCCGTGTTGTAAGTTGCGCTGAAGTCGCCTACAAATTGCCTTGCAAAGTCGAGCTGTAAGTCGGTTTGCCCCTGTGTGAACAGAGCCTGAGTGTGTGATATACCAGAACAAATAAGTTACCCCGACCCACCAGGGTTTTCTGTATCCCTTGGGATTGTACGCGTCGCCAAGCATTGATAGACACCAATTCATATTCCACTAGCCCCCTTCCCTTGTAAGAGCCTGTCCTTGATCAGCTGATGTGGTGCCAATCCTTGGACATCTAACCAGGCCTGCCATAATGAATAAAATTTAACCACTTCAGCCCCGGAAGATTTTACCCCCTTCCTGACCAGAGCGTTTTTTGCGATTCGGCACTGCGTCGCTTTAACTGACAATTGCGCTGTCGTGCGACGTGGCTCCCAAACAAAATTGACGTCCTTTTTTTCCCACAAATAGAGCTTTCTTTTGGTGGTATTTGATCACCTCTGCGATTTTTATTTTTTGCGCTATAAACAAAATAAGAGCGACAATTTTGAAAAAAACGCATTATTTTTTACATTTTGCTATAATAAATATCCCCCAAAAATATATAAAAAAACATTTTTTTTCCTCAGTTTAGGCCGATCGTATTCTTCTACATATTTTTGGTAAAAAAAAAAAAAAATCGCAATAAGCGTTTAATAATTGGTTTGCGCAAACGTTATAGCGTTTACTAAATAGGGGATAGTTTTATGGCATTTTTATTAATATTTTTTTTTTACTAGTAATGGCGGCGATCAGCGATTTTTATTGTGACTGAGACGTTATGGCGGACATGTCGGACATTTTTGACACATTTTTGGGACCATTGTCATTTATACAGCGATCAGTGCAATTAAAAATGCACTGATTACTGTGTAAATGGCACTGGCAGTGAAGGGGTTAACCACTAGGGGGCGGGGAGGGGTTAAGTGTGTCCTAGGGAGTGATTATTAACTGTAGGGGGATGGGGTGTATGTGTGACGTCACTGATCTCTGCTCCGATGACAGGGAGCAGAGATCGAGTGACACTTGTCACTAGGCAGAACGGGGAAATGCTGTTTACAACGGCATTTCCCCGTTCATCCGCTCCGTGAAGCGATCGCGGGTATCCCCGCGGCGATCGAGTCCGCGGGACCCGCGACCCGACTCACGGAGCTCCCGTCCGGCGCGTGCACGCAATGGCACGGCGGGGAATTCAAATGGACGTACAGGTACGCCCATTTGCCCAGCCGTGCCATTCTGCAGACGTACATCGGCGTGCACCGGTCGGGAACCGGTTAAGTGGGACATTTCTGTGTTGGTATGTTCGTTTCTCTCTTATTAGTAATTTGTTAACTTGTGCCATCCATTGCTTCCTAGTGGGCACCCCGGGGGTGATCCACAGTTGCGCAATTAATTTGCACGCAACATACAGTAATCGTAAGACCGCCGTATGAGCCGAGGGGATCAAGGCCTCCTCGTCCAGTGTGCCCAATAGACATACAATTGATTCTCGTGGAATAGTCATCATATAAACCTGTGATATAACATCTAGAACTTCCTTCCAATAACGGAAAAGTTTGGGGCACTTCAACATCATGTGGATTAGGTCCCCATGATCACCTTCACATTTCAGACAAAGTGGAGTATCCCTAATCCCCCATTTGTGTAGCCGTACGGAAGTCCTATATACTCTGTATAGCATATATACAAGTGTGACAACTTTTGAGAGGCGGATACCGATATCAAAGGGGCAGATGAGAGACACAGATCCCATGTTTGCCCATCTATGGTCCCTATATCCCCCTCCCAAACTCGCCTACAGGGCAGGCTGGAAGGGTCCTGTATGACATTAAGAAGGATATTATAGCTTCTAGACATCATTCCATTTCTATCGTCTTCCATAAAGATCCCCTGTATCAATGTATGGTCTGTCAGCTGGAAGTATATATACTTAAAGTGGCATTAAGCCCAAGGACAAAAATTGTTTATTTTGCAGCTTGCCAATTGTTAGATGTGGCTGCATTCATTTTCTTTTATCCTCAAGGCTCCATTCACACTTTTTTCGACTCCAAAGTTGTGTCGACTTTGGACTGCAACTTTGAATGGGTGCAACTTGGATACGACTTTGACCAGTGATAATGGACAACTGTTGCACTGCGTAACATTCAGCTACGACTTTGGCTTAACATTGAAGTCTATAGCCCTCAAGTTGCATGAAAGTCGGATAAAATTAGTGCATGAACTACTTTGAAGTTACTGCAATTTTAATGAAACATATATAAATGGATATAATTGGAAAACATGGGGAACAGGTAGCACAAGTGTGAATGGAGCATTATTTTCATCTGTTGAATCTGCCTAGTCAGTCTTTTATTTTTTAAGTTCCTTTAACAGACCAAGCTCTCCAGCAAAAGTGTCAGTAAGGGTCTATGCACACTGGGCTTAAAAAATGCGGCTTCTAGAACTGGCATATTTTAAAGCCCAGTGTACATGGACCCTTAGGCGCATTTCACACATGCAGACTGTTTGTTTGATCGGTTCAGTCACATTTTTTCAAAGAAAAAACAGATGAAGTTTACATCTGTTTTTCCAACAGTATTTTACATCTGCCAGCTAGAGTCCTTAAAGTGGAATTTCAGTCATTTTTTTTCATCTTTCCATCTATTAAATCTTCTGCCCTTGTTGTTTTAACGTTGGATAGTAAGACATTTTTTTCTGCCAGTAAATACCTTATACAGCCCACTTCCTGTTTCCTGTCTGGTCATTAGCCTAGGCTTATAACATCATGTACAGCTCTCTCTCTCTCTCACTCACTCTCATAAGAGTTTGCCAGGAAGGGAGGGGGGTGAGTCATAAGAGGGCCAAAGTGCGCTGCAGAGCTGGAGGTGTGCCTCTGTGTGTCTGTGTAAATCCAGGAAGTGAACAGACAGCAGCTTCAGCTGCCCACAGTTAAAATGGATGCAGCCAGACTTAGTGGAGGGAGATTTCTGCAGTACAGTAAGTACAGAATCCCAGTATATATAAAATATTATGCAAAGTGATTGGAGGGAAGCTTCAGAATGGTAAAGATGTTTTTATTACAAATTATGTGGGCAGACTGCAAAAATGGACCGTTTGTTTACATCCTTTTTTTTGTCTGATCTGTTTTTTTTTGTTTGTTTTTTTTAACGGCAGAGCAAGCAGACCGCAGGAGCGTTTGTTGTGAGCAGAGTTTTTTTTTTTTCCTTTTTTCGGGTCTGGTGGTGGAGATCGACGATGGATCCACATGGGGGGGGACAGTTTTTTTATTTTTTAATTTTTTAAATTTCAAAAACATTTGTACTGTCTTTATTCACTTTTACACTTTTTTAGTGAATGGGTACCCCATACTCATTCACATGGGGGGGGGGGGGCAGGATCTAGGGGCCCCTTTCCAGATTCCGATAAAGCCCAGGGTTGTGGGGAAGAGGCTCTTGCCCCCATCAACATGGGGACAGCTGCTTTGGGGTGGGGGGGGGGGCAGAGCCTCCCCTTATGTTGAGGGTATGTGCCCTGGTATTTTTCAGGAAGGGGGGGGGGGTTCTTGCTCCCCCCCCTTTCCTGACCTGCCGGGCTGCATGCTCGGATAAGGGTTTGGTATGGATTTTGGGGGGCCCCACACCGTTTTTCTTTTACATTTTGGTGACAGCTGATAAATCATCCATTTTTAAGGATGCCTTAGCCGCTTTCCCGGGCCTGCTCCTTAACAGACAGCTCAATGGGATAATTACCGCTCAAACAAACACTGCATTCGTTATTTAACGCAAAATTCCTAGTGATTTGCACTTTCAAAAACGGATTTACCGCAAGCACGATTTTACTGCATTTTATTTGCCGTTAATAAACTCTTATTGAATTGACCCCGATGTGTGCTCACAGCAAAGGCGTCAGTGATGGAGTCCTTTCTAAACCACAACCCTTCTCCACCCACCACTGTTTGAATAAGAACTAGCTCCCTTCTGTCAATCTCTATGAAAATACAATACCCATGCAGATACTGCTGAACTGAAGTGGACAATGTGTGTTCCTCCACAGGAAGTTCAGGAAAGTGGCACTGAGGCATGGAGATCTGGAGAATAACATATGTAGGTGTAAGACACTCAACAATATCCTTATTCTCCAAAAAGGATCTATACACATCCACTACCTGACTGCCCAGTGATTTATTTTTAATGAAATGGTTGTTTGCTGTGCTTTTCTCCCTCCTTTTAACATCCTCTTTGCGTTCCCAAACCTACCTTTCGTTTGCAATGTTCTCTACACCCTACAAATCCCATAGTCCATCTTGGGAGTAAGAGAAGGGGGTTACATTCCTACATACAGAGGGACTATGAATAACAAACCTAGTCACTCTCTAACAGGAAGTCAGATGTAATGTAATTGCAAGTGCACACAGTGAGATAGAGGTAAAAGGAAAGAATAAATAAATGTGGGTTTAATACCATTTCCTCAAACTCAATCTATCCAAAACGAAGCTCATGATTTTTCCTTCCCCACGTGCCTCTTCCCCTGATTTCCCTGTCAAGATCAATTTCACTTCTATCAGCCTGTCCCAGCATGCCAAGTTTCTAGATGTAACCCTGGACTCTGAACTATTCTTTCGGCCCCACATCCAAACACTGTCCAAATCTTGCCACCTTAACCTCCGCAACATCTTCAAAATACGCCAATTCCTAACCAATGACACCACAAAACTCCTAATTCACTCCCTGGTCATCTCTCACCTCGACTACTGCAACTCCCTTCTCATTGGCTTACCTTTACATAGACTATCCCCCCCTTCAGTCCATTATGAACGATGCTGCCAGACTCATCCACCTTACCAACCGTTCAGTGTCTGCTACCCCTCTCTGTCAATCCCTCCACACTGGCTTCTGCTCACCCAACAAATTAATTTCAAAATTCTAATAACTTACAAAGCCATCCACAACTCTGCCCCCAGCTACATCACTAACCTGGTCTCAAAATACCAACCTAATCGTTCCCTTTGTTCCTCCCAAGACCTCCTGCTCTCTAGTTCCCTCATCACCTCCTCCTTTGCTCCCCTCCAGGACTTTTCCCAATCAAATCCTATGGAACTCCCTACCTCAATCTGTCCGACTATCTCCTTCTCTGCTTGCTTTTAGACAAATCCCTGAAAACCCTCCTCTTCAGAGAAGCCTATTCTGCCTTCACCTAATAACTGTGCTTTTACTTTCTCCATCAGATCATCCCCCACACTTTTTACCTTTTGCATCCTTTTGACCCTCCCTTCTAGATTGTAAGCTCTAACGAGCAGGGCCCTCTGATTTCTCCGGTATTCAATTGTATTGTAACTGTACTGTCTGCCCTCATGTTGTAAAGCGCTGAGCAAACTGTTGGAGCTATATGAATCCTGTATAATAATAATTACTTGAGATAATAATACCACAAGGGTTAGGTGCATATGCTGCTAAAGTTGTTTTATCCGAATTCAGAAAGTAGAATCTTTACAAAATCATAACTGTGCATTTTATTTTAGTATCTGATCTTGTTTCCCTTACACCTTGACAAGCTTAGGGATGAGCGGGGAAAGAACTGGCAGTTTGGTGAAGAATTCAGAAGGTAGCCAGTTACCTTTAGCTTGGCCAAGTGGTTCTCATCCAAGCTGACATATTAGTTTCCCAAATACCCTTTAACACAGATGCTGTAAAATATCTCTTATCACGCTGACATGATAATGTATAACCATCCAATAAATCTGCCACGTTAAACATTAAATCTAGAACTCCTCTGAAGCAATATTTTTTTTTTTTTAATGCATCTCAAAGCTCTTAAAGTGGCAGTGTCACAAAGCAAGTACAGACACTTCCATTGGTCACCTCCGAAAGAAAATGCAGTTTCCCTGGATTCTTCCAACTTAAAGCGATTGTGAAGTCTCATTTTTTTCCTCTGAAAATAACAAACATATACTTATCTGCTCTGTGCAGTTGGTTTTGCGCAGGGCAGCCCAGATCCCTCTGGCTCTCCTAGCCCCTCCCTCCTGTTGAGTGCCCCCACAGCAAGCAGCTTGCTATGGGGGCACCCGAGCCTCAGCTCCCTGTGCCCAGTCAGACACAGTGCCCTGGTTCGGCCCCAGCCCCTCTTTCTCCTGATTGGCCAATTGACTTTGATTGCGGGAGCCAATAGCACCACTCCTGTGTCTCAGCCAGTCAGGAGGAGAGTCCCAGACAGCCGGAGAGGGATGGGGCTCAGGTAAATATTAGGTGGGCTCTGCTGCACACAGAAGAGTTTCTTATCTTAATGTATATGCATCAAGATAAAAAACCTACTAACTTTACAACCACTTTAAAGTGACTCTGTCAGAAGAGAAGTATGGGGGGGGGGGGGGGGGGGTGCCTTAGCTGTGTCTGATGTCAGTAAGTTACAGTCACAATACTGGAATAAGTATGCTGTAAATAAGTCTTTTGGGTCAGTTAGCCTGACGTCACTGAAGTCAAAGCATCAGAATGACAGCTAAGGAACTAGTATTCTCAATGACGATGATTATTATTTATTATTAGCTTCAGATACCATTTGATAATTCCCCGTCAGATACATACAGTCATCAGTAACAGTTTATATCAGCCATTCTCAACCAGGGATCCTCCAGAGGTTAATAAGGTTTCCTTGAGATGTGGCTGATTGAGCTCCCATTTGATGGTTCCTAGATAGTTCCAAGGCCACAGATACTTGGCAAAGCCAGCACCATGACACCTATGATCTTTTTAGCGGTCCATAAGGGTGGCAATATTCCTACTGATAACAAATATAAGTGGAACTTTTCCCATTGACCCTGATGAACCAGTTTTATTAAGGGTTCCCCAAGGCCTGAAAATTATTTTAGGGGTTCCTTTACAGTAAGAAGGTTGAGAAAATCTGGTTTATATACTAACAACGATAAGACAGGTTCACTTTAAAATACAATTCCATATTGGAAACATTACATTTTTGTGTGTGTGAAATTTAGGCAATTTAAACTACAGCAAGATGCAAATCCTGCAGTTTTCTAGGAGGGGGTAAAGTTTTCCATTCCCATTTTTCTTTTAGAAAACATAACAATGCTCACTAGGTCTAGTAAAAAAAGTTACACGTCTCATGATGTCTCGCAGTGATCACTATGTCTCTGTAGATGAGCTTCTGGCACTTTTCACTTTTGAGTGACCTTTACGAAGCTGGGTTGCATAAACTTATTTTATAAAAAATCAGCTTTTACATAAATGAAAGCAAACAATATGTCTTTAGAAAGCTTTATTAATATGTAACATCTGCTAGAGTCATTACTGCTCCATCTTTGACAATATCCTAGTGGCAGAGCTCTGTATGGTATTTGAAGTGAACCTTTCCATGTATAACTAGTATAAATTCACAACAACGATAAAAGGCGGCTAAAGTTAAGTGCATAAACATACCTTTCTTTCTATTTGATTGCCATGGGACCCTCAAAACAAGGGGCACTCTGATAAACAACTACTGAGAGAGTGTGCGGCTAAGCCTGCCCATTATGTGTAAGGACCACTAGTGAGGCAAAAAAAGCAGAAAGAAGCAGACCATCCATCGACTTTCCTGCTCCAAGTCAATATTTGCATACCCACTTTGCGTTTTACCCTTTTCGGCTCTTAATGTAGGACAAAAGGACGAAACACGTCTGAGGAGTTTTCTACAGGTGAAGAACAGGAGCTGAAGCCATCTTTTACCAATCTTTTTTACATTTATGCAATACGGAGTTAGCGTCTATGTGTAAATGGTTGCCATTTTGGTGAAGAAGCCTTGTTGTGTTTGAGATTATAAGAGCAGAACATTTATATTTATTTTTTATGGTTAATGTACACAAAAATGTAACCGAAAGGTATAAAGGTTAATAGAGGAGGGATTTTTTTTTTTAAAGAATTATACTTACCTAGGTGGCTGCAGCATCAGTCCGTTGCTGTATTTGTCCCCCACCGGCTCTAGGACTGAGAACCGAGCGATCAAACACCACCTCAGAGCTCCTGGTGACTGTCAGTCACTGGCTCTCTGCTCTAGACAAACAAAGATTTGGGGACACACCCTAAAAAATGCATAACAGGCAGAAAATTTTTGTATGTGTGCGCTGTAATCTTTTTTTTCTGTCTGTATGGTCTTATGGCTGCACCATCTTTTATGCATTTTTTAGGGTGTGCCCCCCAAACCTTTGTCTAGTGTATGGATTCTGACCAAATCCCTATGGGCTGGAGCACCCCCCCGCCCCCATCATTGCCTTTTATTAGTGCCCACCTGTGTTATAGGAGGAGTCCTTGAAATTCTCCCAATTAGAGGAGTGTATGCTCCCATGGTTCAGAGAAGCAGGATCTTCCATTCTATGGATATCGTAGGACCCACCGATATTGGGGTGCTTTGACGTAGTAGTGGGCTTAGCACTATACGGCCATATGGTGTAACTAAATCCCCATATTTTCTGAATATGTTTAGGTGTCTTTAAATAGCCTTGCAGGAGTTAAATGTCATTTTTGTATGTGTGCGCTGTAATCCTTTTTTCTGGCTCTTTGCTCTGCCCCGCTCACTGGAGAGCTGGGCTGTGGAGAGGGCAGCGGCGGCCGGCTCAGGCTCTCAGCGTCTTGCTGAGAAGCTAAATCGGGTGCTGGTCCAGGCATGTGGTGATGGTCCAGGCATGTCAGAATCTTTCCCGAGACTGGACTGGCTCTGCGACTTCAGCCGACAGCGGGCTTTAGCCTGCTGTCAAAGGGTCACAGTAGCGCAGAACATGCTTTGGCTTTACTTCTCCTTTAAGTCTGCTTAGCTCTCTAAATATAATCAACTAACGATTTTCACTATAACTATATGCCACTTGTAGAGCCGCTCAAGGTGCTCTGGAAGATCTGGTGTCTCACAGAAATATGAGGGTGCAGGCTGACATATTAATCCAGAAAGCAGGAAGTATGAGGGGATGAGAGACGCCACACACCACTAGCTCATTAGGCCTCAGCCTTGAGCCCCGTCACTGATGCATTTTGCCCCACCCATCGGAGTAAGATGATTAAGCCTCAATGGGTGGGGTGAAATGCATCAGTAACAGGACTCAGGAGGAGCTCAAGGCTGGGGCCATTCACATTTCATTTCACCTGTTGAGCTAGTGGTATGTGGCGTCTCTCATCCCCAACTAACAATTTGCCTGAAAAATTGCTAATATGCAAAAAAGCTGATCTAGGTAAGCCCACCTGCCAGGACAGTTTGAAGTTTGTGCCTGCCCTATTTTAAAACATCGGGACCCATGCTATGTCTGCACCCCTGCCTTCCACTGATATATATGACATACTTATAAAGAGACTTCTAAATGTAAATTATATGGAATCATTCCACATCTGTTGGAGTTATAGGGACCCCATTTTTTTTTCTGCAACTGAAACTAGTCCAAGAGGCACCATTTACATTTGGGGTTGGGTTTTGCAAATACCAATGTTTAAAATTCCCTATCTACATCTTTATGGAGTTGAGAATAAAGTGGTTGTAAACCTCAGACAACAAAATGTGGCCAAAGCACATCCTTATATACTGTATACTTGTCTCCATCCAAAGTACTGAGTGTGATTTCTCTCTGCTGCCTCGTTCCTCTGTTATCTGCAGTCACTATGTAACAGCTCTTTCTGACTCCAAGAGATAACTGGTGACAGGGCAATCAAACTCCAGCTCTGTATTGTGAGATTTCAGATCCACACCCCCTGCTTTTCAGAGCCGATAGATGTTAAGTAAAATGTGCGATTTGGAAAACTGTATAGAAAAATTAAAGCTGTATCAATTAAAGGCTTCAAATATACATTTTGTGAATTAAATAAATGGCACAGGACTTTGTTTTAATGTTATCACCATGGTTTTATGAAATTTGGATTCTTGCTTAATTTTAACGAATTGTGGATAATAAACGTTTGCCTTGAAAATGCCGACAGTTTTAAATTGTTGTCTCCTTATTGCCCTCTTACAGTGGTAGAATGCCACCCTTATAAAAAAAAAAAAAAATTTAAAATATCATTGGTGTTGTGTAGCGGGAATTGGCTCTAGAAGTTTGCAAGCACCATCAAATGCGAGGTAAACTACGACCCCCCCCCATTTCCCTTAGGTTTAGGGTGTCCCCATCCCTGCAATAAACCATTGCTCCCAGGGCAGCTGTCCCTCCTACCCAACCCTTGTCCCAGCCCTATCTATCGGAACTCCTTGTAAAGTTTGCAGTGGTGTGCAAATCTCAGTTTGACCTTCCCCTAGTGTCAGGGGGTCAATTCCTGATTTGCACATAGTATTTGAATTATTCATTTATTTTTTTTGTAGGACTACACTGGGACAACATACTGTAAGCTCCCTGTGGTAAAGCTACCGATTGACTAGTTCTTATTAAAGTAGTTGTAAAGGCAGAAGGTTTTTCATCTTAAAGGGATTGTAAAGTCAGAAGTTTTTTTTTATCTTAATGCATTT
>JBBDGP010000852.1:2950000-3223787 GCA_037952835.1 Lithobates septentrionalis
GCAGCTTCTCTGTGTCCATAATCTTAGCCTGTGTGACCATAATCGCAGCCTCTCTTTCTGTGACCATATTTTAAGCCTCACTTTGCCTATGAATGCAGACTCACCATAGCCTGCCCTGGATGCATCACACAGCCGACATCTCCGGCAGCACTGTGTGTCACACTGGGTCTGTGTGTGTGTTCGGCGGCGTAACAAGGTCCCGCCCCCCTAGACTGGCTCGTGTGATAGGCGGAACACTGATTCAATCTGCTACCACATGAGCCAGTCTAGGGGGGCGGGTCCTTTTTACGGCGCCAAACACACACACAGACCCAGCTGTGTGTCAAACAAGAGGAGAAGGTGGGAGGGGAGCGCTGCAGCCACAGATCAAAGCGGTCTGTAGCGTGGCCTCTACTGCGCCCCCCTTCCTCCAGTAAATGGTCCCGCCCAGGGCATTCGCCCCTTCTGCCCACCCCTTGTACCGGCCCTGGGCACAAGTATTATGAAGTCAGTGCACCACCACCAGATGTCTCCAGTCAAGTGAAAGTGAATTCTTCTTAGTAAACGTGACAATAATTATAGTGCCTTCTTCCACCCGAAAACTAGGCAAAAATCCTATTCACCGGACAGATATGACACCTATTAAAGGTAGCCGTGTAAGGCATAGGTAACAAAAGATTTATCCTCCAAGGGGAAGTGGCCCAAAACGATGTACCAGCCAACGAAGGTAATATGAAAAGAGATAGCTCCTCATAGTGCAGTTTAAAACTTTTATTTTGCCATTAAAAAAGTATATCACTAATGCCGCGTACACACGAGCGGAACAGTCTTTCCGACTGACTTTGCAGCGTAGGTCCGCAGAACATTCAAACGAACGGACTTGGACACAAACGATCATGCCAAAGTCCGACGGATTTGTACTTGATGACGTACAACCGGACTAAAATAAGGAAGCTGATAGCCAGTAGCCAATAGCTGCCCTAGCGTCAGTTTTAGTCCGTCAGACTAGCATACAGACGAGCGGATTTTTCGACCGGACTCGAGTCCGTCGGAAAGATTTAAAACATGTTTTATTTCTAGGTCCGTCGGACTTTTGGGAAAATAAAGTCCGCTGGAGCCCACACACGATCGAATTGTCCGACGGAGTCCAGTCCACCGGACAAAGTCTGCCGGAAAGTCCGCTCGTGTGTACGCAGCATCACAGTTCAGTAAGATGTAAAAAGCCCATACAAGCGAGCAGGCATGCCGATCGCGTTCCACCTGCGTACCAGAAAGATGGCAGAAGCGTCATGTCACACACTACCCGAGTGCGTGGTCGGGTAGTGCTTGACATGTCACTTCCGCCATCTTATTTATGTTTTAGACCCTATATGGGTCTTACTACGAGTTGCTCTTTTGTTTTTGTTTAAGTCACTTTGTAATAGTATTTATGCATATCTGATCCAGAGTGCGCTGGTTTAGGGTATATATATTACCCTTTTTTTTTATCCGAAATTTCCCTACTTACTGATTATTTGGGTGTGCCTGGGCACCTCCATACAAAGATCTAAAATGTTCTATCGTAACTTTGCCAATGTGTAAAACAACAGAAATGCTAACAGCAGATTTTCAGTTTCAAACCACTAATCTGTGCTAATTTGGAGAAATGTACATAGTTCTGGAAAACAAATCTTATTAATTGTCTATACCACCTACATATTTAAGACATAAAGCTGAATTATTAGATCGTCTCAATGTGAAGACTGTTCTAACATTTTTAAACAGTTGTGCTGTCGTAATAATAAAGCACACCAGAATAAAGCGATTATTTCTTCTTTACGAAGCAAGCTCCACAACATAAGAACACGTGGGAGTTTTGCTTCTTCCCTTGACAGAAATTACAAGAGGAAAAAAAAAAAAATCCCATTAATTCAGGGTACAGACTGTCAGTGCCTCCCCTTGGCACATGGTGTATTTTTCTGAAGAGAAGGGGAAGAGGATCAGAGGGTACCATGGCACCAGGTCTAATCTGTCCAAAGACGTGACAGTGGAAAAGCAATAACTCACGGCTTAAGGTCTTGGGAGCATAAAGATTTTTTATGTGCAACAGATGTTGGAAGTGTACGAAGGTGAGCAGTACCGCTAGTCAAACATGCTGAGCCCTGATCCCTGATCACTCCCAGAGTCAGACTGTTTGCTGAACTCGGCTGCATTCTGCTAACTAGGAAACTGTGCACTATTTTTTTTTAGTCTTACTGTGGGTGAGGCTTACATTTTTGCTTTTTTTTTGTTTTGTTTTTTTAACACTTTACTGCTGTTTTACACTTTGGTGGTTGGTTTGCTGAGCTGTCAATTCAAAGTATCAGGTCCTCATAAAGATGAACACTGGGTTGTCTTATAGATGGTGGATATGTCCATACAGCCAGTCCCTCATGGTCAGAATCTGCAACTGAATATGTACAATTGTCCAACCTTCACAAACACATCTGGGAGGCATTGTTGAACAAACACATTCTGGTGTTGATGCACGGAATATGAATAAAATGAATAATGTTCACAAGTGAGTCCAAAGAGTCCAATAATAGGACATATGAAAAAAAAAAAGGCAGGGACGATCCTCAACTTCATATATAAATTATGATGATAATCCTCAACCACATATATGTGCATATGATGTATGCATAGGGTGTGATAACAATTGATTGATAGTAGATACACCACCAGAGACACCAGAAGCTGCTTACCAGAGGGATTGAACTCAAATAAGTGTACACCTAGTGAGTCAATCAAACTTTGTGGTATAATGTACCAAGGGGATCAGGTTCACAATCCAGGTATGACCTCCAGATGGACCTCCAGGTGAAAATGGGATGTGAGTGGGGTCAGTAGATATGGGCAATCAGCCCCACCGTTAAAAGAAGAAGGAAGGCATATATAGCGTAATTTTGTATGGAACATGTTTAATATATAAAAAAGGAAATGAAATACACTCACGTTTAGCAGTAAAAACAAGCGCTTATATAAAAGATGACAGTGGTCCCTGCATGTTCGTCCTACGCGCTTCGACTTAGAAGTCATCATCTGGGGTTAGAAATATATGTTTTATATATAAAAATCGGAGTTACTTACCGGTAACGTCCTTTTCCAGGAGTCTTTCAGGACAGCACCATAGAGAGACCTTGACTCCTCCCCTTCTGAGGAAACACCGCCTTCAAATTTTAGATTTAAACCTCACCGCTTCCCCCCGGCCCCTCAGTTCTTCAAGAGGACCTCCGGTTAGCTGGGGAGACACAAGAACACGTCATAATAATTCTGATCTTACCTGACGTTCTTCTGCGATGAACTCTTCACGAATGTCCCTAAAGTAGGGTGGGTAACTGTGCTGTCCTGAAAGACTCCTGGAAAAGGACGTTACCGGTAAGTAACTCCGATTTTCCCATTTACGTCTTTCAGGACAGCACCATAGAGAGGATGAGCGAGCACCTTACCTTAGGGTGGGACTACTGCCTGCAGAACCTTACGCCCAAAAGCCTGGTCTTTTGCTGACAGAAGGTCCAATCTGTAGTGTTTCACGAACGTGTCGAATCTGGACCACGTTGCCGCTCTACAGATCTGCTCCGGAGACGCACCAGCCCACTCGGCCTGAGAGGTCGCCACTGCCCTAGTGGAGTGTGCCCTGATACCTTTGGGGGCTTCCAACCCGCTAATTATATAGGCCTGGCTGATGGCTAACCTTAACCACCTAGCTATGGTGCGCCTAGAGGCTCTGTCTCCCTTCTTGGTTCCTGAAAATAACACAAAAAAGGAATCAGATTTTCTAAATGGTTTTGTATCCTCCAAGTACTGCAGGACACACCTTCTTACATCTAGTTTATGAAACCTATGTTCCTGTTCCCTCACAGGATTCAAACAAAAGGTGGGCAAAACAATTTCCTGGCCTCTATGGAAAACCGAGGCCACCTTTGGCAAGAAGGCCGGATCGGTTTTAAAAATTACCCGGTCCGGAAATATCTGAAAAAAGGGTGCCCTAATGGAGAGGGCCTCGAGTTCACTCACCCTTCTTGCCGTAGTGATTGCCACCAAAAACACCGTTTTGAGGCTAATCCATTTTAGCGTACACGTCTCCAATGGCTCAAAAGGTTCCCCTGTAAGCGCTTGTAAGACCAAAGAAAGATCCCACATTGGGAAGGGGGAGACCCTCAAAGGTCTCTGCCTACTCAATGCTTTAAAAAATCTAACGATCCAAGGATCGGAGGCCAGTTGTTTCTCCAGAAACACACTTAAAGCGGAAACCTGTCCTTTCAGGGTGCCAAGGGCTAAACCCTTGTCCGCCCCTGCTTGCAGGAACTCTAAGACCGCTATAGAGCTGTGAACATCAAAGGAAGTCTCTGTGCACCAGCTATTAAAACGCTTCCACGTTTTTTGGTAGATAGCCTGGGTCTCTTTTTTCCTGCAATTTAGGAGGGTCTTCACTAAGTTATCTGAGAAACCCCTGCTCTTCAACAATCCCTCCTCAGTAGCCAAGCCGCGAGGTTCCATCTCCCCACCTGGGGACAACAGATTGGCCCCTGGGAAAGGAGATTCTCCTGAACTGGCAAAAGCCAGGGGGGTTCCGCTGCCAGACTTCTCAGGATGGAGAACCAAGGCCTCCTGGGCCAATGTGGCGCAATAAGAATGAGGGTTGTGTTTTCCAGCTGGAACTTTCTTAGAACGGCTGGGATCAGTACAGGTGGGGGGAAGGCATAACACCTGTCGAAAGTCCAACTCTGAGCCAGTGCGTCTACCCCTAGAGCTCCATCCCACCTGTTTAGGGAGAAGAAGAGATGCACCTTCCTGTTCTCTCTCGAGGCAAAGAGGTCTATGCATGGCCTTCCCCATTTCTGGGATATTGCCTCGAAAACCCCCTGGTTCAGAACCCAGTCGCCTTCTCTTAGCCGTTTCCTGCTGAGGAAATCTGCCACCAGATTTTGTTCCCCCTTCAGATGCACTGCCGAGAGGGATAGGACATTTATTTCGGCCCATTTGAGAATGCTTTCTACCAGGGTCCACAAGGGCCTACTTTTTGTACCCCCCTGCCTGTTTATGTAGGCTACAGCTGAGGAGTTGTCCGACCGGACTCTCACATGCTGTCCCTGAAGTTCCTTTTGAAAGGCTCTGAGTGCCAAGGCTACTGCTCTCAGCTCTTTCCAGTTGGAGGATCTTCTTGCGTCCTCCCTCCGCCAGATGCCCTGAGCCACCCGGTCCTCCATATGCGCCCCCCAACCTCTGCCACTCGCATCGGTCGTGACGCATCTGGACACCGGCAGCACCCACTCCAGACCCTGTGAGAGATTGGCCTCTCTTCGCCACCACCATAGGGATCTCTTGACCTGGTCTGGTATGGTTATCAGGGAGTCCAAAGACCCCTGACTGTGGTCCCAAGTACTCAGGATGAAGAGTTGTAAAGGGCGAAAGTGTAACCCTGCCCATTGAACTGCTGGAAGTGCTGTCGTCAGTAACCCTAAGGCTGACATAGCCTTTCTTACTGATATTTGTTGGCTGCCCTGGAGTAACAACATTGCCTTGTCTACCTTCTGGATCTTCTCCATTGGCAGGAAGACCTTCTGTTTTGTTGAATCCAACAGGTAACCTAAAAAGACTACCTTTTGCGATGGAGTCAAATTGGACTTTTCCAGATTTAAGAGCCAACCTAGACCCTCTAGAATGTTCCTTGTGAACTGTAGGTCCTGTGACAGTTGTTCCGGGGAAGAGGCAAAAAGTAGTAGATCGTCTAAATATGCGATCACTGAGATGCCCTTGATCCGTAGGAAAGCCAAGACTTCTACCATGACTTTGGTGAAGATGCGGGGGGACGAGGATAGCCCGAAGGGAAGGGCCCTGAATTGCCAATGAAACGTCCCTTCTCTGGTATTTACCGCCAGCCTGAGGAACTTCTGACACTGATCTGCAATGGGAATGTGCAGGTAGGCATCCCTCAAGTCTACCGATGCCATGAAGCAGTTCGGAGGAAGGAGCGTTTTTACTGAATAGATCGAGTCCATTCGGAACCTCCTGTAGGTGAGCGAGACGTTCAGAGGCTTCAGGTTCAGGATGAGCCTGAACTTCCCCGAGGGTTTGCGCACCACAAAAATGTGGGAGTAAAAGCCTCTGCCCGTCTCTCCTTCTGGAACTCGAACTACCACCTCCTGTTCCTCCAACTCCTGGAGGGAGGAAAGGAGAGCCGCTGACCTCTCTGCACATTTCGGTAGCGTGGTTACCAGGAGTCTGCATGGTGGAGGTTCTGCAAACTCTAACCTGTACCCTCTTCTTATGACTTCCAAAATAAAATGGTTGGAGGTGATCATCTCCCACTGTGGAAGGAAGGCCCCCAATCTTCCTCCCACCGTTATTCTGTCACTTTGTCTTTTTGGGCTGTTCAGGAGGGCGAAAAATAGCCCCCCCACGCCCTTTCCCTTTTTGTCCCCACCCCTTTTTCTGTTGATCAGATTTTGGGGGGTCCAATTTCTTCCAGGGCCGAGACTTTCTTTTAGTCTCTGCCGGTTTCCTTTTAAAAGGGAATGCCTTTTTTCTGTCAGCCGTTCGATCCAACACGGCTTCCAGACCTGGTCCGAAAAGCAAGTCCCCCGTGAGAGGAATGCCGCAAAGTTTAACCTTGGATGCGGTATCTCCCTGCCACGTTTTAAGCCATAAGGCTCTTCTTGCCGAATTAGACAATGCGGCTGATCTTGCGGACATACGCACCGATTCAGCTGAAGCATCTGCCAGATAAGCTACTCCCTTCAGGAGCATGGGGAAAGACGACAGGATTGTTTCCTTAGGTGTTCCTGCCTCTATGTGCGCTTTAATTTGCGTCAGCCAGTATTCCATGTTTCGTGCCACGACTGTGGACGCCATGGCGGGTTTGAGGTTCCCTAGGGAAGAGTCCCAGGATTTTTTCAGAAGGGAATCTATCCTCTTATCCATGGGATCTGGGAGTGCCCCCATGTCCTCAAAGGCCAAGTCAGTGTGCCTAGAGACCTGCGAAAAGGCTGCGTCTAGCTTAGGAGATTTGTTCCATACCAGCGCCTCCTCTTCTGCAAAGGGGAACCTACGCTTAAGTGCTCTTGAAAGGAAAGGTTTCCTTTCGGGGTCTTGCCATTCTTTTTTGATGGCGTCGACCAAGACCTCATGGACCGGGAACACCTTCCTTTTATGTTCCCCTAGTCCCTTATACATCTGGTCATGGAGCGATAGCTTTTTTCTTTCCTCCTGGATTCCTAGGGTGGTATGAATGGCTCCTAGGAGCTCCTCCACCTCTTCTAGGGAAAGCTTGTATCGAGAGGATCTTGTGGATTCCCCTTCCACCTCCTCTCCCTCTGATTCCCCCTGGGGCTCTGAAGACTCGCTATCAGGCTCTTCCTCAACCTCGAGTCTGGCACCTCCTGGATTCTCTCCACTTCCCGAGGGAGCATCCATTAAGGACTGAGGGACACTCAGCTGTGTTGGTGGAGGAATAACCTGCGGCTGTGGCAACTGAAGACTGGAAAATAGTGCCTTAAAGGTCTGCACCGTATTAGAAAGCTCCTTAACGGATGCTGCTAAATCTGAAGACTGTTCTTCAGACTGCTCCCTCACTAACCCCTCTATACATTCCCTGCAGAGGGGCTTAGACCAAGACTCCCCCATTGTGATTCTGCATGAGGGGCATTTTTTCTTGGTACTGTGGGGCGACTTGCTTTTCTCTGTAGCTTTGCCCTGTAAAATAAGTTAAAAAAGAGGGAGCAATCAGCAAACCTATCCACCAACACTAACACAGAGGGCCACCAGGGGTGCACTTCCCGGGACCGACCACCACCAGGGACCCAGTCACACCCTACCCCCTCACCACCAAGGGGAGTTCTACACCTGTGGAGCTTACAGGAATCGGTAAGGGAACACCACCCCAGGGTTCCTCTTACCTTGGAGTGGCTGGTGCAGGATTCTCCTGGAGCGGTTCTTGAAGCCTCTGCTTCCGACATCTCCTTTAGAGCACAGTGGTGTTCCAAGCTTCTGTATGCTGTCCCCACAGCATGTCAGAGGCAGCACCAGCTGAACGCGCGGTCCGTTTTCATCACCGCGACCGGAACCGGAAGTCACGGGTCAGACGGAAGCACTGACCTCCGCCGGAAATGACGTCACCCGCCCTCCGACCCGGCGCTCAGAGCTCCCACGCTGGCTGCTAGTGCAGGGCGGTCTCCTGTGCCTCCGCCTATGCCACTGCTAGGCAAAACGAAAACGGATCCCTCCAGCTTACAGCTTCACTAAGAGAAGCTGGAGGAGCGTGATGTGCAGTCTTTAAAAAGGTACCCAGCCACACTAGCCCCTTAGACTGCAGTCTTTTTTAGGAAAAAGAGCAGGAGAGAGACAGAGAGAGAGAGCGCCCGATCCACCCCCCTCTGCTCAGCCTGCAATTAGCCTCAGCCTCCCTGGCTGTTTAGCCCAGGTTCCTTGCGATGTCTCCCCACCGGAGGAAACACCAGAACTGAGGGGCCGGGGGGAAGCGGTGAGGTTTAAATCTAAAATTTGAAGGCGGTGTTTCCTCAGAAGGGGAGGAGTCAAGGTCTCTCTATGGTGCTGTCCTGAAAGACGTAAATGGGAAAATATATATATATATATATATATATATATAGTTATTTTTATACAATTTTGGTGTTCGGATTTAATAAAGGGGCCTTTGTTGCCCATTTAATCCAGAAGGTCATGTGTTTCATTCGTTTTAGTGAGTTTAAGTAGATTAAGCATGGGGGTGGTTTGGCATGGGAAAGTAGTCTGGGCAACGAGCATATCAGCATTACACCAGTCATGAAAATTCATCTATTCGGGGAAGCCTATCCCACACCCATCTAAGAACTGTACCTGTGTCACCTCCATCAAACCATCTCCCACAGCCATTACCTTTTGTACCACCTCCCACTCCCTTTAGACTGTAAGCTCCATGAGCAGGGCCCTTCTGTTCGTTCTGTATGGAACTGTATTGCAATTGTGCTGTCCCCCCTCTACATTGTAAAGCGCCGCGCAAACTGCTGGTGCTATATAAATCATGTATAATAATAATAATATAATAATAATATTAATAACCTGCTCCTTGCAAAACCCCCATCTAAAAAAATAATTTCACTTTTGCAGCCAAATTGGCATAACACCTTCTTACCCATTTGCAGTGGGTAAAGAAAATAATCCCTCCTCCTTTTAAAGTGGTTGTAAACCCTTTTGTCTTACTTTTACCTATAGGTAAGCCTAGAATAGGGCTTACCTATAGGTAGTGGAAATTTCTCCTAAACGTGCGCTGTCATCATCGCCGCATGTGCTGTGAAGAAACAGACCTCCGTGCCATTTCTTCTCCATCGTGTGCCGTGACTGATGGCTCCCACACACACACGCAGGAGTGACGTCACGCGGCTTCGGCCAGTCACAGAGCCGGAGTCCGCTGCCCTGGAAGAAAGAGGGGCGAAGATGGACGCGGCCTGTACAGGGGACAGCGAAGGGTTCATTTGCAGGTAAGTGTCACATAACGAGCTAGGATGCAATGCATCCTAGCGCATTATGCTTTTAATTTGCAGGGTTTGCATGAAGTAAAGGAGGAAGTAAAACCCATCGGGATTTACTTCCTCTTTAATCACATGTTGCAGCCCGAAATGAAGACGGGCACAGTTTTTGTTTTATCCAGTTGAATTTACTAGTGCAACTTATAACATCCAAGTGAAAGAAATAACACCAATTCAATTTTAGTTTCACCTGACCATAACACCTTTTCCCATGTGGTCTCAAGGTGTGTTTATAGTGATTGTAAAGTTTGAATTTTTATTTATTTTTTTACTGCGGCAGGGTGGCCCAGCTGCACAAAATCACGTACCTGTACGTGATTTTGTGCACGCGATCTATGGGGCATGCGCGCGCAGTGATGGCCGCCGGGACCCGCTGATCGTTCGGAGGAAAGGCAGAACGGTGGTCTGCCTATGTAAACAAGGCAGACCGCTGTTCTGTCATGAAGTAAAAGAGAGATCTTGTGTTTCATCTTCTCTTTTTGTCCAGTGCATCCACACCCCCCCCCCCCACAGTTAGAAAGAACTCCCTAGGAGCACACTTAACCCCTTGATCGCCCCTGGTGTTAACCCCTTCCCCTGCCAGTGTCATTTATACAGAGATAGTGCATTATTTTTAGTACTGATCACTGTATTGGTGTCACTGGTCCCCAAAATGTGTCACTTAGTGTCAGATTTGTCCACCGCAATGTTGCAGTCCCGCTAAAAATCGCTGATCGCCGCCACGACAATAAAAAATGGAAAAAGTTCCCAAAATCTATCCCATAGTTTGTAGACACTATAACTTTTGCGCAAACCAATCAATATACACTTATTGGGATTTTTTGGAAAAAAAATATGTAACAGAATACATATTGGCCTAAACTGATATAGAAATTAGATTTTTGTTTTATAGCAGAAAGTAAAAAATAGTTTGTTTTTTTTCAAAATTGTTGCTCTTTGTTCGTAGTGCAAAAAATGAAATCCACAGAGGTGATCAAATATCACCAAAAGAAAACTTTATTTTTGTGAGAAAAAAAAATGGACGTCAATTTTATTTGGGTAATTTGTCAGTTAAAGCCATGCAGTGCCGTATCCCAAAAAAAGGCCTGGTCAGGAAGGGGGTAAAACCTTCCGGAGCTGAAGTGGTTAAAATAATAAACATGTTATACTTACCTGTTCTGTGTAGTGGTTTTGCACAAAGTGGCCCGGTTCCTCCTTTTCTCTGGCCTGCTCCCGGTGCTCCTGGCTCCTCCCTCCTGTGCTGTGCCCCCACAGCAAGCAGCTTGCTGTGGGGCACCCGAGTCGCTGCTCTGTGTCTCCATTCACACATGGAGCCGCCGTTAGGCCCCACCCCCAACATCTCCTGATAGGCTCACTGGCTGTGATTGACAGCAGCTGGAGCAGCTACAGCAGGAGTGCGAGTTCCCAGAGAGGCAAGGCTCTCGTGGACATCGCTGGATCCAGAGGGGGCACTGCTACACGCAGAAGGTTTTTTACCTTCATGCATAGCATGCATGACGGTAAAAAACATTGTGCCTTTACAACCACTTTAAGGTGGTCAGATGAGACTAAAATTGAATTAACTATTTGGCCTCCACACCAAACGATATATCTGGCAGAATTCCAATACAGCTCACCATCCAAATAACACCATTACTACAGTAAAGCATTGAGGTGATAATATCCTGTTATGGGGATGTTCCTCTGCAGCAAAGCAGACAAGGACACAGATGCTCTGCTCTATGAGCTGTTGGATGTACATGAATCGGCTGTCCGTTTACACCCGACTGCCTTCTGATCTGATCCGGCCAGATGGAGAGCAACGGATATCCTTCATATTGCTTTTGCCAGGTCCGATCGGATCAGAGGTAGCTGGGTGTAAACAAGACTTCCTACTACCCATAGAGGAGGATGGAGGGGTCCAATTGGGTCTGCCCGAAAAACCGACAGGTGGACCCAATTGGACCCCTCGTGTGAAAGGGGCCTTTAATAGTTTTCCACTTTCAGTGGCCTGCACATGTACAGACCAAAAGGGCTGCTGGAATAGCTGCAAACCTAATTGCAATTGTAAAGCCTCTTACACACGATCGGATTGTTGGCCAACAAAACCGTGGAATTTTGTCCGAAGGGCGTTGGCCCACACTTGTCTTGCATACACACGGCCACACAATTGTTGGCCAACAATTCCGAACGTAGTGACGTACTATGTGGTTTTTCAGATCTTTAGCGCCACCCTTTGGGCTCCTTCTGCTCATTTCGTGTTAGTAGAAGTTTGCTGAATGTTGATTTGCGCTTTTCTTTTTGCGTTTTTCATTTACCGCTTTTCAGTTCCTTTCTGAACGGCCGTTTGTCAACCAGATATGTTGCGGAATCAGAGGTAACGAGTTATTTATTATTGGCCTTGGAGTTATTGCTTTGACATTATTTTTTTGGTTGAATAATTAATGATTTGGTATATTTTCTATATTTTTGGATGCATAGAATGCACTTTTTGGTTAAGTTCTATTGGCAGATAACATGTCTAATTTTGTTTTCTTTTTTTAATGCACAATAAAAAAAATTGTGTAGAATAATACTTGGCTATGTGTTTTACTTCAAATGACAGTTTGGGAGTAGGCAGTTATATTTTAGAAAATACAATGTAAAATTAACAAGGGACACCAACATATTGTTTCGTTGATCTTAAAAACTATGGGATAATGGTGTTGTGGTAACTTGCCCAAATTAAAAAAAAAAAAAAGAAAGAAAGAAAAAAAGCATCACAATATTATAATTGATATCACTAGAAAAAAAAAAGCCTTTGAAAATTAATTTGCAATAACTCCATCAGTACCACCAGCAAAGCAGCTTCATTATTATCCCATTAAAGAAGGAGAGAATTGTGCGCTGCACATCGAGATTTCATAATTTGCCACGTCACGAATGTTAATTCTCCATTACGAACGCTAGTTTTCATAACCCACGGCTTCTGGCTCGCCCTTGCTTCTGAGCATGCGTGTTTGTACTTTGGACTTTTGTCCGACGGACTTGTGTACACACGCTCGGAAAATCCGACAACAGACATTTGTCCGCGGAAAATTTTAAAACCTGCTAGCCAACATTTGTTCACAGAAAATCCGTCAACAATTGTCCGATGGAGCGTACACACGGCCAGATTTACCGCCAACAGCCTGTCATCGAACATTTCCCGTCGGAAAGTCTGATTGTGTGTACGGGGCTTTAGTCTTGCATTATGCAACACAAAAGACAAGCACCACATGTACAGGGATTCATCTGTGCTGGAATTCCGAGAGCTTCATTTATTTTTACATGAAAGCAACCCCATTATAAATGTAAGCATACAAAACGGACATGATTCCAGGGCTTTTTTTCCAAGGGGAACTTGGTGGAACTCAGTTCCACCACCTCTGGCTCAGAGCCTTTGGTGCCTGCTCACCACAATCACTTGTAAACATAGAAGTCTGGTTTCTGTGTTTACAAGTGACAGCTCTGCACTCTGTATGTAATGCAATCCTGGTATTTAATGCCCCTTTAAGACCCTCCTACTGTTTTCGTGAAATTTGACTGAACACACCCACTATTTGATGTGATTTGAAGGGTGTGTGTAGGGGGAGGGGTTTTGTGGGGCCGTGGTTAAGTTCCAGCACCTATTGTTTGAGAAAAAAAAGCCCGGCATGATTCTATAACAACCTAAAGATGCTTGCACACCTTTTGTTGCCCTCAAAACAGTTCTGTTAGGGTGTTCGTGAACCCTAAGCTTAAAATGAACCACACCATTCCTCTTTCTATTTCATGGAAAAAGATTGGAAGATAAAATGCATCAAACCACAGGTAAATATCCATAATGGATTTTGTGTACAATGAGATGTGGCAGAGTGTTTCCAGAGCTACAGGATTCCCCATTCATCGGGGCTAAAATAGTGGTGTCAAAGGTTGTGGCCATGTACATTAGTCAGATGCAAACAGAGACAAACCATTGTGGGCAGCTTTCAGTTCATTGGCCCACTTGCTGTTACGTAGACCCCCAAAGCCTGCTGCACATCTTGAACACACAGAACGGCTATCCTGGGCTTTTATCGGTGGAGTGGCACCTTTACTTTCCAATCTCTTTCCAGGATTCTACAAGGAACACCCCACAAAGGGTCCCTAGGACCAAACAGGTATCCAACAATCTCCTCGCACCTCACAACATAGGCTGGTAGACATCAAGCAGTCCAGCACTCCTCCCTTTCTTCTCTATATATTGTAATACCAGTGCAATGAGGCTGTTGAAAGCCCTTTATAGTGCCCTCTCTCATATGTTACAGCTCTCTAGTAGCCCTTAAGCTGGCCATAGATGGATCGAATCTGGCTGGTTCAGCAGGGACCAGTTGAATTTCAATTGATGAAACATGTTCCTGTTCCAGGGAAGTCTAATGATCAGTTTCTCTTGAACCGACTTTCTGGAAAATGTTCCTTCAATCAGCGCTGCAGCTCACTGGCTGATCGATAAAAAACAAATTCATGTATGGCCAGTCTTAGATAGAAGCTGTTCTGTGTTCAAAAGGTCCTGATCTGCATAATTGTCCTAGCTAAGGCAAACCATAGATAATTCAATTTTCTTTCCTTCCACCATGTGGTGCACTGAAATGAAAATTCCGGTGCCGAAACCGAAAATTCAGGACTTTGGCCAAAAACCAAAACAGACAGTTTTTTAAAAAACATTTTTTAATTTTATTAATGTGGCTGGCGTTTTTGCATTGAAGTCAAAGGGAAGCGATTTTGCATTTCAGTCAATAGGGGGGAGTTTTTGCCTTAAAGTCAATAGGAGACAATTTTGCTTTGCAGTCAATAGAGGCTTTTTGCACTGCAGTCGCAATTTTGCACTAAAGTCGATGGGACGCGATTTTGCATTGAAGTCGATGGGACGCGATTTTGCATTGAAGTCGATGGGACGCGATTTTGCATTGAAGTCGATGGGACGCGATTTTGCATTGAAGTCGATGGGACGCGATTTTGCATTGAAGTCGATGGGACGCGATTTTGCATTGAAGTCGATGGGACGCGATTTTGCATTGAAGTCGATGGGACGCGATTTTGCATTGAAGTCGATGGGACGCGATTTTGCATTGAAGTCGATGGGACGCGATTTTGCATTGAAGTCGATGGGACGCGATTTTGCATTGAAGTCGATGGGACGCGATTTTGCATTGAAGTCGATGGGACGCGATTTTGCATTGAAGTCGATGGGACGCGATTTTGCATTGAAGTCGATGGGACGCGATTTTGCATTGAAGTCGATGGGACGCGATTTTGAATTGAAGTCGATGGGACGCGATTTTGAATTGAAGTCGATGGGACAATTTTGCAATGAAGTCGATGGGACGCGATTTTGCATTGAAGTCGATGGGACGCGATTTTGAATTGAAGTCGATGGGACGCGATTTTGAATTGAAGTCGATGGGACGCGATTTTGAATTGAAGTCGATGGGACGCGATTTTGAATTGAAGTCGATGGGACAATTTTGCAATGAAGTCGATGGGACGCGATTTTGCATTGAAGTCGATGGGACGCGATTTTGAATTGAAGTCGATGGGACGCGATTTTGAATTGAAGTCGATGGGACGTGATTTTGAATTGAAGTCGATGGGACGCGATTTTGAATTGAAGTCGATGGGAAGCGATTTTGAATTGAATTCGATGGGACGCGATTTTGAATTGAAGTCGATGGGACAATTTTGCAATGAAGTCGATGGGACGTGATTTTGCATTGAAGTCGATGGGACGCGATTTTGAATTGAAGTCGATGGGACGCGATTTTGAATTGAAGTCGATGGGACGCGATTTTGAATTGAAGTCGATGGGACGCGATTTTGAATTGAAGTCGATGGGACGCGATTTTGAATTGAAGTCGATGGGACGCGATTTTGAATTGAAGTCGATGGGACGCGATTTTGAATTGAAGTCGATGGGACGCGATTTTGAATTGAAGTCGATGGGACGCGATTTTGAATTGAAGTCGATGGGACGCGATTTAGAATTGAAGTCGATGGGACGCGATTTTGAATTGAAGTCGATAGGACAATTTTGCAATGAAGTCGATGGGACGCGATTTTGCATTGAAGTCGATGGGACGCGATTTTGCATTGAAGTCGATGGGACACAATTTTGCATTGAAGTCGATGGGACGCGATTTTGAATTGAAGTCGATGGGACGCGATTTTGAATTGAAGTCGATGGGACGCGATTTTGAATTGAAGTCGATGGGACGCGATTTTGAATTGAAGTCGATGGGACAATTTTGCAATGAAGTCGATGGGACGCGATTTTGCACTGAAGTCAATGGGACGAAGCATGTCATTATTGGCCCTCTTTATTAACCTTTTATTAACTCGATAGCCCTATTTTCAGAAGATAATTTTTGCCAGCCGATATATCGGTGCATCCCTAATAATTTCTTGATTTTGCATTGCAGTCAATGGGATGCGATTTTGCATAGAAGTCAATGGGACGCAGCCTGCCATTATTGCCATTCTTTTTATAACCTGATAACCCTATTTTCAGACTATATTTACAGTGCATCCCTAAAAATCGCTTGATTTTGCTTTGCATAAATAAGGGCTATTTTTGCTTTGCAGTCAATAAGACACATATTTGCAATAAAGTCAATGGGACCCGATTTTGCATTGCATTCAATAGGGCCTTTTTGTTAGCACTGAAGTCAGTGGGGCGCAGCAAGCCATTATTGGTACTCTCTTTTGATAACCTGCTGATAACCCTATTTTCGGACGATCATTTTAGGCGGCTGATATATTGGTGCATCCCTGAAAATCGGTTGATTTTCCCATAAACACAATCAGTATTGATGGGGAATCTCTCCAACAGCGTTATTGTGTTCTGCCGGCAAGGGAGCTCTCCCGGCTAGCAGAACACAACAATTCCTGCTAGCGGCTATATCTGCCAGCAGTATTCACATATAACAAAAAAAATCAGACAGGCTGGTTGCACCTAAGTCGATTGATGGATCAACTTGGGTACAACCAGCCTGCACATAGATGGTTCTAATCTCAGCCGATTCGTCAGGGACCGGCTGAAATTCGGACCATCTACGGCCGACTTAAAGGGGTTGTAAAGGCTCGTGTTTTTTCACCTTAATGCATCCTATACATTAAGGTGAAAAAACACCTGTCAGTCACAGGCCCCCTAGCCCCCCCCACCCGTTTTACTTACCAGAGCCCTGAATTTCCATTGGCACGTCCCCGCCATTCCTCTCTCCATGGGTTCCCGTCTCTTGATTGGATAGATTGATAGCAACACAGCCGTTGGCTCCCGCTGCTGTCAATCAAATCCAATGACGTGGGCGCCAGGGGGCGGGGCCGAGTCCGACATTCGTGTCTATGGACGCAAATGCTGGACTCAGGAGCACGCCCGCAAGGTAACCCCCTCAGAAGAGCGCTTCTCCAAGGGGGTTAACTAATGCAGGAAGGAGCCACAAAAGCCGCTGAGGGACCCCAGAAGACGATGTTCGGGGGCCACTCTGTGCAAAACGAGCTGCACAGTGGAGGTAAGTATGATATGTTTGTTATTTTTTAAAAATTAAAAATGATCCTTTGGTATCACTTTAAGTGACTCAAAGTACTAAAGCAAAAGGGTCAGCAAGACAGTCAGACAACCAGCAATGCCAAGGCCAGTAATGGCAGCCTCCATACTTCACATATAACAGTTTCCATTGACTTAAGGAAAGTAACAAGCCTAGAGAAAGAACTTCGATAAAAATGCTCTAACCTTTTGGACATATCTGCAAATACACGATTTTATCCAAAACAACAAACCTAAGGATCTAATGTCAAGATCCCTCACAAATTTTGAACAACTATGCTATGACCAAAAACCAATATGAAAGGCAACCTCAATATCTTATAATTGGATTTCTCAGCCAACCTCCGACTCACCAGATAAATTAAAAGAAATCTGGGAAGAGGAGCTCCAAATCCAAATTTCAGACGAACAATGGGAAACAGCCTTGGTCTTTACCCACAAATGTTCTCCAAGTACTAGAATCCAAGAAATATTGTATAAAATACGTACTCAATGGTACACCACCACAGCTAAAAATAAAAAGTTGGTCTCCTCAAGAGTCGGACGTCTGCTGGAGATGCATCAAATGTAAATGAACCTTTCTACATATCTGGTGGTCCTGCAAGCAGATCGAAACATTCTGGAATCAGATCAAAACATGGATAACACACATTACCAACACGCAACTCAAACTTGATATAGCCTGCTGTCTTCTACATGTGAACAATTTCACTTACAGAAAGTATAAAAAACTCTTTGTCACGTCACCTTCTATTACCACCATTATGGAAAACAAGAGAAACACCATCTATAAAAGACTGGCTCCTAAAAGTCAACTCTATTTACCAGATGGAAGAAACAATTGCCATTAAAAGAGAAAACACAATGCAATTCCATAAAATATGGAGGCTTTGGAACACATTCACACTACCTGAACCCTACAAGAATCTAATAGAGGCTTATGCCCTGTACACACGACCTGTTTTGCCGTCGGAATAAACTCTGAAGGTTTCTCCGAAGGAACTCCGACGGAATTCCATTCAAGCGGTCTTGCCTACACACGGTCACACCAAAGTCCGACCAAAGTCCAACCGTCAAGAACAAGGTGATGTACAACACGTACGACAGGACTAGAAAAAGGAAGTTCAATAGCCAGTAGCCAATAGCTTCCGTCTCATACTTGCTTCAGAGCATGCGTCGTTTTTGATCCATCGGAACAGCATACAGACGAGCGGTTTTCTGATAGGAATTGGTTCCGTCGGAAATATTTAGAACATGTTCTATTTCTAGGTGCGTCAGAATTTTCTAAAAAAAAAGTCCGATGAGGCCTACACACACGTTCGGAATATACGATGAAAAGCTTCCGTCTGACTTTTTCTGGTGCACATTCCGCTCGTGCTTATGTGGCATTAGAAGTACATTTTAAGCCACCAAATAATAGACTAAACCTAACATGAAAACTTTATCCAAACATATGTCACTTGAAGTATGTCTGTCAGAAAAGTATTATTGCTCCTCCTCTCGGGGTACCATTACCACTATTTCTTAAATTACCATAAAGACTCTCCCAGTCCACATTTCACATAGATCTTACCGAGGATAATGTTCAAATGATCTATTAATTCACTAACCACACGTTTACTTTTTCTGTATGATTTACATGTCAAATTGAAATATGCAATTTTGAACACCAATATAGCCAGTATTATACACATCATTGTTTATACATACTGTTTATACCAATCTTATATATCTGATATTATTTGTAGAATGTTAATTTCATTGTATTTTCACATTTATAAAATAAACCTTTATTGAGAAAAAAAGGAAAGTAAAGCCAAATAAAGCAGATGCAGCAACGTGCTATAGCCCACAATGCTGAAGTATAATGAATGATTGAGAAGACACAGCTAAGTGATTCACTGAAGTGAACGGCTTATTAACGATCTTCTGACATGCAACAATAGATAACGTGCAGTTTTCATTCCAACACAACTTATCAACATCTGACTTGTTTTAGGTTTATAGCCACATATTTATCAAAGGAAAGAAGAATGAGCGAAACCTTTACTGTAAGGGCTCAGTATGCTTACTAAGGAACCAAATGTGGCCAAAAACCACGTATGTAAAAGAAAAATTTAAAGATACACTATATTACCAAAAGTTTTGGGTCTCTCTCTCTCTCTCTCTCTCTCTCTCTCTCTAAGAATGGTCAAACATTCCCATAGACACACTCCAAAAACTTGGGGACAGCCTTCCCAGAAGAGTTGAAGCTGTTATAGCGGCAAAGGGTGGGCCAACTCAATATTGAACCCTATTGTACGAAGACTGGAAAATAGTGTATATAAGATTTATGTGAATTCATTATGGCAAATAACACTTCTCTGTTTATTATCATGTTCAATCAAAAAGTTGCTTCAATCTACTGGAAAAAAAGCACTTGGAAAAAGAATTGCTTGTGTTTAATTTCCTTCCTTTTTCTTATAAACATACTAAATAACAGAAATGTTGCTTACGGCCCAGATTGGAGAGGTAAATCCAAGGATTGCAGCTTGTGTTCCTTCTCCTACATAAGGAATGACGTTTTCCCCAAGGCGAGTATCCCGGAAAATAGCTCTTAAAATATTTAAAGCGTGGACCTAAGAGGATAAAAAAAAAATAGAAAAATAGTTATGGTAGTAATAAGTTATCCTGTGTTCTCAAATCAGTCCTTAGGGGACACTAATAGTACGTTTTCCAAGTCTGAAATCCAACTGACAATTAGGAGAATTGCATGGGTGCCAATGCTGACCTTCTCCTGAAAAGTATAGCTACTTGGCTCATGTTGGTCCTGTGGCTTCAACACTTTTTTTTAAATGGTGTTCTGATTTTACGGACTCCATGCTTGTTTCAGACCAATGTTACCAAAGCCAGAGAATCTGCATGACATTAAGGCAGCCAGCATTTTTAGAGGGAAAGGTCAGCAATGGCAGCTTCCATGTTTCTCTAATGACAGATTACTTCATTCGGAAGTGTTGCATATTTGTAGGACTCGACCATACAATACAGACCCACATGCTAAGCTTGCAAGATTTACAAAAAAACACCAATCTTTCATTTTTCTGGGAATAAGAAGTAAAAAAAAAATATAGAGGTTGGCAGTAGCCATTAAAACTGCCTCAAAAGAGAAGTATGGGAATTACTTTTTTCAAGAGTCATACTTACCTAGATGGATGCAGCATCGGTCTCCTGCCAGCTCTAAGACTGAGAACTGAGCAACCAATCACCGATGATCGCTCGGTTCTCAGTGAGAAGAGAGCTGGTGACTGTCCGTCACTGTCTCCCCCCGCCACTCACTAGAGCACTGAGGGGGGGCATCAGGAGTGGCTGGCTCAGGCTTTCAGTGGCTCGCTGAGAGCCTGAGCAAGGTGCCGGTCCAGGGTTGTGGGTGGATCCCAACCAATTTGTCACAATCTTTCCACAGCCTGGACTGGCTCTTTGACGTGAGCTGACAGCAGGCTTCAGCCCACTGTCTGCTGAAAACGAATCACAGAAATGCAGAATGAACTGCACTCCTGTGGTTCACAGGAGGAAAGCCAAATGAGCTTTGGCTTTACCTCTCCTTTAAAATGAGTTTATGAGTTTTGTTTGTACTGAACTTTCTCTTTAAGGTTACATTGACACCAGCCAGTGGTTGGTGTGCAGGGTGGTCCCGGCCGGAATCACTGCTCTGTACCACACTGTTTTTGTCTTTAACAAACTTTATCAAAATGTCACACAGCGTTCACTGGAAAAAAAGTAATGCATGCACTTTTCTTTTTCAGTGCACTGTGCCCACACACCAGTGGGGTGAACTGGGCACACAGGAGACAAGACATTTTACCTTGTCATTCAGTGGGACTGTGCTGGAATAATTGCCCAAAGCAGTCCCAACGCATATGGTGTCAATAAAGCTAAACTCTGGGTGAAAATAGCAAAAACCCCATAAACTTTTTATGTAATAATCTAAAACAATTAATATATTTTGAAATGCTGCCATTATTAATACCCAACATATGTTCTTATTAGCGTGAAGGTAAGCACTCAAGCTCAATGCCCTAGTGCCAAATCTGTGCCTTGGGGGCTGCATACAGCCCTTTGGCATTTTTGTGTGGCCCTTGGGACCCCTTTGACACTGTGTTTCCCTATTCCCCTGGAATAGCAGTGATTTCCTGCAGCCTTGTGTAATGTCTCCAGTCTTCAACAATTCCAACAGCACGTTCAGTCTCCTCTGGCAATCTTTTATATCATGTCCACAATCTCTGACCATCTCTTCTATCATGTCCACAATCTCTGACCATCTCTTCCATCATGTCCACAATCTCTGACCATCTCTTCTATCATGTCCACAATCTCTGACCATCTCTTCTATCATGTCCACAATCTCTGACCATCTCTTCTATCATGTCCACAATCTCTGACCATCTCTTCTATCATGTCCACAATCTCTGACCATCTCTTCTATCATGTCCACAATCTCTAACCATCTCTTCTATCATGTCCACAATCTCTGACCATCTCTTCTATCATGTCCACAATCTCTGACCATCTCTTCTATCATGTCCACAATCTCTGACCATCTCTTCTATCATGTCCACAATCTCTGACCATCTCTTCTATCAATGTCCACAATCTCTGACCATCTCTTCTATCATGTCCACAATCTCTGACCATCTCCTGTATTATGTCCACAATCTCTGACCATCTCTTGTATCATGTCCACAATCTCTGACCATCTCTTGTATCATGTCCACAATCTCTGACCATCTCTTGTATCATGTCCACAATCTCTGACCATCTCCTGTATTATGTCCACAGTCTCTGACCATCTCTTGAATCATGTCTCTGATAATAAATATCCACTAAATGTTATGTCACCCTTAATGTTTATAACTTTATTATGAAAATTTAAAATTAAAAAAATAAATAAATTCATGTTGACCTTTTATTGATGTCGGGGGCTGCAACTAAGGCCCCCTATATCAAGAAAGTTAAGCACTACTGCTCTACTGTGCCTTGAAAAATAATTCATTCCCTTTGAAATTTTCCAAATTTTGTCGAGTTACAACCAAAAATGTAAATGTAAATGTATTTTTTTGGGATTTAGACCAGGGATCTACAAACTGCGGCCCGGGGGCCAGATGCGGCCCTTTACTTGCCTTTATCTGGCCCTTGGGGTACTATTTATGCCCCTGATACAAGACACTATTCTGCCAACTGACACCAATAATGGGGCATATATCCTGCCACTGACAACGACAATGGGGCATATTTTTCGAATACCAAAGATACTCCCACTGATGCCAGAAAAATTATATTCCTGCTGGCCACAGTCCGGCCCCCACTAGGGTCTAAGCACAGTAAAGTGGCCCTTTGTTTAGAAAGATTGGAGACCCCTGTGTTAGACCAACACAAAGTGGCACATAATTGTGAAGTGGAAGGAAAATGATAAATGGTTTTTAATTTTTTTACAAATAAAATACCTGAAAAGTGTGGCATGCATTTGTATTCATGCCCCCCTTTACTCTAATACCCCTAAATAAAATCTAGTGGAACCAATTGCCTTCAGAAGTCACCTAATTATTAAATAGAGTCCACCTGTGTGTAATTTAAGCTACGTATAAATACAGGTGTTCTGTGAAGCCCTCAGAGGTTTGTTAGAAAACCTTAGTGAACAAACAGCATGATGCAGGCCAAGAAACACACCAGACAGGTCAGGGATAACATTGTGGAGAAGTTTAAAGCAGGATTAGGTTATAAGAAAATATCCCAAGCTTTGAACATCTCATGGGAGTACTGTTCAATCCATCATCCCAAAATGGAAAGAGTATGGCGCAACTGCAAACCTACCAAGAAATGGCCGTCTACCTAAACTGACAGGCTGGGCAGGGAGAGCATTAATCAGAGAAGCAGCCGAGAGGCCCACGGTAACTCTGGAGGAGCTGCAGAGATCCACAGCTCAGGTGGGAGAATCTGTCCACAGGACAACTATTAGTCGTCCACTCCACAAATCTGACCTTTATGGAAGAGTGGCAAGAAGAAAGTAATTGCTGAAAGAAAGCCATAAGAAGTCCATTTTGCAGTTTGCGAGAAGCCATGTGGGTGACACAGCAATGTGGAAGAAGGTGCTCTGGTCTTGGCCTAAAAGCAAAACGCTATGTGTGATGGAAAACTAACACTTCACATCACTCTGAACACACCATCCCTACCATGAAACATGGAGGCAGCATCATGTTGTGGAGATGCTTTTCCTTCCAGCAGGACAACGACCCTAAACATACAGCCAGAGCTACAATTGGAATGGTTTAGATCAAAGTAATTTTCATGTGTTAGAATGGCCCAGTCAAAGTCCAGACCTAAAAACAATTGAGAATCTGTGGCAAGACTTGAAAATTGCTTTTCACAGAAGCTCCCCATCCAATCTGACAGAACTTGAGCTATTTTGCATCGAAGAATGGGCAAAAATGTTACTCTCTAGATGTGCAAAGCCGGTAGAGACATCCCCATAAAGACTTGCAGCTGTAATTGCAGTGAAAGGAGGTTCTACAAAGTATTGACTCAGGGGGGCTGAATACAAAAGCACTCCACACTTTTCACACATTTGTAAAACATTTTGAAAACCATTTATCATTTTCCTTCCACTTCACAATTATGTGCCACTTTGTGTTGGTCTATCAGATAAAATCCCAATAAAATACATTTACGTCTTTTGGTTGTACAATGACAAAATGTGGAAAATGTCAAAGGGTATGAATACTTTTTCAAGGTACTGTATGCTTTGCACAGTGCTGTCAGCCTAACACTAGGATCTTGCAAAGATGTAAACCAAAGTTTAGACATATTTGTAATTAATATAATTGAGACCCTGAAGTTATAATTTAAAAGAAAACACATTACGTTTCCCTCTAGACATCTGAAGAAGAATTAATATGCTACAGATAGAAGTAAGAACAAATAAATGCTCCGCGTACGCAAGGAACCTTGCATAATCAGCAACTGTTTTTGGTTAAAAGCACATATGTGCATCTTTTCCTGCTTAAATCATAGCTTGGATCCCGGCCACATAGCTTGTTAATAAATAATAGCTCACCTTCAACTCATAATCTATTACTGCCTTATTAGAGCAACCTCATCATTATCTAACATACCACTTCACCTGCGAGCATAAAATATACATTCATTTTATTAACATAAATCAGTCTTGCATCCCAAAAGTGCTGTCAGACACATTAAAAGTCAAACCAAAGTGCCTCGGGTGGTTCTGGGAAATCTCCCGGGCTTTCTTGCTTTAAAAAAAAAAAAAAAAAAAAAAAAAAGAGAGAGAGAAACAAAAAAAAAAAAAAAAAAAAAACGTGACAGATATTTATCTAGATCTTAAACAAGTCTCAATAGAGGATTGTGCCGCCAAAAAAAAGAGAGAGAGAACTGGAAAAGAATATAACAGATGTAGAAGTAACTGATCAAACATGCTCAGAGCATACATACACAAGAGTATATACATCATAAAGCTTTGGAATCTCAGTGATAAAAGTCTGAAATATATTTTAGCTCTGGCTGTGGTCCACAGAAAGGGAGATCTTGCTTCAAGATGCTTGTATAGATTAGCATGATGATGAGGCTGTGCGTCCCGCTTTGCGGCGTATCGGGACAGTCAAATGGAATTACAGATTGCTTTTATATAAAAGAGCGACGAACGACACAATAATTAAAGTTTAAACTTTCAAAATTTGCCTGAACTGAAGTTAAAGTAGAACTATAGGAAAAACTTTTTTTTTTTCCCTCTTTGGACAGAGTAATGCCCTGTACACATGATCAGAAAATCACACGAAAAATACCGCTTTCGAATCGATCGTGCGATAATCGGATCGTTAGTAGGGAGCTTTCGAGAGCCGTTCATGACAGTTCATCTGATATTATTCTATCGGACGATGCCAGATCGTACGATTTTCGTTTAATCAGTACAAAATGCAATACAAACGCATTACAAAACGACATCACTTCCGAATTTTTTTTCTGTCGTACGGAAATTTTCGTGACTTTAGTAAAGTCATCAGGTTCGATCTGAGATTAGCATGCAAAAAAAAAAACGGATGATCATTTGTCCGATAATCTCATCGTGTGTACGGGGCATAAGGGACGGTTATAACCGCTGTGAGATTTTATTTCGCCACCTGTGTCCCATTGCTGAGATTTTCCTTCACTTCCTGTCCCACATAGCCAAACAGGAAGTGAGAATAAATCCCTGCAAATTAAGGAAATTCCTTGGGGACCCCCAGGTCATCAGAACCAGTGTCCACATTGGAAGGATTTCCTCTCCACTACTTTTCTGGGAACAGCCCATAATTTGAAATATTCTTTTACTTTCAATGATAATGGTAAACTGGACAAATAGAGAGGGTGAACCTCTCTAACAGGGGCACAGACAGCAAAAAAAAACAAAAAACTGACAAGCATTCTCATCTCTCTGAAAGTTTTGTCTTTAGTTATACACTTTATTACCAAAAGCATTGGGACACCTGCATTTACTTGCACATAAACTTTAATGGCATCCCAGTCTTCATCCATAGGATTCAAAATTGAGTTGGCCCACCATTTGCAGCTATAACAGCTTCTACTCTTCCGGGAAGGCTGTCCACAAAGTTCAGGAGTGTGTCTATGGGAATTTTTGACCATTCTTCCAGAAGAGCATTTGCGAGGTCAGACACTGATGTGGACAAGAAGGGGTTGAGGTCAGGACTCTGTGCAGGCCAGTCAAGTTCCTCCACCCCAAACTCGCTCATCCATGCCTTTATGGACCTTGCTTTGTGCACCAGTGCGCAGTCATATTAGAATAGAAAGAGGTCAGCCCCAAACTGTTCCTACGAAGTTGGGAGCATGAAATTGTCCAAAATGTCTTGGTATACTGATGCCTTAAGAGTTTTCTTCACTAGAACTAAGGGGCCAAGCCCAACCCTTGAAAAACAACCCCACACCAAATTATTTGGACCAGTGCACAAAGCAAGGTCCATAAAGACAGGGATGAGCGAGTACAGGGTGGAGGAACTTGACTGGCCTACACAGAGTCCTGACTTCAACCCGATAGAACACCTTTGGGATGAATTAGAGCAGAGACTGTGAGCCAGGTCTTCTTGTCCAACATCAGTGCCTGACCTCACAAATGCGCTTCTGGAAGAATGGTCAAACATTCCCATAAACACACTCCTAATCCTTACCAGAAGAGCTGAAGCTGTTACAGCTGCAAAAGGTGGGCTAACTCAATATTGAACCCTACAGACTAATGCCGCGTACACACGGTCGGACTTTTCGACCGGACTGGTCCAAAAGACTTTTGACGGACTTTTGACGGACTTCCGACAGACTTTCTAACGACCGGACTTGCCTACACACAATCACACCAAAGTCCGATGGATTCGCACGTGATGACGTACACCGGACTAAAATAAGGAAGTTGATAGCCAGTAGCCAATAGCTGCCCTAGCGTCGGTTTTTGTCCGTCGGACTAGCATATAGACGAGCGGATTTCTGGGTCCGGCGGAGTTACGACGTAAAGATTTGAAGCAAGTTCCAAATGTAAAGTCCATCAGATTTGCAACTGGAAAAGTCCGCTGAAGGTCCGGTGAAGCCCACACACGATCGGATTGTCCGCCGGCTTTGGTCCTTCGGACCAGTCCGGTCGAAAAGTCCGACCGTGTGTACGCGGCATAAGACTGGGATGCCATTAAAGTTCATGTGCGTGTAAAGGCAGGTGTACCAATACTTTTGGTAGTATAGTGTATATGAACTGAGATTACAGGATGACTGGACATTTTTATGAAAAAAAATAGGCAAACCTTGTGCTGTACAATAATTATAAGCCCATGTGTTCTACAGATGTTTTTGATGCCCTTTTTATGCATTTTCTTTTTATGCGTCGAGAATTTTTTTTTGTTTTGGCCAATGACAAGCATTATCTCCTGAGACATCACTGGGTGTTGCCTTTCTTCAGTTACCTGCTTCCTCTGTCTGTTTGCCCGGTTAGTTGAGAAGAGGGTATAAAATCTCAATCATCAAATACTGTACAAGTACCTCCTATGCCATATGCTGAGGCTGCAATCTTTGTATTAAAGTGACACTAAGGCCCCTTTCACACTGGGGCGGTTTGCAGGCGTTATTGCGCTAAAAATACCGCCTGCAAACCGCCCCAAAACAGCCTCCGCTGTTTGTTCAGTGTGAAAGCCCGAGGGCTTTCACACTGAAGCGGTGCGCTGGCAGGAGAAGAAAAAATCTCCTGCGAGCCGCATCTTTGGAGCGGTGAAGGAGCGGTGTATTCACCGCTCCTTCACCGCTCCTGCCCATTGAAATCAATGGAACAGCGCGGCTATACCGCGGCAATAGCCGCGCTGTACGAGTGGTTTTAACCCTTTTTCGGCCGCCAGCAGGGGGTTAAAACCGCACCGCTAGCGGTCGAATACCGCGGTAAAACAGCGCTAAAAATAGCTCTGTTTTACCGCCAACGCCACCTACCGCCCCAGTGTGAAAGCAGCCTTAAGCTTCGTTTTTTTGTTTTTTTTTTAAATAACAAACATGTCATACTTACCTCCACTGTGCAGCTCGTTTTGCACAGAGTGGCCCCAAACGTCCTCTTCTGGGGACCCTCGGCGGCTCCTCCCAGCTTTAGATAATCCCCTAGGAGAAGCGCTCTCCCCGCCCCCCGGGTCATTGGATTTGATTGACAGCAATGGGATCCAATGGCAGCGCTGCTATCAATCCATCCAATCAGGACCGAGACACCAGCTTTTGCTGGTGTGCTCGTCCCGGGGACGAGATAGAGAGGGTACAGGTAAGTAAAACGGGGGCTCGGGGGGGCTGCAGTATTACAGGAGGTTTTTCACCTCAATGCATAGAATGCATTGAGGTGAAAAAACCTCAAAGGTTTACAAACCCTTTAAGTGTTGGGGGGGATCATAGAGCAATCGCCTAGTTCTAACCAGGCAGATGAAGCCCTCAGCATGCAGAATTCTATGGTCTTCTCTCCATCTCCTCTGCAGCCTGTGTAGAGAAGATGTTGCCAGGGAGAAATCCCTGTTATGGCAAAAAACACACCAAAAACACATCTATAAGATGCATTTTTGATGCAATTCTTTTAAATTCTATAGGGCCATAAATGCACCAAGTCACACAAAAAAGAAACTGATAGGGCCGAAACTTGATCTCTAATTGTACTTAAAGCCAATTTGATTTCCACAGCTGACTGTAGAAAAGAGAGAATTCTCCCAATCACATATTTCATAGGATGCCATTTTTTGGTTTCACACCAAGCAATATAAGTCTTCCAGACCTTATGATAGATCTTCCTAAAGACAGCTTTTCTTGCATTCACTGGCGTAGACACCACTGGTCCAGAGATACCACGGTCCTTTAACACCCTGGCTTCAATAGCCATGCCATCAAATTTAGAGATTGTAAATTGGAGTGGAATATAGGACCTTGAGACAGTAGATTGGGGCTGTGATAGCATCCATGGCCCGTCTATTGTCAGTCTCACAATCCCTGGGAATGGGAACCAGGGCCTTTTGGGCCAGGCTGGTGCCACCAGAATGACTGGAACTCCCTCTCTCCAAATCCTGCGCAACAAATGTGGAAGGAGAGGGATCGGAGGGAAAGCATAAATCAGGGAGTACTGGCTCTATGGAACTATCAGAGCATCTGCTCCGATTTCCAGAGGATCTCTTGTTTGGGACACAAACTGCTGTAGCTTGTTAAACCTGGATGCCAGTAGGTCAACCTCTGGCCACCCCCAATATTGGCAAATTTCTTGAAACACCCCTGGGTATAGGGACCATTCCCCCGGGCAGATCTGCTGGCAGCTGAAATAATCTGCCTTCCAGTTCTCTACTCCTGGGATATGGACTGCCAATAGAATCGGCACATGTCCCTCTGCCCAGGCTAGTATTTGGTTCACCTCCTTTAGAGCTGAACGACTCCTGGTACCGCCTTGGTGGTTTATATAGGCCACTGCAGTGGCATTGTCAGATTGAACCCCAATAGGGCAGTCCTGAAGCTCCACCGTCCAGGACCGTAGGGCCAGTTGTACTGCCCGTAATTCCAGGACGTTGATGGGCAGGATCTGTTCTGTTCTTGACCATTTCCCCTGAGCTGTGAGCCCTTCTAGGGTTGCTCCCCAACCTGAGAGACTGGCATCTGTAGTCAGTACTCTCCAAGTTACCGGGAGGAAGGATCTTCCCTTTCACGGGTTCTGATCCTGCAACCACCAGTTTAGGCTTAAGTGTGCCCAAGGAGATAAAAACATTGGATAATCCAGGGCTTGTCCTCTCCTGTTCCAAGCCAACAAGATGTCTTGTTGTAGAGGACTGGAATGGAAATGGGCATAGGGCACCACCTCAAAGGAGGATACCATCCTCCATAGAAGACTCATACAGAGCCGAATGGAAGGTTGTCTGGTGCCCCTTATCTGACGCACCTGTTCTTTCAGGGCACAGATCCTTGCAGGTGGCAAGAATACTCTTGCTTGGACCGTATCTAGGATCAGACCTAAATACTTTAGACTTTGAGCTGGTCTCAAGGTTGACTTTTCAACCTCGTATTTATGATCCAGCCTAAGCTTTCCAAATACCACACTGTGCATCTTATGCTCTGTTCTAGAGCCTGTAGTGAGTGATCTCTCAGCAGGTCATCATCCAGATACCCGAGCACCAAGATCCCTTGGGCCCTTAAAAGACCCAGTACTAGTGCTAGGACCTTTGTGCTGCAGCAAGCCTGAAGGGTAGAGCCACAAACTGAAAATGACGTTCCTCTATTGCAAATCGCAGGAACCTCCGATGAGGTTGAAATATAGGTACGCGTACATACCGATGGAGGCTAGAAAGTCTCCCATCTGGAGTGAGGCTACTACTAAGCAGACAGACTCCATCTGAAAGGACTGGATCAGTAGATACTGGTTCAGGGATCTTGGGTCGTAAATGGGCCTTGTGTCCCAGCTTGGTTTTTGAACTGTAAACTGGTTCAAGTAAAACCCCGTGCCCTTTTCAGATACAGGAACCTCTACAATCACTCCTTGATGCACTTAATGATGTAGTGCCTGAAGCAATAAGAGGATCCGAGGGAACGCTGGATCTTAAAAACCTCTGAGGGGGAACCCCCCACAACTCCAGCTCGTAACAGCGGGATATAGTTGTTATAGTTATAGTAGAGGTGATCCACTCGTCCTGAATTATTGTTCTCCAAATGTCTGCAAAGTGCAGCAGCCTTCCCCCCACCTGATGGTGTGGGGGCATCCCCTCAAAAAGAGGGCTTGGTGCTGGGTTTAGAAGAATTTTGGACCCAGGGCTTTTTCTGGCTCTGGCCTTGCGGCTTGCCCCTGGCCCGAGCGCCCTATTGGCGGCGAAACTGCTTTGGCACTGAGACATTTGAGGAAGCCGTCCCTGAGGTTTTAAACGAGGGACTCCTGGTGCTTTTCTTCATCGGAAGTAGAGAACTCTTCCCTCTGGAAATCTTTTGGTTATATTTGTCTAAATGATCACCAAATAAACGTTCCCCATGAAAGGGGAAACCTTCCAATAACATCTTTCAAGGAATCTCAGCTGACCAGTTCTTACGTCACAAAAGTCTGCTCATATGTACAGACAAGAGAGCCAAACGAGAAACCTGCTGTATTGAATCCTTTAAGGCATCAACAGCAAAACACAGCGCTTGAGGAATATCTGCCTTATTTACAGGAAGTTCATCCTCCTGGTTAGGCCTGTCAGGCCATCTGATCTGATCCCGTACAGACTGGCAGATACCAATTGCTGCAACAGCTGGCTGAATAGCTGAACTGGCCAAAGAAAAGGAAGCCTTTAATAATCACTCAAATTTCTTGTCAACAGGGTCTGTCAAGCCCTGTGCATTAACTACCGGACAAGTCAAGTTCTTGTTTAAGGAAGAGACTGCTGCATCTATGGCTGGCATGCTCCACTTATTAATTAACTTTTCATCCATGGGATAGAAAAGGGAAAACCTCTTTACTGATTGCAAAGTTTTAGGTTCGACTTAGCTGGGGTTATTATGGACCTCTTCAGAAAGTTCACTGCTTCCTCTCAGTGAGCATGGGTTTTCCTCTATGGGATTCTGGCAGAGGTATTGTCGGGTGTTATCCCATTTTGGCTGCAAAACTGGAAATACTTTAAGGGACCAAAAGACGAGAATGAATCACACACCATATAAGTGCGTGTTATACGGCGAATTTAATCGGCATATAACACGCACCTTCATTTTAAGAGGGAAGTTTCAGGAAAAAAACGTAAAATTTAAATAAAGAACTTTAAAGCAAAATAAGGGTCAGTGCCTATAAATGCAGCCTTATTAGTGCCCATATGCAGCCTCACCAGTGCCCATCAAGGCAGCCCGATCAATGCCCATCTGCAGCCGCACAATTGCCCATCAATGCAGCCTCACAATTGCCCATCAATGTAGCTTGATCAATGCCCATCTGCAGCCTCACAATTGTCCATCAATGCAGCCTGATTAATTCCCATCTGCAGCCTCACAGGGACCAACAATGCAGCCTGATAAATGCCCAACTGCAGCTTCACAAGTGCCATAAATGCAGCCTGATCAGTGCCCATCTGCAGCCTCACAGGTGCCATCAATGCAGCTTGATCAATGCCCATCTGCAGCCTCATAGGTGCCATCAATGCACCCTGATCAGTGCCCATCTGCAGCCTCACCTCAGATTACTACTGCCTCGGAGGGGACAGGGAGGGGGTCAGGGAGGGGGACAGGGAGGGGATCAGGACAAGCGCAGGTCAGATTACATACAGCGAGAATGTCCTGTTTACTCAGCGGCCTCTTTAATACAAAGTCCCGCCTTCTGGACAGGCTTCTATGTTAGACAGAAAAGTCATCCAATGCCGGCCCAGGAGGCGGGACTTCCTATTACAGAGACTGCCTAGTAAACAGGAGATTCTCGCTGTATGTAATCGGATGATGCTCATCCCGCCCCCTCCGAGGCAGCCCAAATAGAAGTTTTGGCGTATAACACACACACTATTTGCATCCTATTTTTCAGGATGAAAAACTGTTATATGCCAATAAATATGGTAATTTAAATAAAACAGCCCAACAATCAACCTAAACATGCTGCAGAAGCATGCATATTTGCATCAACAAGAAGTCATCACTTGGCAAAACAAAACTCTATACCGGTCAAACTCCCCCCCAAAAAGTGTTTTCCTACCTGCAGTGAGCAGGTAGGAAGGTAGGAGCAATGTGCCCTGAAAAATCCATACGAGATGATAGCCTCTTACCCTTAGAAAGTTTGGGCAGGGGTTGTTGGCCAGTATACAACAATGGGTCACAGAATATCGACGTGAGCTAAACAGAAGTTTTTCTTTCTTAACGAGTTCCTAAGTTGCTGCTAAAAAATGGTAATAACTTGTATTCCTTGTGTTTTGACAGGACTATAAAAACAGCACAGAGAAAAATATCATGGTGGCCGTTTTAATACTTCTCTCCAAAATGTATGAACACATCAGAAAGCAAGATGACTACACAGCACATTAGAACTGGTTCTGTCTAGTCAATGCAGGGTTTAGCTGGATCCTATTAAACTAAAAGTGATGTCATACAGTACAAAATCACACAAGCCAGATATTACACTACACCCTCTGTGGACCACATCCGGACTAGGCCCTGCCAGTTGGATGGCTCTGGTGTAAAAATTTATTTTTCTGTCATTTCTGGACCTGATGCACTGACTTGAAGGAAAGGGTTTTCCTGTTGCTCTGTGATTTTGCACTGGATTGTCAGCAACTGTGGTAAAAGCTGTAAAAGTTGCATATAATGTCCTTTGTTGAAAGAGGTCTGCTGTGGCTGCTTAGCCTGTTTAATATCACTGTCACCTGCGGGATTGTGCTGTTATTTCCAGACAGGTCACCCGAAGGCATAGCCAAGTTTATTAATTCTTTCATAGTCATCTTCAAGAGACATGCTTTACTGTTCTTGGGTTCTGATGCCAGCAGAGCCTGCGGAGAGAAAGAGAAAAAAAAAAAAAAGTATTATCTGTGCAGTCTTAATGGGTGCAGTTGTATAAAGGATTCCAAATAAAAAAAAAAATAATTACATTATTTAAAGAATTACATGAAAAAAAACATATTTAACTCCTAGTTAAAAGCACTACTTGCTACTAAAATTTTTCAATGTGGTTAGTTCTTGGTTCAGTAGTTGTCCCATATTCTATGGATCTTCCACACTATGGAAATACATTTTCAAAACCTAATAAATCTCTCCATAGCGTCTCAACATCACATCCTGACACATGCATGAACAATATGATGATCCACTCCCAGTGCAGGAAACACAAGCTGAAGATAGGAAATGTCAATCAACCCTGCTTCTCTTCTTTCACATTTCACCAGCATGTCTAGGCACTCCTATAATCACTCGCATGTGAAATTTTACCTGGGTTTTATCAGTTGATGGTGGGAATATAAAAGGCAACTAAAACATTTATTTTTGCTTTAGGTAGAGTGGGAAAGGGTTAGAATACCTCTCTATCTACATTCTTGTTGAGAAGAACTCCCCTCACTTCCTGTCCTAATTAAGGATGAGCTCCGGTGTGTTCGCACAGCCCACGTGCAGAGCCCACCAGGAAGTCGGTGCTGCGCTAATCACAGGCAGTGAGACATTTCCCGATCTCTGCAGCCGCACATTGGGACAATGTTTCACTGCCTGTGATTAGCGCAGCGCCAACTTCCTGGCAGGCTCTGCACGTGGGCTGTGCGAACACACCGGAGCTCATCCTTAGTCCTAATATCAGCATTCAGTGAAACAGAAAGAAATGGGAAATCTCTTCAATGGGGTACAGAGACAGTAAAAAAAAACAACAAAAAAAACACACCTTTTCTTATACAGATGGTAAAGTTTAGAGTTTTTGTAATGTGCCTTCGTTTCGATATGACCCCACGTTTCCTGGTTCCTTGTGCTGGTTTTTTAGGGCCGTCATTGTGACACAAAAGAGAAATTTCCTCTTTGGGAGCTTAATTCAGGTTGCACTGCTCATGTGGCTATGGGCTCAACATTTTGAGAGCTGGAATGACTTAAAGTGGTTGTTAAGCCACTGATATAAAATCATCCCATCCCCTCTGTAATATAACAATAAGTGTCCCTGTGCCTGTGTTATATAAAAAAAAAATGTTCTGATCTGTACCTCACAGCGCTCACGTGATCCCTCAGTTCTCTCCTCTGCCTGGCTGACAGCTCCAGCGGGCATGGGCCGAGCACGCCCGCTGACGTCAGCCGGCAAGGAGGGAAGATAGGAGAGAGTGATTGCCGGGAGCCGCTGTGATATACAGTAGGTACAGATTAGCCTTTTTTTTTATATAACACAGGGACATGGAAACTTATTGTTATATTACAGAGGGGATGGGAGAATTTTATATTAGATATGAGAGCAGCAGGAGCGGAGGGGGCGGGCACTGACACAAGAAGGTAGGCAGGGAGGGGGGGAGAGGACGGACGAGAGGACAGAGGAGGGCTGCAGATGACGGAGGCACGTAAACTGACATCGGTGTCAGGGCTCAGCAACCATAATATACCGCGGTCCGTTTACAGGGTGGAGGGCATAGCCAAGCAGGATCAGCCAGGTTTTTTAGGTGATGGAAGGGGCCAAATCACACAGCATAGGAACTGTGCTGTATAACATGCTTTAAGGGAACAGGATCTGTTTTTTTTTGTGTTAACAAACACTTTAAAACACTTTAGAAAAGCAGCCATATAGAATACTTGAAACGCTAAATTTTAAAAGCATCCAGCCAATGACCACTTCTCATGTAGGCTGCATTTTGTTCAAGATGCTTAGATCTTGGGCCAAATGCCTTGAGAAAATGTGAGAAATGGTCATTTTCTGAATGTCTGTAACTGCTTTTGAAGTTTTGCAATTAAATGTCAAACATGCCCCTGGATAATATTTCTTCTGAAACTATGAGAATGCAACCATAGAGGGGTGGGCACCAGGACCTGAACCTATGAATAAGGGTGCATTCACACCTTCAAATGCACCCTGCTCTGATTAGATGTGAGAACCCTAGTGGAGGTTCCCACAATTAGCTGTGGGAGGCAGCCCTATTGAAAGCAATGGGAGGCTGCCAGCTCCTGCAGCTAATCACGGCCACTCTCATGTAATCTCTCATTGCAGCGATCACATGTGAGTGATCAACCCTGGACAAAGGCAGTCAGCTCATGCTTCCTGCTGATTGCAGAGCTGAGGAGTGACCTTACTACTGCCTGCCTTAAAATGGTTTTAAAGTTAGGATAATAAATGACTGCCATCCCCTCTGTTTTATCAAGATCTAAAGTACTGTGTGTCTGATTTTTTTTTTTTACAATCCTAATACTAAATACCTTCTCTCACAGGACCGATGTGAGGTCACATGACATTCCTCTGCTCTCCTTCCCCGATCTAAGGAATGCAGAGGGAGGGGCTAAGATAACCCTCTAACGTCTGCCGGTCAGCAGAGGAAAGTCACATGACCTCATTAACTGACAATTGCGGGGTTGTGCGATGCTGTACCTAAACAAAATTGATGTCCTTTTTTACCCCACAAATAGAGCATTCTTTTGGTGGTATTTGATCACCTCTGTGGTTTCTATTTTTTGCACTATAAACAAAAAAAGACTGACAATTTTGAAAAAAAAAAAAACACTTTTTTTTTTTTACTTTTTGCTAGAATACATATCCAAAAATATATATATTCTTCTACATATTTTTGGTAAAAAAAATAAAAAATAAAAATCGCAATAAGTGTATATTGATTGGTTTGCGCAGAAGTTATCTCGTCTACAAACTACGGGATAGATTTAGATTAATTAATTAATCTATTATAGATTTTTTTTTATTGTTTTTACTGGTAATGGTGGCGATCTGCGATTTTCAGCGGGACTGCGACATTGCAGCGGAAAAATCTGACCCCAAATGACACTTTTTGGGGACCAGTGACATTACATTGATCAGCGCTATAAAAATGCAATGATCAATCTAAAAATTACACTGGCAAAGAAGGGGTTAACACTAGGGGGCGATCAAGAGTTTAAGGGTGTTCCCTGGGTGTGTTCTAACTGTAGGAGGGATGGGCTCACTGGAACATGACAGAGATCACTGTTCTCCATCACTGGGATTAGAAGATTTCTGACATGTCATTAGGCAGAAGGGGGATCGTCTTGTATACATAGGCAGTTCCCCGTTCTGCCTCTGTACACAGCGATCGCGGGTCGCTGGCGGACGTTGAGTCTGTGTGACTCGCAAGCACGCGCCGCTGTCCTCCTAGCACAGACCGACGTACACCTACGGCGGTTTGAGGAGGAGAGCCGACCTGCCACAGTATAAGGACGGCGGCTGGTCAGCAAGAGGTTAAAGTGATACTCAAGCCTCATTTTTTTTAAATTTGAAAATAACATGTTATAATTACCTGCTCTGTTGCAGTGGTTTTGCACAGAGCAGCCCAGATCCTCCTCTTCCCAGGTCCCTCACCGGCATTTTTATTTGGCCCCGTCCTCCTCTCTCTCCTCACTGACTCACTGACAGCAGCGGGAGCCAATGGTGCCATGCTGCTGTCTCAGCCAATGAGATATCAATAAAGCAGCTGAAAGCTGCAGTGGGGGGAGGGGGGGGGTGAGAGGAGGAGAAGCGGCTGTCAGCTGCTTTATTGAAATCTATACAGGGAGATTGGTGCTTGTAACTCACTTCCCCCCCACCACAGCACCGATCGTCATGCAAATGCTTGGTATCGGTGCAACCCTAATAGAATGCATGAAGAAAAAAAAAACCTTCTGACTTTACAACCACTTTAATATAACCAAGGATCATAGCCAGCTATATAAATACATTTTTTTTTTTTGTTTACAAACTTTTTTTTATTAGGTACAAAAGGTGGTACAGAGCGATTTGACAAATATCAAGAGAAATACATAGAAAAATAGATAGTCGTGCAAAAAATTATGTTTGTGTTTACAGCGGTTGTACATTTTGATACATACAATTCAAATGTTTTTTATTGATTAGTAGATACAGAAAACGATTTCATCCAAAATAATAAACTGATTTGCATGAGCGAACCAAGGGTTCAATTTGTTATCAAATATATATGTTTTGAATTATTTAGGGTGTGAAATATTTTTTCCATAAGAAGAATATTGTTGATTCTTGTTTTAAGTTGGGAAAAGGGTAGCGAGGATGATTTCCAGTGGTATGCAACGAGCCAGTGTATGGCAACGCATATTGTGTGGACCAGTCTCATATGAAAAGAATTTAGACCTATGATAGGTGTGAAAAAAAGACAGTTGGAAAGAGTGAGATTAACATTGTTTGTTGAAATAATGGATGTGAAACCTTCAATATATAAATACATTTTAAATTATCATTACCTATTTAGTAAATGTAATTTATTTGTCATACTAATGCTGCTTGCGATTGGTCACTATTCATAGATCCCTGAATGGGATGAAGATGGCTTCCCACTTGGATAAATACCGTATTTATCGGCGTATAACACGCACTTTTTTCCCCTTAAAATCAGGGGCGATCGCCGCCGACATACACATAGCGTGTAGATTTAAAAATGGTGCCGCGGAGCTCGCAGGGACTCGGCGGAGCTGAACAAGCGCTGCTGAGATCACAGTGACTGGGCGGAGCCGAGAGTACTCGGGTCTTCTCGGCGCCGCTCACAGTCACGCCCAGTCCTGCCATTGGACCTGTGTTATGTCCATCATAGGGCGGGACTGGGCGGGACTGTGAGCGGCGCTGAGAAGAGCTGAGTACACTCGGCTATGTGTATCTCGGCTCCGCCCAGTCACTGTGATCTCGGCGGCGCTCGTTCAGCTCTGCCGAGTCCCTGCGAACTCCGCAGTGCCATATTTAAATCTGTAATGGACACTCGGGGCAAGGCTGAAATGACAAGGCTGCACTGACCACTGGGGCAAGGCTGCACTGGGGCAAAGCTGCACTGACAAGGCTGCACTGATAAGGCTGCAATGGACACTGGGGCAAAGCTGCACTGACACTGAAAAGTTTGCAATGACACTGACAAGGCTGCAGATAGACACTGATAACGCTGCATTGATGGGCATTTTAATGTAAGTTTTTTTCCTTAAACTTCCCTCCTAAACTTGGGGTGCGTGTTATACGCCGGCGCGTGTTACACGCCGATAAATACTGTATTAGCAATGAATAACGACTTTGCAAAAATTATGTAATATTAATATCAATATATCTTTTTAAAAATGCAAGAGAAAAACAATATAAAGCCACGAAAGAACTTTATAGACGTCATCTTAAAGGGTCTATGTATTTGGATAGGAATGTAAACCGTAAAAATCAAATCTGTCATTTTAATACAGTAAAGGAGTACGTGACACAGTCAGTGCTTAAAATCCTTTAAGATAAGATGTCCTTTTGTTTTTAATTTGTTCAAACATTTACGTGAACAAAAGCTGCTTTGTTTGAGAGTCATTCGATTTATAAAAAAAAAAAAAAAAAAAAGAAGACTTGACTGTAGAGATTGTATGCGAGAGCTCAGATAAGGATAGGCTGACCTAATTCTAGCCAACCAGACCGGACTGTACAAGCCAACCATCCTGTCTCGGCTAATGTTCTATCAACTGCATTACAAAAACGACAGCGTTATCTGGTGTTACAGCACAAAATGGATTTAAAGTGGAACGGAACTCAAAAGTGAGCATTTGTCTTGTATTATAGAGCATTTAGAAATGTAAATTGTGCCTGAGTACCTCCCCAAAAAATTGACCTTTTGTCTGGAATTCTTCTGGGAAAATAGCAGTGCACTTCCTGTTTTGTAAAGGTACCTTGACACTCCTAAGTCTACAGCCCCATAGCTGAATATCTGCAGTGTGAGGTCCAAGGCACTGATGGCTCTCTCATGAGATCTGGGTAGAGATTTGATGATGTCACTACTGTGCTAATTACTACTCTCCTTGCTGTTCCAGCCATCCCAGCTAGGAGAACACAGTGATGATTGGAAGCAGCTATAACAGCTGCTAGCAATAATCACATGTAAAATCCGGCAGCCTGGTTGTACCAAAGTTGATCGATCAAATACATTCAGCCTGAAAATACATCTATTGCTCTATGGCCAGCTTAAAGAGGAGTTCTCCCCACCCCCCACCAACCAAAAAATTGAAAATGTGCAGCTACAAATACTGTAGCTGCTGACTTTTTTTTTTTTTTTACAAACGAAAGAACTTTATTTTAACATCTGTATGTCAGTACAATAAACATAGTCAGCATTACAGGAAAGCACAGGCGCACATGCATATAAGGCAGATATACACATAATAATTATAATAAAGGAGAGCATTCAAAGCGTGTCTAACAGAACCCACAATTAAAATCAAATAGGTGAGAGATTTTGAAAGATATAATTAAACCAGAACATGGAATTTGCATAAAACAGACAAAATAATTCCTAGAAGGAAGTAGGAAGGGAGAAAAAAAAAAAAAAAGGACACCTGTCCAGGGATCCCGCAATGTCAGCACCCCTGCCAACTTTCCGTTCGGCTCTTGGGTGCTGCCACCTCCACTCGTGGTAAGGGAAACCAGTAGCGAAGCCTTTCGGCTTCACAGCTGGTTCCCTACTGAGCATGCGTGAAGGAAGGAGGAGGGGGCCGAACTTCCGGGGGACCTTGCCGTATCCAGGTCTCCCGGAAGTGGGGATGGGTACCTGTCAATAACAGGTACCCGTTCCCCCCCAACCCCCCTCCCCCCACACCGAAACATGCCAAATATGGCACCAGAAAGGGGGGGAGAAAACAAGTGGAGCTTCAACTTTTGAGTGGAACTCTGCTTTTAGAAACCACAAATAACAACATCCATGGAACAAGCCTCTCCCAAAGACTGTTTAAAACTAGTGTAATTTAAGGAAGAGCAATACTTGGAATTCGCCAAAAGATATGTAGAAAACACAGCAAACTCTCAGCACATTAGTACACCATCCCCAGGGTGATGGTAGTATTTTGGCGCAGGGAATGCTTTTTATTCTCATGGGCTCAGACACTGGAAAGGGTTAAGAGCAAGGTGGCTAAAGCCAAGTATGGGGCAATTCTCTAGGAAAAATGGTTTCAATAAAACAAGGCGTTCACCTTCCTGCAGGATACTAAATAAAACAATACCTCTGTTCAAAATATTTTGACACAATAAAATAAAAAGGACAGACTTATTGCTTAACATGTTTAGGTAAAATAAACATACTGTCAAGAACTTTTTTTTCAAATAAAATGGACATACATATGGTGGAGTCATTTTTCAGACTCAGATAATGGGGTCCTCTCAAAAGAAATGGCGGTTGAAATGTAATATGTCTTTTCCTTTATACTAAATATAAGGAGGCAGCTAGAGAAACAGAACCTTTACCAAAAAATGTTCACTGCCTCTTCAAGCATTTAGGACATAATTTCTATATTAATATTGTTTTAAACTAGATTCACACTGTAGTCTTGTAAAAATGTTGTATTGTATTGCACATATAAGCATGTTAGGGTTTTGTAGAAATCGTGTTTATTGGGGTAGGAACAAGGTATAATATAACGCAAAAATTACATCAAAATATAACAGACTTCAGTAAAGTATGAAAGCAACCATCGGGGTACACTGGAATTATGCTCGTAGAATGTACAGGTGCATCTCAAAAAATTACAATATCATTAAAAAGTTAATTTATTTCAGTAATTCAATTCAAAAAGTGAAACTCATATTATATAGATTCATTACACAGAGAGTGATCCATTTCAAGCATTTCTCTTTCTTTTAATTTTGATGATTATGGCTTGCAGCTAGTGAAAAGCCAAAATTCAGTATCTCAGAAAATGGGAATATTGTGAAAAAGTTCAATAATGTAGACTCATGGTGTCACACTCTAATCAGCTACTTAACTCAAACCACCTCTAAAGGTTTCCTGAGCCTTTAAATGGTCTCTCAGTCTGGTTCAGTAGGTTACACAATCATGGGGAGGACTGCTGACTTGACAGTTGTCCAGAAGACAGTCATTGACACCCTTCCACAGGAGGGTAAGTCACAAAAGGTCATTGCTCAAGAAGCTGGCTGTTCACAGAGTGCTGTATCCAAGCATATTAATGGAAGGTTGAGTGGAAGGAAAAAAAGCGTGGTAGAAAAAAGGTGCACAAGCAAAAGGGATAACCGCAGCCTTGAGAGGATTGTGAAGCAAAGACCATTCAAGAATTTGGGGGAGATTCACAAGGAGTGGACCACAACTGGTGTCAGTGCTTCAAGAACCACCACACATACGTATCCAGGACATGGGCTACAACTGTCACATTCCTTGTGTCAAGCCACTCCTGAACCAATGTCAGAAGCGTCTTGACGGGGCTAAGGAGAAAAACTGGACTGTTGCTCAGTGGTTCAAAGTCCTCCTCTTTTGGATGAAAGTAAATTTTGCATTTAATTTGGAAATCAAGGTCCCAGAGTCTGCAGGAAGAGTGGGGAGGCACATAATCCAAGTTGATGAGGTCCAATGTGACATTTCCACAGTCAGTGATGATTGAGAGAGCCATGTTATCTGCTGGCGTTGGTCCACTATGTTTCATCAAGTCCAAAGACAGCGCAGCCCTCTACCAGGTAATTATAGAGCACTTCAAGTTTCCCTCTGCTGACCAGCTTTATGGAGATGCTGGTTTTATTTGCCAGCAGAACTTGGCACCTGCCCACACTGCCAAAAGTACCAATACCTGGTTTAATGATCATGGTATCAACTGTGTTGAACTGACCAGCAAACTTGCCTGACCTAAACCCCATAGAGAATCTGTCGGGTATTGTCAGGGGGAAGATGAGAGACACCAGACCCAACAATGCAGGAGAGCTGAAGGCCGCTATCAAAGCAACCTGGGCTTCCATGACACCTCAGCAGTGCCACAGGCTGATCGCCTCCATGCCACACCGCACTGATGCAGTAATTCATGCAAAAGGAGCCCCAGCCAAGTATTGAGTGCATACTATACTGTACATCAAGGGAAGGCACCCTCGCCCCTTAAGCGGCTTTGAAACTACAAATCCCAACATGCCTCTGCCCCTAGGAGACATGCCTGTGATTGTCTGGGTCTTGCAATGTCTCATGGGATTTGTAGTTTCAAAATGGCTGAAGAGTACCCCTGCTGTACATGGACATACTGTTCAGTAAACCAACAAGGTATTAAAAAAGTGGGAAAAATAAAATGGGAATAGTTTTTTAAATACAGTAGTTTGGCAAAATATTCATAATTCAGTTAGGTTTTACACCTACTTTTAGATCTGTTAACACACAAACTATGTACTAAAATGCAGTAAACTGTCTTTTCTCTATTTTTTTTTTTATAATGCCCTGATGTGAGTCCAATGACAAGGAAAGTTTCCAATTTAAAGTGATTGTTTTTTTTCCTATAAACATAACAAAAATGTTATACTTACCTGCTCTGTTGCAGTGGATTTGCACAGAGCAGCCCCGATCCTCTTCTTCTCGGGTCCCTCTTCGACTCTCCTGGCCCCGCCCTCCTGTTCAGTGCCCCCACAGCAAGCAGCTTGCTATGGAGGCACCCGAGCCGAGTCACAGCTCCCTGTGTTCCGTCAGAAATGGAGCCCTGACCGGGCCAGCCCCCTCTCTCCTCTGATCGGCTGGCTGACTTTGAGGACCGGGAGCCAATGGCGCCGCTGCTGTGTCTCAACCGATCAGGAAGGAGAATCTCGGACGGCTGAGACTAGTAGACATCGCTGGAAAGAGAGGGACCTCAGGTAAGTAATAGGGGGGCTGAGGGGGACTGCTGCACACAGAAGGCTTTTTATCTTAATGCATAGATTGCATTAAGATGAAAAAACCTTCTACCTTTACAATCCCTTTAATAGTATAAAGAACTTGTTTTGAAATGCAGAGCTATAGATAGTTAATGCAGCCATCCAACACTTGTCTATCTTGCCTACAAAAAAAGGAAAGCTAACATGACATCCAACACCTAACAGCCTGAAAAAGTTTGTTGGTCCCCACATTCCTATCCCAATAGCAAGGTGTAAAGAGCAAGTAATAAACTATAATCTTGTCAAATGGACTTGATGCAAATTATTTAATCCATTTCCAATAATCCACACTGAGCAAATTATTTATAGTAAAAATACACTGTTTCACTCCAAAATTCATACAGAACTAAGCCTCAATGCTTTCAATAACAAACAAGAGGAAACATTTCAGAACAGGAAACGGAACCTGCAAATGCCATTTAATGCAGTTATAATATAGAAAGTGTTAACTAAGCAAATAAAAGTCTTCAACCTGCCGTATAAACAAATACCTGCCCTTCCACTTAATGTCATCACCTTCTTGGTTTAAGATACAATGCCATGATACATAGCACTGTGCCAGGGCAAGTCACAGCATGGCAAACAAATTAAATCATCCTTGGCACTTGAAACAATGGAGGCATCAATTACAGTCTCCGAGGTTCGGCTTGTAGGGGCACAAAAATTAGGTACTTGGCGAATAAAAGATTTTGGGGTGCATGTGTCCTTGAATTTTTTTACCATTTCTTTTTAGTAATCCGAAATTATGTGTTTTAGTTAAAAGGGGTTTTGTACAGTTTATCCAATTCCTTCTCAAGTCTCCTGATTGTTAAAAATAACAATGCTAATTACTGGAGGATTTAGGATTTTATCTGTTTATTTTTTTTTTAGACAGAGCTTTCTTTGGGTGGTATTTATTCGCCACTGGGTTTTTTATTTTTCCTAAACATACGTATATATATATATATATATATATATATATATATATATATATATATATATATATATATATATATATATATTCCAAAAAATTCTCGTCCCTATACATTATAAAAATAAGTATAGGTTATAGTCTCTATTTATCCCCTTGGGGTGAAGAGACTGTAACCTATTAATGTGCTGGAATAATAGGTTACAGTCTCTTCACCCCATGGGGATGAATAGAGACTATGACCTATACTTATTTTTATAATGTATAGGGACGAGAATTTTTGGGAATATATACATATGTATACTAATAATATATATGTGTATGTTTTTTTTTTCCCATTTTCTGTCTTTTTAGATTCAATGGATACTTTTTTGTTGATTCTGAATGTTCATAACCCGGTATGCATTCTGGATGGGTATGGAAACAAAGAAGTGTCAGATTAAAAATAGGGAAATTCCACATGTAAATCATTTGTTGAAAATATTTTAGGAAGATGAAATGCTGTAGATTTAGTTATTCTGACATGGTTTGAATACTAGGCATGAAATACTTTATGTATATATGTAATATTTGTATATATTTCATTGTTCCTCAGTGGTTTATATCACACACTAATTAAGGATTTTTCATTAATAGTAGGATGGAGTTAATTTTACTATCATGGATTACAACTAATTACGATGATTAGGCTATACACCTGTGTGGCACCTCTTGGGTGGTGGATAAATGAATGATTTTGTATCAGTATCACACACAGCCAGAGAAGCCTGATGAAGAGCAGTTTATGCTCGATACTGTACAGTGGCTTGCACGCCTGCACTTTATATGTTTGATATACTTTGAAGTAAAAGAAGAATTGCATCGTAGCATTGGTCCCGTCTTTTTTTCTAATCATCATCGGTGGAGGATTGGAGTCCACTTTGACTGTGCTTTGACTCCACAGAGCATTAAGAAAAGAAGGTAACCCACCCATCGACTGTTATTATATATGTAGCAGTGGGCAAAAGTTTTGAGAATGACATACATATGTACACAGTCTGCTTCTTCCGTGTTTTTAGATCTTTTTGTCAGATGTTACTACAGTATACTGAAGAATAATTATAAGAATCTCATAAGTGTCAAAGGCTTTTATTGACAATTACATTAAGTTTATGCAAAGAGTTAATATTGTGTTGACCCTTCTTTTTCAAGACCTCTGCAATTCGCCCTGGCAAGCTGTCAATGACCTTCTGAATAAGAAATGAAAACCTCACGCTATGGACTAAATGTGTGAATATAATTATTAACCACTTGCCGTCCGCCATATAGCAAAATGACGGCGGCAAAGTGGTTTCAACATCCTGACCAGACGTCATATGACGTCTTCAGGATATTGAGACGCTGCGCGCCCCCAGGGGCGCGCATCGCGGTGATCGTTGTTGCAGGGTGTCAGTGTGACACCTCGCAACACCGATCTTGGTAAAGAGTCTCTGACGGAGACTCTTTACCATGTGATCAGCCGTGTCCAATCACTGCTGATCACAGTGTAAACAGGAAGTGCCGGTGATCGGCTTTTCCTCACTCGCCTCTGTCAGAGTAAGTGGGCTTAAGCACCATATAGCAATATGGTGTGACCAAATCCCCATATTTTTTGATAATGTTTTTTGAAAGTGTCCAGGTGTTTTTAATAAGCCTTGCTGGAGGTAAATGTCTTTTTTGCATGTGTGCGCTGTAATATTTTGTTCTGTTGTATGGTCTTATGGCTGCACCATCTTTAATGCATCTTTTAGGGTGTGCCCCCCAAATATCTTGTTGGTCTATTGTATGGATTCTGACCAAATTCTTTTGGGTGCGGAGCACCCCACTCCCTCATTAAGTACCTCTTATTAGTGTCCACTTGTGTCATGGGTGGAGACCTCAAAGTTCTCCCATATAGAAGAGTGTATTGCTCTCATGGTTCAGAGAAGCAGGATCGCCCAATCTATGGATAGTGTAGGACCCACTAATCATGGGGTACTTTGTCGCAGTAAGTGGGCTTAAGCACCATATAGCAAATACAGTGCCCACAGTACATATCAGTGCCATCTGTCATCGGTGCCACCTGTCAGTGCCATCTGCCATCAGTGTCACGTGTCATCAGTGCCACGTATCAGTGCCATCTGCCATCAGTGTCACCTGTCATCAGTGCCACATCAGTGTAACGTGTCATCAGTGCCATCTGTCATCACCAACAATGTCTAGGATTATTTTCAGCCGAGGAAGCACACAATATTCTTGCGGCCAACGAGAGCAACGGGGAGCTCTCCACTTTGGATTCCTCCTCAAATTCAGATTCTGGGTCTGATGTTGACTACGAGCTTGTCCTAAGCAGTGGAACACTGACAGCCTCAGAGGAGGATGAGAGTCTGCACGCCAGACGAAGGCGTTCTGGTGAGGAGGCAGTGCCATCCACCAGCACCGCAGTACCTCGGCAAAGGCCACGTACCAGTGGGGTGTCACCTCAGTCCCAAAGGGTCAGGTCCCATGCCAATATATGCTAATATATAACATTACCTTATTTTTGGGACTGATCCAATTGAGCTAATTACCCAATAAGACGAGGATCTGCTATATGAACTTTTCTATCAATCACCATTTTTATTGATCACCATCATCTTTTCTTTGTCCCATTAGTTTGTTTTATATATCAAGTAATTTATTATTCATTGATTCACATTTATGTTTTGGTTTTTATATTTATATTGTATATGATTTACGGAGCAATTATTCACTGTTGCGCGGGATCACTATTTATTTATTTTTCCTGTTTATATGTGTTTGTGACGCTATTAGATCTTGCTGCGGACAGCATACACGTTGCACTTTTGTTGACACATTTATATATTGGACACTTATTTCAATTATTTATCTTGCTTTGTGTAACACACTATAGTAGTGCAAAGGCTTTTTTTCATATCACTATATAGGTCCCATGCCAGCCTCCCCTCCCTTCAGAACCCCTTGTGGCTTCCTCCTAATTCAGGAGAAGCTAACATTCCCCTTTTCACTGCAAAGCCAGGAGTGCAGGTGGACACAGAAAATTTTTCCCCGATTAATTTTTTCCATTTAATTTTTACTGAGGACATGCTAGCATCAATTGTGGCCCAGTGCAACCTGTATGCACAACAATTCATAGCAAGTAACCCAACGTCCTATTATGCCCGTCCCTACGAGTGGAGAGCCCTAACAGTGGAGGAGTTTAAAACATTTTTGGGCCTCACATTCTGTATGGGACTAACCAAAAAAAATGAATTACATTCATATTGGTCAACCCTCCCCATCCACCACATGCCCACCTTTTCCTCAGTAATGCCCAGAACCAGATCTCTCATGATTATGAGATTTCTATACTATAATGATAATACCCAGTGCCTGTAGTAATATGACTAAACAGAAGTGACTCCATCTTTATATAAGTTCATATAAGAGTAACTTGGGTTAATCTGCTAGTTAGTTTAAGTTCTGTATTCTCAGACTGACAGACTGTAACAGTTTTTGCAAGGCACACATATAAGAAAATATAGTTTACAGCAGCATCTTTGCACTGTACCTTTCTATATGTAATGTACACCCCTGTTAACCACTCCCTTATTCCATATAATGATTGGTTAACGATAACGTATATAAGTTGTATACCCGCCCAGAATTAAATCAGATAGCTTTGAACATTTAGACTCTGCATCATCTCTTTTTGTGTTCACCAAGAAGCTATCTCCTCAGTACTGAGAGGGTCTTCTGAGTGTGGTAATTGCTGTGATTATACCTAGCTGGTATTGTCAGGTATACAGAAATACCGTTTGATTCTCTTCAATGGCCTCCCCCCGAAATGACCCAAATTTTGACAAGCTTTATAAAATTCAGTCACTACTAAATTATTTTTCTAAAATCTTCCCCCAGTTGTTTACCCCAGACCAACACATATGTGTGGATGAGTCCCTTATCAAATTTCCTGGCAGGCTGGGCATAAAACAATTTATTCCCACCAAAAGGGCCCGCTATGGGGTGAAGCTGTATAAATTGTGCGACCGAGCCACAGGGTATACATATGCCTTCATGGTATACGAAGGGAAGGACACCCAGCTGCACCCCCCTAATTGCCCAGACTGCATGGGATCAAGTGGGAAAGTCGTTTGGGAACTCATAAACCCACTCCTGGAGAAAGGCTACCATTTGTACGTAGATAACTTTTATACAAGTTTGCCCCTGTTCCGCAAACTTCACAGAAAGAACACTCCAGCATGTGGCACCGTAAGGACGAACCGGAAGGGCTTTCCTCAAAGCCTCGTCAACAAGAAGCTAAGAAGAGGGGAGACGGCGAGTTTACGGAATGAGGAAATTCTGGCTGTGAAGTGGAGGGACAGAAGGGATGTCTATGTGCTTTCTTCGATCCACAACAATACATTCATACATTCATTGAGATCACCAGGAGGAATGGCCCAATCCAAAAATCAACAGGTATCCACGAATACAATATGTTCATGGGGAGTGACGACTTCAACGACCAAATGCTCGAACCCTACCTTGCCACAAGACGAACATACCAGTAGTATAAAAAAGTTTCAATTTATTTGTTTAATCTGGTCATATACAACAGCTACGTTATCTATCGCAATTCCACTGAAAGCCCCAAATCCTTGGCTACCAGAAGGAAATCACCAATGCCCTTACATTCCCGAACGGCCCACCAGAAAACATTCAATCCGATGTGATTAGCAGACTCTCCGAACGCCACTTTCCCGATAAAATCCCTCCCAGACCAACAGGCCAAAAAGTCAGAAAAAAATGCCAGGTGTGCACCAAAGGAGGAGTGAGAAGAGATACCACTTATCATTGTCCCCAATGTCCTTCCCAACCAGTCTTCTGCATAGTTGACTGTTTCCGCCATTACCATACTTCACTAAATTATTAGTGAAGTGTGATAAACATAACCCTCGCTTCCTGCCATTTACCTTCACACCCCTTATGCCTCTACTTGCTCTGTAACTGACCCTGGCTTGTTATTTGACCACGCTTCTGCCTACCGATTCTGTTCATACCTCTGCCTGATTTGGAACTGACCCTGGCTTGTTATTTGACGACATTTCTGCCTACCAATTCTGTTCATACCTCTGCCTGATCTGGAACCGACCCTGGCTTGTTATTCGACCATGCTTCTGCCTACCGATTCTGTACATACCTCTGCCTGATCTGGAACTGACCCTGGACTGTTTGACCATGCTTTTTGCCTGCATCTTGGACTGATCTTGTACCCTTCCACTGGACTAGTGGGATTCTTAACACAGGGGTCTCACATATGTGAGGGGCTTCAGAATTGTTTTTTCTGGATGAAGAAAACTGTTTTTTTTTCTCATTCCTAGATTAGGTTTTGGAGACTCGGAGGCTTCAAGGAGATTTGGGTGGGAGAAGCCTTTACCCCTGTCCCCATTCTGTCCTGAACGAGGCCCTACTTCTGCCTGCTGCCTGTAGGACCTATGCCATCATGCCTCTGCCTGTCGCACGAACTGACTACACCACATGGACCATGTTCCTGCCTACTACCAGGACCAATATTTTGGCACTGCTGACAATCTCTGCCTGCACTGACCCTGGACTGTATATGGACAGTATCCCTGCCTGCACTGACTATGGACAGTATTTCTGCCTGTTGCCTTGACAATTGCGTTCGCTTTTGCTGACCAAGTCCCTGCCTGCTTCCTGGACCAGTGCTATCCTCCTGTGATCAACTGTGCTCCTAAAACCACAGGTAATCTTTTGTTGTTTTCCCTTTGCTCAGCAGAATGTATTTTGGGGTGTAATTATTGGTATGTGCATGCTATGTGTCCCTAGAACACCTGATGGTGTTCCTTGCATGCTGGGCTTCTCTATGTGGCCAGGCTGTGTAAAAGTCTCTCACATGTGGTATCGCCATACTCAGGAGGAGTAGCAGAATGTATTTTGGGGTGTCATTTTTGCTATGTACATGCTATGTGTTGGAAATATCTTATAAATGGACAACTTTGTGTAAAAAAAAAAAAAAAAATGCTTTTAATTTTTTTTTCCACATTTTCCAAAAACGTCTGGAAAAAAATGAACCGTTCAAAAGACTCATTATGCCTCAAAGATTATATGTTGGGGTGTTAGCTTTCCAAAATGGGGTCATTTTGTGGGTGTTTCCATTGTTCTGGTGCTCCAGGGCCTTCAAAAGTGTAATAGGTGGTTGTGAAATGAGATGTGTAATTTATGCTCCTAAAACCCTTGAAGGCACTATTTCAATATTGGGCCTCTGTATTTGGCCAGGCTGTGTAAAAGTCACACATGTGGTATCGCCATACTCAGGAGTAGCAGAATGTATTTTGGGATGTAATTTTTGCTATGTACATGCTAGGTGTTGGAAATATGTTATAAATGGACAACTTTGTGTAAAAAAAAAAAAAAAATGCGTTTTAATTTTTTTTGCACATTTTCCCAAAAACTTCTGGAAAAAAATGAACCGCTCAAAAGACTAATTATGCCTCATAGATTATACGTTGGGGTGTTAGCTTTCCAAAATAAGGTCACTTTGTGGGCGTTTCCATTGTCCTGGTGCTCCAGGGCCTTCAAAACTGTAATAGGTAGTCAACAAGTTAGATGTGTCATTTATGCTCCTAGAACACCTGATGGTACTCCCTGCAAAGTCCCACACGTGGTATCACAATACTTAGGAGGAGTAGCAGAATGTATTTTGGGGCGTCATTTGTGGTATACACATGCCATGTGAGAGAAATAACAGAAAATTCAAAGTGTGGCGCTATTTGTTCTGTGTATAAAATATAAAAAGGCTAAGCGTTAAGTAACATCAAAACATTACAATGTGAACAAGGAGAATGCCACGTGAGCACATGTGACAGTGACTAGTGAACAAAATAGTAATACATATATGTGTTCAATTCAGATAAACACAAAGATAATATCATATATAAAGTCCATAACACAAAAAATAGATAAAAGTCTGTGATAACAGTGCAATGATGAGCAGGTGTTTCCTTGTACGTGCAGAAAAATTATTTAGACCCGGTAGCCTGGTAGGTAAATGGACCATGGAAGACCAGAGGTGCACGGAAGTTTGAAAACAGTGCCAGGACCATCACCAGAAACTATGGAGGCTTACCAGAAGTAGTGGCCTGAAATAGCATATGCCATACAGGTCAAAAAGGCTTGATGACCAACAGGTCTAGATGTGTTATCTGGTCAGATGTCATCACCACACAGAACGAGGGGGGGGGGGGGAGGAAATGGTCAGCACGACTTCCTCATTAGTAGATATACCACCATAAGCCAAGCGAAAGATTCGTGTTGCATGTGAGGGATAAAAAACACTCACATAGTGTAATAACGTTTAAACTTGGATTTATTTAAAAATTAGCAATAAAAAACAAACTCACATTTTTTGAAGATAAGAATAGCATGTAAATCGTGTAGCGGTAGTCGTGAGGGGTCCACCCGACATGTTTCAACTAAAAAAGTCGTCTTCTGGGGTGTGGAACCCTCTCACCCCACCGCTCTATTTATAGACAGATAGATAATGACCCCCACTGGAAGTGTCCGAAACCGGAAGTGATTCAGATGACCTTATTTCCGGTTAGAGGGGCATATATTTCAAATTTTTATTTTTGAAGCCATTCGTTTAAAAAACTAGACGTTAAGGTCATATACTCTATTGTAAGGCCCAAATAATAAAATAATAAGGCAGATATAGATTGGCATTGGTCCGGATGGTTAAATCCGTAACCAAGCCTCACTATCAGTATCTCTATCTACTGAGTGAGAGCGCATCGGCACCGCTGCGCTCCACACTCTGTACCAAGCCTCGTTTTGAGCGTGATGACGTGATAACGTCACGCCTATGGCTAGGTAACGACGGCGGTGCGCTCCAAGGCGTCACCCAAGCCTCGTTATCGGTCAGCCATCGTATAACGCGATGACGTCACGCGCATGACTGAATAACGACGGCGGTGCGCTCAAAGGCATTAACCAAGCCTCATTCTCAGTCAGTTATATACAACCAGCACAATCGCCATAATACAGGAAGTGGAGCCCGGCCTCCTAAAAAAGGGGCGGAAAGGACATCAAAGTGTCATCAAGGATGGAAAGCGTAGTGCTGAGAAATGTGAGAACTTATAAAAATCCAGAAAAGTCATAATAATAAAATGCATGAGAACTTAGAAGTACCTACAAATATCTAAAAGGTCAAAACAAGTTATAAAAAATTGTTTTGTACATAAATATATACTAAAAAAATCGGGAACATTATCCCATAATCTAAAGTGTAAAGGTTCGGACAAAAAGCCTACCAGACACTGCCAATAGGGGGCATCGGAGCAATCTTATGTACAACTATAATGTCAAAATCACATATACAGTATATAAGTGTGATAAAAAACATAGGAGGATCAGACAACAAAAAATTAAAAAATTAAAAAAATCATCGTTATCGAGCTAGCATGAATAATAAATGTCCAATTCAATAAGAAAAAGGGAGAGATCAAAACTAAATTTACGCCTGATTAATAAAAGAATTGATGTCCCAATTGACATTGATACCTTGCGGAAAATGGGACCCAAGTTCGTATATCCAGTATGTCTCCAGACGGGAGACACCCCTAAGAGTCGACCCCCCCGCCATGGGGCCGTGTATTTATCTATGATGAGGAACTGAGTACCAGCAGGATTTCTATCATGACATTCCCTATAGTGCCTAGGGACAGTATGTTTAGTACTACCTGCCTTAATAAGGTTGATATGCTCTGAAACACGTACAGTAAAGGATCTAATAGTACGGCCCACATATTGTTTGCCACAAGGGCAAGTCAACAGGTATACAATCCCGGTAGTGGCACATGTGCAAAATTGCTTGATTGCATATGTGCGGCCAGTCAAGTTGGCACCCAATGTTATTGATCCACCAAAGAAACCATCTTTTTTTCATAATTGGACTGTTTTTTTTCCTTGCAAGAAATGTTTGGTTTGCCAGTATAATACCTGCGGCAGAAGGGCGAGTCACGAGTTTGCCTCTACCGTGACTGGCCGCACATATGCAATCAAGCAATTTTGCACGTGTGCCACTTAACCATTCGGACCAATGCCAATCTATATCTACCTTATTATTTAAAATAAAAATTTGAAATATATGCCCCTCTAACCGGAAATAAGGTCATCTGAATCACTTCCGGTTTCGGACACTTCCAGTGGGGGTCATTATCTATCTGTCTATAAATAGAGCGGTGGGGTGAGAGGGTTCCACACCCCAGAAGACGACATTTTTAGTTGAAACATGTCGGGTGGACCCCTCACGACTACCGCTACACGATTTACATGCTATTCTTATCTTCAAAAAATGTGAGTTTGTTTTTTATTGCTAATTTTTAAATAAATCCAAGTTTAAACGTTATTACACTATGTGAGTGTTTTTATCCCTCACATGCAACACGAATCTTTCGCTTGGCTTATGGTGGTATATCTACTAATGAGGAAGTCGTGCTGACCATTTCCCCCCCCCCCCTCGTTCTGTGTGGTGATGACATCTGACCAGATAACACATCTAGACCTGTTGGTCATCAAGCCTTTTTGACCTGTATGGCATATGCTATTTCAGGCCACTACTTCTGGTAAGCCTCCATAGTTTCTGGTGATGGTCCTGGCACTGTTTTCAAACTTCCGTGCACCTCTGGTCTTCCATGGTCCATTTACCTACCAGGCTACCGGGTCTAAATACATTTTCTGCATGTACAAGGAAACACCTGCTCATCATTGCACTGTTATCACAGACTTTTATCTATTTTTTGTGTTATGGACTTTATATATGATATTGTCTTTGTGTTTATCTGAATTGAACACATATATGTATTACTATTTTGTTCACTAGTCACTGTCACATGTGCTCACGTGGCATTCTCCTTGTTCACATTGTAATGTTTTGATGTTACTTAACGCTTAGCCTTTTTATATTTTATACACAGAACAAATAGCGCCACACTTTGAATTTTCTGTTGTTACCTTTGATCCTGAGTCTACGGGTGTGTTGGCTGCTTCTTTAGTTTAATTTTAGCGTAGCGCTGTACTTAACCCTTTTAAGATGTGAGAGAAATAACCTATTACAATGACAATTTTGTGGGAAAAAAAAACCTCACCATGCATCTTACTAAATATCTTGGAATGTCTACTTTCAAAAAAGGGGTAATTTGGGGGGTATTTGTACTTTCCTGGCTTGTTTGGGTCGCAAGAAATGAGATAGGCCACCAGTACATCAGGTGTGATCAATTTTTTATGATTTGCACCACAGCTTGTAGACTCTCTAACTTTCACACAGACCAAATAATATCCACTAAGTTGGGTAATTTTTACCAAAGACATGTAGCAGAATAAATTGTGGCCAAAATTTATGAAGAAAAATTAATAATTTGCAAAATTTTATCACAGAAACTAAGAAAAATTTGTTTTTTTTTTTAAATTTCGGTCCTTTTTCATTTATAGCACAAAAAAAACCCAGAGGTGACCAAATACCACCAAAATAAAGCTCTATTTGTATAAAAAAAAAGGACAAAAAATTCATTTAGGTACAGTATTATATAACTGAGTAATTGTCATGCAAAGTGTAAGAGCACCGAAAGCTGAAAACTGGTCTGGGCAGGAGAGGGTTTAAGTGCCCAGTAAGCAAGTGGTTAAATAAAATGGTTGTAAACTCCAAACAAACAAAAACAAAACAAAAAAACTGCAAGACAAAGGCATAATGAGTTAGTATGCATCATATACTAGCTCAATATGAAATATTTACCTTAGATCAAAGCTGTTGCAGCGATCCCTGCACACCGATGTGACCGGCGACATGTCTCCTGGAGATATTTTCGGGCTCCAGCGCTGTGATTGGTCAGAGATGCGACTTCCACGCATGCGCGCGGGAGCCGCCGGTCATGGTGCGGCTCCCGAAGAAAACGGCACGAGCGGGCCGTTTCATCAGTGTGCATGTGCCGATGACACAGCACATGCAGATACAGTGAATATCTCCTAAACAGTGCAATTTTAGGAGATATTCACAGTACCTACAGGTAAGCCTTATTATAGGTTTACCTGTAGGGAAAATGGTGTAACAGAGTTTACAACCACTTTAACATGTGCTGAAAGAATAAATAATCAAATTCATAACACAATAATGAAGTGGACAAGGTATGGTAATAAAAACAGCCCTTTAAAAAGTCTGGAAATTCTTCAGTGATACATTTGCAAATCTGCAGTAGTCTCTGCAGATTACACCCAATGTGTTTGGTTAAGATTTCCTACTCACCAGAAGAATATGACCTGTTTAGTTAAAACAAAGGTTAAACAAGCTTAGTTGGGGGGCGTGGCTGGATGTAGAGCGGGTTAGACGTGTGCCTGAAGAGCTCCCGAGTCTCAGCAAACTGCTTGCATATAATGCTGTCTCCTGAGGGCTGATTTGTGCCCTGTCCCACTGGGCGACATCTGCAGCTGCCTAGATACATTCCGGTATGCCATCCAGGCGCAGCAGTGCAACGGCGTCAGCGGGGAAGAAGCTGCCTCCTCACCCTGCCTCGTGCTCCGACCCCATCTTGGACAAGCTCTACGGCCTGCTATCAGACATGGAGATGTCAGCAGATTCTCCTGCTCCACGGCCACAGATCCAGACTACTCCTAAAAAGGCAAGTGACACTGCTGCTATTCTGTTGGCCATAGAACAAAGCAAAGCCTGCCTTATGGTCCGCATTAACTGCCTGATAGCGGAATGTAACCTCATCAGAGCAGATCTAGACAAATTCAGGGGCAGGCTGTCTGAAAAAGACCACACGATCTCTGCAAATGAAGACATCAATGCGCAGTATGCAGACTCATTATCCTCTCTCCAAAATACACTGCGGCTGCTAGGGGCAAAGTCAGATGATGCAGAGAACCACATGAGAAGGAATAATGTTCGGGTGCTGGGCTTGCCAGAGGGAACGGAGGGTGACTGTCGGGCTGAGTTTGCTGAATCTGACAGAGATCTCTCCAACATACAGATGTGCTCATAAGTTTACATGGCACCTGGCAGAATTTATGATTTCTTAGCCATTTTTCAGAGAATATTAATGATAACACAAAAACTTTTCTTTCACTCGTAGTTTGTGTTTGGCTGAAGCCATTTATTATCAATCAATTGTGTTTACACTTTTTAAATCATAAACACAACAAAAACTACCCAAATGATCCCGATGAAAAGTTTACATACCCCCAGTTCCTAATACCATGTATTGCTCCCCTTACCATCAATGACAGCTTGAAGTCTTTTGTGGTATTTGTGGATGAGGCTCTTTATCTTCTCAGATGGTAAAGTTGCCCATTCCTCTTGGCAAAAAGCATCCCGTTCCTGTAAATTCTTGGGCTGTCTTGCATGAACTGCCTGTTTGAGATCTCCCCAGAGTGGCTCAATAATATTTTTTGATAACATACTGCATTCATCTTACCATCAATTTTGACCAAATTTCCTGTGCCTTTGTAGATCACACATCCCCAAAACATCAGCAATCCACCGCCGTGATTCACAGTAGGAATGGTGTACCTTTCATCATAGGCCTTGTTGACTCCTCTCCAAATGTAGCGTTTATGGTTGTGGCAAAAAGCTAAATTTTGGTCTCATCACTCCAAATGACTTTGTGCCAGAAGGTAAGAGGCGTGTCTCTGTGCTGTTTGGTGTATTGTAAGCGGGATACTTTGTGGCATTTGTGTAGTAATGGCTTTCTTCTGGCGACTCGACAATGCAGCACATCTTTCTTCAAGTGTCTCCTTATTGTACATCTTGAAACAGCCACACCACATGTTTTCAGAGTCCTGTATTTCACCTGAAGATATTAGTGGGTTTTTCTTTGCATCCAGAACAATTTCCCTGGCAGTTGTGGCTGAAATTTTAGTTGTTCTACCTGACCGTGGTTTGGTTTCAACAGAACCCCTCATTTTCCACTTCTTGATTAGAGTTTGAACACTGCTGATTAGCATTCTCAATTCCTTGGACATCTTTTTATATCCCTTTCCTGTTGTATACAGTTTAACTACCTTTTCCCACATATCCTTTGCCAGGAGTCCAGAAACTCATTGACCTTTTATACACACACACTAATTACAAGCAAACCGATCACAGGTGAGGATGGTTACCTTTAATAGCCATTCAAACCCCTTTGTGTGAACTTGTGTGCATGTTATCAGGCCAAAATCACCAAGGTATGTAAACTTTTGATCAGGGTCATTTGGGTAGTTTCTGTTGTGATTATGATGTAAAAAGAGTAAACACAGTTGACTGATAATAAATGGCTTCAGCCAAACACTAAGCGGCGATGCTCATTCATGCTCACAATTGGCTGGTCTCGAACGACACTAGCGCGTCAGTCGTCCTAAAAGCAGCGCATTTGGGATCTTTTGAGGCCCTTCGCAATGCCCTTTTATAGGGGATTTGGAGGTTCCCCGGTACCTTTAACATCAACCATGAAATTGGTTATTAAGGCATGGCACATAGTGGTAATTAAACCTAACTTGGTAAAAGCCATATGGTCCCCTAGTACGCCCCTCTTGTGCATTCCTAGGCTACAGGAATTCCATTCTTTGCAAGACCCGGGACTATGGGCCAGCAAGGGCATTAAATATCTGAAGGATATTTGCGATGGTTCTGGGTGAAAAATAAAAAAAAGTAAATAAAAAAATAAAATAAAAAGAAATAAAATGTAAATAAAAATAAAGAAATAAAAATTTAAATAAAATAAAGATAATTGGAAAAATGATGACTGATGGCAGTCCATTCTGCATAATCAATGTTTGGAGTTTGTCAGAATTTGTTTTGTTTTTTTGGTTCACCTGTCTCTTGAGGATTGACCACAAGTTCTCAATGGGATTAAGGTCTGGGAAATTTTCAGGCCATGGACCCAAAATGTTGATGTTTTGTTCCCCAAGCCACTTATTTATCACTTTTGCCTTATGGCAAAGTGCTCCATCATGCTGGAAAAGGTATTGTTTTATCAGCAAACTGTTCTTGGTTGGTTGCGAGAAGTTGCTTTTGGAGGATGTTTTTGTACCATTCTTTATTCATGGCTGTGTTCTTAGGCAAAATTGTGAGCGAGCCCACTTCCTTAGCTGACAAGCAACCCCACACATGAATTGTCTCAGGATGCTTTAATGTTGGGAGGACACAGGACTGATGGTAGCACTTGCCTTTTTTCTTCTCTGGACAAGGTTTTTTCCAGATGCCCCAAACCATCTCAAAGAGGATTCAGAGAAAATGACCTTACCCCAGTCCTCAGCAGTCCAATCCCTGTACCTTTTGCAAAATATCAGTCTGCCCCTGATGTTTTTCCAGGAGAGAAGTGGCTTTTTTGCTGCTCTTCATGACACCAGGCCATCCTCCAAATGGCTTTGCCTCACTGTGCATGCAAATAAACTTCAAGATGCTAAATCAAGCTGTAGAAGATGGTTCTGGCACTTGCTGGACTTTCTTGGGCGCCCTGAAGCCTTCTTCCCAAATGCAATGGAATTTTTTTTTATGGGATTACGTTAATTTTCATGGCAAAGGTGGACTTTGCAATTAATTTCAATTCATCTGATCACTCTTCATAACATTTTGGAGTATATGCAAATTGTCTTCATAACAATTGAGGCAGAAGCCTTAGTGAAAATGAATATTTGTGTCATTCACAAACCTTTTAGCTACAGCTGTAAATGGAAACGATTTAATTTACTGCTGCATAAAAGATCAGATTTATCTTTTCTCTCCATCACCGTTTCAAATACCCAGTTTTGCCAGACGATAACAGATCAATGCTACAACAAGCAGGCAGCTAAACACCCATGGATCTTTGGATTTCAGCATGTTTTAATAAATTTAACAAAAGTTGCTCAATTTAAAACCATTTTCTAATGTATACTCTATATATACACAGAAGTTCACTCCACTTTGGAGAACAGCCAAAGCACAATTAATGTGTTATTACACCCAGACTATAAAATCACTCATTACATGCTATATAACAGAGTATTCCTACTCACAAAGCCACTAAAGCATTTATATGTAGAGTGAAATATACCTGGTTGATCCAGCCTTCAGCTGTCCCAACCATCTTCTCTGTGTCCCCACTGCAGTGTGAGATTGTGTAGACCAGCTATTGTCATCTACTGAGCATGCTCCAGTTTCAGTTCTTTTCTAAGCTCTCTATTTCCTCCTATTTCTTATCTGTGCAGCCCAGGTGACTATAGAGTCACACATGTGGGATGTATACACAGTGGTAAATGAAACTCCCACCCTTCCTTCTCCATATCCACTATGGAAGCAGGATATAGTACGCGGATTGATTACATCCACTAAGAAACTCACAAAAAGCTTAGTTTTAATATAAATCAGTATTAGATATATCAAATGTAATTGATAATACATGTAAAGTTAAAAAAGAGCCTTAGATGCAGATGCCATCTGAACAAAATGAAAGCTAGTGACAATCATCTTTGACTCCGCCTACACCATATTACTGCACAAAGAATACACATTTGATGTTCAATACAGATGTATAGGCATCTGTAAAACAGTTTTTGGTTATTTATAATTTAATTTGAATTGCTTTTTTTTTTGTCATGTGATGGGCACAACACCATTTAGGGCTGGCCAGACACAGACTCACACTGTAGAGAGCGTACATCAGCAGAGTAACAGAAGCCTCTTGCAAAAAATAGGGAAAGATCCTGTGACCACACAACAGTCCTGCAAGAATAAGAGGATTTTATTTTTCGAAACAAAATACATTGGAATGATATTTATGATTTATGTGAATGTATTATGGCTAATAACTTTGAGGCTCGGTTCACATTGGAAACGGCCGCGAATCGGACAGGAATGTGCTGGGTCCCGGTTCTCCATTTCAGGGAGGAATCAGGGCTGAATCTTTGCCTGAATTCTACCCCGAAACGGAGCCAGAGACGCACAGCATTTCTGTACAAGCCGCTCTGCAGCCTCCCTGGATATATGTGAACCGGCTCCATAGAAAGCTGGTCACATTCTCCTGCTATGCTAATTGGATGCAGAGAAACCCGCATCCAATTTGCATAGGTGTGAACCCAGCCTAAAGTGGAACTAAATCTATCAACACATGTCAGGAATGTACCTGTCCCATTTGCTCTCAACCAAATTGTCAAACCATCAAATAGCTGGAGTCATAACTGATCACATATGCAGCATTATGGCAGTTGAAGATCAAACAGAGGCCAAGATATGGCAGTTGAAGATCAAACAGAGGCACATATGCAGCTTCCATGGCTGAAAAGGATATGAGGGTTGTGATGAAACACCTTGGCACCCCGCTTGGGTGCTTCCACCAAACAGTGCTTCCTGCTCTCCAAACCCTTACAGCATACCAAGAGCCAATACCAGCCCTTTTACAAGCATCGTACACAGACAATGTGCTGGTGTAAAACAAAAAAAAAGACTGTTTTATGAACAGAACTACAGGTTTTTATACACTTCAAAAATAAGGCAGTCACCCCATGAACAATAAAACCAAATATTAACCAAAACATCACACAAAGGTTAGGTAACATGGTAGAGTTGACACCAGACTAATCCCATCATGTAGGAACCTCCAAAGGTTAGCCAAATTAGCCAACAGACAGGTGTCTCAATAAACTCAATTAACAATGGAAATTGACACCTAGGAGGCACACAATGGGAGGGACACACGTAACAAACGGTGAACCCACCACACCTCAGACTGGCTGGCAACAGCCTACAACAGTCTATGAGACAAACTCATACAATGTTCCAGTAGTCTGAAAAGGTGGAATTAATAGATCTCTTGAGTGATATTGTTGATAAATATTTCTGTTCCAAGTGAAGGAGCCTCTCCAACCCAGTCTGTAGGAGGGCCACCATATTCCCTTTGACCATTAATCTGTACAAGATTAATATTACACCTTTTCATACACTCCAGAAGGGAAGCTTTATTGTCCTTATTTAGAGAAGTAATTCCAAGCCTCACTCTCAGCATCCATTACGTTGTTGTCTATCATTAGCAAATGATCTTCTCTCTATGAGCCATAATCAGTGGGTAGGAGGCAAGCCCCTAGTCCCGGTTGGGTCTGTCACAATGGTTTACTTCTGCTTTAACTTCTTTGTTTAGTATCACTTTAAATATTTCTAAACATTCTGCTGTCAAATAAAATGGGGAATTCAATATATATTTGGAATCTCCTGTGCTGTCAACCTGAATATGGAGCCTTGAAGCGGAAAATGATTTTGACTGTGGTTCGCTGACTATCATGATAAAAAGTTTATATGATAGTTTTAAAAAAAAAAAAAAAAAACAATACTGCAAGCCGACTTCGAATATCATTGTTACATGTTGTCAGAACAAGGGTAACAGTGGTGAGAAAAGCTCTCGACCTTGGAGAATTCCAGTTTTATGGTACCTAGAATAGCAATCTAGACACTCTTGGATAGGATTCTGATTTGAAGCCAGAAAATTATGTTTTAACTGAAACAATAAATCTTTGTTTAACACAACCAAACGTCTTTTGTGTTTTATCTCTGGCAAAGAGGATGGAAAGCTAAATGGCGTCTCACAAAACAAGAGCGTGATGTTTTATATTTACTTATCAGCACCTCGCTGTGGGGATCAGAAGTGAATAAATGTATCACTTTTATACCTGAGGTTGCCAACAGATGGACAGAGGTTATTTTGATGCTGAAATCTCTTTTGGGTACAGTATCTGGTATTAGTGTGTAGGTTTATATTTATGTACTTTCAGACGTTTGCTGTAAATCCTTGGCTTTCTCTGAACTTTCATTGCCTTCCTACCCTTCTACAAATTCTTTGACTTCCTGTAAAATTCTAGTACCACCTGCTTTTTTGGAATTTGCTGGCTGTCTTGTGTGGTTTGCAAAAACTCTCACACACACTTCCAGCTGTGCAGGACAAAACAGCCAATGGATATCGCCCAGGCTGATTTTCACCATTAGTCATACACAATTTACTGTATTTCAGTTGCTTCAACAGCTGTGTACACTGCACTGTACCTGGACACTGGAGATCATTATTCACAATGTCGGCACACAATAGTAATATTGTTTTTATGGGCTACAGGATCTATTACCCCCCTGTTGCCTAACCTATGGTCTGAGAGCAGCATGTGGTCCTTTAGCTCTCATAATGTGGCCCTCGGACCCCAACAGCCAGTGGTGGGAGCATGTATTTGTAAAGGAGCAGTAATGGCAATGATCTCTAACAGTCCAATGTAACAGATTCCTAGTGTCTAACTATTTACTGTGGCATACTTCCTGTCTTCAACTACATCTCACCTTTTTACCAGCTTCCGACCATCTCCAGCAACATCAGCACCACACTGGTGTAAAAATCTTCTGTATTACTACATACACCTAATATTATGTGCAGTTCCCAGGAGTTTGGGGGAGGGGGTGCCGTTATGGCCCCCTATATCTAATCAATTAGAATCACTGTATTACACAGTAAAAACATAATGGTGCAAAAACAACTTCTAAAACTTGGTAAAGGTGTATACAAACGACTACGTAGCCGCCTGCAAACATGAGACACAGACACCTGATGTCAGAAAGCCCAGGAAGCACTAATCGCCCTGGTGGAGTGTGCCATAACGGGGAAGGGAAGAGATGGAACCTTAATGACATAAGCCTGGACAACAGTCCGCCTAATTCTTCATCAAAAGAAAAGGATTTACCTGCAAAAAAGGGGGACGAAGACTCCCAGCAGGAACCTTAGGTCCTTACTTCTCGACACTAGGCAAAAAAGCTGCAGAGAGGGGGTTGACTACCAGTTATGACTGCCCATAGGCGGTCATGTGTTCTTTTTTCTGCCTAGAGTCCTACTAGGTGAAGGTGGTGCTAAAACTCAATGGTCAAGAATAAGAAAACACTTTATCCATCAATGAACGTAATAGAAACAGCAAATTCTGCAAGAAACAAGATGTTAACCTATTGTTGTGTACAGTCACTTTAATTTGTTGTTCACAATTCTTTATCCTTTTGTGTAGATAAAAAAAAAAAACAGATTTTTTTTTTTGTACTTGCCATAAAATTATTTTCGTCTTTTCTTAAAGTCTATTGAGAGACACTGGAAATTATACGGTTTCCTACAGGTGGATTGGACACTGGCAAACAAAACAAACACAGAGAAGCAGACTCAATGGTGTCCAAGAAAAGCATTTTCTTTCTTTCATTGAAGGACACAGGAAGTTTTTTTATCTCCGGGACATCCAAGAGCAGTCTATCCGAGGGGTGGGCAACAGACCAAACACACATACAAACAGACCCAAGAAAAAAAAGCAGAACTGGAGACTGCCTGCATTCAAAAAGCCACCTGAAGGACTTAAGGCCTGGACCGGACATCAGATGGGACCTCAACATTCACCTGATAGAACTTAGAGATGGTGTGAACAGAAGACCAGGTGGCAGCACTGCAAATATGATAAATAGTTGCTTGATGCTGAAGACTAGTGCCCCGTACACATGGTCGGACTTTGTTCGGACATTCCGACAACAAAATCCTAGGATTTTTTCCGACGGATGTTGGCTCAAACTTGTCTTGCATACACACGGTCACACAAAGTTGTCGGAAAATCCGATCGTTCTAAACGCGGTGACGTAAAACACGTACGTCGGGACTATAAACGGGGCAGTGGCCAATAGCTTTCATCTCTTTATTTATTCTGAGCATGCGTGGCACTTTGTCCGTCGGATTTGTGTACACACGATCGGAATTTCCGACAACGGATTTTGTTGTCGGAAAATTTTATAGCCTGCTCTCAAACTTTGTGTGTCAGAAAATCCGATGGAAAATGTGTGATGGAGCCTACACACGGTCGGAATTTCCGACAACAAGGTCCTATCACACATTTTCCGTCGGAAAATCTGACCGTGTGTACGGGGCATAAGAAGCACTCAAGATCTAGTAGAGTGCACCTTGACAAGAAAAGGGAGGAACCCAGGACCTTGAGCTAGGATGATGGTCTGCTGAGCCACCTAGAAATAGTGGAATGAGAAGCAGGTACACTAGTTTATCTAGGATAATAATAATAAATTTAAAAAAAAAGATCAGTCTTTCGGGGGAACAAAAAAAAAAAAAAAAACACCTTTCCTTTGGGTTAGCCAGACCGAGAAATGGAAGAATGATGTCCAAGTCGAGGCAAAAGGCAGAAACTACCTAAAGAAGACGTCCTAGGTCTCAATGCCACCTTGTTACTTTTCAAAACCTGAAAAGGGGTTGTTTGTAGGATATGGATGCCAGTTCAGATACTCATCTTGCAGAGGTAAGGGCAACAAATAACACCAACTTGTAGATGTATTTGTAAGAATATAAACAGGAATGTCTCTGATGGTTTCAAACGGCAGTTTCTAATCGCAGAGTGTACCCGATTTAAGCCTTACTGAGGGGAACAAACAGAGGGAGCTACATGACTCCCTGTTCAAAATTCTTAAAAGTGAAACACCATCAGTCTCTGAAACAAAATGAAACCTAACCCTGGAAAGTACTGATTGCCCAACACTAGTCCAGACCAAGCTCCATGAAAAAGATTTATCCCGCAGAAAAACTGAACTTCACGCCAAGTGAAGTATGTCTTCCACATCCTTTAATAGACCATGGAGAAAGTCGCATTTCTAGTTTTTATCATTGTAGGAATCACAAATTCAGAAATGACTCTGTCTTTCATAATCTGGACTTCAACAGCTTTGCCATGAAAGCCAGTAATCACAAAGCAGTATGGCAAACAAGTCCTTAAGACAGAAGATCCTGAAGATCTGGCTGAGCGCAAAGAGGTTCTGCAAGTCTTACCAGGCTGGCATACCACTTCCCTGGAGCCAGTCTGGAGAAATAAGAATCACCTGAATGCCCTTCATCCTAATCCTGCAAAGCAGACAAGGAAGAAATGTCAAAAGAAGAAAGGCATAGATCAGGGTGTACTGATCCGATGGAGCCATCATTTTAGTGCAAGGTTAGTCTTAATTTTCTAAGTCTAACATACTTGCATTATTTGTTGGAGCACTAGTCACCAGTTACAGATTTAACCCCTTTGAGCCCAAGGGTAAAACAAATGTTAATGACCAAGCACAATTTTGCAACTTTGACATGTGTTAGTAAAACCGTACATATCGTCACAACTACTTGTGCATCCAGGTGAATTATACTTTGTACTTTTCAGGACAAATTGGGCTTTCATTTGATGGTAAATGGTTAAGGATATCTCCTATTTTTTTTATTTTTTATTATCGAAAGAAAACTGGCCCAAACTAGCAAAAAACATTTTTTTTTAAATTTAGCTGTATATTTCTTGTTACTACCAGAACCTACCATCAAAGAACAACCCAAAATAAATGTTCCTGTTCCTGATGATCATAGCGATACCACATATGTGTGTTAGTTGTTCTTGTACTTGCAGTATAACCCAAAAACAATAGTGAGCATTTTGCAGTTTTTTCCCTGCCCAAAATATTTGACCCCTACTTGACCCAAACACTAACCCTGGCACTGACCTAGATGAAACCTTGATCTACGTATTTGTTCTTCATTTTTTTATTATTATTATTTTTTATTTATTTTTACACACAGTTGTTTGTTTCTCTTAGGCTCCTTTCACACGATCAGACCGTTCAGGTCCGCCTGTCAGTTTTTACGGCGGACCTGAATGGGCGCTCCATGTTAGCCTATGGAGCGACGGATGTCAGCGGAGACATGTCGGCTGACATCCGACCCCGTCCGATCCGCTAAAAGCAGACGGATGGCCCTATGTCCAGATCCGTCGCTGCCGGATCAGATCGGGTGAGATCTAACGAGAACGGACATGCTGTCTGTTTTCATCCAATCCCTCCATAGGCAGCAGCGGCGCCTGACAAGCCCCTCCCCACTCAGTGAGCAGAGAGGGACCTGTCATCCGCCGGCTCAGCGGAGATCAACGGAGATCTCCACTGAGGAATGAGGCCTTATTCTACAAGCAGAGAGAGAGATACATAGTATCCTTCCTCCATAATCACAGAGAGAGAAACACAGGGGTTCACAGTGACTGATCACTATGATAGCCAACGAGAGGTTATCACAGCGATCATGTGACCCAGAACCGGGGCCCGATCGTTCGTATGGGACACGGAGCTCCTAGTGAGACCCCAGTCTCTGTGATGAGAGCGAGCTGTGCGGCATGCTCCCAACACAAAGACAGATATACATATATATGGAGCCCCATGGAAAAAAGCCCAGCCCTGAAAGGCCGCATGTACGTTTACGGTCAGCGTGAATGGGGTAAATATGGTGAAAAGTTACTTTTGAAATTAAGTTAACATGATAAAACTTATATGAGTTTCTATTATGGAGTTTACATATACTCCAGGCTTATATAAATTCCTTCTACGGAAAAAGTAGTTTGTCTTTTTCTAGCTGCTCTTACATTTATTCAGAAAATACCTTTGACGAAACACATAATTTCAGTTTTTATTAGGAAAAAAAACAAAGGGGAGGACATGGGCTCTCTTGCATATTGGATTAAAGAGACCCAGCTCTTTTATTCACATTAAATAAACCATGCACAGCTTGCTCAGTTACCTGTATGTAGAATGGAATTCCAGCACTGCGCCTGGTTGCACAGAGCCTAGAAGATGGATCGCTAGATTTAATTTCCTCCAAGACGTTGCATAACCATTGGCGTGGTAAGCCGCGCAGGCTCTCTTCCTTGCATCTGAAAGAATCAAACAAGCGAGGGAGGTCACGGGGGGCAGTACGTTTTATTAAAACCATGCCACACCACTTCAAACACGCACTGACTACTCACACAATCAAACCATTCACAGCCATCTATTTTTGGTTCTACAGACATTCCGATTTTTTCAGAAATACTGGCTGTATCTGATCAAAATACAATCCGAATCCCTGTGAAGCAAGCAGGACTGCAGATTTTTATCACAAATATCAATGCTGCCAAATCCACCCAGTGTAAACCCAATATGAACAACAGCCTGAAATCAAATGACAAAGACTAAATTATTCAAATAGGAGTATTAAAACTCCAGGAAACAAGGTACATAAATAAATAGAAAAATTAAAATACACGTGTGAACTGTCTAATCTGCCAAAGGATTTGCAATTCTGTCCTGTCACATCGAGATTCCTACACCTCTGTCAGTTAGCACAGCCGGGGGGGGGGGGGGGGGGGGATGACACTACTGTCTTTATTTGCGTTAATGCTCAACTTCACTCTTTCAATCAACATTGGCTATTTCTAATCCTTATGTGGCTAGCATTAGTAAATAGATAGCAAATTATATGATATTTACTTGCTTTAAACTTTTTTTTTCTTTACGTTTCTTCAGTTACTTCCTGGCCTAGGCCAAAACAATGTCATACATCCCAGGAGTCTTCAGGAAAAAAGGGGTTTGCTCAGCTAAGCGCACCCTCCTGCCTGTATGCCTGCACTAAGAGTAGGTGGATTCCAGGAAGTAAATGCTACACGATTCATCTGCCCTTTCTCAAGATGGCCACAGCCAGAAATGCTAGGGGGTTGTTTTTCAAAGTGATTTCTCAGCAAAAAAATGCATGGAGACATGGATGGATGGGGGAGTTTGCTTTGAATATTAAAAATGAATTAAATTGCATTTTTTGTTAGTGGTGCTCAGATGAAGAGTAGTTCTGTTTTAAAAGGTTCCCGTCAGGTTGCTAAATAAATAATGAAGGGCCTTCATGGCAGAATCATCGGGTGTTTTTTAAAAAAACGCTACACATATACAAGTGTTTTTAAAAAAGGTTTGAAATGAAAGAGGTCGGGGTTCTGGTCCTGGGTTTTCGGCTTGCTCCAGACCCTCTTCCAAATAACGGTCCACAGGGACGCAAAGTTGGCCCTATTGCATTGCCCAATTCCTGGCCTATAGACATCCCAGCAGAAGCTGGCTACTTATCTTTTTATATCTGCTAAACGGACCAAAGCCCTAGCCTGGAAGACCCCGCGCGTTGACTTTCAAGGGGTGAAGTCACGTATGACTGCCTTGATGCTTCATGAGAAAACGTCTAGCATAATGAACTACTCACACTCCAAATATCTCAAAGTCTGGGAACCTTGGATTTTCTACAAGTGTCATTCACTCCAACCGGCTTGTTCGGGCCTCCTCTGATTGCTTCCGGTGGCGTATCGGAGTTCTTTTCCTTCCTTTTTCTCCTTCCTTCTCTAGACTCTTTCTTCTTGTTTTTACAGACTCCATCCTTTGGGGTTGGTCTGAGGAATGGGACCACCCCTAGGAGTAGGAAGGCCGCTATGACTGTTATGTTTGTATTCCTCTTGGATTCTTCTGTAATACCTGATCATTCTTTAGCCCCTGTGAGGGCGACCTATATGCTTGCTTTTGATTTCTTACCTTGTGGCTTAAAACCAATACACTGAAACAGAGGTCGTCCAGGCTCCTTCAGAAAAAATTAAAAGTCAGCAGCTACAAATACTACTACTAAAATATACAATGTGGTCCTCATTCTGAAAAGTTTGGAGACCCCTGGGTTAAAGGCTCGCTTGGATTCTAACTGCTGTGTTTGCCTTCACTTCTTATTCCAGTGACAGCCTCTGAATTAGAGATTGACGGAAATGGAGAGTGAAAATAAACATTTTGAAAAAAAAAACAGGTACACAAAGAGTAAAAAAAAAATTAAGACAGCATGGAAGGGATAGGACCTCCATCACCACACCAGTTACCCAGCTGGGAAGAATTCCTCTCATTTCCTGTGGTAGTAACAGGAATAAATGCATTAGGAAAAGGAAAATCTCCCTAACAGGAAAAGAAATTAGAGTAAACTAGACAGATGTTGCAACACTTCCCCACAATCTAAAAAAAAGTTTTGTCAGTCTGTTTTTTTAAATAATTACCTCCAAACACCATTAGTTTATTTAAAGGACTTTGCTTTACCATCAGCGACATGATCGCAATGTAATGTAGGAGTAATGCTCAGCCTAACACAAATGTTGTCCAAAGGTTGAATGCTACGTGAAATATATTTAAATTCAATTCCAAAACTGCCAATTTAATTTCCCGCTTGTGAAATTGACTTAAAATATGTTTCAAATGTCTTAGTAATTGAAAACAAGTTTTCACTCATTGAAAGGAAATCTGCATGATTACACTTGTACTAAGAAATGGGACTGAAAAGCGCAGGGCGGGTCGGAGAATTCGCATAATGATATTCATTAGAAAATGTCCTAGCGGAATGACTGCATTAAAGGACTGTCTCGTATAACACTATCTTGGATCACATCTTCCAATAGGTAACCAGAGTTGTACACATTGCCTCCAAAATCCACAACTCTTTTCCATATATACATATTTACTACATTCTAATCAAGTACACCTTGCTTGCAGGATGTAATCTAATACAATGTAACAGAGCCCAATACTGAGGGGGGTATGCCAAAACCATTTAGGGATTGCATAGCCGGAAACATATGGGGATAGTTTGGTAGATTAGATCTTTGCATGTATATAACATAAATATGTAGACACAAGGAAACATCAGCTAGCCCAAAGTCATCCTTAGCTATGGTCAGGAGCTAAATACAAGGATAAGAAAAACAATTGGGCACACCTATAACCTGGATTTCTCTCCAGTAGTCCTACAGTTGTGTTAAATAAATAGCACATTCTGTAAGTATTCCCCACTTCCTTTCCTAGGGACTTTACTATATTTAATAGTGCTACAGCCTGGAAATAAAATGGATTCAACTGGGATTTTTGTAATTTTATTTAAAAATTATACTCAACACTTCAAGGTACAAAATATTTTTATCATGAAAGAAAAGGTAAAGTGATTGTAAATATTAAAAAAAGATTAAAAAAAAAAAACAACAACAAACATGCCTATACTTACCTGCTCTGTGCAAGGGTTTTACACAGATCAGCCCCAATTCTCTTCTTCTGGAGTCCCCCCATCAGTGCTTCAGGCCCATCCTCTTCATTGGGTGCCCCCATGGAATGCCGCTTTCCATGGGGGCACCCATGTAGGCTTGCTCCCGAGTCCCGCTGCTGGGCCCATTGACACAGACAGCGGAACTCGGCCCCGCCCCCCTGCTCCTGTGTTAAAGCTTTTGATTGACAGCAGCGCAAGCCAATGGAGAGCGGGAGCCAATTAGGAGAGCGAAAGCGGCTGAAGCCGCTGCGTTCCTGCTCATCACTGGATCGGATCGGGCTCAGGTAAGAAAATGGGGAGGTATGTGGGGGAGCTGCAGCACAGTGGTTTTTCACCTTAATGCAAAGAATGCATTAGGGTGAAAAGCCTTAAGACTTTACAACCACTTTAAAGGAGAAGTTCACCTTCGGGAACATGTTACACGCTCCGCCCATTTTTAGGGTGAAACATGTAACATGTTCCGGATCCTGCAGCCGCACCCCAATCCCCGCACTTCCTGTGACAACGGGCCGGGATCTTCTCCCCGTACCTGCAGTCACTATTTGAAAAGAGCATGTCCATGCGGGGCTCCGCCCACATGAACGTGTCATTCTTTCACAGGGTTCTGTGAATGAACGAACTACAAGTACCGACAGCCTTTGTAGTTCTCAATCAGGAGCGATGTACGAGCAGACAGATTCCACTGTCTGTAGGAGTTCGGCATGGCACACACGACCTGATGATTGCAGGTCCAAGCTCCTACAAATAAAAAATAGTAAACGCACATTTTTTTTTTACCTGCTAAAAAATGTGCATTTTTTTATATTTTTAAAAAGTGAACTTATCCTTTAATGAAAAAAAAAAAGAACAAACACACCTCCTCCAAATAAGTAAATGGTCTTGGGGTTAGTCTTTTGGGGTAAGTGTCTATCAGCTCTGAATATCTGAATTATACAGTTTGTGCCTGTTCTTTTAGAAAGATTACTCTAGCATCGTCAGGCTGGATAGAAACCACTGGATAACAGCAATTTTCAAGTCATCTTACGCATTTACTGAAACAGGGTTTCCTCTAGAATTGTCTTGTATTTGGCTCCTTCCACCTCACTCTCAATCCTGTCCAGTTCTCCAGGCCCTGCAGATGAAACCCATCCACTACCACCACCATGCTCCATTGTGTTCTCAATGTATTAAGCATTGTAGGCTTTATGACATTTAGCATTTTATTACAAAGACATGACTTTCAGTTTTGGGCTGAGGAGGTAGAAAAACCTACATACTTGCTGTGCTCCCCATATCAGTGGCGGGTGGTAGTAATTTTTTTGTTTTTGAGGGGGGGTGGCAAACAGTGCATCTGCAGCCGCCCCCCCAGGTCAGGTTGGTCGGTGCACCTACCCCAACGGGCGGCTTCCCCTGCTTTCCTCCCTGGGCATCACGAGCAGCTTCTCCTTCACCTGCTCGGCAGCTTCTGTCTCCTCCCTCCTCCTCGGCACCCAATCACAATGCTTCTCTTTTCGGCCAATCAGGAAATGGGTCTCATACGCGCTTCCTGATTGGCAGAGAGGAGATTCGGTGTGAGAATAGAATAGTGTGGGTGGGCTCAGAGCGCATTCTCTGCACCCCAAGCTCACCCTATTTTAAAGCCTATTAGAGCCTCTGGCTCTAATAGGTGCTTCAAACCCCCCCCTCCCCCCGTATTGGAATTCATGCAGCGGCGTCCTGACACCTGAAAGGGGCCAGACGGCGCCCGTGCACCCTTAATGGACGGGCCACCCCCTTCCCCATATGCATCTTGGAGAACTATGTATGGAGTCAATGGTTGTTTTTACCAATGGCTTTCTACATACTGCTATTCCATAAAATCTTTCCTGGCTGTCTCGGAGTATATATGGATATCCTTCACCAGATAGAGTGAGTGCACCATATTCTTTGCATTTTTAAAAAGGGATTTAATAAAGCTCTAGGGATTATTTTTTATAACCCAATCCTGACCGGTATTGTGGCAATCTCCATGGTATTTATGGTGCCGTTTCTGAGAAATGGGTGTTTGTATTTTGGAGACCATGTGACACTTTTTAAATCACATACAGATGGTCCCATTAAATATATTATGTGACATCTGAAGGCAACTAGTTGAACAAAAGTTGATTTAGGGATTTCAGAGCAAAGAGGGCAAATATTTACGAAGTCATAGTTTTTAATTTTGTTTTTTTTATTTGTAAAGAAATTGGAAACCCATGTAGATTTTTTTCTATTTAGGGCCTTTTCACACTGATCAGTTTTTCAGTTAAAAAAAAAGAAAAGCGTAAGAAAAATGTATCTATTTAAATCACATGGGACTCTTCACACTGGTCAGTTGAGTTTCAGTTGCATTCTCGGCTACTTTCACAAAGTATTACTGCGAAAACGCGGCAAAAACGCATACTCTTCCACTTTTTTTTTTTTTAGATTTTTTTTAAAAGGAGCTGTAAAGGCAGAAGGTTTTTCATCTTAATGCATTCTATGCATTAAGATAAAAAGCCTTCTGTGTGCAGCAGCCGCCCCCCAGCACCCCTAATACCTACCCAAGCCCCATCTCTATCCAGCGATGTCCACGAGTCCCTCGGCCATCCCAGAAACTCTTCCTCCTGATTGGCTGAGACAAAGCCAGTTAGCCAATCAGGAGAGAGGGGGGGGGCCAAACTGCAGCTCTGTGTCTGAATGGACACACAGAGCTGCAGCTCGGCTCTGGTGTCCCCATAGCAAGCTGCGTGCTTTGGGGGCACTCGACAGGAGGGAGGGGCCAGAAGCAGCGAAGAGGGGCCCTGAGAAGAGGAGGATCCGGGCTGCTCTGTGCAAAACCAACTGCTCAGAGGAGGTAAGTATAACATGTATGTATTTTATTTAAAAAAATAAAAATAAAATAAATACGAAACTTTAAATCACTTTAACTGAAAAACTGCTTAAAAACTGATCAGTGTAAAAGGGCCCTAGCATGCACTAACTCTTGTGGTCTATTGCATATGGAAAGCCTGGTGAAGCAAAATGTCAGTACTGGGAAGTATTTCACAGTCATGAAATTGAAACTTTGAAGTTTAAATGTCATTGTTAATATATCAAGCAGAGACAAAGAAGGTTATGCAAAATGACTTCAGGAAAAACACTCCCACCTCCCATACGTGGAGCTCTGTGAACTCTGGCTGCAGAATACTGATTTCGAGAAATGCAATTACCTGAAAACGAATTGCATACTTGGAATACTTGGAATTCAGGATCCCATGGTGCACAATAGCGGAATTTTCAGAAAGGATGGTTACAATGGCTGCTATCCGACACTTCCGGATGGTGTGTCGCCGCAGCGGAGGAAACATTGCCTAGTGTGAAACATGCTGACACTTCGGAAGTGTTGGATCGTACCAGTGCTCTCGGCTGTGCAAAAGTGTTGGATCGTACCAGTGCTCTCGGCTGTGCAAAAGAGCAAAGGTTTCACTTTGTCTAGCTTTTCTATTACATGAGCTGCTGGCTAGATTTTTTTTTTTTTTTTTTTTTTTAGACAGCAGGGTCACTTTAGGCAGAGCTAACTAAAAAAAAACTGGTTAATAAATTAAAAAACAAAATCATTTTTAGACTACATAAAAAAAAAAAAAAAAGAAAAAACACACGGATTGCCTTATTCTGACCTTCCTTAGCTTGGCAGCACCCTGTGCGGACAAGAATTAAAAAAAAAAAAGCCCCACGCCCAACCCAACAAACACCAAGTGAAGTGCCAGCAAATCATTAAATATCCAAACATCTTCAGTAGAACAATGAAAGTGAAGGTTCATACAGAGCATTCATTAGTCCGCTTTCCCTAGGACACGTCAGGCTTTTTCCCTTAATGGCGTTGACACTGAGGGCTTATGACAACAAGTCGGTCTGGTACATGCCAAGTGGAAACAGACAAAGGAGAAAGTTTGGACTATGTCACAGCCGCCAGATTCCACTGGAGTTTGCTGCAGGCTGAAATGTTACTATGAAATCGTCTTTTGTAAAAACCACAATACAGTAAAAACAAATTAGTGATTACATAAGGAACTTGATGAAAGAATCTCCCCTGTGCGCGAGATGAGACAGCAATTTCTACGCACAAAGCTGGCGATTTAACTATTGTGTGTGCAGGAAAACCCGATGACGGGCGCACGCCGAGGCCTGGCCGCTGCTTTTCTTTACACAGTTAAAACCACAGAACCGAGTCTGTGTATTTAGACAGCTTTGTACTTAAGCCCTACCCTGCCAGTGCAAGTCAGTGCTTGAAGTCTTCTCTCCAATATAAATCAGTTTTCCTTAGCTCCTTCTTTATTTTAATATTTGGACTCGTCTTTCCAGAACGTGCTTAAACTCTGCGCTTATTCATTGAAAGCTTAGCTGGAGCACCTTCTGAGTGACTGCGGCAACAGGGGATGTGGAAGATAGAGCGTTTCACAATTCATTAGCTGGAATAAAGCTGTTCCAACCACACCTGTATAATATAAAGCGTGATAATCTTCTAAACAGTGGAGAGGAAGGAGTGTGAAATATCACAGAGAACATTTTCAGCAATGTAAGCAGATTTGGTTAAGAAAAGTGGCTTGGTTCCAAGCATTCTCCTTTCATGGATGAGCACACGAAAATCTCAAATAAAAGTTGAATTCTGGGTTATAAAATGCTGTGCTCAAGAAACATACCAAGTGGCAAAACTACTATTATATTACAAAAGCAATTGTTCTTAAAGTGGAAGAAACGCTTGTGCAAATTGTCATGCAACTTTGGACATCAAAGTTGCATGACAAGTCGTTCCCCATTTTTTTCAATGATAACCATTCATATATGCACGACTTAAAGTTGCAGCGACTTCAAAGTAGTTCATGCACTACTTTGGTCCGACTTTGATGCAACTCGAGGGCCATACACTTCAATGTTAACCACTTCAGCCCTGGAAGATTTGGCTGCTGAATGACCAGATCATTTTTTGCGGTTCGGCACTGCGTCGATTTTACCGACGATTGCGCGGTCGTGCGATGTTGTACCCAAACAAAATTGACGTCCTTTTGTCCTCACAAATAGAGCTTTCTTTTGGTGGTATTCGATCATCTCTCCGGTTTTTATTTTTTGCGCTATAAACAAAAAAAGAGCGACAATTTTGAAAGAAAACCCACAACATTTTGTACTTTTTGCTATAATAAATATCCCCCTTTTTTTTTTTAAAAGCTAATTTTTCCTCAGTTTAGGCCGATATATATTCTTCTACATATTTTTGGTAATAAAAATCGCAATAAGCATATATTGATTGGTTTGCGCAAAAGTTATAGCGTCTACAAAATAGGGGATAGATTTATAGCATTTTTATTTTTTATTTTTTTTTACTAGTAATGGTGGCGATCTGCCATTTTTATTGTGACTGCGACATTATGGCGGACACATCAGACAATTTTGACATCATTGGCATTTATAAAACGATCAGTGCTATAAAATGCATTGATTACTGTAAAAATGTTATTGGCAGTGAAGGGGTTAACACTAGGGGGCGATCAAGGGATTAACTGTGTTCCCTGCTACAGGTTCTAACTGAAGAGGGAATGGGACTTGCTAGGGGAAGAGATAGATCGGTGTTCATGATCGGTGTTTGTATGAACACACGATCAGTCTCTTCTCCGCTCAGAGAACCGATTCTCGCTGTGTCACGAGCGATCGCAGAAGCGAGCAGCGGGCCCCTAGTGGCCACAATTGGAAGCGACGTAAAATGACGGCGATTCGCGCAGCTGAGCCATGTTGCCACAGTACAATTGCAGCAGCTGGTCGGCAAGCGGTTAACCCTTGCTGAAAAAAAAGGGGGGGGGGAACCACCCGCCAGTCACTCCATCCAGGCCTGAGGAGCCTTCATATTATCTCCACTCCAAGGGGGATTAGGTGACCAACTCTGCATGTTCCTCAAAATAAACAAACTTGTGCCAATAAAACAATATTTTGAGAAAATTCTCTCGAAGGCCCTTCTCCGTGGCCACCAAGTCCTCCATTGCATTAATTTCGGCTACTTTTTTTTAACCAGACGGCCACCGACGGCGGCTGTGCCTGCTTCCAAAACAGCGGGATGCAGTTCTTCGCAGCTGTGATCAGGAGAGGCAAAATAGATCTCCTATAGATCGTACTTGGGATCCCGTGGTGGTGCAGGAGGAAGAATGTGGGGGTCCACGGTAACTCACGGTCTGAATTTCTGGACAATGTGGTGGACCTCAGTCAGATGTACTTGGTTTTGACAGTTACCCGCTCTCATTTTAGGTCAGATCACCGTGGCAATCTGTATGGAAATTCGGCCCCTCGCCTCTTTTCCCGCAGCCTTCTGGGACACATCACATCACATTCACAAAGCACTCGCGTATGCGCAGTAGGAAACCCTCTGTGAAGCCAGAAGGCTTTACTGCTGGTTTCCCTTAACTAAGATGCTGGTGCCTGCATCGGAAGCGGGTTTAAGAATCGGCTCGGGTGAGGACATCACTGGATCCCTGCACAGGTAAGTGTCCTTATATTAAAAGTCAGCAGCTACAGTATTTGCTATGGACGCAGAATGCTGGACTCGGGAGCGTGCCCGCAAGGTAACCCCTGGGAGAGCGCTTCTCCAAGGGGGTTATCTGATGCGAGGAGGAGCTGAGAGAGCCACTGGGGGACCCCAGAAGAGCAGATTCATGGCCACTCTGTGCAAAACGAGCTGCACAGTGTAGGTAAGTATGATATGTTTGTCATTAAAAAAAAAAAACTCTTACAATCGCTTGAAGATCCTCTTTAATGATTACACAGCTGTGTCAATTTGTGCATTTTATATTTAGCTAGAGTTCAGCTTTAACCGTGAACAGGGAAAAAGGATAGCTTTGCTCACAGTCATGCAATGAGTGCACTTTGGCACCCCCAATACAGTTCAGAAATAAAAGCCTGGCAGCTGGAAAATATAGCTTAAGTTTTGCATTTCCAGGCTACATTGCAAGCCTCAGTCATATTCCTTAGGTTACTGCTTCCTTTAATCACAGTATTTAAACCTTACAAAGGAAACTTATGAAAAAAATGTGTCCCAGTAGATCACAAAACAAGGAGCTTTTTCATTGCCTATAGCCTGACTTACTTTAGAATCTGATGTCTTGCCAAAATGTATTTTTCTGCAATGTTGGAAAAAAAAAAAAGTATATAGGCATAAATTCAACAGCAAAGGCCTTTTATAAGATGGCCAACCGCCATAAAAAAAAAAAAAAGACAGAAAATAAATGCACAGTACTAAAATTAGTGTATGGCAGGGCCAATAAAGAAGGATTTTCAAGAGAAGAGATGTTTAATGTTCCATTTGCTAATGACAAACATGAAGTGTCTTGGAAACATTCCCATGTTGCACAGCAATGGACTGGGCTACATAGTGTATTTGACCAATGATTGTCAGAGTGACATTTAAAGCCCAATTGAAGCCACAGAATCTGATATTGATTCAGACAAGCATTGCACTATCTCCACTTTCATGGTTTGTCTCCACATTCCTGCTTGCACCAGATTTTGCACTCTCCAGTTCTAGTAAATCAAGTCCATAGTGCATTGACTGGCAGTTTTCCGAACTAGATTAACCACTTGCGTCATATGATGTCATCGGGTTTGAGCGTCGATATCTGAATGATGCCTTGAGCTACAGGCATCATTCAGAAATCTTCTTTTAGAGCCAGCGATTCCCTACACCATAAGAATGATCATAGAGGCTGTTCAGCTGCTTGATCTTTCTTATAGGCGGCGAGAGGGGACATCCCCCCCCCTCCCGTGTTTCTACAGACTCACCCGATCGGTGAGCCGGAAAAAATGATCAGCTGGTGCCGGATGCTGACGATAGAGATTTCCGGTGGGTCAGATGGTCCCCGGAGTCTCTATGTTCGTTCAGAGGCCAGGCGAAAACTGTACTTTGGCTCAGGAGATGTCATCAAACCTACCTGTAAGAAGTCTCTTATGCTAAGAAGGGAGCAGACATAAAACTGTACTTATTAGGAAGTGACTAAAAATGTGGAGCTCAGCAAAATGGCAGAACATATCCATGTATAGATCCACATGATGTAAACTACTGTCTGCTCCATACAACAATAAAGTCGGCAACCAGGTGCAATTGCAGTGAAAAAAAATATTCACTTTATTTCTTCATATGGGGTAAAATGTTCCAATACAAGACAAACACTAACATGTTTCATCCTTCAAAAGCCTTATGGCCCATACACACGATCCGAAAATCGGACGAAAAATACCAATTTCGATGCGATCGTACGATAATCGGATCGTTAGTACAGAGCTTTCGAGAGCCGATCACGACAGTTCATCCAATGTTATCCGATCAGACATGCACGAAAATTATTCTCATATGATACCAGATCGTATGATTTTTGTTTAATCAGTACAGCTGCCATCCGAAAATACAATGCAAATACACTACAACACATGACATCACTTCTGATTTTTTACGTGCAAGAATTTTCGTAACTCTAGTAAACTCTTCTAGTTTTATATGCGATTAGCATGCAGAAAAAAAATGGACAATCTGTCGTCCGATTTTCAGACTGTGCGTACGGGCCATTAGTCATAGCAATGACTGTCTACTCCATGCTTGCGATAAACCCTACTGCCTTCTGATTATTATTGGTTTTGATGGTATGCACATTAGAAAACACCCCAATAATTTAGTCCCCGAATGTCTTCTCTAGGAGCAATGCTAGCGTGACCTCGGAAAGAAAGAAAAGATCAGGGCTATCAATTTGGTACCATGATTTTGCACCAACAAGCCAAGATTCAGTCTCGACGAATTTCCAAGAAGCTATGCAAAAAAAAAAAAAAAGAATTGTTGCATATAAGGCCACAAAGTTCAATATTCCTTGTTGGTGGAACACAGTTGCCAAATCGTTTTTTTTTTTGTTTTTTTTTTGACTAACTGGAATATCACAACACTGTAACCAAGCAAAAAGAAAATCAATCAGAAGAATCTGTGATCAATTATGATAAAATACCTCACTTATCTTGAAGCAGAGTGTTTGGTAGTGGAATGAGTCACCAAAGTATTTTTTTTTTTTTCAAGTTGATAAGTAATTATGCGAGATATTTATTGCCAACAATGTTACCATTAGGGAGATACCTCCTCCTTTCCTGACCAGTTGATAAATGGTCACCAGTAAATCAATTTAAAAAAGTTGCTTGGCATGCTGCTCCACTGCACTACCTGACTTGGCTGCTCTCTGCAGTTTAGAGAAAGTATATTGCATAATGAAAAATGTGACTGCAAACAGCATTCCAGCCACTTTCTAACATCTTCTGGCTTAAGTCCAATGAGGTGCATGTCAATTCCTGACCCCATCTCTTTAGTTTACATCTGATAGTTTTACTGAGCTCCGGCAGTACAGATATCGCTACACTCCTGGCGATCTGAGAGGAGAGATGCTGTCTTCTCACACACAGCAGCTGCTCTGCCCTTCCCCTCTGCTGTTCATTCACAAAAGGCTTTGTATTTTGTGAAAGGGTTCACATAATACAAAATGCTCTGTGATTGGTCAGGAAGAGGGGAGGGGCTTTGTATTTTGTGAATGGGTTCACATAATACAAAATGCTCTGTGATTGGTCAGGAAGAGGGGAGGGGCAGGCACAGCGGCTGCATGCGACTCTGCAGCTGCAGGAGCTGAGACCAGAAGGCCCAGAGTCCAAGCACCAGACATATAGAGATAGCTATAGTCATGGAGCTCAGTAAAAAAGTAAATTTTACATCTAAGATACGTCCACGAGATGTATGCACCTCATTGGGCTTAACCCCTAGTAATCCAGAACATTTTATCCCTGTGAGGACGGTGTCAGTAATGTGGGATGTAGTTGTCACTTAGATGGGAAGGTTCAAACAGGAATAAAGTGATTATCAAAAGTTCCAACCCTTCCTCACTCTTGTCCTGCCAGGTAATCTATCCTATAGGGACACATATAGCTATAAAGTGTCAGAATCACCTGCTTTATGCTCCAGGTCACCATCTCTCTCTCTGTGGCCGCCAGCTTCTGAGTTTTTTTTTATTTTTTTTTTTTTTCATTATGGAGCGGGTCTCCATAGTAATCCATTGAACAAAATGCTTTTTTTGGAACAACCCACCCAACTGATTGCTATGGGCAACTGACAACATTTTATCTTAATATGATAAATAAAGTGTAGCGCAACCAAAAACTCATAAATCAAGTCCAACCGTAGTACAACTTTCAGTGACCTCCCAATGTTGACCCCACTACAGAGTCACACGCCTGTAGAAATATCTCTCAGGATGCCTCAGGGAAACCCTTCCTCCTCCTGGTGTTCCTGGAAAAGACAGGATCTCCTCCTGGGTTCTCACGATATGGACCCCACTACAGAGTCACACACGCCTGATGAAATATCTCTCAGGATACCTCGGGAACAGGGATCTTCATCACAGTGCACCTAGACAGCTCAGACCTCCTTATGGGATCTCATTTAGTCATGTGTAGCCATATAAAACAAAGGCAAACCATAGTGCTCTCTGCTAATAACATTTCATAAAACTTAACTCTATAGCGGGGTCCATATCGTGAGAACCCGGGAGGAGGTCTGTCTTGTCCAGGGACACCAGGAAGGGAAGGGTTTCACAGAGGCAACCTGAGAGTCACTGGATTTCAATGAACCGTCACAAAGTTGCACTACGGTGGAATTTTGTCAATATTTGGACTTGATTTATGAGTTTTTGGTTGCACTACACTATATTTATCAAATTTTATTACCTATTGAGAGTAACAAGTGGATACACTCTAATGCCGTATACACACGGTCGGACTTTCCGTCAGGAAAAGTCCGACTGAATCGCTTCATCGGACATTCCGATCGTGTGTGGGCCTAATCGGACTTATTCTTTCGAAAATTCTGACGGACCTAGAAATAGAACATGTTTTCAATCTTTCCGCCGGAACTAGTTCCCATCGGGAAAACCGCTGGTCTGTATGCTGTTCTAGACAAAAAATGACGCATGCTCTGAAGCAAGTACGAGACGGCAGCTATTGGCTACTCGCTATTGAACTTCCTTTTTCTAGTCCCGTCGTACGTGTTGTACGTCACCGTGTTCTAGAAGGTCAGACTTTGGTGTGATCGTGTGTACGTAAGACAGTTTCAGCGGAACTCAGTCAGAAAAACCTTCAGAGTTCATTCCGTCGGGAAAACCGGTCGTGTGTACGTGGCACAAGTCTAAGTGGTGTGGGCAGCAATTACGTTAAGCCTATTAGTAGGCTATTATATTATTTTATTTTTATTTTCATAATCACATTGTTTATTGCGCTGATTATATATATTTTTTCAACATTTTATCTTAGCTTTGTTAGGGCCTGCATTGACGAGCTTTGGTCTTTTGTAAATGGCATCAACTTTAAGAAATTTTAAGAGTCCAAAGACATGCTGGTAGGTTAATTGGCTTCTGTCTAAATTGGCCCTAGTATATGAATGAGAGTTAGGGACCTTAGAGTGTAAGCTCCTTGAGGTTAGGGACCGATGTGAATGTACAATGTATATGTAAAGCGCTGCTTAAATTGACGGCGTTATAAGTACCTTAATAATAATAATTTTGGAGATCATATACATTTGATTGACAGGTGCATTTGACCTACAGTTGACTACCTCCTCACCTGCATTACGCAGGTTTTGCATTCCTATAGACTTAGATGGAAACGTAAAACCCACTTGAAGCATACAAAAGCCTGCCGATGCAGACCTTCAACATGCCCCGGCGTTTACAAAGGGCCTGCCTGACATCGTTTTTTATGAAGAGAAACAGGCACACTTGTTATGGAGCCCTTTTCACCCTTACTATATTTCCCTTTTTATATGGTTATTGGCCAATAAAATTATTGCAAATGGCCTTTCATGTCGTTAAGACTCAGCTTGTAGACTATTGGAAAATATTTTTCCTCTCAGCCTTGTTTTTATTTGGTTAAATTTGGAGCGTCCCGAAGCAGGAATGTTTTGTTTAAACTTTAGGCCTGCTCATTAGCGAGCTTTGACTTCTGAAGGGAGGGGGAGAGAGAGAGAGAGAGAGAGAGAGAGAGAGAGAGAGAGAGAGAGAGAGAGAGAGGGAGAGGGAGAGGGAGAGGGAGAGGGAGAGGGAGAGGGAGAGGGAGAGAGAGAGAGAGAGAGAGAGAGAGAGAGAGAGAGAGAGAGAGAGAGAGAGAGAGAGAGAGAGAGAGAGAGAGAGAGAGAGAGAGAGAGAGGTGGGCGGCTGCTATGACTGAAGGGAATTAAAGAACCCCCAGCTGTAGCAGCTTTATTTTCAAATAACCCTCAGATATTTCTCGCTCAGAACTGCCTACGCAGAGGGTAGGATGTTCTCTCTGGAAACTATTTGGCTCTTTCCTGAAGTATTGGATGTTTAATAAAATTCGAGAAAGGCTGGGCTCTTAGAATACCAGAGCTGTACTTATGAGGCCAGGATATGCAGTTGTGCCACAGGCCGCAGCCTGTTTCAAAATAAAGTCATCAAAGAACAGCTAGGCTCTTAACAGGAGGAGAAAAAAAAAAACTTTCCGTTAACCTACACATTCTATTGAGATGTATAAAACAAAATTTAGCTCATTTAACTCTTTAACCACTTCAGCTCCGGAAGGTTTTACCCTCCTAAAGGCCCAGGCCATTTAATGCAATACGGCACTGCGTTGCTTTAACTGACAACTGCCCGGACATGCGACGCTGTACCCAAAAAAAAAAAAAACTATGTATTTTTTCCCCCACAAATAGAGCTTTCTTTTGGTGGTATTTGATCACCTCTGCACTTATGTTTTGCGCTATAAAAAAAAAAAAAAACACTAATTTTGAAAAAAAAACCAATATTTTTTTTACTTTCTGCTATAAAACATATCCAATAAAAAAATGTAAAAAAAAATCGAATTTCTTCATCAATTTAGACCAACTTGTATTCTGCTACATAATTTTTGGAAAAAAGAAATCCCGAAAAAGCGTATATTGATTGGTTTGCGCAAAAGTTTACAAACTATGGGATATATTTATGGAATTTAAATTTTTTTTTTTAATTGTTTATACTAGTAACGGCGGCGATCAGGGATTTTTTAGCGGGGCTGGGACATTGTGGCGGACAAATCTCGCACTAAGTGACCAGTGACACTAATATAGTGAAAATGCACTGTCACTGTATAAATGACACCGGCAGGGAAGGGGTTAACGTCAGGGGCCATCAAAGGATTAAGTGTGCTCCTAGGGAGTGATTTCTAACTGTGTTGGGGATGGACTGACTGGAGGAAGAGAGACATCTGTGTTCCTGATTAGCAGGAACACAAGATCTCTCTCTCCCTCTCTGACAGAACAACAGTCTGATCAGTAGGGCTGGGCGATTTTCTAAAAAAAAAAAAAAAAGCTGCGATTATCTTAAAAAAAAAACTCGATTCACGATTCGAATCGAGTTTTTTTTTTTTGGACACCACGCCAGTCCTGAGGAGCTGCGGGCAGGAGTTTTTAGGCAAGGCCACGGCTTCGGAGTAGTCCGCGGTGTCCGGCCTCGATTTTCTTAAATTTTGAATCGATTTGACCTCTCAACTCGATTCAAGATTTAAATCGATTTTTTTCCCCAGCCCTACTGATCAGCACATTCCCCTCTCAGAGAACGGCGGTCTTCCTTGTTTACATAGGCAGACCGACGTTCTGCCTCTCCTACGAACGATCGGAGGGTAACAGTGGACATCGCAGCTGCCAGACCTGCCGTTTGGCTCCTGCTGTGTACAATCACAGCGGGAGCGTGGCTCCAGTGGCGTGCGCACACGCGCCAGAACCGGTCCGATGGAGTCACGTACAGGTATGTGATTTTGCACTTAAGGGCCGCCCTGCCGCAGTATATGTACATGGGGCGGTCCTTAAGTGGTAAATGACTCTGGATATACATCTTTCTCTGTCGCCACTCTCCCTAGGTTGCCAGGGGCAACGCACAAAACAGGCAAGACAGATGCTGCAGTGGTGCATGTGCTCAGTCACAGCAAATAATATAGAGTAGCAGAATAAGAAAACGTATTCTTATGTGGTCGTGCAGTCTTAATTTTGACATCAAATTTCGATTTAGTTTAAGTCATAGTCTTTTGACTAAAATGGCGTTTTAGTTTTAGTCGTATTTTAGTCTTCTGATTTGTTTTCGTTATATTTAAGTCAACTAAAATCCTGTTAATTTCACATACGAAAATATTTTCATCAACAAAATGAACACTGCTGGCCAGGCATAGATAGTCCCAGACAGGTAAATGGAGCAATGATGGACCACAACAAGCTGATGATCAGGATAAGCACTTGCAAACTGTGTCCAAACAATTCAGAAAAAACAATCTAAGGCATGTACAAAAATTAGACCTACATTTAGTCTATGTTCACACCTAAGCGTTTTGCGGTGCATTTTGCAGAAATGCACTACAGTTCATTTAACATTATTTGCTATGGGTCACCTTCACACCTCCGCGTTTTCAGCTGGTGCGGTTTTTGGAAAGGGTCAGGGACTTTTCTTTCCCTGCAGCAGTCTGCGTTTTTGGTTCCACAGACTTCAATGGAAATGCACCAGAAACGCAAGTACTTCCGTTTTTCCCGCAGCGTTTTTAACCTGCATGTCAACAAACAACTCCCCTAACAGACTTCCCAGGCTGCCCAGAAAACCAGGACGTGGATTCATGCAAGAAGCATGGTGAAGACAGAGGAACTTATCAGGCTGGTGAGGCCAAGAGGCTACCTATACAAAACCGCAGACTCAGCACATAAGGACTGGTCCAAAAGAGACAAGGAATAGATGGAGATGGTCCTGGAAATATATCCAAGATGGGAATAATTCTCCCCAAAACAGAAAGAAAATAAATGTAAGTATTGGCTGCATCTACTGTATGTAATTTCAAATTAAAAATGTATTTTTATTTTTTTTTACATTTTCCTGTGCAATGATGGTCCACTATTCCTCCCACTAATACCTATAAATGGGACACTATTCTGCCCACTGACACCAATGATGGGAAACAGTTCCTGCCACTGACACCAATGACAGCTTACCTCCTGTGACATCAAAGCTTTTATATTTTTTGGGCAAAAAACAAACGCAAAACGTGTCAAACACACCAAACTGCACGTTCAAAAACGCAAAACACACCTAAAAAAACAGCAAACCGCATACTGCATAGGTGTGAACATAGCCTTAAACAGAAAGCAGAGATGAACCTCAATCCAGGGCACAAGTAAACAGACAAACCTGTTACTCAAACACAGGCTTGAAATTTGGGTTTTGCATTTAAGACCAGATGAGGTCAGGTATACATGGCAGAGACCGGAGCTGTGGAGCAGTGTAATTAAAGAGGTTAGTTAGTTCTACAACTTTTAATAAACAGACAATCACCTATCCAAAGACCCAGCACTGTTCTCACCCAAACCGGTTCTTCACCAGTCTTCAGGTCCCTGTCGCTGGCATGGTAAAGTGGTTGTTAACCCACTGTACTACAAAATCCTCTTATCCCCTCTGTAACATAAGTGTCCCTGTGCCTGTGTTATGTAGAAAAATATGCCCATCGGTACCTATATGAGAGCGTCTCCCAGTGCTCAGCAGGTGTCTCCTCTCCTCTCTCCGGCTGACAGCTCCAGTGGGCCGAGCACTCCCAATGATGTCAGCCAGAGAGGAGAGAGAGAGCCGAGGAGCCGCTCTCATATAGGTACAGACTGGCATATTTGTTTACATAACACAAGCACAGGGACCCTTAATATGTTACAGAGTGGATGAGAGGATTTATTAGTAGGTATGAGAGCATTAGGAGTGGGGGGGGGGGGCACTGTCAGGAGCAGACAGGCAGGCAGGGAGGGAGGGAGGAGGAGAGGACGGAGGAGACAGAGAGCAGGCTGCGGATGACGGAGGCAAGTAAACTGACCACGGTGTCGGGGCTCAGAAGCTATGATGCACCGTGGTTAGTTCACAATGGGGAGGGCATAGCCAGGCAGGATCAGGGATCAGCCAGGTTTTTTTAGGTGTTGTAGGGGGCCACATTACACAGCACAAGCACTGTGCTGTTATTTATGCTTTAAAGAAAAATGATCTGTTTGTTTTTGTTTTTTTGAGTTTAACAAATGCTTATACTGTGGGCATCCAGCTGTGACCCCTTGCGGCTTCACAGGGCTGCCCACTGCGTATGTGAGGGCTTTGCTGCGAATGGTCTTTCTGGGACAAGTGACATAACACAGAATGTTGCAGGCAGGGAGAGGGGGGGGGGGGAGAGAACTTCAGGTGGATTTGCTGCGGCTATCTGACAGGATGCGGGTACAGATACCTGTGAAAACAAAGTACCCACCCGCTTCCAAAAAAAAAATTTACTCCAATTGTAGCAGAGGGGGTGTCGGGGGAGACTGAGGAGGAGGCAGAGCAGAACTTCCCTTTTGGGTGAAGTTCAGCTTTAACAATGACAGTGTAGAAGTTGAGTCTTTTTTTGGCAAGGGAAGACCATGCATTTATTTTTCTAATGAAAGGCTTTAGAAAATAAAATAACTAACTGATTTACATAAATGTAACTAGCAATTGCTATACAGGTAAGGGGTCAAAAGGCAATTCATGAATAGCCTGATGTTAGGAGAATACGGGGTAGATTTACTAAATGCAAACAGACCATGCACTTTGCAAGTGCAGTTGCACTCATTTTCCCCAGAGTTTAATGGATGTGGTAAAGGTCTGCTGTTTTCCATGACCCAATCATGTGCAGGCTAACATGCTGTTTTTTTCCCCTTGCCCCTGATTGTGTATTCTTTACACAGTGAAGCTTCACCATAATCTCTAAGCTCCGGGGAAAATTAGTGCAACTGCACTTGCAAAGTGCACAATATACTTGACTTTAGTGAATCAACTCAAGGTTTCTCATCTTTTTTTTGGAATCTTCCTCTTCCATTAAACTTCTGGTGCTGGAGGGAATGTGGGCTGATATTACCATGATGGAGCGTTTGTATGCTTTCATGGGTTGAGCTGGTATCAGTGTCATTGCACCCATTGTTAACAGCGTATTCACACTTGACCATTTCGAAACAAACAGCAAAACTCGCACATTATGCTACATGAAAATGCATGTCAAGTAGAAATCCCATTCTTATATAGCTGCTTCCCATTTATATTCTGTAGTTTATTGTGAAAGACAAAGGGTTTCTCTATGGGTCCATCCCTACTCTATGATCCATCCCTACTCTATGGGTCACACCTACATGTGTGTGTTACAGTTTGAGACACTTGTGAGATGATTCAGAATTCACAGACATGTGCATATGACCTGCAGAGGACCTCCTTCTGACCTGCTTCAAGCAGGCTTTGCATTACTATAGACTTGTATGTGAATGCAAAACCCATTTGAAGAAAAAAAAAAAGCCTATTGACATAAGCCTTTAGACCAGGGGTCTCCAAACTTTCTAAACAAAGGGCCAGTTTACTGTCCTCCAGACTTTAGGAGGGCAAGACTGTGGTCAGTGGGAAAAAATAATGCTCCATTGTTTGTTTCAGAGAGAGCAATTGAGCCCCATTATTGGTGTAAGTGGGAGAAATTGCGTCCCATCGATGATGTCATTGGGCTCCGCCATAGGTGTAATTGAGAGGAATTGGGCTCCATCATTGAGGTCATTAGGCCCCATTGTTGGTGTCTGTGGGAGGAATTTGGCCCCATTATTGGGGTCATTGGGAGGAAATGTGCCCCCTTCATTGGTGTCAGTGGGGGGAATAATGCCCCATTGTTGGCATCAGTGGATGAAATACTGCCCCAAGGGCCATATAAAAGTAAGCAAAGGGTTGTAGTTTGGAGACCACTACTTTAGACTGTGGAGGGGGAGTTGCTCTGGACTAAAGGCACACTTATGGTCTAATGAAAAATAAATAACCACCCCTGATCTAGATTGATAAGGAAAAAAGTCTACATTTTTAATGTTATAACAAAGAATGTTCTGCTCACCTTTTTAAATTGGTAAGTCTATTATAAAATGGATCAGACTGCACAATCAACTTTTGCTTTATAAAAACTATGTAATATTATAACCTAAATCTAAATTATCCAATCAAGCTATAACCAGGTAAGCATCAGGTAAGCCCTTGTACAAAAAAAATTAAAGTGCTTGTTAACCTAAAAAAAACAAAAAAAAAAAAACATATGACTTCTGTCACTCAGCAGCCCCCCAGCTCCCCCGTTGAAATCAATAGGCAGCGGCGCAGAATCACTTTGCGGATGTTTTTAATCCTTTTTCCGCCGTTAGCGGGGGTTAAAAGTGCCCGCTAGCATCCGAAAAGCGCCGCTAAAAATAGCTGACATCCCCGCGCTGTGAGTGTGAAAGTGCCCTTATTATAGGCTTACTTATAGGTAAAAACCAACATAATGACTTTACTACCACTTTAACCACTTCCGGACCGCTGCACGCCGATATACATCCTCTCTTCGAAGAGGGATATCTTTGTTATGGCAGTAGCTAGCTGCCATAACCCCGGTATCCTCTTCTTCAGCAGGCGGTCCGGTTCCCGATAATAGTGGTCTCTGCAGCGGATTCGCCGCAAGATCACTTTTATCAGGGGCGGGAGAGGCCCCCCCCCCCCCACTGCTTTCCGGTGCTCTCCGTCGCTTACAGGAGCTGTCGGTAGCGGTGGAGGCGATTGGATCCTTCTCCTTCCTGGGTACGGAGACGAGTGAGGGGAAGATGGCCCCCACCCATCTCCATAGCATTGCAGGGCGGAAGTGACGTCAAAACGTCACTTCCGCCCATAGCTCTTAAAGGAACATTTTTTTTTTTTTTAAATGACAAGTTTTTTTTTTTCTTATTTTTATTGCACTTAAGTGTAAATATGAGATCTGAAGTCTTTTTGACCCCAGATCTCATATTTAAGAGGTCCTGTCATGCTTTTTTTTTCTATTACAAGGGATGTTTACATATATAAAAGTGATACAATTTATTTTTAAAAGAACAGTGTAAAAATAAAAGGTAAAATAAATAAGAAAAAAAATAATTTTTTTAAATCTGCCCCGTCCCATCGAGCTGGCATGCAGAAGCGAATGCATACATGAGTAGCGCCCACATATGAAAACAGTGTTCAAACCACACATGTGAGGTATCGCCGCGATCGGTTGAGCGAGAGCAATAATTCTAGCCCTAGACCTCCTCTGTAAGTGCCGGTTCACACAGGGGCGACTTGTCAGGCGACCTAGTCGCCTGACAAGTCGCCTCCCGTTCTGTACAATGGAACCGTTCTAATAGGAGCGACGCAAGTCGCTCCGACTTAGAAAAAGGTTCCTGTACTTCTTTTGGGGTGACTTGAGGCGACTTGCATAGACTTCTATACAGAAGTCGTTTTGCAAGTCGCCGTGCATGTCGTGTGCAGGTCACCTCGGTGAGGCGACCTGCAAGTCGTGCTGCCCCTGTGTGAACCGACCCTGACTCAAAACATGCAACCTGTAGAATTTTTTTAATGGAAATTTTTAAGGGTAAAAGTTTGTCGCCATTCCACGAGCGGGCGCAATTTAGAAGCATGACATGTTAGGTATCAATTTACTCGGCGTAACATTATCTTTCACAATATAAAAAAAAAATTGGTCTAACTTTACCATTGTCTTATTTTTTAATTCAAAAAAGTGTATTATTTCCAAAAAAAGTGCGCTTGTAAGAGGTGTGATAGAAAGTATTGAAACAACCGCCATTTTATTTTAGGGTGTTAGAAAATAAATGTATAATGTTTGGGGGTTCTAAGTAATTTTCTAGCAAAAAAAAATTTTTTTAGCTAAACTAAACTGTAAACAACAAATCTCAGAAAGAGCCTCGGTCCTTAGGTGGTTAAGTGCACACAATAAAAATTTGGTCAAAAGCCAGTATTATATGTAAATTGCATGATGTGAACAAAATTACAAAATCTTTAAGAAAAATAACCATTTTTGTATTTTGAATGTATTTTTATTGGTCTAACCTGGAGTTGAGCTTTTTTTCGAAGATCATCAGTGAGATTTGTGTTTTGCCATTTATCCCATTCTGGGTATACTAAATTTAGAGTCTCTTGTTTTCTTGGAGACATAATGTTTCAATCAGATATTTTGGCAGTGGCTCGATTGTTGGATTTTGCACAGGTGGTGGTGGAATCCTTCCAGTGACCAATCTCTGCATCTCTTGTGGCTGTAATGTAGCATTTTCTTGGCACATAGAGGCTTACATGTGACTTCTTTTCTTTTTATCCCAACAAAAACATTTGTTTCTACTGATAAGACCGCAGTTCCTTTTGCACTTGGCAAAAGCAGAGGGAACTGATGTCTTATTGGAAGATTTACTTATTTATATTTTGAGAGCATCTGTCTTATCTCCCAGGATATTTACTGTATGTGTATGTAAGAGGTACTTAAAATATTTTAAAAGCTAATCCCTTTGTCATAAGGCTTCTTTTTTAAATATTCATTTTTTTTGGTTGCTGCTGCAAGGAATCTAAGGTGGTCAAACATGGCTGCAATCTGAGAGGTGGATGTAAGCAAGTGAAGACCAAGAAAGACCACTTAGGGATGCTTCTAGAGGACGACGACCATTACAATGACTGCACAGAAAAGCTGTGTTGTCAGCTCTGTCCAGCTCCCTTTCGTTGGACTACAAAACACCCTCTCCCTATCCTCATCCCTATACCAGGAGTGTTCTGTTGTCCAGCAGGAGAGAACTCTGGCATTGTTAATGTTTGTATTATAGCAGTTTTTCAGTTCATTAAGATTGGGTATACTAACTAAATTTAGAGTCTCTTCTATTCCTGGGGATTAGAAAGTGATAATAAAGTGGTGTTCCAGCTGAAATTATACTTTTTTAAATAAAAAATACCCCTATAATACACAAGCTTAATGTATTCTAGTAAAGTCAGTCTGTAAACTAAGGTCTGTTTTGTTAGTTTATAGCAGTAGTTTGTTATTTTATAAACTTACAGCAGGCTGTGGCCATCTTAAGTCTGGGCATCTGAAGCCAGACTGTATTTCTTCCTGGATCTCATCCTTGCAGATCTCACACATGCTCAGTGCAGCACAAGCAGTGTAATAGGTTTCAGGTCAGGTTTCCATAGCAACGGCAGTGTCAGAGAAAGTTGCCGCCCCTTCCCAGAAGGCATTGCAAACTGGAAATGATGCGATGGGCCACAGCCAGGGAGGAGGAAGTGAAAAATGAATACACTAGATCTACAGTAGGTGCTGAGAAAAAAAAATAAAAAAATATCCAATTCGTTTACAGTGCACAGTTTAGTGAGGGATGCTGAAGAGTTGTAAAAGTGGGTGGAACTTCACTTTAAAGGCTTTTTTTTTTAAATAACAAAAATGTCACACTCACCTGCTCTGTGCAGTTCATTTGCACAGAGCAGCCCTGAACCTCCTCTTCTCGGGCCCCCCCCCCCCCCCCCCGCAGGAAAATCTAGCCCCTCCCTCCTGCCCCCAGAGCAAGCAATTTGCAATGAGGGCACCCAAGTAGGCTCGTTCCTGAGCCATGTCTCTGTGTGTCTGGCTGTGATTGACAGCAGCGAGAGTCAATGGGTCCAGCTGCTGTCTCAGCCAATGAGGAGGGAGAGTCCCCAGAGAGCCGAGAGTCTTGTGCACATCGCTGGATCGAGATTGGGCTCAGGTAATTATTAGGGAGGACAGCAGCACAGAGGTGTTTTTTTAACCTTTATGCATGGAATGCATAAAGGTAAAAAAAAAAAAAACTTGAGCCTTTAGAACCACTTTAAATATAATAATGCATTACTTATATTTTGGTAGTCACTAGACTGTTGGGTTTTGCACAGGTTGTGGTAAAGGTGGTATGCTTCCAGTGATCAATCTTTGAATCTCTTGTGGCTGGAATTGTCAGGGCTGGGCTCAGCCCTTCTTTCTCTGAGCTGGCTGCTCAGCTGTCAGCTAATTGCCAGCTCCCATCTCTCTCCACAGTTACTCAGCTGTTGTTCATATCCTGCTCGTCAGTCCTGCCTACTTAAGCCGTCCAGTCCAGGCGGTCTCTGCCTTCACCTTGGTCAAACTTTACAAGAAACATCTCTCGCGGTCCTGTTTAAAGACTTGCTTTGCTGACATCCCTTCTGGCTCCAGATCCTGCTTGCTTTTGCACTACATTGATCCCTGACTTCTGGCTTGGCTGACTATCTCTTCCGGTTACTGAACTCTGGCTATGTTTTAAGTAAGTTTGTTCTTTTTACTTTCATTATTAAACAAGTGTGATTTAACTGTACTTCTGTCTCGGTCTGATTTCATGGTTTCTGACAGTAATGTAGGCATAAGAGATGCAAAGTGAACACTGCTGGGGATATCAATGCAGCAGAGTTACTGAGTTGACACTTCAAAAATTTAGGAGCTCACTGTATTTCTTGCAGGCTTAACTGGCGTTTTTCTCTAAACTATTGAAGAGACAAGACATGTGGAAATGTGCATGTATTGGAGAGATTTTCGGATTCATTTTTATTAATTTTTTTCACCCAGATATACACATTAACTTCTCCTTTGCCTACCAACACAGGCTCTCTCTTTAAGTCCATCATAAGTGCTGCTGTCAGACTTATCCATCTTACCAAAAATTCAGTAGTCCCACAGCCCCTCCTTGCCAATCCCTCCACCGGCTTCTGCTCCCCAACAAAAAGTCAGTAACACTAACGACATACAAAACCACCCACAGCTCTGCCCCAAGTTATATCACCAACCTTCTCTCAAACAATTACCCAAACTGTCTCTTCTGCTCCTCCCATGCAAGACTCATGGATTTCTTCAGAGCCTTTTCCTTCCTTTGGAACCCTTCACCTCAGTCTGTCCAGCTAACACCTACTCTGTCTGCCATTAAGGAGTCCTGAAAATTAATCTCTTCAGGAAGCCTATCCTGCCTTCGCCTAAAGACCATACCTTTACTTTCCCCATCACTTGCCTCTTCCTTTTAGATTGTTAGCTCTTACAGGAAAGGCCCTCCTAACTCTTTTGCATTAGACTATATTGTAACTCTACTGCCTCCTTTTTTTCTCTTTTTTTTGTAAAGTGCTGAACAAGCTGTTGGCGCCAAATAAATCTTGTATAATAATAATAACCACATGTGCTCTGCTTACGTCTGTTGGGTCAGTTGCATGAGAAACATTAGCTAGTTTTGGCACTACAGATGATGGGCAGATGTCTCCTTGTTTGTTCATTTTCTAGGTTTTTTTCGGAGTAGAACAGGGAAGGATTAGAACTCTGTCAAGGTTCTTGCCACCTAACCAGAAAGCGATAGAAAATGTAAAACGTTCTAAACGTTCAGGCTCGGTTCACACATGGCACAGCCGCGGCTCACAGCCCGGGGTCTAATGCGTCCCTTTCACCGATTCAGATGAAAATAAGGTCCAAATTTTTGCCTGAATTTGCACCTGAATGGGAAACAAAGATGCACAGGACCCTCTCCAAATGTGGACCGCGTCCACCCCGGAGGTGTGTGAACTGGCTCCATTGCGAGCCTGGCACACTCTCCTGTCCTGAAAATTACATGCGGGGAAACCCGCATCCAATTCGCATAAGTGTGAACCCAGCCTTACAGTTGCCACCAGCACAAGACGTGAAGGGGAGCATTCCATAAGGGACACCTGTTGCAGTAAAAACTGTTGAAGAGGGGAATTCTTGTAATGTGTACTTCATTTCATAAATAATTTAAGTAAGCTCTGTAGGGTACCTGTGGAAATAGAGGATTGCTTTAGATAGTCTGCACAGGTGGTTGAGCATACAGTAGTTAGTCGTTTTATTTTATATTTATACAGTGGCTTGCGAAAGTATTCGGCCCCCTTGAAATTTTCAACCTTTTGCCACATTTCAGGCTTCAAACATAAAGATATAAAATTTTAATTTTTTGTGAAGAATCACCAACAAGTGGGACACAATTGGGAAGTGGAACGAAATCTATTGGATATTTTAAACTTTTTTAGCAATTAAAAAACTGAAAAGTGGTGCGTGCAAAATTATTCGGCCCCTTTACTTTCAGTGCAGAAAACTCACTCCAGAAGTTCAGCGAGGATCTCTGAATGATCCAATGTTGTCCTAAATGACTGATGGTGATAAATAGAATCCACCTGTGTGTAATCAAGTCTCTGTATAAATGCACCTGCTCTGTGATAGTCTCAGGGTTCTGTTGAAAGCGCAGAGAGCATCATGAAGACCAAGGAACACACCAGGCAGGTCCGTAATACTGTTGTGGAGAAGTTTAAAGCCAGATTTGGATACAAAAAGATTTCCCAAGCTTTAAACATCCCAAGGAGCACTGTGCAAGCGATCATTTTGAAATGGAAGGAGTATCAGACCACTGCAAATCTACCAAGACCTGGCTGTCCCTCTAAACATTCAGCTCAGACAAGGAGAAGACTGATCAGAGATGCAGCCAAGAGGCCCATGATCACTCTGGATGAACTGCAGAGAACTACAGCTGAGGTGGGAGAGTCTGTCCATAGGACAACAATCAGTCGTACACTGCACAAATCTGGCCTTTATGGAAGAGTGGCAAGAAGAAAGCCATTTCTCAAAGATATCCATAAAAAGTCTCCTCTAAAGTTTGCCACAAGCCACCTGGGAGACACACCAAACATGTGGAAGAAGGTGCTCTGGTCTGATGAAACCAAAATCGAACTTTTTGGCCACAATGCAAAACGATATGTTTGGCGTAAAAGCAACACAGCTCATCACCCTCAACACACCATCCCCACTGTCAAACATGGTGGTGGCAGCATCATGGTTTGGGCCTGCTTTTCTTCAGCAGGGACAGGGAAGATGGTTAAAATTGAGGGGAAGATGGATGCAGCCAAATACAGGACCATTCTGGATGAAAACCTGTTGGAGTCTGCAAAAGACCTGAAACTGGGACAGAGATTTATCTTCCAACAAGACAATGATCCCAAACATACAGCAAAATCTACAAAGGAATGGTTCACAAATAAACGTATCCAGGTGTTAGAATGGCCAAGTCAAAGTCCAGACCTGAATCCAATCGAGAATCTGTGGAAAGAGCTGAAAACTGCTGTTCACAAACGCTCTCCATCCAACCTCACTGAGCTCGAGATGTTTTGCAAGGAAGAATGGGCAAGAATTTCAGTCTCTCGATGTGCAAAACTGATAGAGACATACCCCAAGCGACTTGCAGCTGTAATCGCAGCAAAAGGTGGCTCTACAAAAGTATTAACGCAAGGGGGCCGAATAATTTTGCACGCCCCACTTTTCATTTTTTTATTAGTTAAAAAAGTTTCAAAAATCCAAAAGATTTCGTTCCACTTCACAATTGTGTCCCACTTGTTGGTGATTCTTCACAAAAAATAAAAATTTTATATCTTTATGTTTGAAGCCTGAAATGTGGCAAAAGGTTGAAAAGTTCAAGGGGGCCGAATACTTTCGCAAGCCACTGTATGTATATATATATATATATATATATATATATATATATATATATATATATATATATATATATATATATATATATATATATATATATATATTTATTTATTTATTTAGTTTTGTGTGAGGCGGAGCCTGGGTATGCCCAATAGGCTCTGTATTGTATTTTATTGTATTTTACCTTGAAATTACAATAAAAACAACTTAAAAAAAAAAGAAAAAGAAAAAAAGAGAATTCTCAATACTTTTTAAAGACGTTCTCTCATTTCCTGTTACATCTTCAGGACAGGAAGTAAAATCTTTGGAACAAGACGCACACAACAAAAAAAAAAATCTTACAAGGGTTATAACCCTTCCCTACGCTATACCAAATGAAAAAAAAAATAAAAAAATTGTTTTGGTACTTTAAACTCTGCCTTCTATTACATGAACTCCGTTTCAACTTTTATGTGCTGTCGAAACACCTGCAGCCTCACCCAGCATAAGTCTCTCTGCAGGACAGACCGCATATATAATTAATGTCAATCACTCTTCCTTTGTCCTCTTTCTATCTCTGCAACTGTGCAAGCACTGGAGCTATCTGACCCATCTTACATTTTATCTAAAATTCAGATGCTAAATAGCTGACTGACCAAAACTTTCTGTTAGCAAATCCTTTGTTGTATTTATTATTAGTTAAAACGAAAACTAAATATACTGCAGTATCAGTTCTTAGATGTAAAAGCTGAGTCAGTTTCTTTTTTTTTTTTAATCAGGCTTTTCGCCATTTTCACCCAAGGCCTGCTTCATACCTTTGCAGGTTGCAGTTTGCATATTTCAGGTGCATTTTGTGTTTTTCAATACATGTTTTTGATCCATTGAAGTCTATGGAATCAAAAAAATGAAAAAACAAGTCCCTGGCCCTCTCCATAAAATGTACAGATGTGAACTACATAGGAAGCCATGTTAAATGGACTGTAGTGTGTTTCTGCAAAACTGAAAATGCACTAAAAAATGCACAGGTGTGAACCAGGCCTAAATTTTGTAAATAACATACTCCCTGTCCCTGGGTGACTACGCACACTCATTTCACTATATTTATGGAGGGTGCCGTGCTTCTCACCCAGGCTGCTCTCCTGATTTGGTATACCAACACATTTTCCTCTTTGTCTACACTACATGGGGGTAGAGGAATCAACAGTTATCAGTAAATTGCTCAGAAGGAAGTTAATACCTACATGCCAACCAAATGCAGCAGAAGTCTCACTTTCAGAAATGTAGCAAGGCAGGGGGTACAAAAAAAAAATTGGGGAGATCATTCATGCATTTTATGCTGGCAGCACACATGACAATTTTTTGGTAATTGCAACCATTTTCTGTCAGATTTGATTGTAGAAGCAGCCAAATGGATGAATGAATTCTATCATCATTTCTACGAACAGCATAAACAAGTCAAACATTTTGATAGTAGTGGCGTTGATTGTTAATACAGCTGTTCTGTAAAGCCCTCAGAGGTTTGTTAGAGAACCTTAGTGAACAAACAGCATCACGAAGGCCAAGGAACACACTGGACAGGTCGGGGATAGTGTTGTGAAGACGTTTAACGCAGGATTAGGTTTTAAAAAACATATACCACGATTTAAACATCTCATGGAGCAGTGTTCAAATAATCATCCAAAAAGGGAAAGAGTATGGCATAACTGCAAACCTACCAAGACATGGCCGTCCACCTAAACTGACAGGCCGAGCAAGGAGAGCATTAATCAGAGAAGAAGCCAAGAGGCCCATGGTAACTCTGGAGGAGCTGCAGAGATCTACAGATAAGGTGGGGGAATCTGTCCACAGGACAACTATTAGTTGTGCACTCCACAAATCTGGTCTTTATGGAAGAGTGGCAAGAAGAAAGCCATTGTTGAAAGAAAGCCATAAGAAGTCCTGTTTGCAGTTTGTGGGAAGCCATGTGGGGGACACAGCAAACACATGGAAGAAGGTGCTCTGGTCAGATGGGACCAAAATTGAATTTTTTGGCCTAAAAGCAAAACGCTGCGTGTAGTGAAAAACTAACACTGCACATCACCCTGAACACACCATCCCCACTGTGAAACATGGTGGTGGCAGCATCATGTTGTGGGAATGCTTTTCTTCATTAGGGACAGGGAAGCTGGTCAGAGTTGATGGGAAGATGGATGGAGCCAAATACAGGGCAATCTTAGAAGAAAACCTATGTATGTAAGTATGCAAAAGACTTGAGACTGGGGCGGAGATTCACCTTCCAGCAGGACAACAACTCTAAACATACCGCCAGAGCTACAATGGAATGGTTTAGATCAAAGCATATTCATGTATTAGAATGGCCATTTATCATTTCCTTCCACTTCACAATTATATACCACTTTGTGTTGTTCTAGCACATAAAGTCCTAATAAAAAACATTTATGTTTTTAGTTGTAACATGACAAAATGTGGAAAATTTCAAGGGGTATGAATACTTTTTCAAGGCACTGTACCTTAAAAATTGTCATCTGTTACCAGCATTAGGATCTCACACCCAGAATCCCCCACCCATAAGGAATGGCTGCAATGCGTGAGTGACACGCTTAGACTGCAGAAATATATCAACACAGAGGTTGCCCAAATACATTTAAAAAGCTCCATTGCCCATGGTTGGATACCCCAAGTCTATGCTGACTATATTGATCTGGCGCTGGATAGGATCCTCCATCACTAATGAATACCCGGGGTTATTATGTGGTTAAATATCTCTGCCTGGCCCACCAGGGTTTAAGTTAGAGGATGTCACTTCTCTTGCTGGCTCAATAACAATGTTTGGTGTTAATGTTTACCCACTTGTTAATATATCTTTCTGATTTAAAAAAAAAAAAAGAGATGGGCCATAGGACTTGATGAGCTGCATTGGACTCTCATTCAGAAAACCTCCAGTAGTGTACGTCATTTTGGCCTTGAACATCGCTCAATTTTAACGCAGGTGAACAAGGGAGAGACATTCTTTGATGCCCTTACTTTTGTTCTCCTTTGTAGTGGTATCACTTCCTGTCTGACTGGCCCTGAGACATACAGAATGTTTCCCCCATTTCCTCTTAAAGTGGTGTTCCGGCCGAATTTATACTTTTTAAATAAAAATACCCCTATAATACACAAGATTAATGTATTCTAGTAAAGTTAGTCTGTAAACTAAGGTCTGTTTTGTTATTTTATAGCAGTAGTTTGTTATTTTATAAACTTACAGCAGGCCGTGGCCATCTTAAGTGTGGGCATCTGAAGCCAGACTGTATTTCTTCCTGGATCTCATCCTTGCAGATCTCGCACATGCTCAGTGCAGCACAAGCAGTGTAATAGGTTTCAGGTCAGGTTTCCATAGCAACGGCAGTTTCAGAGGAAGTTGCCGCCCCTTCCCAGAAGGCATTGCAAACAGGAAATGATGCGATGGGCCGCGGCCAGGGAGGAGGAAGTGAAAAATGAATACAGCAAATATACAGTAGGTGCTGAGAAAAATTTTTTAAAATATCCAATTCGTTTACAGTGCACAGTTTAGTGAGGGATGCTGAAGAGTTGGAAAAGTGGGTGGAACTCCACTTTAACGCTAGATGGACCGACAGTGAAGGGTGTGCTCGGTGTCTGACCTGGGTTGCATATTAGAAACCATGAGAGATGATACTACAAAGGCCATTCTTCATCTAGCTCTCTCTATCATAGTAAAAACATATTTGAACTTGTGCAGATGTTGAAAGGGAGGACCCAAAAATGTAATTTGAGGGCTATGGGGTTGATTTACTAAAACCGGAGCATGCAAAATATGATGGAGCTCAGCATAGAAACTTCCAGGTTTATTGTCAAAGCATAATTGAAGAAGCTGAAGTTAGAAGCTGATTGGCTCCCATGTACAGCTTCACCAGATTTTCACTCTCCAGTTTTAGTAAATCAGCCCCTATATGTCAACCACTGCATAGCCAGCCGCAGATTTAATTGGCCATAGTACTTTTATCAAAACTGTTCAACACATAGGGCCAGCTAGGGGGCTTAACCTGTGTAGTGCATGCACTATATTGTCAAAAGTATTGGGACACCCGCACATGACCTTTAATGGCATCCCAGTCTAATAGGGCGTACACACGGTCGGACATTGATCGGACATTCCGACAACAAATTCCTAGGATTTTTTCCGACGGATGTTGGCTCAAACTTGTCTTGCATACACACGGTCACACAAAGTTGTCGGAAAATCCGATCGTTCTGAACGCGGTGACGTAAAACACGTACGTCGGGACTATAAACGGGGCAGTGGCCAATAGCTTTCATCTCTTTATTTATTCTGAGCATGCGTGGCACTTTGTCCGTCGGATTTGTGTACACACGATCGGAATTTCCGACAACGGATTTTGTTGTTGGAAAATTTTATCTCCTGTTCTCAAACTTTGTGTGTCGGAAAATCCGATGGAAAATGTCCGATGGAGCCCACACACGGTCGGAATTTCCGACAACACGCTCCGATCGGACATTTTCCATCGGATTCTCCATTTCCAGTGTGTACGGGGCATTAGTCTGTAGGGTTCAATATCGAGTCGGCCCACCCTTTGCAGCTACAAAAGCTTCAACTCTTCTGGGAAGGCTGTCCACAAGTTTCAGGAACGTGTTTGTGGGAATGTTTGCCCATTCTTCTAGAAGCGCATTTGTAATGTCAGTTCACGTCTTTATGGACATTGTTTTGTGCACTGGTGCGCAGTCATGTTGGAAAAGGAAGGAACATCTCCAAACTTTTCACACAAGGTTGGAAGCATGAATTGTCCAAAATGTCTTGGTATGCTGACACCCTAATGCCGTGTACACACGACCAGACTTTTCAGCCAAACTGGTCCAACGGAACGAATCCATCGGACATTCTGATCGTGTGTGGGCTTCATCGGACCTTTTGTGTCGAAAATTCAGACGGACCTAGAAATAGAACATGTATCAAATCTTTCCGACGGACTCGAGTCCGATCGAAAAATCAGTTTGTCTGTATGCTAGTCCGACGGACAAAAAAGGACGCAAGGGCAGCTATTGGCTACTGGCTATAAACTTCCTTATTCTAGTCCGGTCGTATGTCATCACGTTCGAAACGATCAGACTTTGATGTGATTGTGTGTAGGCAAGTCGGTTTCGTTGGAACTACGTCACAACTTCTTTGAAAAGTCCTTCGGAGTTCAGGCAGACGAGAAGTCTGCTCGTGTGTACGCGGCATAAGAGTCCCCTTCACTGGACCTAAGGGGCCAAGCTCAACCCCTGAAAAGCAACCCCACACCATAACCCCCCCTCCACCAAATGATTTGGACCGGCGCCCAAAGAAAGGTCCATAAAGACATGGATAAGCGAGTTTGGGGTGCGAGTCCTGACCTCAACCCCACAGAACACCTTTGGGATGAATTAGAGCGGAGACTGCGAGCCAGGCCTTCTTGTCCAACATCAGTGCCTGACCTCACAAATGCTCTTCTGGAAGAATGGTCAAACTCTCCTATAGACACACTCCTAAACCTTATGAACAACCTTTCCAGAAGAGTTGAAACTGTTATAGCTGCAAAGGGTGGGCCAACTCAATATTGACCCCTTCGGACTAATGCCCCGTACACACGGTCGGATTTTCCGACGGAAAATGTGTGATAGGACCTTGTTGTCGGAAATTCCGACCGTGTGTGGGCTCCATCACACATTTTCCATCGGATTTTCCGACACACAAAGTTTGAGAGCAGGCTATAAAATTTTCCGACAACAAAATCCGTTGTTGGAAATTCCGATCGTGTGTACACAAATCCGACGGACAAAAGTGCCACGCATGCTCAGAATAAATAAAGAGATTAAAGCTATTGGCCACTGGCCCGTTTATAGTCCCGACGTACGTGTTTTACGCCACCGCGTTCAGAACGATCGGATTTTCCGACAACTTTGTGTGACCGTGTGTATGCAAGACAAGTTTGAGCCAACATCCGTCAGAAAAAAATCCTAGGAATTTGTTGTCGGAATGTCCGACCGTGTGTACGCCCTATAAGACTGGGATGCCATTAAAGTTCATGTGTGTGTGTAAAGGCAGACGTCCCAGTACTTTTGGTAATATGGTGTAAATCAATAAGTGAACCCTTAGAGCACTGTGAAAATCCAAGCTGGTCACATAAACCAGTCTACGTGTTGTAAAATGCATACTAGTCAAGTGCTGCAAAACAGGAATATTTGTGGCAAGAAAAAGGATCATTCAAATTAGAAGAAATCACAGCGGCTCTATAACAGTTTCAAGAAAGAGCATTTATGAGATTGCCATAAGACATCTAAAATGTATACGTGCAGCCTTACATTACACACCAGGTATGCAACCGGCTGCTATGAAGAAAGACAGGACATGTTGGGACTTGTAGTTCATCAAGCACTTTAGAGCTACAGGGGACCTTGCTGTACTGTAGAACTCTAATTCATGCAGTAACAGCCGCAGTTTTCAAGAACTGGGTGTTGGCTGTTCACACCGAGCAGACAACTCCCTCCAGTTTGGCACAGGCAGCATCTCTTGCGGTTTGGCATAGAGGTGACTTCTTTAGGCAAGTGCTCCTCCCCAAATGAATTAAAGAGCATGGAAAATGTTTAAATGTTATGAGCTTCCACACAGCTGAAATATCCATCCGTGCCCTGACCAAAGTGTTCTATTTTAAAGGAGGTCACCGAGGATGGCAATTATTTTTACTGGCAGAGTGCATGCAGTCAGTTAGCGATGAAGAGGGTGCAGCAAAAGCTCTTACTCTAGGCTGTTTTCAGAGCTAATAAGATCGATAGATATGCACTCAAATAAAGACGACCTTATAATAAGGTAAAGAAAGACATGTTGGTGTTTGTGTTGTGTTTAAAGCCCACTACTAGTTTACAATTCTTAGAATGAAGATTGTTCACCCCTTTCTGCAAAATAATAATTAAAAAAAAAAAAGTTGTTGTAGAGGACTACTCACCCCCTCCACTCTCCATCACTGTCCTCCCTTGCCATTGGCTGCGATGTGGGAAGGGGTTCAGAGAGGGTAATAAAATAGTTCTCCCATATTCCACCCTCACTGTGTACTCAAAGATTGTCCTAAAATTCAGCATAAAGTCCCTGAAATCCAATTAAAAGTCCACCTCTAATTTGCCTCCAATCCTTCTCGCCCCAATAGTTGGGCTTCAAGCTGAATTTAAAGTGATATTAAAATCTTGCTTTTTTATTTAAAAATAACAAACATGTTATACTTACCTGCTCTGTGTAGCGGTTTTGCATAGAGCACCCCAGATCCTCCTCTTTTTGGGTCCCTCGCTGGCGCTCCTGGCCCCTCCCTCCTGCCGAGTGCCCCCACAGCAAGCAGCTTGCTATGGGGGCACCTTAGCCGAGCCGCTGCTCTGTGTGTCCATTCAGACTTGAAACTGCGGCTCGGCCCCAACCCGTCCCTCTCCTCATTGGCTTATAGACGTTGACAACAGCAGGAGACAATCAGGAGGGAGAGTCCGAGACAGCCGAGGCGCTCGTGCAACATCGCTGGATCAAGATGGGGCTCAGGTAAGTATTAGGGGGGCTGCTTCACAATAGAATGCATTAAGATAAAAAAAAGTCTGCATTTAGAACCACTTTAAGGAAAAAAGAAAAGGTGAGTTGAAGGTGGAATACATATTCTAGAAGACTAAGACCGCTTTCACACTGAGGCAGTTTTCAGGCACTGGAGCACTAGAAATAGCACCTGTAAAGCGCCTGAAAACTGCCTCCCATGCCGCACCGAATGTGAAAGCCTGAGTGCTTTCACACTGGGGCGGTGCGCTTGCGGGACGTTGGAAAAAGTCCTGCAAGCAGCATCTGTGGTTTGGGAGCGATGTATACAGCGCTCCCAAAACGCTCCTGCCCAATTGCAATATATGGGCAGTGCTCCCAAGCCTCTGAAAAGCGCAGCAACACGGGCGTTTTTAACCCCTTCTTCGGCGGCTAGCGGGGGTTAAATGCGCCCTGCCTAACGCACGGGCAGCCCCAGTATGAAAGGGGTCTTAGACAAAACTACCTTATCCTCCAGCAGGATAGCATAGACAATTAGTGACTTCATTTTTTTCCACTGCAGTTAAGCAATACAGCATCGATACCAAACTTTTTCTGGCTTGTTAATAGGCCAGTAACGGTGGTCAGCGCTGTACTTTATTCCTTTCAGAAAGCTCCCAGGGTCCGAGTAATAACTCTATGTAATGCAAAATGGAAAATGTCCGATCGGAGCGTGTTGTCAGAAATTCCGACTGTGTGTGGGCTCCATCGGACATTTTCCATCGGATTTTCCGACACACAAAGTTTGAGAGCAGGCTATAAAATTTCCTGACAACAAAATCCGTTGTCGGAAATTCCGATCGTGTGTACACAAATCCGACGGACAAAGTGCCACACATGCTCAGAATAAATAAAGAGATGAAAGCTATTGGCCACTGCCCCGTTTATAGTCCCGACGTACTTGTTTTACGTCACCGCGTTTAGAACGATCGGATTTTCCGATAACTTTGTGTGACCGTGTGTATGCAAGACAAGTTTGAGCCAACATCCGTCGGAAAAAATCCTAGGATTTTGTTGTCGGAATGTCCAAACAAAGTCCGACCGTGTGTACAGGGCATAACAGTGTTGTCGCTCCCTCTCATAATTTAGGTGTATATATATATAAATAAAGGAAGATTCAAATACTTATACTAGCTATATTTAAAACTGTATTTAAAGCGGAGTTCCAACTGAAAATAATTTTTTTTTTTTTTGGATGAATATCTTCATTTTTAAAGACTTATTACTACCACTCACATTTCTCGTTTTAATCGCTGCTCGATTGCCGATTTAATTGAGCAAGATATGTTTTATTCTTTCTTCTTGGCACTTTCCATCTTGCTTGTGGGCATGTGAAGCCCACAAGCACTATCTTCCGGGCTCTGGTGCAGCTGAGCGACCAGCATGCACCGCCCGTTCTCGCGCATGCGCAGAATGTACGGCGCAGCGCCGTACGCATCTGACGTTGCCATCACTACGGGCGGCGGCGTCGGAAGTGCCTGCCCCCGTTGTGATGGCAACGAAACCCCTCGGCGCTGCCCAGGGACTCCTCCTGGAAAATGATGACAGACATCTCCCAGGAGCACTAGCGAGCCAAGGGAAATGACGTCAGGCGCCAGGGAGAGGAAGAGGCAGATTACGAGGGACCCCTTAGCAACAGACATGAAAAGGTGAGTAAAAAAAAGTTTTTTTTCCAAATATTAATTGTGTTTAATGCTGCTGAATAATGCAAACTTAATTTTATGAGTGGACCTCCTCTTTAAAAGTTTTTCCCTTCTAATGACTGTATAAAATTATTAGTAGTTTGCGCAGCACTTTACAACATGAGGGCAGACAGTACAGTTACAATATAATTCAATACAGGAGGAATCAGAGGGCCCTGCTCGTTCGAGCTTACAATCTAGAAGGAGGGTCAAGTGAAACAAAAAGGTAATAACTGTGGGGGATGAGCTGATGGAGAAAATGAAAATACATTTGTTAGATGGAAGCTTCTCTGAAGAGAAGTTTTCAGGGATCACCTAAAAGTGGATAGAGTTGGAGATAGTTGGACAGATTGGGGCAGGGAATTCCAAAGGATGGGAGAGGCTTGGGAGAAGTCCTGGAGGCGAGTATGGGAGGAGGTGACGAGGAAGATAGAAAGCAGGAGGTCTTGGGAGGAACGAAGAGAACAATTTGGTTGGTATTTTGAGACAAGGTTAGTGATGTAGCTGGGGGGAGAGTTGTGAATGGCTTTGTAAGTTATTGTTATGCCACATACACGTCGGCATTTCCGACAGAAAGATTTAGAACATGTTCTATATCTGAGTCCGTCGGAAATGCCGACAGAAAAAGTCAGATGGGGCATACACACAGTCGAAATGTCCAACCAAAATCTGATTTTTTCTGTCGGGAAGTCCGGCCGAGTGTACACGGCATTAGCATTTTAGGTTTAATTTTTTGGGTGAGTGGCAGCAAGTGGAGGGATTGGCAGAGGGGTAGCAGACACTGAGCAGTTGGTAAGGTGGATGGGCCTGGCAGCAACATTCATGGTGGACTGAAGGGGGGACTATGTAAAGGTAAGCCAATGAGGAGGGAGCTGCAGTAATCAAGGCGAGAGATAACCAGGGAGTGAAATAGGAGCCCTGTGGTGTCAGGAAAGGACGTATTTTGGAGATGTTGCGGAGGTTGAGGTGGTAAGCTTTGGAAAGTGGTTGGATGTGTGGCTGAAAGGCTGGCAAGGTTTCTATGGTGCAGTAGCTGTAACTAGTGGCTACACATCAGCCCAAAATATTGGCTTATCAACCAAGAAATTATCTTGATCAGGCAATATTCTCCAAACTGTCCGACCCTTATTGTTTGGACCTGGCCTGTAAACATTAGATCTGGCCCAATACTAATCTATTTATGAGCAGCTGTCAATCCTAAAGATAGTGTAAAAATCAGTGATGGGTATTATAGCTACAAGATATAAAGTTTAGAATTTTCTAAAAGCTGGGTTTCCACTCATCCATACAAGGCAGCCGACAGCCCTAATTGTTACTGAAAACATTATTTTATTCTTCTCCTTGTTAAAAGGTGGTAAATTATATTGCACCGTTAAAGCAATTTAATGAGCCAGAACATGTCTCTATGTGTAACATCACCACTGGGGAACATCACTTGGCACAGGGACACAGAGATGTAAATGAGAAGAAACATTTAGGAGGTTGATGTCCCAACACGTCGGGCGCTCCTTCCAATTGTTGACCCGTTTCATTTATTTTATATTCTAGATAAATCTTTGGAATTGCTAAGTAGACCGCAAGCAGGAACATGTCTAAACCATATAAATGGCTCTAAACATTCATAAAAGGCAGATTAATTTCAACAAAAGACGACTCAAACAATGTGTTATACTGGGGTAGCTTTTACTTTAACCACTTCAGCCCCGGAAGCATTTACCCCCTTAATGACCAGGCCATTTTTTGCGATCGCTTTAACTGACAATTGCGCAGTCGTACGACGTTGTACCCAAATAAAATTGTCCTTTTTTCCCCACAAATAGAGCTTTCTTTTGGTGGTATTTGATCACCTCTGTGTTTTTTTTATATTTTGCGCTATAAACAAAAAAAAAAGGAGGGACAATTATGAGAAAAAAAATATATATATATATCTATATATATATATAGATATATCTATATAGATATATCTATATAGGATATATCTATATAGATATATATTATAGATATATATATATATATATATATATATAGATATATATATATATATATAGATATAGATATATATATATAGATATAGATATATATATAGATATATATCTATATAGATATATCTATAGATATATATATATATCTATAGATAGATAGATATATCTATCTATCGATCGATCGATCGATATATCTATCTATCTATATATATTCTGCTATAATACATATTCAAAAAATTAAAAAAACAAATGTATTCATCAGTTTAGGCGATATGTATTCTGCATATTTTTGGTAAAAAAAAAAAAAAAAAAAAAATCGCAATAGGCGTATAGTGATTGGTTTGCGCAAAAGTTATTGCATCTACAAACAATGTAATAGATTTGTAGGGACTTTTATTTATTTTTTATTGTTTTTACTGGTAATGGTGGCGATCTGCGATTTTTAGCGGGACTGCGATATTGCGGCGGACAAATCTGACCCCAAATGACACTTTTTGGGGACAAGTGACATTTTTACATTGATCGGTGCTATAAAAATGCACCGATCAATGTATAAAAGACACTGGCAGGGAAGGGGTTAACACTAGGGGCCAATCAAGGGGTTAAATATGTCCCCCCAGCGTGTTCTAACTGTAGGGGGGATGGGCTGCCTGGGATGACGACAGAGATCACTGTTCCCGATAACTGGGAACAGCAGATCTCTGAGATGTCCGCTGTCAGAACGGGAATCCGCCTTGTTTACAATGGCAGATTCCCGTTCTTCCTCTGTATACATTGATCGCGGCGGCCGGCAAACATAGAGTCTGCCAGACCCGCGGGCACGAGCCCGCAATCTCACATGCATGGACCAAAGTGTCGATTCACGCAGGAGAGCCGACCTGCCGCAGTATAAGTATGGCGGCTGGTCGGCAAGTGGTTAAAGTGAAACTTTACCCATAACTTGATAAAAAATAATGTTCTTTAGCAAGGAACATGCCACATTAATAATTATGCTACCAAAACGAGTGTGTGCTATAAACTGCCTCCAGCATTGCTCTGGTTTCTTCTTGCTGGAGGCTGCCATTTTACTGAAGCCCAGAGCCCCTGAACAGCAGTAAATAATAAAGCTGAACTAAACTCATCATTTAACAGTTTCAAAAAACAGTTACATTCCTGAAATGCTGAGATTTGCTGTCACATTTGCTTCTGTCCTCAACAAAACTGTCAAATCATCAAATATCTGGTGTCATAACTGATCACATGTGCAGCACCATGGAAGTTGCAGATTAAAGGGGTTGTAAACCCTCTGGGACAACTTTCACCTACAGGTAAGCCTAGATTAAGGCTTACCTGAAGGTGCTTGCAATATCTCCTTAACCCACACGGTTTAGGAGATATTTGCAAAAAAGACTGTACCGATGTCTACGGCGCATGCGCCGGAGTGATGTCATCGCTGCTCCAGCCACTCACAGCGCCGCAGCAGCGATACCCGGAAGCCACTCCGGGTATCATAGCGCCGACGAAGGACGTGAATGAGGGTCGCTTCGGGGGCTTCAATCTCAGGTAATTCATAATGAGCTAGTATGCTATGCATACTAGCTCGTTATGCCTTTGTCTTGCAGGGTGCATGTTTTTTTTTTTCTTCAGAGGCTTTACTTCCTCTCTAAAGTAAAGCAGCTTTCTTGGCTGTGAAGGATAGGGGGGTTTAATTAAGACTGTCAGCGATCGGCCTCTACAAATTCGGCAGTGCCTAAAAATAGAGAGCAACTGAGCATGTGCAGAGCAGGGTAAAACAGCGTATTACTGGATTTTAAACAGTATAGGCACTAATGTTTTACATATCTATACCTGCAAAAGGGGCCGGCCTGAAGTCATCCAGCAGGACTTAATTTTTTTTTTTAAATCTCCAAATGGAACAGCTGCATATACTGTTCAAAATGATATGGGGGCAAAAGCATTACCTGATATAATGAATGTACAGTGGGGACGGAAAGTATTCAGACCCCCTTAAATTTTTCACTCTTTGTTATATTGCAGCCATTTGCTAAAATCATTTAAGTTCATTTTTTTTCCTCATTAATGTACACACAGCACCCCATATTGACAGAAAAACACAGAATTGTTGACATTTTTGCAGATTTATTAAAAAAGAAAAACTGAAATATCACATGGTCCTAAGTATTCACACCCTTTGCTGTGACACTCATATATTTAACTCAGGTGCTGTCCATTTCTTCTGATCATCCTTGAGATGGTTCTATACCTTCATTTGAGTCCAGCTGTGTTTGATTATACTGATTGGACTTGATTAGGAAAGCCACACACCTGTCTATATAAGACCTTACAGCTCACAGTGCATGTCAGAGCAAATGAGAATCATGAGGTCAAAGAAACTGCCTGAAGAGCTCAGAGACAGAATTGTGGCAAGGCACAGATCTGGCCAAGGTTACAAAAAAATTCTGCTGCACTTAAGGTTCCTAAGAGCACAGTGGCCTCCGTAATCCTTAAATGGAAGACGTTTGGGACGACCAGAACCCTTCCTAGAGCTGGCCGTCCGGCCAAACTGAGCTATCAGGGGAGAAGAGCCTTGGTGAGAGAGGTAAAGAAGAACCCAAAGATCACTGTGGCTGAGCTCCAGAGATGCAGTCAGGAGATGGGAGAAAGTTGTAGAAAGTCAACCATCACTGCAGCCCTCCACCAGTCTAAAAAAACCTGAAGGACTCCAAGATGGTGAGAAATAAGATTCTCTGGTCTGATGAGACCAAGATAGAACTTTTTGGCCTTAATTCTAAGCGGTATGTGTGGAGAAAACCAGGCACTGCTTATCACCTGTCCAATACAGTCCCAACAGTGAAGCATGGTGGTGGCAGCATCATGCTGTGGGGGTGTTTTTCAGCTGCAGGGACAGGACGACTGGTTGCAATCGAGGGAAAGATGAATGCGGCCAAGTACAGGGATATCCTGGACGAAAACCTTCTCCAGAGTGCTCAAGACCTCAGACTGGGCCAAAGGTTTACCTTCCAACAAGACAATGACCCTAAGCACACAGCTAAAATAACGAAGGAGTGGCTTCACAACAACTCCATGACTGTTCTTGAATGGCCCAGCCAGAGCCCAGACTTAAACCCAATTGAGCATCTCTGGAGAGACCTAAAAATGGCTGTCCACCAACGTTTACCATCCAACCTGACAGAACTGGAGAGGATCTGCAAGGAGGAATGGCAGAGGATCCCCAAAAACAGGTGTGAAAAAAAACTTGTTGCATCTTTCCCAAAAAAACTCATGGCTGTATTAGATCAAAAGGGTGCTTCTACTAAATACTGAGCAAAGGGTCTGAATACTTAGGACCATGTGATATTTCAGTTTTTCTTTTTTAATAAATCTACAAAAATGTCAACAATTCTGTGTTTTTCTGTCAATATGGGGTGCTGTGTGTACATTAATGAGGAAAACAAATGAACTTAAATGATTTTAGCAAATGGCTGCAATATAACAAAGAGTGAAAAATGTAAGGGGGTCTGAATACTATCCGTCCCCACTGTATATACCCTTTGGATTCTCTCACTTGCTGTTGCTATGTGGCTGTACAATATCAGGAGGGTGAAAACATCTTCAACATGTGTCCTTTTTGGACACAGGTAATGTTCACCTAAGGTCACTCCCTCCTGGACACCAAATACATTTCTTCATCACTCACGGAGCAGATGCATCCACTGCCTATCCAATTTACTGTACCTTAATCCTAACTCTATGTAAATCACAGCTGACAGATTCCAGAGAGTGTCCTCACACGTGGGGTGATTGGGTCTGTTCCTGAATCTGATTGGTGGATGTTATGAACTCTACTCTAATTCTCTACCTAATTCAGTCCTGACACTTTGATATATTAGCCTCTCGCTAAAGTCGGCCAAACATGGATCGAAATTCAGCTGGTTCAGCAGGGACTACCGGTCAACCTTTGCACAACCAGTCTATAGGAAAGTGGCTGCATGGTCAGTGCCGCCAGCTATAGCCAACTGAACTGATTAGTATATTCTGACAGCAGGGAAGTCTCTCCGCTGTCAGGATACAATACCTCAGTGGTAGTGAATAAAGCCATTTTCTTTCATTCAACCTGCTGATTTAACCGCTTAGCGGGCACCCCACATACATTTATTGCGGCAGGGTGGCCGCTCTGTGCCAGATCACGTACCTATTACGTGATCCGACACTCCTGGGCCTGGGGCGAGCGTCTGTTGGCACAGGAAACTGGAAAAGATTCTCTATCACCTGGACCTCGTGGTCCATGTTATGATATTCCTCAGAATGCAACCCGTGGGCCAACGGTGATCTGGTCACCAATATCATGTAACCTAGGTGGAGTGTTCCTTATACTTATTTTCTCTGCCTTAAAGCGTTAAAGCGGAGTTCCACCCAAAAATGGAACTCCCACTTTAAGTGATGGTGACCCCCTGACATGCCACATTTGGCATGTTATTTTTTTTTTTTGGGGGGGGGGGGGGCGGGTGCCCAGTTAAGGGCACCAAGCTCCCACTTCCTCCTCTGGCTCCGTGGCACCGGAAGGAAGTTCACCTCCCCCTCCTCCGTCCCTGCCCTCTTCCGGGACACGTCACAGGTCCCAGAATATTGCCCGGCCATTCACAGCGTGCAGCCACAGCCGGGCCCCCTTAGTTAGAATGCCAGCGCCGTGAAGAGGAGGGGGAGAGGAGCAAGGCTTCGCGTGCCTGCATCGTGGGACGGGTAAGTGTCTGTTTAATAAAAGTCAGCAGCTAGACGTTTTGTAGCTGCTGACTTTTAAATGGGTGGAATTTCGCTTTAAACACCCCCCCCCCCGCCATATTAATATCTGCCCCTCCCATAATCCATATGATTAGATTATTTTTTCCATACCGATAATGGGCGATTCATACAGCATATCCTTCTCTGAGAATAAAGTTTGTCAGCATGGTTTAATATACCTTATGTATTTTTCATATGATTGTTCATCACCCATGAGGCCAATGGTGGTCAATAATCTCAGATACGTTCTTAGATAAGATATTGTTATACTCAGTTGATATTACGATAATTTCTGTTTAATATGCAACTGCACAATTCTGTTTTATCTTACCTTTCAATAAAATAAGATTGAATTTAAAAAAAACATTTGTGAACGCAGTAAAGGGGAGTTGAAGGTTCACTTTAATGACAAAGGGGTTTGTGACATGTACTGATACACCCTATGAAAAAAATGAAGTCCTGAGCAGATAGATCCTAAGGTTCACACAGCACAGCTAGTCAGTAGCCTGGTTAGTAAGCGGTTGTTTGATCCCCCACACTGCTAGACTGTGATTGGAGAAGGAAGGTGCAACTAAGGACTAATGAGGTCATCTCTCTCCTCAATGTACAAGGCACCTGATTTGACTCCTAGCCCCGCCGCCGCCGCTCACTCTCCCAGGCTGAATGCTGCTCTGTAGCAGTTTACTGCAAGCTGACATGAAGACACATCAAGGAAAATTCAGATACTTACGTTTCCAAGCAAGCAACTCAAAGGTCACCTGTTTCGGAAGAAAAAAAAAAGATGGCTGCTTTCACTAATGACCTTCCTCTGAAACTGCTAGTTGCCTGCCAAGTTTATGGTTTCAATACTTTCACTGACCCGAAGCATGCATGCAACCAGTGGAATAAAATCTATTTTTTTCAGGATTTATTCAAGAAGCGAGTGAGTCAGCAAAACATCTATTTAACAAGCATTTTAAGAAGGAGACATAAACAATAACAGCCCCCGTATCTCAAATCAGGATCCTATTATAGATATGGAAACATTAATCATATATTTAAAAGAAATGCATTAACCACTTGCTTACTGGGCACCTAAACCCCGCCCCCCCCCGCCCAGACCAATTTTCAGCTTTTAGCGCTGTCACTATTTGAATGACAATTGCGCGGTCATACAACACTGTACCCAAATTAAACTTTTATCATTTTTTTTCCTACAAATCAAGCTTTCTTTTGGTGGTATTTGATCAACTCTGGGTTTTTTATTTTTTGCTAAAAAAAATGTAAAAAGACCGAAATTAAAAAAAAAAAAAAAAAAAATACAAAACCGTTTTATATTTTGTTAATACATTTTGCAAACAGGTAATTTTTCTCCTTCATTGATATACGCTCATGAGGCTACACTGATGGGCACTTATAGGCTGCACTGATGGGCACCGATAGGCTGCACTGATGGGCACCGATAGGCTGCATTATTGGGCACTGATGAGGTGGCACTGGTGGGCACTGATAGGTGGCACTGATTGGCACTGGTAGGTGACACTGATGGGCAGCACTGCTAGGTGGCACTGATGAGGCATTGATGATGGCCATTGATAGGTGGCACTCGTGGGCATTGATAGGTGGCACTGATTGCTGGCACTTATGTACTGGTGGGCACTGATTCGTGGCACTGGCAGGCGGTACTGGTGGGCACATAAGGAAGCTTTGCCTCTTCCAGACTGATCTCCCTTCAACAGAAGCCGGTGTTCAGCTTTTTTTTTTTCTCCTCACGCTGTCAGTGTGAGAAGGAAAAAAAAACGATTACCGATCTTCTGTTTACATCAAGTGATCAGCTGTCATTGGCTGACAGCTGATAACGTGGTAAGGGGCCGGAATCGACCCCTTACTCTGATCTGTGATCACCGGAGTCTCGTTGACTCGGTGATCACAGCGCGTGAGCTGAACGTGCAAGGGGGAGGACGTCTATTGAGCAGAAACACAGATCTCGGTCTTCCCCCAGTCAAAGCACCTCCCCCACAGTTAGAAAGCAGCCCCTAGGAGCACACAACCCTTTGCTCGCCCCTGATGTTAACCTCTTCCCTGCCAGTGTCATTAGTACAGTGACACCACATTTTTTTTAAGCACTGATCACTGTATTAGGGTCACTGGTCGCCAAAAAGTGTCAGTTAGGTGTCTAATTTGTACGCCACAATGTCGCAGTCCCGCAAAAAAGAAATTAAAAAAAAAACGCTGATCGCCGCCATTACTAGTAAAAAATAAAAATTCCATATAAATATCCCATAGTTTGTAGATTTGTAACTTTTGCGCAAACCAATCAATATACGCTTATTGGGATTTTTTTTTTTACCAAAAATATGTACCAGAATACATATTGGCCTAAATTGATGAAGAAATTTGTTTTTATTTTTTTTTATTGGATATATTTTATAGCAGAAAGTAAAAAATGATTTTTTTTTTCCCAAAATGATCGGTATTTTTTTTATTTTTGTTTTTATAGCACTATATGATACATAAATAAAAACCACAGAGGTGATCAAATACCACCAAAAGAAAGCTCTATTTGTGGGGGAAAAAGAACATATATTTTATTTGGGTACAGCGTTGCACGACTGCACAATTGTCAGTTAAAGTAACGCAGTACCGTTGAAAAAAATGGCCTGGTCATGGTAAACCTTCCGGGGCTGAAGTGGTTAATCTGTCTGCATCACTTCACTGGGTATATGTAAGGGTTTACAAGCACTTTAATGTCATTTTAATATATATATATTTTTTAAATCTACAACTTAATAAAATAATATCTGGTGATCCTTATTCAGGCACTTCCTGAACAATCCTCCAGACTGATCTAACAGTTGATTTCCTGCATATTTCCTTTTTGATTTCCTGATTGACTCCCATTTTACATGCACTTTCAGAGGAGACCCAAGTTGCGGCTGCACATATTACACGGGTATAACGGATATCCGCCTAGAGAAATGAAGTGCGGCCACCATTGGAGTGCATGTATGCAGACAGGAAATGGTTTTAAAGAGGCAGCAGAAGATCATCAGAAGCAAGATGCAACAAATGAGTTAAAAAAAAAAAAAAAAAACTTCAAGACAACGGTTTATGGTACACAGTGCTTTTAGCCAACTAAATGGCAACCAGTTTGGTCATTTAAAAAAAAAAATAAGATAAAAAAGGTTGGGGCGTGGCCTGGCGCGCGGTGAGGATGGTGGCTTAACTGAGGAGCTCCGTCGGACTAGCGGCCCTAATGCCGCGTACACAAGGGCGGACCTTTCGACCGGACTGGTCCGATGGTCTTTCCGATGGACTTTCCAACGGACATTCGAACGAACGGACTTGCCTACACACAATCAACCAAAGTCCGACGGATTCGTACGTGATGACGTACGACTGGACTAAAATAAGGAAGTTCATAGCCAGTAGCCAATTGCTGCCCTAGCGTCGGTTTTTGTCTGTCAGACTAGCATACAGACGAGCAGATTTTTCGACCGGACTCGAGTCCGTCGGAAAGATTTGAAACATGTTTTATTTCTAGGTCCCTCAGACTTTTGGGGAAAAAAGTCTGCTGGAGCCCACACACGATCAAATTGTCCGCCGGAGTCCGGTCCACCGGACCAAGTCTGCCGGAAAGTCCGCTCGTGTGTACGCAGCATAACTCGTCTCTCTGCACCAAATCAAGTGAGGATGAGCAAGCAGAGTCGCCATCTACATCACACTCGTTCCCGTCGCTCGATGGCTGCAAGTGCTGGGAGAAATATCTCCGACATTTTCAAAAATCGGGCAGCGGTACTGAAAGTCACGGCCGGAGGCAAGATGGCGCCAATACACGCTGACGAGGATTTCAGCGAGGACTTACAGTCGGCCATCGAGGATAACGGTAGGAGAAGTTCTCGCTCTGATCACCCTCTTACCTATGAAGATATGTCAGGTTTTGCAGGCGACATAAAAGCCTCATTTTCAGCAGCCATTACTGACCTCAAAACCAGCCTGCTGGTCTTACAAGAAAAAATGGCCTCTACAGAGACAGTCGGGAAGCAAAGAGACAAGGCTATTAATAGACTTGACATGCTCTTCATTTCATCGATATGAATAGGCATTTAGAGGACCTTGACAACAGGGGGAGGCGTAATAACATTAGAGTCTGTGGTATACCGGAATCTGTTACGGCAGACCAAATCACCCCAGTCCTACAAAGGGTCTTCAACAGCCTCCTTGAGAGGCCAGAGGACACAGACATAGAGTTTGCTAGAGCTCACAGAGCTAGAGGCCCGGACACTATGCCCCCCCCCCCCCCCCCCGTGACATAATCTGCTGTCTGCAAAATTTTAGCCTCAAGGAGGACATCATGTTTAAGGCACGCAGGAATGAGCATATTGTGTTTAATGGCGAGAACATAAAACTTTTTCAAGATCTCTCACAGATCACCCTAAAAAAAAAAATCGCAGGGCTCTGCGACCTCTCCTGGATAAATTGCGGGAAAAAGACCTACGCTACACATGGTGCTTCCCTTTTGCCCTGTTGGTGACTCACAACGGCAGGCAGCACACGCTCCGCACACCCAGTGATCTTCCTGAGTTCTGTAACGATCTTCAATAAGATCAGATTGATCTACCAGAGTGGTATCAGGAATTCACCTTACCACCCAAAGATCGGATCCCGCCTCATTCTCCCCTGACAACACTGGAGAAACACCACTCCAAAAAGCAAAAGCAGACCCGCCATGATGCCCAGCTGACGGGCACTCCCCGCAATCGGCCACAATCTTCCAAAAGCACTCTGGATGACTGAATGAAAGATTAGCCTTTCATATGTTCAGGCTTGTTATGTTAAAAAAAAAAAAACGCTTGACTTAGGGCTGAACTGCTAGATATGCAACAGACTTATGTTGCTCATCTCATGGGCATGACTGTGTTCAGATATTCATACCAAGGTTCACAACGTCTGCTGCTCTACATGGACTTATTTATACTTTGAGTTGTGGAAACACTTGCTGACTCTCATGAAGAGCCTCATACACTCAATGGGATCCACACCCCATGCGCTGCTTAAACTCCACCAGGATCTTCGGGTGGCTCCTGCCTTACCATCAAATTTACTATCTTACTATCAAAATTTGCTGCTGACGGCACTCGTAGGCAGCAAGCCACCCTATAACTTCGGAGGCATTAGGACATGAATAATCTGATCGCTCTGTTTTTTTTCTTACACGCCCCGCCTCAGGCTTATTATTAGGGAAGACAGCCTGAGGGGTCATGCCTGGATGTTTCTAGTGACAAAGACAGCCACCCATTTCTTGTTCTTGTTTTGGTACAACTAGCTATGCAACAGTCCGTTTCTAAAACTCCAATTGAACTTCCCAAAAAGAGGCCAATTGGATAGGGGGCGTTGTTTCCTCCTAGTCACTCCTCAATACAGACAGGTTCCCCATTATTTTTTTTTCCCCCTTTTTTATTTATTATTTTCTTGGAGCGTCAGTTACTGACTAATGTTAACTGTTAATTATCTTCTACTCACGGTGCAGAGTAGACCATTGAGCACTTAGTAGTAGGTTTAAATGGGCCGTAGCCCGACCATTTCCATGTTAGTTATTTATCCTTTGTTTTTATCTTTTGTTTTTTTTTTCTATCTAAATATACCTGGTTTAGTTGTTGCTGGTGTCCTCATCGGGCGTCTCCCTAGACCCCGCAATAGTGTTCCAGGTGGGGCTCCATTGGGCCCACTAAACTTGATCCTCTGGGACGGCATATTCGTCTAAAGAGGGTGTGATTTATCCTCTCATCTCTTATGGGGCGTACACACGGTCGGACTTTTCAGCTACAAAAGTCCGACAGCCTGTCCGACAGACTTCCGGCGGACTTTCGGCGGACTTGCGGCGGACTTTCTAACGAACGGACTTGCCTACACACGACCACACAAAAGTCCGACGGATTCGTACGTGATGACGTACACCGGACTGAAATAAGGAAGTTGATAGCCAGTAGCCAATAGCTGCCCTAGCGTGGGTTTTTGTCCGTCGGACTAGCATACAGACGAGCGGATTTCGGGGTCCGTCGTAGTTACGACGTAAAGATTTGAAGCATGTTTCAAATCTAAAGTCCGTCGGATTTGAGGCTGAAAAAGTCTGCTGAAAGTCCGGGGAAGCCCACACACGATCGGATTGTCAGCCAGCTTTAGTCCGTCGGCATCCGTCGGACTTTTGTAGACGAAAAGTCCGACCGTGTGTACACGGCATAACTTCTATCTATATTTCTTCATCTCTCTTTAAATATAGCAAATGGAAAATGATATTAAGTTGGTGGTGGAGTTTGACACCAAGCTGAAGGCCCAGGCATTGCACAAGGTCCACTTCATTATTTTTGTTTTAATATACTTCCACCCACTGATCTAGAAGACACTGTTCTTGTTTTCTATGATTATTTGCTTTGTCATATCACATGTCTGCAGTTGGATTGTTTTCCATTCTTGTATACATTTTTTTCTTTTGCTTCTCAATAAACTTTGATGTTTAAAAAATAAATAAATAAAAAGGGTTGCCAAAACTTCTCAAAAACTGGCTATGCAGGCAAAAAAATAAAAAATAACAAAAAAAAAATAACTGAGCTGCTTTGACTAAAGTTGCATAATGTCCTTCCTATAGGTGTAAGGAATTTAAATACCTCTCAAAGCCTGGCTGAAAAACTCCCAGAGATGCTTCATCCCTTCTTGCCTTGTTGCTGGGACATTGCTAAGACATTCCCAGCTGTTACTGCTCATCCGTATCACAAGAGCGAGCTCTCCAACCTCTGCACATGGGTGGTTCACTCTCTGCTTGTCATAGCATTGCTGACATTAGAGCTACAGTGACAGGGGAGAGAGAGCGCATGCATGTGGGGTTTAAATCACCTAGCAACAAACTAGAATGGGATGATGCCATCTATGAGATTTTTTTGTGCCGGGCTTTGGAAGGTATGTTAATGGCCTGCACCTATAGCAAGGGCATTATTTAAAGCATTTGTTACCCCAGAATTTCTTATTTCATATTCCTGATATATGCCTGCTGTACCATGTACTTGTATCTCTATGTATTACTACTTTTGGGTGAAATCTATGTTGTTCCTGCTAGTCCCCTTACTTTCCTATTAAAAACTGACCACACTAAGTAGAAGAACACACTGTGGTCAGTTCTCTAGCTATGCTGGGAACTCAGTGTGCTCTCCTCCAATGATCAGAGTTGTTCTGACACCCCCCCCCAGCCATTCACCGGGAAGCTCAGTGTGCTGCTTCCCCCCCCCCCCCCCAGCTCTTACGTAGCTGAGAACAGATGGAATGTGATCATTTATAAACAAGGGAAAAAAGTAGGGATTTTATGGATTCTCAGCATTGCCTATTTAGTGAATTTTGTGAATACAGATGGTGAGTGTTTCTTGGATATTTGGTTCCTTATGGCATGGTTTAAAGTGTTACTAAACCCAGTAATATGAAAATAGTTGATCTGCCCCCCTGCAGTGCACACAGCTTATAAATCTTCTTTTTACATTAAAATACTGCCACTATATACCTTTTTTGGCTGATCTGTATACCATGGTCACGTGATAAACTGCAGGGTTTGCCCCAGTGCTGAGTGTTCAGGTAGGAGGAGATTTCCACTATAGCCTGTGTCCTCATGCTGCTATAGGAGGTGGATCATCAATCAATCAAGATGTGAAATCCAATCCACTGCGTTCTTTTTTAGTTACTGAGCATGGAGGAGGAAGGGACTGGGCTGTCATTGATGTCATGATCTGTATACATACCCAAATGGGTGATGTCAGTACCATGTGACCTGAAAAGCTCAGCTCAACAAGGAACTGTTCTCTCCAGCAATAGAGACCAAGCTGAGCATGTGCAGCTTTACTACCCTCACAGTGTCTTATCTGGCCTTGCCAAAAAAGACCCTGCAGAAGGGGGGGATGTGTCCATACAGGATCAAAGAGGCTTTTTAAACAATGCAGAGGATTAACCCCTTAAGTTCCACAGTGAGTATCACAAGCATGCTATTCTGCATATACAAACTGGTTTTACTGTTGTGGGTTTAGTAACACTTTAAGCCTTCATGTTGAGATTATTATAAGTGTTGTTTTATTGGAGGTATTTTCTTCTCTCTTTATGTATGTATGTATGTATGTATATACACACATATATATATACATATATTTCTTGTTATTTTTCTTGTTTTTCTTATTTTTGCAACTTTATCTATTGGGAGTACTTTTGTGTAAAAAATTGTGAGCTAATAATGTTGTTGTTTTTGTAGTCTTATAGTTGTGACAGTACATATATGCTTTGCAACTCCTGAAGAAGCAGATAAGCAAAACATGTTGAACAACAAGCATTGTTAACAACAACAACAAAAAAAAAAATCTGTATTTGAGATCACATATGTAACATTTTCAGAGCAAATGTATTGCCCATTTTTTTTTAAGTTTGTTGAAATAAAAATGCAAGTTTTTACAAATTTGTGTGTTATGGCACCATTAAATTCCCTTTTCGTGCCATTTTCAAATTAAGGGGAGAAAAAGGTATTTATAATTTTTTTTTATTTCTTTAAAAAAAAATGTTTTGACTTTCATTTCTAATTTAAACTGAATGGGTTGTTTTACAAGGTGATCGTTTACAATCACTTTAACTTTAGTCAAAGCTACACTGCTTTTATCTATAGGCGTCCCTTTCCCACATTGACTGCTTTTTGGTAAAGGTGAACTAACACTTTAAGCATTTTTTTTCAAGCTTTATACAACTAAAAATGCCTTTAGGTTTTCTTTTTTTTCTCTCTACGAATCATTTTAAGAATTGGAAAGGATAAAAGAAGTAGTCTGGAATGCTACACGGAATTTTTTCAGGTAAATTTAGCAAAATTCACAAGACCACTCAAAAGCCGTTTTTCATTTGTTGGCCCAATATATTGTACGGAGGATCAAAGGTCAAGGCCATTAGAGGAAGCTTGTACCACGCTACCCTTTATACTCTCATGCCAAAGATTAGTAAAGGTACAATTCTTAGCTGTGAATCAACGTCAACAACATCCTAAAAGTGTTCTAGGGCAGCCCGAGGCCTACATCACAGGTCTGCACAGCAAATTTATAGCAGCCTGGATGTAGAATTAATGGATTGCACATTGGAACCCTGCCACACAAAAATCAGGAAATGTGAATCTTTTCCTGCGTTGTGCAACGCACGTGAGAAGCCGAAGAAGGCGATTTCCTTCCCTCTCCAGTCAAGTGCCCCTTCTTCAGACATACGTGCAGATTTATGCGACTTTAAGGGCAAGTCAAGCCTTAGTCAGAACAGGCTTGTTTTTCTCTAGCCTTTAGTGACTATAGGGAGAAAGAAAAAAAAAAAAAAAGGAAAATTCAAACATGTGATTTCCTAGAATTGTACAACTGATTGATGAAGCTCCGGGGACTATTCCAGTTCAAGCAGGCCAGCAGTAAAAATAGAGCGCTATTTTCACAGCCTTATTATCCAGATATAGCAAAAAACAGACGCTTATTTGATAAAACAAGGAACCCTATGCACAGCGTTTTATCCAATAGCAACTGTTGTACTAAATTACTAAATGGTCTGGTCATGAAGGGGTAAAATCTTCTGGAGCTCAAGTGGTTAAGCGTACCCCCATGTGAAGGCTGTGTTTTGCCTGCAAGGGATGCACAGGTGTTCCATGCATTTGTGTGCAGGCAGTCCCGTTCATGTCAGATGGGGCCGCTGCTCCCAATTTGTTATCTGTGTGGGGCCCTAAACGCAGACAGTGCGAGTTCAGGGCTGTGCACCCACATACACATTTAGGAGTGAATAAAGATACCCAATACTTCTGTACCTTTATATGCTCCCTTATATTCAGTAGATTGGAGCGGGTAGATAACATCAGCGCTGGGTAGGCTCTAAGTTGGGACCCGGACCTTACTTTGTTTGGTCCAGGAGGGAAAAAGGAACGGAGGAGGAGAAAAAAAATGGAAGGTGGATATGTAGAGATGACGCAGTCAGCATTAAAAGCAGAACTAAGCGCAAATCTTATTTTCTCATTTTCGAATAAGGGAGAGTTATAACACTGCCAGGTTTTTTACTAGCTGTCGTTCACTAGGGGATTTTCCTTCACTTCCTGTCCCATAGCTAAAACAGGAAGTGAGAGGAAATCTCTCCAAAGTGAGGGAATCCCCGTTTGTCACCTGGGTGCCCAGAACTAGTGTGCCCATCAGTGATAACGTTATACGAGAGGCAGCCAGGACTTTTTCTCAGGGGGAACGCAGGGAAATGAAGTTCCGGCACCTCCAACACTAAATTCATGTAATGGCAAGGGGTGCTGGGGTGTGCGGGAGGGTCTATTGATGATGCTGGCTACTGGGGGATATAGTTACATAGTTAGTAAGGTTGAATAAAGACACCAGTCCATCCAGTTCAACCTGAGTGAGTGTGGGTGCATGTCTACAATTGTCCCTATCCCTGTTCATTGTGTCTCATTAAGATTATTTATTTAAGGTACCCATATAGCGTCGTCAATTTACGCAGCGCTCCACACATACATCCCACACTCACATCGGTCCCTACCCTCAAGGAGCCCACAATCCAAGGTCCCCAACTCACATTCATATACTAGGGCCAATTTTGGTCAGAATCCAATTAACCTACCAGCATGTCTTTGGAGTGTGGGAAGAAACTGGAGTACCCGGAGGAAACTCACGCATGCACAAGGAGAACATGCAAACTCCAGGCAGGTAGTGTCGTGGTTGGGATTTGAACCGGTGACCCTTTTTACTGCTAGGTGCTACCGACTACACCACTGTGCCACCCCAATATATATAGGGATCTAATGCTTTGGGGGGGGGGGGTCTAGTTTTGCTGGGGAGATCTATGGTTGCTTGGGGGTCAATTATTGCTGGGAAAGATCTATTGTTGAGGGAGGGATCTAGTGTTGAGGGCTTACTGGAGAGTTTATTGATGCCGACTGCTGGAAGATCTATTATTGCTGGTGGGGGGCTTTTGTTGCTGGGGAGGTCCATAGTTTACTGGTGGGGGATCTGTTGTTGCTGAGGGGCCAGTTGTTGCTGGGAGAGATCTACTGCTGAGGAAGGGGTCATTTTTTGCTGGCTACTGGAGAGTCTATTGATGCTGGCTGCTGGGAAATGTATTGTTGCTGGGGGGTCTTTTGTTGCAGGGGATCTCTTATTACTGGGGGGGAGGGGGGGGATCTATTTGATTGCTTTTCTTGTAATCATTAAAAAATTCCAAATTACTTAGCTTAGGTTCTGTATTCCCTAAAAGGGGCAGTACTGGAAGGCAGGTAGGAGGAACCAGGGGGCAGCGTTTGGAGGAGGGTAGGGGGCAAAGACAAGGGGTGACTTGGAAAAGGGGATTACCTGCTCCCATTCTCTAAGGAAAAAAAGCCCTGGAGACAGCAAAACAGACAATAATAAAAACCTGTCAGATGGTCTAATCCCTCTCAACTCTAAAATAAATAAAAAAAAAAAAGTCTGGCCTATATATATTATATACCTAAAAGTGAACCTGTAGCTGTGTCCTGCATAGGCAAACAGCTTCGCTTTTAGGATCCGTTTCTAATATTAAAATAAATACATATTTCCTTTATACACAACATTTAAAAAATTCAGTTTTCCTCAAATAATTATCTGCAGCGATTTCACAATGACCACAGTTTAGGAAAAAAGTAGCTTTTCCTGGCAATCATCTGTGGTAGGGAAGCCAAGTATTAGTGAAATGTTTATCTAATAGGAATGAACTGGTTTGGATTGAAGTTTGGCCTCAGAAGGTTTATCTGAAACTGCTCCACATGCAATCTCTGTATGACTGTCAGAGATGAACAAATAAGAACCAACGTCTGTCCCAAACACGTGCTTTGTTATCTCTGACTAAAATAGTGTCCTAGAGATAAAAATGCTATTTCATTATAATTATGGGGGGGAATTATGGATCATTATTAAACAAAAAATGTAATATATTGCAGCTTATAAATCATTAGATGTGGTAGCTGCATTCGTTTTCTTTCTTTTAGGCTTTTCTCACCGTTTTCACCTGGTGTCCTGGGCAGGAATACGCCTCCTGTATTTGAGTGCCTCCGCTCTGGATGAAGGAGCACAGGGGGCACCTTTGGACAGCAGCATTGTCTGTCTGGTGGGAGGGGTGTGTTAGATGCACTAGCAGACTTAGATACTATTTAGCCAAATAGTTCAATTTTAGTCTCATCTGACCACCTTAAACGCACCTTGAAGATTGTGGACTAAAGAATGTTAAAATAAGGTTGGACTAAAAAAGGTGGGCCCACATCGCAATTATATGGAACAAATGGATAGAATTCCCCCCTAACGGGACTTTAATGGCCCAAATTGAAGATTCTGAGGCCACGTGAAAAAAGGTGTTATGGTCAGATGAGACTAAAATTTAATTATTTTGCCTCAACACCAAACGATATGTCTGGTGGAAATCTAAAACAGCTCACCATCCATATAACACCATTCCTACAGTAAATCATGGAGGTGGTATCCTGTTATGGAGGTGGTAAAATCCTGTTATGGGGGTGGTAAAATCCTGTTATGGGGGTGGTAAAATCCTGTTATGGGGGTGTTTCTCTGCAGCAGGGACTGGAGCACTTGTCAGGATAGAAGGAAAAATGGATGGGGCAAAATACCATCAAATTACTGAGGAAAATCTGCTGCCCTCTCCCAGAAAATCGTCAATGGGAAGAAGGTTTACCTTCCAACATGACAATGACCCAAAACACACAGCAAAAATGACCACACAGCGGTTGAAGGAGAAAAGGGTGAATGTCTTTGCATGGCCTAGTCAGAGCCCAGACTTAAACCCCATTGAAAATCTGTGGGATGACTTGAAGACTGCAGTCCACAAACGGTCACCATCAAATTCAACTGAACTTGAGCAGTTCTGCAAAGAAGAGCGGGCAAATATTGCAAAGTCTAGATGTGCAAACTTGGTAGAGACAAATCCCAACATACTAAAGGCTGGAATTAAAGCAAAAGGTGGTCTAACAAAATATTGACATAAAGGGGGGGAGGGGGGTGATCCTTTTTCCAACTCTGCGATTCTGTTTTTGAATTTTTTTTTCTGACATGTTGGTGTTATATCTTTCACTTGAATATTATAAGTTGCACTGAGTAAATACAGCTGGATAAAACAAAAAAGATGTCAGTCTTTATTTCAGGCTGCAAAGCAACAAAAAGGTGATTCTTTTAAATGATTGGGAGGCGATTCTTTTCTATACCCACTGAATGTACATAAGTTCCAATTGTTTTGCATAATTTTTGTAGCGCTGCATTTTATCTTATCATTTTGTTTTGATTTGGTAACATTTTAGTGCTGGCAGCTTACCAAAATTCCACCTAAACGCAGTGATCCTCCCCCTTATTATATATATATATATAAAACACACACTTTTTAATGTATTAGGCAACATTAATAATCAAATCACCCTCTCATGTACATCTGAAAATGTTACAGATTCTTGGCTAAGAGAAATTTAAGGCCCCTTTCACACTGGGGCGGCGGTAAAGCGCCGCTATTGTAAGTGGCGCTTTACCGTCGGTATGCGGCTGCTAGCGGGGCGGTTTTAACCCCCGCTAGTGGTCGAGAAAGGGTTAAAAACCACCGCAAAGCGCCTCTGCAGAAGCGCTTTGCCAGCGCTATAGCCGCGCTGTCCCATTGATTTCAATGGGCAGGAGCGGTGAAGGAGCGGTATATACTCCGCTCCTTCACCGCTCCAAAGATGCTGCTAGCTGGACTTTTTTTCCCGTCCTGCCAGCGCACCGCTCCAGTGTGAAAGCCCTCGGGGTTTTCACACTGGAGACACAGCAGCGGCTCTTTCGGGTCGGTTTGCAGGCGCTATTATTAGTGCAATAGCACCTGCAAACTGCCCCAGTGTGAAAGGGCCCTAAGAGTTGCCTTGTTGTCTCTGGTTCACTTCAAAGTCATAAACAAAAAAACAAGCATGCAGCCAGTGAAGTACACACAAAGACAGAACTTGTGATCTGAACAGTGGTTCTGGGTAAGGCATTTGGGAAGTATTAAAGCTAGAAACCCAACATAACCACCAGTAATGGCTGAAGGAAGCCAGCAATGGGAGCCCTCCTTTTTACAGTTTTACTTTAAAAATGTAGTGAATAATAACTTACAATAAATATCTTGAAGTTTGGGGCCCAAGGCTAAATTATATCAATCAGTTGAATGTTGATGATTCTTTTCTCGCTTGTAAAAAAAATATAAACGTATTTCATCTCCAGTATTTGTCCACACAGGGTAGATCTTTTGCCATATCTTCCCTCCCCCCTTCCTTCTTTCCTCAATCTATACCCCCCTTTTTATTTTGCTTTCTCTCTATATTCTAATTTATTTTTCATTAAATCCTTTTTACATTATCTAAAATATTTAACCAATCAGAATTTAGATTTTTTTTTTTCTCGCTCTCTTTCTTCTTACTTTAACTAAGATTAAGTACTTTATATTACAAACAGAAAACATTACTGTGGGCTTTCTCCCCTTCCTTTTAGGCATCATTCTCACGAGGCGGATCCGCTGCCACGGAGTCCGCCTCTGTCTGCCAGCTCAGCGGGAGATCTCTCCGTTGATCTCAGCTGAGCTGGCGGATGACAGGTCCCTCTCTGCTCACTGAGTGGGGGGGGGGGGGGGGGGGGCGCTTGTTAAGCGCCGCTAGTTACCAATGGAGAGATCGGACGAAAATGGACAGCATGTCAGTTTTCATCAGATCTCACCCAATCCGATAGGGACGGATGCGAACTTAGGGGCATCCGTCTGATTTTAGAGGATCGCACCGGGTCGGATATCAGCGGACATGTCACAGCTGACATCCTTCGCTCCATAGACTAGCATGGAGCGCCCGTTCAGGTCCGCCGGCAAAACTGACAGGCGGACCTGAACGGTGCGACAGTGTGAATGGGGCCTTTAGCACTCCTATACAGTGCCTTGAAAACGTATTCATAGCCCTTGAAATTGTCCACATTTTGTCATGTTACAACCAAAAACGTAAATGTATTTTATTGGGATTTTATGTCGTAGACCAACACAAAGTGGCACATAATTGTGAAGTGGAAGGAAAATGATAAATGGTTTTCAACATTTTTTACAAAAAAATACGTGAAAAGTGTGGGGTACATTTGTATTCAGCCCCCCTGAGTCAGTACTTTGTAGAACCCCCTTTCACTGCAATTACAGCTGCAAGCCTTTTTGGGGATGTCTCTACCAGCTTTGTACATCTAAAAAGTGATAGGATACATTTTTTTTTTTTTTACAAATAAATATCTGAAAAGTGTGGCGTGCATTTGTATTCAGCCCCCTTTACTCTGATACCCCTAACTAAAATCTAGTGGAACCAATTGCCTTCAGAAGTCACCCAATAAGAAAATAGAGTCCACCTGTATGTAATTTTATCTCAGTATAAATGCAGCTGTTCTGAAGCCCTCAGAGGTTTGTTAGAGAACCTTAGTGAACAAAGAGCAGCATGAAGGCCAAGGAACACACCAGACCAGTCTGGGATAAAGTTGTGGAGAAGTTTAAAGCAGGATTAGTTTATCAAAAAAATATCCCAAGCTTTGAACATCTCACGAAACACTGTTCAATCCATCATTCGAACATGTAAAGAGTATGGCACAACTGTAAACCTACCAAGACATGGCCGTCCACCTAAACTGACAGGCCGGGCAAGGAGAGCATTAATAAGAGATACAGCCAAGAGGCCCATGGTAACTTTGGAGGAGCTGCAGATATCCACAGCTCAGGTGGGAGAATCTGTCCAGGGGACAACCTATAGTCGTGAAAGAAATCCATAAGAACCGTTTGCATTTTACAAGAAGCCACGTGGGGGACAAAGCAAACATGTGGAAAAAGGTGCTCTGGTCAGATGAGTGTGTGGCGGAAAACGAACACTGCACATCACCCTGAACACACCATCCCCAATGTGAAACATGGTAGTGGCAACATGTTGGGGGGATGCTTTTCTTCAGCAGGGACAGGGAAGCTGGTCAGAGTTGATGGGAAGATGGATGGAGCCAAATACAGGGCAATATTGGAAGAAAACCTGTTAGAGTCTGTCAAAACACTTGAGACTGGGGCGGAGGCTCACCTTCCAGCAGGACAATAACCCTAAACATACAGACAGAGCTACAATGGAATGGTTTAGAACAAAGCATATTCATGTGTTAGAATGGCCCAGTCAAAGTCCAGACCTAAATCCAATTGAGAATCTGTGGCAAGACTTGAAAATTGCTGTTTGCATGCACTCTCCATCCAATCTGACAGAGCTTGAGCTATTTTGCAAAGAAGAATAGGCAAAAATATCACTCTTTAGATGTGCAAAGCTGGTAGAGACATCCCCAAAAAGACTTGCAGCTGTAATTGCAGTGAAAGGTGGTTCTACAAAATATTGACTAATGCCGCGTACACATGACCGGACTTTACGGCAGACTTTGCCCGGCGGACTTTGACAGACTTTACGACGGACTTTCCGAATGAACGGACTTGCCTACACACGATCAACCAAAGCCTGACGGATTTGTACGTGACGATTGTACGACCGGACTAAAACAAGGAAGTTCATAGCCAGTAGCCAATAGCTGCCTTAGCGTCGGTTTTTGTCCGTCGGACTAGCATACAGACGAGCGGACTTTTCGACCGGACTCGAGTCCGTCGGATAGATTTGAAACATGTTTCAAATCTAAGTCTGTCAAACTTTTGAGAAAACAAAGTCTGCTGGAGCCCACACACGATCGAATTGTCCGTCGAAATCCGGTACGCCGGACCAAGTATGCCGTAAAGTCCGATCGTGTGTACGCAGCATCAGGGGTCCTAAATACAAATGCACCCCACACTTTTCACATATTTATTTGTAAAAAATGTTGAAAACCATTTATCATTTTAGTTCAACTTCACAATTATGAGCCACTTTGTGTTGGTCTATCACAAAAAAAAAACAATAAAAGACATTTACGTTTTTTGGTTGTAACATGACAAAATGTGGGGCATGAATACTTTTTGAAGGCACTGTACATCTATACTATGATTATTATTCAGTCCTTTATTCTTTATAAATTCTTTTAAATATTTTAACATTTTTAATCTTTTTTAAACATACTGAATTACCTGAATATAAATGTTATATATACAATGTGTATATTTATTATTATTTATTAGAGCATAGATGGTGTGTGGCTAAATCCAAAAATAGCATATATTGGCTTTCTGATAATTAAATATAAATGTAGAAATTGCTTCAACCATGAATGGAATCAAAAACACTATCATAAAAAGGACCATACATAAGTAAATATATGAATATTTATAAAATATATATTCTGTATCCAATATTAAGGCTCAATAAAAACATAAGACAGTTCATATCCGCCCTATTGGGCATTGCATCCAGAATCCAGTGCTGTGCAAATCACACAAGAGTGACAAAAGTTCTTTCAGATATAAGGTGAAGTATTATTTCTCCAGATAAAGTGACATTTATTATTCCATGCAATCCAGTGTTATCTCCATGTGCTCCACCACTGTGCACAATGGCCGCTCATTTTAAAATTCAATGCGACTCGCTTTTATTGAATCAATACCTCCTCTAGGAACATGTCCATTTATGTCATTCAAAAAAAGCAAGTTACATTGAATTTTAAGATGAGTGGCCATTGTGCACAGCGGTGGAGCACATGGAGATAACACTGGATTGCACAGAATAATAAATGTAATGTTATCTGGAGAAATATTACTTCACCTTATATTTAGAAGAACTTTTGTCATTCATGTGTGATTTGCACAGCACTGGATTCTGGATGCACTGCCAAGTAGGGCAGATATGAACTCAGTGGTATGTTTTTATCGAGCCTTAAAAGGGTTGTAAAGTCTCACGATTTTTCACCTTAATACATTGTAGTCAAGGTGAAAAACCTTCTGTGCTGCAGCAGCCGCACAGAACACCCCTCTTTCTTACCTGAACCCGATCGTTCCTGCGATGAAAACGAGCCCAACAGCTCCAGCCGCTGTCTCCGGTCCTCGTTAAATAGATTGATAGCAGCGGGAGCCATTGGCTCCCGCTGCTGTCAATTAAACCCAGTGACATGGGAGTTGGGGGGGCGAGGCCAAGTTCTGCTGTCTGTGTCAATGGGCGCACGAATGCCCCCATGGAATGCGGCTCCCCAAAAGCGGGGGGGGCACCCGAAGAGGAGGAGCCAGGAGCGCCGCTGGGGGACCCCAGAAAAGGGGAAGCCCACTTAATATTGGATACATGATATATATTTTTATGTATGATTATTCACATATTCACTTATGTAAGGTCATTTTTATGTTACGGTTTTTGATTCCATTCATGGTTAAAGCAATTTCTACTTTTAACTTTTAAATTTAAATCACAGAGCCAATATATATTATTTTTTGGGATTTAGCGCCATACCATCTATGCTGTAATAATTTACTGTGTATGTGGCGACACTACAGGTGTTGGCAGCATTATCCTTTACCACTGAGGTTACGGATTTGGCGTCATTTTATTATTTTTTCCCACTCTTTACTTGTCCTTTATACCTCATTTACTCCTCTTGGCACATCCTGCGTTTTATTCAACACGTGTTTTACACCTTTCATTCTACTTTAACCTTTATGTGTATTTATTGTTCTTTATTTTCTTTTCTTCAAAATATTCAATAAACTACACTGTGCCACAAAAATGTAGTGCATACATGCTACAAACCCTTTCAAAAGCTGAGCGGAAAGGCATGGACAGCGTGTCTCCATTGCCTTTATTATAAGTGATTAGAAGACTGTAAACTGATAGATGTGTGCGCTTAATCTGTCACTACGTCATTACACCGAGGGGTCTTGATAGCTCAGCTTCATAATGGACACTGAATATTCTTTTCATCGGTGTCATGGTCAGCCTCAATGCTACATATAATACTCTTTCAAACCAGAAATATGTTGCCCTGTTATGGGGATTCCCTAAAAATTTCACATCTTTTCTGCCTGCTCAGGACAGAGAAAATGACCATAAAGGCAAGTTTGGCTTAGATAAAAAAAAAACAACATTAACATTGATCAAAGTTTAACACATTTTAGCTGTCGGTGATAACAAAACTGCTCCTTACCCAATCAGCATATCTGTAAGCTTTACAAAGCCAACATAAGCCAGCTCAAAAGCCCCTCTGTGTCTGGACTGCAGCAAGTGGTGCTTGAAATATTCCCCCATCTCTTTAATCTGGAAGAAAAATACATAGAAACACCCAGTTACACAAATGTGAACATACACACAAAATCAAACTATTGTTGGTTTTATGTAATTATGTAAAACGGATTCCACAAAACAAACTATAAAGCGGGTTTCATTAAAAAAAATAATGCATAATACATAATACAAATGATAAAAAAAATGATTTACCTGTAAAATCCTTTTCTTGGAGTACATCACGGGACACAGAGCCTTAAGTAATAACTTAATAGGTTATAGGCCACCTTCAGGTGTTGACACTGGTATACCCAATCCAGGAAGTTCACTACCTATATAACCCCTCCTTCTTCCAGGAGCACATCAGTTTTTGTAGCAAAGCAATATACTTAAATCCCAAAAAGAGGGGCGGGACCTCTGTGTCCCATGATGTACTCTAAGAAAAGGATTTTACAGGTAAGCTGTTAAAAAATCCTATTTTCTTTATCGTACATCATGGGACACAGAGCCTTAAGTAATAACTTAATGGGATATCCCATAGCAATGCTACTTGAGGTGAAAGAGACACAACCCTGAGGATACCCCCAGACTTAAAGGACCTATACTGCTGCCTGCAGCACACTGCGCCCAAAGGCGATATCCTCATACCTATTGACATTCACCTGATAAAATTTGGCGAATGTATGTACTGAAGACCAAGTTGCGGCCTTACAGATCTGAGCCAGGGAGGCCTGGTGACGCACTGCCCAAGAAGCACTAACTGCCCTGGTAGAGTGCGCCTTAACTTGAAAAGGGGGGACCTTACCCCTTAAATTATACGTTTGAATTACAACTTGCCGAATCCACTTAGCAACAGTGGATTTCGACGCCGCCTGTCCTTTCTTAGGACCCTCTGGTAGAATAAATAAGACATCAGTCTTGCGAATGTGAGCAGTTGTCTTTAAATAGATTTTCACTGCTCTCACCACATCAAGACAATGTAGTGATTTTCTTCCCTGGAACATGGTTTTGGAAAAAACGATGGCAGGACAATATCTTGGTTCAGGTGAAAACCTGAAACCACTTTTGGCAAAAAGTCTGGATGAGGGAATAACACCACTCTGTCCTCATGAATAATCAAATATGGTTCTTTATAAGAAAGAGCAGCCAATTCTGAAAACCTCCTTGCTGAGGATATAGCAACCAAAAATACCAACTTCCTTGTCAGAAGGACTAAGGGAATATGTTGTATCGGTTCAAATGCCTGTTTTTGTAACACAGACAAAACTAAGTCCCAAGGGTTCAAGGGAGGTTTGACTGGCTTATTAAGCCGCATCACTCCTTGCATTAAAAATCCCAGACCAAAGAATGTGTAGCAAGCGGTCTTTGAAATAAGACCGATAAAGCTGAGACTTGGCCTTTAATAGTGCTCAAGGCCAACTTCATCTCTACCCCTAATTGTAGAAAGGCAACAATTCTGCCTATGATATATCTCAGAGGATGCCAACCCTCGGATTCACACCAGGAAACATAAGCCCTCCAGACCCTATAATATATAGTTCTGGAAGCTGGCTTCCTTGCATTAAATCAGGGTAGAGATAACTGACCCGGAAAGCCCACGTTTCAATAGCCAAGCTGTTAAATTTAGAGACTGTAAGGTACGATGGAATATCGGTCCCTGTGAGAGCAGATCTGACCGTAGTGGTAGGGTCCATGGACCCTCCACTGCCATCTTTACGATTTTTGTATACCATTTACTTCTGGGCCATGCTGGTGTTACCAGAATTACCGGCTTTCTTTCCAGCGTGATCCTGCAAAGAAGTCGAGGTAGTAAATGAATAGGGGGAAGTGCATAGATCAGTGAGAACTGATCCCACGGGGTCACCAACGCATCCATTCCGCATGCGAGTGGATCCCTTGTTCCGGCCACAAAGTTGACTAACTTCATGTTGAACCTGGACGCTAGAAGATCTACGTCCGGAGTCCCCCATCTCTGGCAAATAGTCCAAAACATGTCGGGGTGAAGAGACTATTCCCCCTGGAATAACTGCTGGTGACTCAATTAGTCCGCCTGCCAATTCTCTACTCCTGGAATGAAGACTGCCGATAGGCATGGAACATTCCTTTCTGCCCAAGTTAGAATATGGTTCACCTCTCTCTGTGCTGAGAGACTCTTGGTGCCCCCTTGGTGATTGATATAGGTCACAGCTGTGGCATTGTCCAAATGGATCCTGACAGGACAATCCCATAACCTGAAAGTCCAGGCGTTCAGAGCCAGACGCACTGCCCAATTCTCTAGGATATTGATGGGCAAGGTTCTTTCGGCTCTTAACAACCGTCCCTGGACAGTTGTCTTTTCTAGTACTGCTCCCCAGCCTGAAAGGCTGGCATCTGTCGCTACCACTTTCCACTGGTCTGAAGGATTTTCCTTTCAGCAGATTCTGGGTTAGTAACCACCAACTGAGGCTTTGGGAAACTCTTGGGGACAGCCGCATTGGCAAGTCAAAAGCTTGAATTGTTTTGTTCCAAGTAGACAGGATACTGTTTTGCAACAGTCTTGAATGGAACTAGGCATAGGGAACCGCTTCGAATGAAGCCACCATCTTTACTTGCAACTCTCATGATAAAGCAAATGGATGGATCTCCTTTTGACCTGACCATCCGCACCAGCTCTCTTATGGAGTCGATCTTTGCCTGAGGCAAGAACATCTTTTCCTGTGCTGTGTTTATGATCAGACCCAAGTACTCCAGCTTTTTTAGCGGTATTAAGGAAGATTTCTCTAGGTTGAGAATCCAACCCAAACTTTCCAGGTAACTGGTTGCAATGCGTATGCTTTGCTCCAAACGAGCCACCGACTGGTCTATTAGCAATAGATTGTCTAGGTACGCCAAGACTGTTATGCCCTGTGCCCTTAACCTGGCTAGTGGTGGGGCCAGCACTTTTTTGAACACCCAGGGTGCTGTAGCTAGCCCGAAGGGCAGGGCTACAAACTGGAAATGCTGCTGTTCTAGCTCGAACTGCAGAAACCTTTGGTGAGCTGGAAATATAGAAACATGCAGATATGCAACCCTGATGTCGATAGATACCAGAAGTTCTCCTCCTAGAAGGATAGAAACTACTGACCTGATTGTCTCCATGCGAAAGGAGCGGATCTTCAGGAACTGATTTAGATTTTATAGATCTAGAATGGGTCTGACATCTCCATTTGGTTTTGGTACCATAAAAAGATTTGAATAGGGGGGCGTGACCGGAAGCCGTCCTTAATGGACGCTTGAACCCACAGCTCCTTCAGCCCACAGCATTAAAGGCACATTAGGAGACGATTCGCAGCACCCACATGGGCAAATCGAGGACCACCCGATCCTCCAAACAAAGGGGCTCATCGCAACCCCCCCAGGAGCATCCACGGACCTCCGCACCTTCTTCCTCCAGACGGACATGTCTCAGGGCGGGGGAGACAAGATGGCGCCGGACACTCAGGCGCGCGGACGACGGAGCTCCCCGCAGCCCAAGCCGCCTCACACCACCCAGCAGCACCATCCACCTAACTCCCCGCTGACGGAGGCAGGCCCAGGGATCCCACCATACCACGAGGGAGCGGTGAGTCCGTCGTCCCTCCCCGATCCCCAGTCTATGCAGACACGCGGGCCGCAGCCCTCCATGCTGCCGGCCACCACACAGCACTACACGCAGTGCTCAGCAGCATTTCCGCACCTTCTCAGAGCGGCCTCAGATCCTTACATGCAGGGAACGGCTCCGCTCTCCCCAGCATCCTCAATCCTCTCACAGGACTACCCACCATTCCCTGCCCCGGCCCATCCTCCTATGCAGAGGCACCAGGACCTGGAGGCTGACAGTGAAAGTCCCTGGGCCATGACTGTATCGTCCCCCCCACCAAAGGCACAGAGACTGTCCAGATCTAGAGACCCCAGTGTCTCTAGGCAGCAACAAGCCTTTAACCCCTCATATGCTCAGAAAGCCAGCACCCCTCCTTGCACATCATCAGACAACCACCACATGAGGCCCCCCCAGCTAACACAGGCCTTGCCATGGTCTGAACAGTGGGAGCCCCCGCTGTCTGGACCCCCCGTGCCATCTGAAACAGGTTCACTTAGTTCACGCTCCCCGCCTCCAGCTCCATCCCCACCGTGCCAGCAATTTGGACTGATGCAACCCCCACATATGCCACCTCAATGGCATACATATCTTCAGGCCATGCCCACTAGGGAGGACTTCAGACAACTAATAGAAGATGTGAAATCCACATGCCACACAGAAATTCAAGTTCTCCAAACAGGCCTTAAACACCTGGCAGACAGAGTGGAAATGGCGGAAGAAGAGATCCAGGAAACAAAATTGGCAGTTCACAGATCACAACTTCAGGGAGCGGAACATAGATCACTCCTCAGAGACATGCAGAGGCACGTGGAGGATTTGGATAACAGGGGGCGCCGCAACAACATTCGTGTGAGAGGTATCCCAGAATCGGAAGGTAGCGAGGACTTGCAAACCACTCTACAAACCATCTTCAACAACCTCCTTGGCGAACCCCCCACAAAACATATAGAGATGGACAGAGCGCACTGAGCCTTGCGACCTAAAGGAGCAGCATCCAAGCCAAGGGATGTTATTTGTAGAATCACCTCCTACCCCCTCATGAAAATTATTTTTGAAGGGACTCAGTTACAACTATACCCTGATCTCTCTTGGATCACTCTGCAAAAACGCAGACTCCTCCAACCGTTACTGCAACTACTACAGACCAAGACAATCCCCTACCGGTGGGGCTTCCCCTTCACTCTCACTGCGAAGCACCAAGGCACAACTGCTGTTCTGAGATATCCGGAGGACCTCCGCACATTCTGTAACATCCTGGACATTCAACCTCCACAGCTCCCAGATTGGGACCTAGTAGCTACCCCTCCAATACCAGAAAACAAACAAAGGCGCCTCTAAGTGTAGAAGAAAGACAAGTTTAATGCCCCAACTGGGTTCCAAAAGCACTTACAAGATGGAAGGTGTAGTCAGGCACTTCGTAAGTGGAGCTGCATTGGAAAGGGTCACAGTGGAAGGAAGCATTCAGAGCGGATGGATGTAGTACAAGGCAGCGGCAGTGTGGAACAGAGGAAGCCGCTGTGAGGCCGGCGTCGTTAGCACGAAGAGACGGCGTAACCGGAAGTGATGTCATCCACTGGAGCAGTTCCTTAACCAGTCTGGACCGCAAACAGACAGCCGAAGGGAGGAAGTGTCGTCATCAATAAGGGACGCGTTTCGGAACGGTCATACGTTCCTTTTTCAACCAATGACTATAATGATGGCTATGCCTGATATATATACACACACAAACTAATAGTGGGTTGGCCGGGGGCGGGGGCAACAATCAAAGTTTGATAATCACATAATATAAAAACGTCTAAATACATTTAAATACATAGAAACACAGGTAACAGCATTTTAAAGGAGGCAATGAAAAAAATATACATATATATGTATGGGATATTAGGAAGAAAAACGAAAGTACAAACTAAAATGGTGGAGAGTTAAAAAGGGAGAGTATATAATGTATTCTATCCATAGGGTGTCTGGAATGTACATGTAAGGCTGCGTGTCAGTCTAACGGCTTGATAAGAATAAATGGGAGCACAGAGGCAAATATAAATAGCAGAATAAAAACTGAAATTGGGACATTTGTGTCACCAATACTATCGAAATGTGGTAATATTAGACTACCGCAAATACTGTAATAAAAGAAAGGGGGCTGGATTAATATTATCATAAAATTGCGCTGACTTCAAAATCCTCGTTTAACCCTCCAGGGGCTAAAACATTTAATAAAAATATCCAGTACATTTCCCTGTGACATAGTCGTCGGTAACGTTCAGCTGGGGGAATATCTTTTGGCATTGCCTCAATGACCCATACTTTGAGGCCATTGGTGGACTTATCGTGGGCGTGGAGGTAGTGTCTGGGGACACTATGATTATCTAATCCGCCTTCAATAAACCGGCGATGTTCGCCAAAACGTTTACGTAGTGGCCGAATGGTACGGCCTACATAAAATAAGCCACAGGGACATGTGAGGCAATATATAACATGGTCAGATGAGCATGTATGAAAGCCCTTGATTGGGTATGTTTTGCCTTTAACCTGAAAGTCTTTCTGGCCATGTACCACAAAGTTACAAGTCTTGCAGAGAGGCTTACGGCACTGGTACATCCCAGAGATGGCTAGGAATGTGGGCATGTGGTGGCCAGGAGGCAAAGGTCTGGCCTTAAGTTTGCTAGTCGCTACCCTGCTTTTGATGTTAGGTGCCTTTCTATAGGCAAATTGAGGTCTATTGGGCAGGGTGGAAAGAAGGTGTTCATCTTGTAATAACAGAGGCCAGTGTCTTTTTACAATATTTTCCATTTGCTTATGTTGAGTATGAAATTGAGTGATGAATCGTAAATTACCCTTCTGGGGGCGTGGACGAGGGTTCTCAGTGAGCGGTGTACTCTTATATTTTTGATAAGCTGCATCTACAAGATCAACAGGAAAACCCTTTTCGAGAAATTTTTCTTTCAAAGTTGCACCTTCGATATCATAGTCATTGTTTAGGGTGCAATTCTTTTTTAGCCTACAGAACTGACTTTTGGGTACATTGTTTAGCCACAGGGGGTGGTGACAGCTATTGTAATGGAGGAAAGAATTCCCAGCTGTTGGCTTAATGTAATTTCTGGCATGTATCTCCTTGCCTATCCAAAAAAGTTCGAGGTCCAAAAAGGCTAGTTTATATTGGTCGATGACAGAGGTGAAAGTCAGGCCCATGCTGTTGGTGTTGCAATATCTGACAAAGTCAGAAAAGACTGATGCATTGCCATCCCATATAATAATCACGTCATCTATATACCGGCCATAAAAAACAATGTGGGAGGAGAATGGATTGTTGTTCCATATATATTGATGCTCCCAGTGCCCCATGGTAAGGTTCGCATATGAGGGTGCAAAGTGCGCCCCCATAGCTGTACCTCGTATCTGCAGGAAAAAATCATCCTCAAATTTAAAATAATTGTGTGTAAGGCAGAAGGAAGTGGCTTCGACAATGAAGGAAGCTTGTCTCGGATTAAGCATGGGGTCTTGGCAGAGAAAAAACTGTAGGGCATTGAGGCCCACTTCATGGGGTATGGATGTATATAGAGACTGGACGTCCAGAGAGGCCCAATGGTAATTGTGGTCCCAAGAGTACGTTGTTAAGATCTCTAACAGATGGACACCATCTCTAATGTGCGACTGAAGGGATTGGGCTAATGGCTGGAGGAATTGGTCTATATATTGTGAAAGTCCGCTGCTGATGCTGTCCATAGACGCCACAATCGGTCGCCCGGGTGGTGTTTTTGGGTCTTTATGCACCTTGGGCAGATGGTAGAAATATGGTGTAAAATGTACTTCTTTAATCAGAAAAGAAGCTTCTTGTTGGGTAATGATGTTGTCGTTTAGTGCTGTCTTAACAAGGGAGGAAGCTTCTAGAGTAAATGAGGGTAGAGGATCTTTGTTGAGTCTGGTATATGTGTTGCTGTCAGATAGCAATCGAGTGGCTTCAGAGACATAGTCAACTCTGTTTTGTATCACTATACCTCCCCCTTTGTCAGCACTTTTGATGACCAAATCCAAATTTTTGGTGAGTGTGTCAAGGGCTCTTTGTTCACGATGAGTGAGATTAGAGATTGCTTTTTTATTTTTGTTACAGAGCTCCTGTATTTCCGCATGAACAATGCGGAAGAAAGCATCAATGCATGAGCCTTTGGACTGAGTGGGATAAAAGACCGAAGGGGGTTTAAACGTAGTGTTTTGAATGGGTGGAGAGGTTATTAAATGTTGTGTGTATAGAAAGTAATCATTCTCATAATCTGTCTGAGAAGAAGATGGAGTGAAGGGATGGCTATACAGTTCTTCCAAGATGGAAAGGGGATCACTTTCTGTATGGACATCAATGGTGTTATGTGATGCATCAGGTATGTGGGAATCAGCATGTGGGCGGTGTTTAGTGGATTGGATGTTGAAAAATCTCTTTAGAGTAAGAAGGCGGACAAATTTATTTAGATCCTTAAAGAGAAGAAAGGGATTAGGTGGAGCGGATGGAGCAAAATTTAGGCCTCGACTAAGTAAGGAGATTTCATCTGTGGTTAGAGCATGGGTGGAGAGGTTGAAGATTTTAACAGTGCTTTCTTTTTGCTGGGGTCTGGAGTGAGACCTGCCTCCTCTGCCTCGACAACCTCTTCTGTGTGTTTTCTTTTTTGTGATTTTGTCCGAGGAGGGTCGAATACTAAAAAAGGAACCGCAGTTGATACTGAAGGTTGAGTCGTGGCAAGCGGTGCCAGAAGTGAAGTGTTAGGACCAAACAAAACCAACGAACCGGGAGAAACTATTGAAGGAGTATGTGTATTATTTACAATGGTATTATGTGTGGTAGTGGTTGAGCAGGGGAGGACAGCAGAGATGTTTGGTGCAGTGGAGATGGGAGTGACCTGTGCCAATCGCGTAGGTTGGACAGGATCTAGGTTGTTATTGGGGGATGATGACATAGATGCCAGAACAGAGGTGTTATTTTCTTTATTGTGTATAATAGGTCCAGAGGGGACTGTGGATGTTATTTTGAGAGGGATTATTTTACGGGGGACAATGGGAGCAAAAGGATTGATATCCATAAGGGATGGGAGGTCGTGGGTCGATTTACGTTTCCAGGAAAAGATGTTGTTACTCCTATAATCTTTCAAATCTCTACTAAATTTCCCTAATTTGTGTTTGATCAAAATGTCTTCCTTTTTGTATGCTTGTTTGGTCAGGATAGACAGCCAGAGAGATGGTAAATGAGTGGTAAGATCTGTGATTTGATGAAATACTGTTTTTATTTGATGAAAGCATTGTTCATATTTGATGTGCCTCTGTGTGGAGATAATTTTGATCCATTTGTTGGTACAAAACTCTGAAATGGATGACCATTCTTTCTGTAACTCGGTGTCTAGAAAGGAACATGTTTTCAAGATTCTAAGGCCCCTAGGAGTAATGTGGGCAGACAGATATTTGAGAAGGAAAAATTCATCCCACCACTGCTGATTGGCGGAAATGACTAACTTCTCCAATTTCCGAAATAGTGTGCAGAGGGATTTGTATTTAGGATGGGAAAATTGAGGTATGGGTTTAAAAAATTCTTTGGGTATAAAGGCTAATAGATCATTTATTTTGGAGTATTTTAGGGAATCTATTTCAGACAAGAAATCCATAACTGGAAGAGAAGAAAATGTGCAAAAAAAAAAAAAAAAAAAAAAAAAGGGGAAAGGGGAGGTGATCAATAAATAAAAGGATAAAATTGCTGTACAGTGAAGATACGCACAAAATTCATTTAGAAATATGTATATGTGAAATGTATATAGAAAATAAAATTATACACATGCGAATTTAAAACATGATATAAAATAAATGAGAGACTGGCAATAAATGCATGAATACAATAGTCCGTGCGTCAACCTAAATTGGCTTCATATAAAGGCAATAAAAAATCAAAAAATATTTTAAAAATATTTCTATAGGGCGCACAGGGCTAGTATAGTCTAGATAACGTCTCTATATAAGGCAGTCCCCAATAAGCATGAAGATGCTGGTGGAAGTGATGGAAGTAATGGGATGGTACTCTTCAACACAAAGGGCTGCAGCTTAATAAGACTGAAGCAGGGTCTATAGAAACACAAGAAAACAAACAAAGGCGCCTCTAAGTGTAGAAGAAAGACAAGTTTAATGCCCCAACTGGATGTACCAGTGCCGTAAGCCTCTCTGCAAGACTTGTAACTTTGTGGTACATGGCCAGAAAGACTTTCAGGTTAAAGGCAAAACATACCCAATCAAGGGCTTTCATACATGCTCATCTGACCATGTTATATATTGCCTCACATGTCCCTGTGGCTTATTTTATGTAGGCCGTACCATTCGGCCACTACGTAAACGTTTTGGCGAACATCGCCGGTTTATTGAAGGCGGATTAGATAATCATAGTGTCCCCAGACACTACCTCCACGCCCACGATAAGTCCACCAATGGCCTCAAAGTATGGGTCATTGAGGCAATGCCAAAAGATATTCCCCCAGCTGAACGTTACCGACGACTATGTCACAGGGAAATGTACTGGATATTTTTATTAAATGTTTTAGCCCCTGGAGGGTTAAACGAGGATTTTGAAGTCAGCGCAATTTTATGATAATATTAATCCAGCCCCCTTTTATTACAGTATTTGCGGTAGTCTAATATTACCACATTTCGATAGTATTGGTGACACAAATGTCCCAATTTCAGTTTTTATTCTGCTATTTATATTTGCCTCTGTGCTCCCATTTATTCTTATCAAGCCGTTGCACATGTAAGGCTGCGTGTCAGTCTATTCCAGACACCCTATGGATAGAATACATTATATACTCTCCCTTTTTAACTCTCCACCATTTTAGTTTGTACTTTCGTTTTTCTTCCTAATATCCCATACATATATATGTATATTTTTTTCATTGCCTCCTTTAAAATGCTGTTACCTGTGTTTCTATGTATTTAAATGTATTTAGACGTTTTTATATTATGTGATTATCAAACTTTGATTGTTGCCCCCGCCCCCGGCCAACCCACTATTAGTTTGTGTGTGTATATATATCAGGCATAGCCATCATTATAGTCATTGGTTGAAAAAGGAACGTATGACCGTTCCGAAACGCGTCCCTTATTGATGACGACACTTCCTCCCTTCGGCTGTCTGTTTGCGGTCCAGACTGGTTAAGGAACTGCTCCAGTGGATGACATCACTTCCGGTTACGCCGTCTCTTCGTGCTAACGACGCCGGCCTCACAGCGGCTTCCTCTGTTCCACACTGCCGCTGCCTTGTACTACATCCATCCGCTCTGAATGCTTCCTTCCACTGTGACCCTTTCCAATGCAGCTCCACTTACGAAGTGCCTGACTACACCTTCCATCTTGTAAGTGCTTTTGGAACCCAGTTGGGGCATTAAACTTGTCTTTCTTCTACACTTAGAGGCGCCTTTGTTTGTTTTCTTGTGTTTCTATAGACCCTGCTTCAGTCTTATTAAGCTGCAGCCCTTTGTGTTGAAGAGTACCATCCCATTACTTCCATCACTTCCACCAGCATCTTCATGCTTATTTGGGACTGCCTTATATAGAGACATTATCTAGACTATACTAGCCCTGTGCGCCCTATAGAAATATTTTTTAAATATTTTTTGATTTTTTATTGCCTTTATATGAAGCCAATTTAGGTTGACGCACGGACTATTGTATTCATGCATTTATTGCCAGTCTCTCATTTATTTTATATCATGTTTTAAATTCGCATGTGTATAATTTTATTTTCTATATACATTTCACATATACATATTTCTAAATGAATTTTGTGCGTATCTTCACTGTACAGCAATTTTATCCTTTTATTTATTGATCACCTCCCCTTTCCCTTTCCCCTTTTTTTTTTTTTTTTTTCACATTTTCTTCTCTTCCAGTTATGGATTTCTTGTCTGAAATAGATTCCCTAAAATACTCCAAAATAAATGATCTATTAGCCTTTATACCCAAAGAATTTTTTAAACCCATACCTCAATTTTCCCATCCTAAATACAAATCCCTCTGCACACTATTTCGGAAATTGGAGAAGTTAGTCATTTCCGCCAATCAGCAGTGGTGGGATGAATTTTTCCTTCTCAAATATCTGTCTGCCCACATTACTCCTAGGGGCCTTAGAATCTTGAAAACATGTTCCTTTCTAGACACCGAGTTACAGAAAGAATGGTCATCCATTTCAGAGTTTTGTACCAACAAATGGATCAAAATTATCTCCACACAGAGGCACATCAAATATGAACAATGCTTTCATCAAATAAAAACAGTATTTCATCAAATCACAGATCTTACCACTCATTTACCATCTCTCTGGCTGTCTATCCTGACCAAACAAGCATACAAAAAGGAAGACATTTTGATCAAACACAAATTAGGGAAATTTAGTAGAGATTTGAAAGATTATAGGAGTAACAACATCTTTTCCTGGAAACGTAAATCGACCCACGACCTCCCATCCCTTATGGATATCAATCCTTTTGCTCCCATTGTCCCCCGTAAAATAATCCCTCTCAAAATAACATCCACAGTCCCCTCTGGACCTATTATACACAATAAAGAAAATAACACCTCTGTTCTGGCATCTACGTCATCATCCCCCAATAACAACCTAGATCCTGTCCAACCTACGCGATTGGCACAGGTCACTCCCATCTCCACTGCACCAAACATCTCTGCTGTCCTCCCCTGCTCAACCACTACCACACATAATACCATTGTAAATAATACACATACTCCTTCAATAGTTTCTCCCGGTTCGTTGGTTTCGTTTGGTCCTAACACTTCACTTCTGACACCGCTTGCCACGATTCAACCTTCAGTATCAACTGCGGTTCCTTTTTTAGTATTCGACCCTCCTCGGACAAAATCACAAAAAAGAAAACACACAGAAGAGGTTGTCGAGGCAGAGGAGGCAGGTCTCACTCCAGACCCCAGCAAAAAGAAAGCACTGTTAAAATCTTCAACCTCTCCACCCATGCTCTAACCACAGATGAAATCTCCTTACTTAGTCGAGGCCTAAATTTTGCTCCATCCGCTCCACCTAATCCCTTTCTTCTCTTTAAGGATCTAAATAAATTTGTCCGCCTTCTTACTCTAAAGAGATTTTTCAACATCCAATCCACTAAACACCGCCCACATGCTGATTCCCACATACCTGATGCATCACATAACACCATTGATGTCCATACAGAAAGTGATCCCCTTTCCATCTTGGAAGAACTGTATAGCCATCCCTTCACTCCATCTTCTTCTCAGGCAGATTATGAGAATGATTACTTTCTATACACACAACATTTAATAACCTCTCCACCCATTCAAAACACTACGTTTAAACCCCCTTCGGTCTTTTATCCCACTCAGTCCAAAGGCTCATGCATTGATGCTTTCTACCGCATTGTTCATGCGGAAATACAGGAGCTCTGTAACAAAAATAAAAAAGCAATCTCTAATCTCACTCATCGTGAACAAAGAGCCCTTGACACACTCACCAAAAATTTGGATTTGGTCATCAAAAGTGCTGACAAAGGGGGAGGTATAGTGATACAAAACAGAGTTGACTATGTCTCTGAAGCCAGTCGATTGCTATCTGACAGCAACACATATACCAGACTCAACAAAGATCCTCTACCCTCATTTACTCTAGAAGCTTCCTCCCTTGTTAAGACAGCACTAAACGACAACATCATTACCCAACAAGAAGCTTCTTTTCTGATTAAAGAAGTACATTTTACACCATATTTCTACCATCTGCCCAAGGTGCATAAAGACCCAAAAACACCACCCGGGCGACCGATTGTGGCGTCTATGGACAGCATCAGCAGCGGACTTTCACAATATATAGACCAATTCCTCCAGCCATTAGCCCAATCCCTTCAGTCGCACATTAGAGATGGTGTCCATCTGTTAGAGATCTTAACAACGTACTCTTGGGACCACAATTACCATTGGGCCTCTCTGGACGTCCAGTCTCTATATACATCCATACCCCATGAAGTGGGCCTCAATGCCCTACAGTTTTTTCTCTGCCAAGACCCCATGCTTAATCCGAGACAAGCTTCCTTCATTGTCGAAGCCACTTCCTTCTGCCTTACACACAATTATTTTAAATTTGAGGATGATTTTTTCCTGCAGATACGAGGTACAGCTATGGGGGCGCACTTTGCACCCTCATATGCGAACCTTACCATGGGGCACTGGGAGCATCAATATATATGGAACAACAATCCATTCTCCTCCCACATTGTTTTTTATGGCCGGTATATAGATGACGTGATTATTATATGGGATGCCAATGCATCAGTCTTTTCTGACTTTGTCAGATATTGCAACACCAACAGCATGGGCCTGACTTTCACCTCTGTCATCGACCAATATAAACTAGCCTTTTTGGACCTCGAACTTTTTTGGATAGGCAAGGAGATACATGCCAGAAATTACATTAAGCCAACAGCTGGGAATTCTTTCCTCCATTACAATAGCTGTCACCACCCCCTGTGGCTAAACAATGTACCCAAAAGTCAGTTCTGTAGGCTAAAAAAGAATTGCACCCTAAACAATGACTATGATATCGAAGGTGCAACTTTGAAAGAAAAATTTCTCGAAAAGGGTTTTCCTGTTGATCTTGTAGATGCAGCTTATCAAAAATATAAGAGTACACCGCTTACTGAGAACCCTCGTCCACGCCCCCAGAAGGGTAATTTACGATTCATCACTCAATTTCATACTCAACATAAGCAAATGGAAAATATTGTAAAAAGACACTGGCCTCTGTTATTACAAGATGAACACCTTCTTTCCACCCTGCCCAATAGACCTCAATTTGCCTATAGAAAGGCACCTAACATCAAAAGCAGGGTAGCGACTAGCAAACTTAAGGCCAGACCTTTGCCTCCTGGCCACCACATGCCCACATTCCTAGCCATCTCTGGGATGTACCAGTGCCGTAAGCCTCTCTGCAAGACTTGTAACTTTGTGGTACATGGCCAGAAAGACTTTCAGGTTAAAGGCAAAACATACCCAATCAAGGGCTTTCATACATGCTCATCTGACCATGTTATATATTGCCTCACATGTCCCTGTGGCTTATTTTATGTAGGCCGTACCATTCGGCCACTACGTAAACGTTTTGGCGAACATCGCCGGTTTATTGAAGGCGGATTAGATAATCATAGTGTCCCCAGACACTACCTCCACGCCCACGATAAGTCCACCAATGGCCTCAAAGTATGGGTCATTGAGGCAATGCCAAAAGATATTCCCCCAGCTGAACGTTACCGACGACTATGTCACAGGGAAATGTACTGGATATTTTTATTAAATGTTTTAGCCCCTGGAGGGTTAAACGAGGATTTTGAAGTCAGCGCAATTTTATGATAATATTAATCCAGCCCCCTTTTATTACAGTATTTGCGGTAGTCTAATATTACCACATTTCGATAGTATTGGTGACACAAATGTCCCAATTTCAGTTTTTATTCTGCTATTTATATTTGCCTCTGTGCTCCCATTTATTCTTATCAAGCCGTTGTACATGTAAGGCTGCGTGTCAGTCTATTCCAGACACCCTATGGATAGAATACATTATATACTCTCCCTTTTTAACTCTCCACCATTTTAGTTTGTACTTTCGTTTTTCTTCCTAATATCCCATACATATATATGTATATTTTTTTCATTGCCTCCTTTAAAATGCTGTTACCTGTGTTTCTATGTATTTAAATGTATTTAGACGTTTTTATATTATGTGATTATCAAACTTTGATTGTTGCCCCCGCCCCCGGCCAACCCACTATTAGTTTGTGTGTGTATATATATCAGGCATAGCCATCATTATAGTCATTGGTTGAAAAAGGAACGTATGACCGTTCCGAAACGCGTCCCTTATTGATGACGACACTTCCTCCCTTCGGCTGTCTGTTTGCGGTCCAGACTGGTTAAGGAACTGCTCCAGTGGATGACATCACTTCCGGTTACGCCGTCTCTTCGTGCTAACGACGCCGGCCTCACAGCGGCTTCCTCTGTTCCACACTGCCGCTGCCTTGTACTACATCCATCCGCTCTGAATGCTTCCTTCCACTGTGACCCTTTCCAATGCAGCTCCACTTACGAAGTGCCTGACTACACCTTCCATCTTGTAAGTGCTTTTGGAACCCAGTTGGGGCATTAAACTTGTCTTTCTTCTACACTTAGAGGCGCCTTTGTTTGTTTTCTTGTGTTTCTATAGACCCTGCTTCAGTCTTATTAAGCTGCAGCCCTTTGTGTTGAAGAGTACCATCCCATTACTTCCATCACTTCCACCAGCATCTTCATGCTTATTTGGGACTGCCTTATATAGAGACATTATCTAGACTATACTAGCCCTGTGCGCCCTATAGAAATATTTTTTAAATATTTTTTGATTTTTTATTACCCCTCCAATACCACCTACAGTCTGGCAGAAGGTCCCCACCTCCAATCGGCCCAGAAACCCTGAAGCATCACGCAAATCTGTCAAGCACAAGAACGGATAAGCTTCACCGCTCCATGAAGGCCTGCACTTCCGATTGGATCACTACTATTCTGGAACATTGGTTCTTCCTACTCGGGACTTAAATGCCCACTATATTTCTAGATTATAGTCTCCTAAATTGCCCCTACACCATAGAATGGTTAACTACAAGGGCTTACCTAGATCAAGCTTTGAGAACGTGGACACTCACTCGACCGCCCCTCACCCCACCTGTTCTTTTTTTGATTCATAGTTTAGCGAATCATAAAGTTTGATTGTATAACTATATTAGTGGCGGGCTCCCTGGTGCCTTCTCCTGGCTGATCCCTTTGGGTTGGCGGGGGGGGGGGGGAAGACATCTGGGAATCCGTGATAGTCAAGGCCTGTTGGCCAGAAAAGCACTGACGATAATGTATGCAACATGTTACCACTTGGTCTTAATCTCTCATCTCTTTCTTCACCTCTCTTCCCTCTTTCTCCCCCTTAGTCGTTCTCAGGTGTACACAAAAGTGAAGGCGAGGTGTCCTGGTCCCCTCCCGGAGAATGCCGGCCCCTGGCTTTTGCCCACAGACCCTGGTGCATCTTCGGTAAGTAAGCTCACACACGCCCACCCACACGTAGACAGATGGCAAAGATACTGTCCTTAAATGTCCATGGACTAAATTCTAACAAAAAAAGGCATCTGGCGCTGAGGGAGTTCAGGCAGTCGGGGGCTGATATTGTACTGGTGCAGGAAACACATTTCAATAAAGAGGGCTCATTCGCGTTCGCCTCCAGATATTTCCCTCAAATATATTTATCATCTAGCACTCAAAAAAAAGCGGGTGTGGCTATACTTATTAAAAAGGGAGCCCCCTTCACTTGTGCAAACCACTATGCTGATCCTAAAGGTCACTTCATTATCCTACAGGGTACATGGCACACACAACCAATCACGTTATGCGCCCTATACGCACCGAACACCAAACAATATAACTTTCTCTCCAAAGTATACTCCCGCATCTTTAAATCAAACCCAGGGGTTTTGGTGGTGGGGGGGGGATTTCAATCTTGTCCAATCAGCTACTGCGGACCGACAGGTGGTGGGCACCCGGGCGTCACCCACAGGAGTCCTTAGGGACTCTAGACTCTTCCGACAAATCTCTAGACGATATGCGCTCTTTGACGCGTGGAGGGCCCTTCACCCAGGCGATCGGCAGTACACATTCTATTCCGCCCCCCACCGCATTCACTCTAGAATAGATTACTTCTTCGTCAACAATCTTACGCTCAAACTAACACAAGCAGCTCAAATACTCCCCATCTCATGGTCAGATCATGCCCTCATCCTACTTAGGCTGAACTTAGACACCCCTAACCGCAGATCCTATAACTGGAGACTTAACACATTCCTCCTCCAACACCTGCCCTCTCAACTGGAACTACAATCCACCCTTAAACACTACTTTATAGAAAATGCCTCCTCAGAGACTTCACTATCTACACTATGGGAAGCCCATAAGGCGGTCCTACGCGGTAAATGTATGGCACTGTCCTCCGCAATGAAGAAAGACAAACTGGCAGCAAAATTAAACGCGGAGAGGGATCTCAGAGTGTTGGAGCGTAAGCTCCAAGACACCCCCACAATACCCCTTCTCCGGAAAATAATTAGTCTCCGCTCTACCCTTAAAGAACTCGCACTAGGCCAAGTAGAAAAGGCACTGATTAGACTGAAACAAATATTCTATGATAAAGGAAACAAGGCGCATTCCCTTTTAGCCAACAAATTACGAGACAAATCCCATATGCAAACACCACATCAAATTAAAAATAAATTGGGACAAATGGTATCCCACCCCACGGAGATTGCCCATGCTTTTGCAGACTTTTACAAAAACCTATATAACAACCCAGACATACCCAGTAACCCCCCCTCGCAGGACTTATCCCACAAACTGCGAAAGTATCTGGAATCCAGCAGAATCCCCCACTTGACGCCAACTGACTTGCTATCACTGAATGCACAGATCACAGACGAAGAAATAGAAATGACTGTTAAAAGTTTGCCTTCACATAAAGCCCCAGGTCCAGACGGATTCCCATACGAATACTACAAAACGTTCCTCCCCACCTTACTCCCTTATATGTGCAGGATATTTCAAGCCTTCCTACAAGACACCCCCATACCTCCGGACATGCAACGTTCCTTTATTACGCTTATACCTAAACCGGATAAAGACCCCTCCATATGCGCCAGTTACAGACCCATTGCGTTACTGAACTCTGACCTAAAAATCTTTACCAAACTCCTTTCCAACCGCCTCAATCAGATCCTCCCCTCCCTGATCCATAAAGACCAGGTGGGATTTGTCCCGCTTAGACAAGCGGGTGATAATACCAGAAAGGTTATAGATCTGGTGGAGGTGGCGAACAGGGAAGGCCAGGCGTCCTTGCTGTTAAGCCTGGACGCGGAAAAAGCATTTGATCGGTTGGGATGGCCTTTTCTGTTCGCAACCTTACAATTTATGGGATTTCGGGGACCTTTCCTGCGGGCAGTCAAACACTTATACACTAATCCCTCATCCCAAGTTAGAACCCCCTTTGCACTCTCTCCAACATTTTCTGTGGCGAACGGGACTAGACAGGGATGCCCACTCTCGCCCCTTCTATTCGCGCTCTGTGTAGAACCCCTAGCAGCATCCATCAGGAACAACCCAGATCTTAAGGGAATTTCGGTCAGAGGTAGAGAATTTAAGATCTCCCTCTTCGCCGACGATATTATACTCACACTAACTCAACCTCATACTACCCTTCCGATCCTACATACAGAACTAAGCCGCTTTAGAGCCCTTTCAGGATATAAAATAAACGAATCAAAATCAGAAGCACTCCCAATTAATATCCCGGCCACCGAGATCACACTTTTAAAATCCAACTTCCCGTTTACATGGAAAACAACATCCCTGAAATATCTGGGGACGTACATCACCCCCAAATTTAACACCCTGTACCAGGAGAACTTCCCCCCATTATTCCGCTCAATTAGATCCTCATTGCTCCAATGGAAAAAGCACCATATTTCTTTACTAGGTCGAATAGCTTCACTTAAAATGACTATCCTTCCGAAACTCCTTTATCTTTTTCAAACACTACCCATACCAATTCCGCTCCACCAATTGAAAAAACTCCAGTCTGAACTCCTACAATTTGTCTGGAATTATAAAAGACACAGGGTACCGGGATCAGTGTTGATGGCGTCCCGCAATGAAGGGGGACTGGCTTTCAATAATATTATTAAATACTACTACGCAGCTCAATTACGCGCAGTAGCATCGTGGTTCACCCACAAGTCCTACAATAAATGGACGGAAATTGAAAAGTTATGGCTAGCTCCCACACATCCAAATAACCTATTATGGAGTGCGAGCGCGGATGTGGCCCCTGAACGTATGCTAGGTCCCATGTCCCTCCTGCGGAGGGTATGGCGTAAACTGGCTTCTACTCATGGACTATTATCAGAGAGATCGCTCCTGACCTCTTTTGTCTGTAACCCCAAAGTGCCGGATAGCCTTACTTATCAAATGTCACACCCCTGGACCTCCCGGAATTTATTCCATTTTGGAAACCTGGTGGATCCTAGGACACGGAAACTTTTGCCATTTACTGATCTACAAAATAAACATGAACTCCCTAGACAGACGTTTTATGGGTATTTACAAATTAGACATTACGCACTTACTATAACACCCAACCTACAATTCTCACCTCCCTCCCCATTCGAAACTATGATTCTGGCAGGCAACGCCCAGAGAGGGCTCATATCAGGCATATATAAGATCCTAAATACATTCTCCCAAGATGGGCAGGGCAAACATTCCTATATGACTAAATGGGAAAGGATCCTAGGTGAGGACATTCCTTTGACACAGTGGCAGACCATTTGGTCCCAAGCAGCAAAGAGCTCAATATGCTCACTGTATAAGGAAAACTCCTATAAAATTCTCCTACTGTGGTACATGACCCCAGAGGTGCTCCATACTATCTTCCCTAATACCTCCGATAGATGCTGGCGCTGCCAAGGTGCAAAAGGCACCTTCCTACATATATATTGGAGCTGCCCGCTGCTGGCTCCTTACTGGTCCACAGTTCAGAGATTACTAGATCGCCTATTGGACACACAGGTCCAGGCATCCCCGAAATTCTTTTTATTAGGTCTATCACCACTCAAACTCTCCACCCCATATAAGAAATTAGTGCGTCATGTCCTAACGGCAGCAAGATGCCTCATAGCTTTACACTGGAAACGCTCCACCCCACCAACTGCTGAGGATCTTTATGCCAGAATTAAGGACATGGAAGTGATGGAAAAAATGACAGCCAGAATACAAGACAGACTGGAGGCACATAACAGGGTCTGGGAGCCATGGCACCTCCGGGAGGACCCACCTTGACCAGGTAACACCACCATCTTAACGACTTCTATATTCCCCCCCCCCCCTTTTTTTCTAAATCTCATTCCTTTTCTCCTCTCCTTCTCCTTCTTCTTCACCCCCCCCCCCTATCCCCCACTACCCACCTCTAATTTCTTCTACTGCATAGTCTTATGTCTTCTACAGTTTTGCAACATATAACCACAGCTTTGCAGTGGTAAAGCATATACTCCAATAACATGTTAAACAAATGAAACACTAGACGACAAACATTGGACTACCGAAGGCACCTAGTAATACTTTTGTCTATGAGTATAGAAGTTTAGCATCAGCAAATTATATGTTAACTTAAGGCTATGTAATGCCATTGCACATACTGTTTTCACTGCAATGTATTGCACATGTGTTTGAAAATAAAAAAACGCTATTTGGAAAAAAAAAAAAAAAAAAAAAAAGATTTGAATAAAACCCCTAACCTTGCTCTTTTGTGGGGATCTGTATGATCATCCCTTGAGATTTTAATCGGTCTAGTGCTTGAAACAGAGATTGTCTTTTCTCTGGATCTTTGGGAACGCTTGAACTCAGGAAACGAGACGGTGGAATTTCCTCTTGCCAGACTTCTGAAAACTGCAGAAGTCTTCCCCCCACCTTGGTGAGGGGGGTTGCCTCTTCATCATGAGGCTTTAGGATTCTGCTTTGCAGGTTTCCGGCCCCAGGACTTCTTTTGAGCTTGGGTCTGACCCTAAGGTTTTCCCCTAGAGTCTGACGGCGGAGGCCGTCGCCACTGCCTAGAGGCGGAAGCCCCTGGCACAGGGGAAAAAAAGCCTGTTTAAATGAAGGGCGTTTATACTTTTTTTGACTGGCAAAAGAGTACTTTTCCCACTAGAAATTGTTTCAATATATTTGTCCAAATCTTCCCCAAATAGCCGCTCCCCATGAAAAGGGAACTCAGTTAGGAGGTTTTTACATAATGCTTCGCCTGACCAATATTTTAACCCCAGGATTCTACGCATATATACTAGCATAAGCGTAAGGTGGGACGCCCGGTGAATAGAATCTTTAATGGCAAAGCATAATGCGTTTGGTAGTTCAGCCAATTCCCGGACTTGTTGAACCTCTTTAAGGGACTGTCTAAATTGGTCCTTTAGGGATTGACAGATGCCTATTGCAGCGACTGCAGGCTGAGTAACGGTACCTGCCAAGGAAAAAAGCAGATTTTAACAGGAATTCCAACCTTTTATCTGTTGGATCCTTAAGCATTTGTGCATTGTCTACTGGACAAGTTAGGCTTTTATTCACGCTGGAAATCGCAGCATCAACTGCTGGTGCTTTCCATTTTTTGGTGAATTTCTCCTCCATGGGATAGAGAACGGAAAATCTCTTTGGAGGGAGAAAATGCTTTTCCGGGTGATCCCATTCAGCAAAAATAATGCATGGACAGGAAATGCATGCAAAGGCTGTGAAGGTTTTAAGGAACCCAAGGAAAAAAACGAGCTTTCAGGAGACTCCATTAGGGGTAGCATGAAAGTAGAACGAACCATCTCCGTAAGAGATTGTATAAGCAATTTCTCAGATTGTGAGGCTGAAAAAGGTTCATCTACCGTTGTTTCCTCCGCAGAGGAATGATCGGTTTGTTTTTCCTCCTGATCTCCTGAGGGTAACACCTCATCCTGTGCCCACTGTTCCCCTTGCAAAGGGTCTGAAGTGGGGGGGGGGGGATCTAGCACGCTTCCTATCCATCTGAATGGAGGATGCGATTAAAGCCGCTAATCTTCCTTCCAGACCCTGCAGGGTGGAGGAAAGGACATCTTCAGTCACGTATACAGGGGCTGAGATGTGAGAAGCTGTTGCACCATCAATTCCAATGTTCCAATGGCTCACCCTGGCTTGCCATAATTGGTAATTCAGGCGAGGACGACAGTGTGGAGATGCGACTGGAGATCCTAGCGCCTGGGGGTGAGACCTTTGGCACCTTTTTTGGTCTTTGTGGTGTCTTCTTTGGTAGGCATAGTCCTAAGCACAAAAACAGAGGCACTATTAAATTGCACGTAATCGCTGAACGTAGTCATGACAGTAAAGCCGCTATTAAGCTCAGCCTAGTGCTGGGGAAAAAAAAGTCCTTCCTGTATCAGGAATGCCAGTTGCAACCCTCACGTGCCCCACAGCTCCTGTGTCCCGACTGCTTGCTTCCTCCTCGTCAGCCGAGGAGAGACTGTTCCTGCTGTATTTTTATTATCCTTGCCTGCCGTGCGTCCTCGTAGAGGTTACACGAAGCTGCGCCTAGGCCCCGCCCCCTCCATAAACCTACCCCCGTTTCATTTTTGAAAATGTTTCTGCACACGAGCGTGTGGCTTTCGGGTCTACAGATCCAAAACGAGGGGGGGGGGGGGGAGAGGCAGAGCCCCTGACACCAGCCAGCATAAGGAACAACAGATGGAACGGAATCCGGGACCTTTGTACTCCCCGCGGCGGGGGGGAGGGGGGTATTACAAGGGGCGTACATCGCTGGTGTTTCCCTAACCCTCTGTCTCTTCAGGGGGGAGAAAGAAAGCATTTTGGCAGATCTCTTACCTGTGAGAATCACCCTGCGCAAGTTGCTGCAGCCACACACAGACTGACTGAGCTTTACAGTGAAGACAACAGATTAAGGTATGTGCATAGACTCCCTCTAGTGGAGAATTAAGGCATGACAACATTTTCTCCCTTAAAGAAGAAAGCATAGGAGGACTTTTTAGTTCCTACGTTTCTTCCCTTACCTTATCCCTGCCGCAGGATTTTCTGAATTAACAGACAATCCAACTTTCACCCATCATGGCGGGCTGTGTTTACCTTCAAGGACCGGGTCCCTTTATATCGGTGTTCCACTCCCTTGGGCCTGTAAAAAGCACCCCACCAGGAAAGCTTTAGGTAATGCAGCATGACCAAAGCCCTGGGTCCCGGGGTCCAGCCCTACAAAAAGAGGCATTACAGGCAAAACCTTGTGCTTCGGATACGAGGCCCAGGTACCATCCACTTTGGACTCAGTGGCACTTTGGATGGATCTGGTCTATGGAGGTTATTTAAATCCAGCATGGATCCCTCCTGGAGCTCCTTAGAGCACATCTTCACTCGTGACCAACACCTTAGACACTGGCGAAAAAGTTGATGTGCTCCTGGAAGGAGGAGGGGTTATATAGGGAGTGAACTTCCTGGATTGGGTTTACCAGTGTCCATCACCTAAAGGTGGCCTATAACCCATTAAGTTATTACTTAAGGCTCTGTGTCCTATGATGTACAATAAAGAAAATTCTTTACTCATAGCATACTGCAACAAAAAAATAATAATAATAATATTTAGCAGGTTTTATTAAACAACGGTTGATATGAAAATGATGGTCTTAAACAATTACACAAACCACTTCTTATACAGATAGCAATATTGCAAAAGGAAGAGAAACTTCCTCAGGAAATTAAATCCTCATTGGCTTACCTTTAAATAGACTATCCCCCCTTCAGTCCATCATGAATGCTGCTGCCAGACTCATCCACCTTACAAACCGCTCAGTGTCTGCTACCCCTCTCTGCCAATCCGTCCATTGGCTGCCACTCGCCCAACAAATTAAATTCAAAATACTAACAATAAGTTACAAGGCCATCCACAACTCTGCCCCCAGCTACATCACCAACCTAGTCTCAAAATACCAACCTAATCGCCACCTCCGTTCCTGCCAAGACCTCCTGCTCTCTAGCTCCCTCATCACCTCCTCCCATATCCGCCTCCAGGACTTCTCCCGAGCCTCGCCCACCCTCTGGAATTCCCTACCCCAATCTGTCAGACTGTCTCCAAATTTATCCACTTTTAGGCGATCCCTGAAAACTTTCCTCTTCAGCGAAGATTATCCTGCCTCCATCTAACAACTGCACTATTTTTGCCATTAGCTTATCCCCCACAGCTATTACCCTTTTGTATAACTTGACCCTCACTCCTAGATTGTAAGCTCTAACGAGCAGGTCTCTCCGATTCCTCCTGTATTGAATTGTATTTGTACTGTCTGCCCCAATGTTGTAAAGTGCTGCGTAAACTGTCGGCGCTATATAAATCCTGTGTAATAATAATAATAATAATTACACAAGACTGGCTGGGTATGCTTGCCAGAGAAGGAAGGAACAATGAAGATCAAATGTGCAATGCAGCTTTTATGGGGCTCCTTTGGAAGTCTGATTCAGTAGACCTAAGAAAATAAGGACTTTTCTGGATTACCTCTCGAAATGGAAAAGTTCTGTGAGTTTGAACATTCAGGAAAATTGACAAGGTCTTTTAGCTGACCTCCCTTTCCCCCTTAAAATTTATTAAATTGAAAATTAAATTGATTTAACTGAAAATTAAAAATTGATTGAAAATTAAAATTGTGAAAAGGTAAAATTTAATTTTAATGGAAGACTTCTGTTAGTTTGACCATTCAGAAAAATTGACGATGTCTTTTAGCTGACCTCTTTATCCACTTACGAGGTGTGACAACTTAATTCTCGGAATGGACTGTAAAAAAAAAATAAAGAATAAAAAATAAGTTTGTGCAGGAGCATTGTCAGGGTGGAGAATCCACTTGTTAGGCCAAAGTTCTGGTCTTTTCTTCGAACAGATTTCCGTAACCTTTTCAGATTTTTCAATGATCATTGACTGTTTTACCATGTTCTATGAACTCATAGTGAACTATCCCCTTTAATAATGATAATAATTAAAAAAAATAAAAAAATAAAAAAAAAACACCCGCTTGGGTGTACAAGGGTTTGGACTCTGTCCACATTTGTATCCATCCTTTGTGTTTTTGCCTGCCCACTTCTTGCCTCATCGTGGACATCTTCCTGCCCCTCCTTAAACCATTCAAAAACACTTGACTTCTTCATGGAATGTTCACTATAAGCCTGTTGCAACACAGCTTGGCACTTTTGCCAATTTTCACACAAAATTTGATGTTAAACCGCTGCTCCAGATTCCTGTCACTTATTTTCCATGTGAAGAACCATACACACACTTTATTTCTTCTACTACTACCCCGTAAAGAGTTGAGTCAACTGGTCTGCAACCCAACATGTCAGAGCACTTGAGTGCGAATGGCTGTGAGACTCATCACCATAGTGCTACGCCGGGGGCATTCACACCTCGCATACCTTTGCAGCACTACCTGCTTCCTTCCTTCTACCTTGCACAACCACAGAAAAATACTCGGTGCTTTCAGGTATGGGGCGCAACCTCCTACCATGATAAACTGATGTAACCACCTCATCTAAGGACTACATTTTTGTTTTTATTACTGATAAACATGCCCATCTACAGGACATCTCCGTAGCCTCTCCCATCCTATGGAACTCCCTACCCTAATCTGTCTGTCTATCTCCTACTCTCCACTTTTAGGCAATCCCTAAAAACTCTTGACAGCCTATCATGCCCAGCACTTGACCCTCCCTCTTAGATTGTAAGCTCTAATGAGCATCCTGTATTGAAGCGTATTGTAACTGTACTGTCTACCCTCACGTTTTAAAGCCTTGCACAAACTGTTAGTGCTATATAAATCCTGTATAATATTAATAATAAATAGCACTATACTTGTCAAAAATTACATCTACTATGTCTAGCAATGCATAACTTTCTACTAACCAATTTTTGTCACTCCAATAATAGCTACCTCAGGTTAGAAGATACTCTATGGTGACCCATTTAACTTGAGTACAACTATTTCAAATAACCAAACAGAACATTCAGAAACTGCAAAGAATTCCAGGTTTGGAAAATAAACCAGCGTGTCCTTGCTGCCCCTGATAAAGCCAGACATCTGTGCAATGTCAGTTTTTATAAAATACACAAGATCCCGGCATTCCTGATTCACTCACCGCTGCACAGTTGATAAGAGAATCTAAAGAAAATATGAATCACGTGTAAAAGAGAGACTGAATGGGAGAATGGGAAGAACAAATGATTGGAAAGATAAGGAAAGTTCAAGCTCACTAAATCTTGATAAACTAAAAGCATGGTGTTGGTACCACTTGGCCCTTGCTGATGTGGCAACAGGTACCAGCCACCATTCTCTGAGGTTCTTGAAGCAAGACAAAGCCAAGAATGATTACGAGACAATGTAATACAGACATTGGGAAGCCACTGACTTGTCAAAGTCCTAGAGCTTTGCAATTTGTCCTAGAGGCTTACAATTTGACAGCTTGTAGCACAGCCAGGAACATGTTCAACATGCTACTATTATGGTTGACTGGGCAGTTATACAAACGTGACCAACTCATTGGCAGCCATTGGCCTCAATAATCATTTTTGTTTACAAGGACCCTGCATTATGATCACAATTAAAAAGGAAACTCTGCAATCCCTATTGTACTCTGGCCTAATATGCATGTCAAAGCCAAAAAAAAAGCCAGTACATTTCTGCAATACACCCACATTTCTCTGTGTTTTAGTGGAACTTAAAGCGGAGTTCCAGTCTCCTAGCCAAAATATTCCTCTAATCCCATTATCGAGATCATTGTTATTCAACATAACTACAATGGATATTGCTGGCCATGTGCACAGTAGAATTACTTACTAGATGATAATTTTTCTTTCCTCCCTCAATTCTGGTTGCTGTGGGCAGCTGAAGCCGACCTGGTTTAATTTCCTGGATTTTGTGCAGCTGGCTACCTATCATGCACCTCCCGATCTCGCACGGTAATGACACTGCAGGGCGCACTTTGATCTGGTTAGGAAATCTCACGCTCATACCAACATTAGGTGCCCGAAGACTTCTGGGATCCATGACAGACATCCCAGGAGTCAACGGGCCAGGCTGATGATGTCGTCGCCTAGGCAGCTGCGCCCTGAAGTCGCGCTGAAGACCAATGAGAAAAAGGTACTTTCTTAAGAAATTTCACCATCTATGCAGCCAAACATTACATCACTATGGGTGCACATTACAATGTGGCCAATTCAAAAAATTGAGTGCAACTCCGCTATAATTAAAAAAAAAAGTGAAGATCTGCTGTGTTACAAGGAAGATCTAAAAATGTTAATTGTGCCTAAACAGTACCGTAAGACCTCATTCACATAAGCTGGTGGAGTTTCATGCAGGCAGCCCCTGTTTTTCTATGTGTATGTAGTGGCTCTTCAGACAAAGTTGCTTGTCCTAATGCCACAGGTGTGCGTAGACGCTCCTCCCACCCCTGCTACATTAGAACAAGTGATTGCATCTCTACAGCCACTGTGTCAACATAGAGAAACATAGGTTGCCTGCATGAAGCTCCAGCCGCCTAAACAAGGTCCTCAGTCACACTATATGGGCCACATCTTCCATGTTAAAAGAATTATGGTCAAAGCTTTTACTTCTTTCGTGGGTCACAGGAGTGCACTTATCTGTGCTCTTTGACAGCGCTGTCGACTGACATTGCAATAATGTTGGGATCCATTAAGATGCCAAATCAGCAGCTGGATCAGCCCCTTCCGCTCCCTACAAGTTCTACATGTGCAATTACCTTGTTTTATGCCTGCTATTTAGCTCCCTTTTGAAGTCCTGAGTATGCTGCTAGACACCGCCATCCTGAATGTGAAGTTTTCTGTCCTTGTAGGTTACAGCATGTGTCAAACACAAGACCCGTGGGGCAAATCATGTGGTCCTTGCACTGAGGGCTTTTTTCAGCCAGGACGTGGTGGAACTCTGTTCCGCCACCTACACCTCTTGCCGTCTGCTCCCTGTTCACTACTGTCACTTGTAAACCCAGGAGCCTTCTGGGTTTACAAGGACAGCTTTCCTCTCAGTGGCTCTAACAGATCCCTGTCTTACCTGCACTCACAGTGGGGACAAGGGAGATGCAGGTGCAGAGTGGGATAGGGCATCATGTGGTAAGCTGCACTGTGATCCCCATGTGTGCCCGGTAAACAGAGGCTGACCAATGATCTCCCTGCAAGTGAGAGAGACAGAGCCACCAACAATGCCAGGAAGTACTAGAGCCGAGCCGGGTAGGTGAGACGCAAGGAAGCTTTTGGGGGTGGGTGGAAGAAATAAGGGCTGTGAAGAGAAATGTGTGCAGGGGCGAGGGGTAAGGGAGAGTGGAGCAGAGGTCAGAGCTGAGGAGGGGTGGATTCTGGATGCGGACAGCCTGTTAAAAAGAGGTTTACCTGCACACCCCTAAACCCTGCACTTTCTAAGTAGTACATTTCTCAATCCTGTACTCTGTACACAGCACACCCCTGATCTCTGCACTCTGTACGCAGTGCAGCCCTGAACACTGCACTCTGTAGGCAGTGCACCCCTGAACGCTGCACACTGTACCTAGCACATCCCTAGTTCCAGGGGTGCCCTATGCACAATGTACATAGCACACCCCTGAACTCCACACATAACGGACTGCTGGTATTTTAGGATCCTCCCACTGTTTGCCCACACCTACCATTTGATGGGTTTTCTGTTGGGGGGGGGCTGAGTTTCTGCACCTATTCTCAGAGAAGAAAAACCCTGGATACATTTATATAGTCTTACAGATACAACCGGCCCTTTGAGGGCAATCATAATGTTGGTGTGGCCTGAGGTGAGATTGAGTTTAACACCTCTGCTCTATAGTTTACCCCCTTTGCACTTCCCCTACAAGCTATATACAAGGTTAAGTAGAGAGGCGAAAGGAGAGGCAGGGGAGCTGGGCCAGCATAGAGAGTATTTAGACACTCCCATGACAGGAGACAGCTATGATGTACAAGGTGGGAGGGGCTGCACGAGGGGAACTGACTGCTGAAGAAGTAAACTTTTCAAGCAAGTGCAATAGTACATTACAAGTGAATAATAAACTTGTTCATGGAAAAAAAAAACAATACAAATTAGCAATAAAACTAATTGATCTTTCTGCTCAGTTACCTTTTTTTTTTTACATTGATGATAGGATAGACCAAATCAAAAGGAAAAAAAAAATCAAGGTTTCAGATGAGAGGCTCAAAGCCTTAAAGCCAAAAGAATCAGCACGATGGCCAGACTAATAGCATTTTCATCAGGACAGCAATGGCTAACTATGTGCATCTTTCACATCAAGTTTCCTTTAACATCACAGCTCCTGCCATTATCATTAACAGGCACTTTAAATATTTTTGTTTGACAGAATTTGTAAGGGAAAGAAAAACGTTCAGACGACACAATAAACTGAACTGCAGTTTGAAATAACAGCCATGCGTGGGAATGGGAGCCTGTATGTGGGACAAGATAACCTCACAAATACTGAAGCCAAATTAGAAGCAAAATGCTCAAAACACCTTGTCTTGTTCTCATGCCCAACCCATGTAGCTTTGCATGCACATTCCGAACTATTAAAGTGATTGTAAAGTCTTTTTTTTTTCTTAAATAACAAACCTATTATACTTACCTCCTCTGTGCAGTTGGTTTTGCACAAAGTAGCCGGGATCCTCCTCTTCTCAGGTCCCTCTTTGGTGCTCTTGGCCCCTCCCTCATGCCGAGTGCCCCCGCATCAAGTAGCTTACTATGGGGGCACCTGAGCCGAGTCACAGTTCCGTGTGTCCATTCAGACACTGAGCCCCAACCCGGCCCCTCTCTCTTCTGATTGGCTAACAAACTTTGATTGAGAGCCGCAGGAACCAATGGCGCCGCTGCTGTGTCTCAGCCAATCATTAGGAGAGCCCCGGACAGCTAAGACACTCGTGGACATTGCTGGAAAGAGATGGGGCTCAAGTAAGAAATTAGGGGGTGCTGGGGAGGCTGCTACACACAGAAGGTTTTATATTTAAATGCATAGAATGCATTAAGATAAAAAAAAAACCTTCTGCCTTTACAACCACTTTAACTCATTTGTGCAGTGAGGTTTTTTTTTTATAAACTTTCCACCCCCATCCCCATTTTCTATTTTCCAACAGCTGCTGGTGACATAGCCAGGGCCTCACAGCTGCCCCTTGGGAAGGCTACCTCACCAGTGCCTTCCAGGTAGATCCTGTCGGAAAATACCAAAAGGACCTGGCATGGTCTGTTACTCCATAGCAAACTGTCTTGGTATTGTATAGCTTGCTTTGTGTGCTGGTGCACAGTCATGTTGGAAGAGGAAGAGACCATCCCCAAATTGTTCCCACAAAGTTGGGAGCATGAAATTGTCCAAAATGTCTTGGTATGCTGCCCCGTTAAAGTAGTTATTAAACCAATCTGTAATCTTTAAACAAACTTTCCGGTTTGCTAATGACAAGTGTCCCAGTGTTTGTGCTTTATAAATAAAGTGCCGTTCTATACCTGATTTCAGAGCGCCACTTGTCGCTCACGTGACCGGCCGGCTCTCCCTACTCCCAATCTAACGACTACAGCGGGAGGGGCCGAGAATCCCCCACTGATGTCAGTCGGAAGGAGAGGAGGAGAGAGGCGGCCGGTCACATGGGCGCTGCTCTGAAATCGGGTATAGAATGGCACTTTATAAAGCACAGACACTGGAATGCTTGTCATTAGCAAACAGTAAAGTTTGCAGGAAAGGAGGGAGGGGGGGGAGAGCAGACAGGAGACACAGCGGACGATGGAATCACGTAAACTGACCACTGTGTCAGGGCTCAGCAGCCATGATAAACCGTGGTCAGTTTACAGGGGGGAGGGCAGAGCCAGGCAGGTATTTCAGGTGATACAGGGGGCCAAATTACACAGCACAAGCACTTTGCTGTGCTGTATAACAGGTTTTAAAGGAACGGGATAAATTATTTTTTTTTAGGGTAACAAACACTTTAAGAGTTCCCTTCACTGGAACTAAGGAGCCAAGCTCAACCCCTAACAACCCACACCGTAATCCCTTCTCCACCAAACGATTTGGACCAGTGCACAAAGCAAGGTCCATAAAGACATGGATGAGCGAGTTTTGACTGGCCTGAGCAGAGTCCTGACCCCAACCCAATAGAAAACCTTTGGAATGAATTAGAGCACAGACTGCGAACCAGGCCTTCTCTCCAACATCAGTGCCTGACATCACTGGAGGAATGGTCAAACATGGCCATAGACACACTCCTAAACCTTGTGGACAGCCTTCCCAGAAGAGTTGAAGCTGTTATGGCTGCAAAGGGTGGGCCAATTCAATATTGAATCCCACGGACTAAGACGCCATTCAAGTTCATGTGCGTGTAGGGGCAGGCGTCCTAATACTTTTGACAATATCGTTTGATTGCACAGAGGTCCCAGCAGGGCAAATAGGAACCAAGTAGGGCATGTGGCACTACAGGATCAATGTCTAACTTTCCAGTGCATAATCCTGGTGGATAAGTCACCCAGTCAGTACACATAAAAGCTATTAGACAAAAGCAAATCAAGACGTGTCATATGAGTCTTTAGTGTCAACCGAGTTAATCCAGAGGTCCCAAACTTTTTTCGACGGAGACATAGTCCAGCGATGATCAGGGGCCTCCGGGGTGCACAAATATGGCCGCTGCTTACCAGGCCGAATCTTCAATAACCCCCTCATGCCACAGTTCCAGAGCTACACAGTAAAGGCTACAAGTTGTGGCCAGATAATTGTGAGAGCGGTGGTTGTAAAAGGGAGAAACCGGGCTCAGGGGGATCAGGGAAACCTGCGCCACCCGCACAGGCCCACCGTGGGTGAAGCAAGATGGCCGCCGATCCAGGAACCAGGCCAGAGCCATGTACCGTCCCACTGGCTGCCACTGGATGAGAAGGTGCTGCACTATTAGAGGAGATCCGGAGGCCAAGGCAGGTGAAGATCAGTCCCTAACTAGCCAGGCACGCCTGGAAAGCCCTATAGGGCCACTGCTGGGTGTAGCAAGATGGCCACCGCTCCGAGGACCAGGCTGGAGCCGTGGACCGTCCTACCAACTGTTACAGGTTGCAGAGGCTCAGTGCCAGCGGCCACAGGCGATCTGTGGGCCGAGGCAGGCAGAAATCAGTCTCAGGGGAGCTGGGTATGTCCGGGAGATGAATAGGAGCCACCGCCGGGTGGAGCAAAATGGCCACCGCTCCGAGAACTAGGCCGAAGCCGCGGACTATCCTACAGGCCGCCCCAGGGCAGAAAGATCCGGTGATTGCGGCCTCGGGCAGCGCTCTAGGCGGTCAAACAGCACCAAGGGCCAAGCAGGAGACAGAATAGGCTTGTTGGGATGTAGATATCTGGCAGAATCAGCAGGATTAGAGCAGGATGGCTGTTACAGGAGTGTGGGCAAGCGGAGCACTCACTGCAAGCGTCCTACTCCATAGCTCTTCAGGCCACGCCCCAGAGGTCCCAAACTTTACTGCATTTCCACAACGGGAAAGATACGTGGCTTTATATGGTGGAATGACCACCAGAAGTCTAGAGATGGTGCTACGGGTGATTTCCATTTCAGTACGATGGCCTTTCTTGCTTAGAACAGGATGACCAGTATGGTTCTGGTTGCTCTCGTTTAGGCCGGTGAATCCATAAGACCCAGCAGGCACACAAGTGTTCTATTCGTTTTTATGTAAACTTTCACTGATATTAGCCTGGATTTCGAGGCGCCTCGGTGTGAAAAGCTGCCTTCGTCTGAGAATAGCACACATGCTTAAGCTTTCATTTTAGGATAAATATTTTTCTTAAAATAAAGGCTGAATGAAGGCATTACTTCACATAGAAATATACCATTAAAGTCTGCTATCGAGCTGTGCCTCCTGGGAAAATTCCTTTATTTTATCCCGGATTTCAGCCTTTGTATTTCAAACATTGCAAAGTATATTACCTCACAGAGCTGTGCCAGGCCAAAGACTGTCTTTATTTCCAGTGGTCTACAGGAACTGGTCTCTTTTATGTGAGATTTATGTGAGCATTAGGTAATCTTTCAGCTTCTCTCTGTGCAAATATTTGCATTTTCGGAAGAGTATCTTTCTAAAAGCTGTATAAATGTTTCTTCTAATTTGGGTAATTTTGCTCTGGATTATTGTTTTGAACAATTTTCTGTGATGTCAAATTCCAGCTGCAGAGATTATAGCATATTTAGCAGATTAATACAAAAGAAACAAAAAGGCGCCTCTAAGTGCAGAAGATTTAACAATTTTAATGCCCCAAAAAGGTTAAAAACACTTACAAGATGGGAGTAGTAATCAGGCACATCATAGTTAGAGCTGCATTGGAAGGAGTTGATGGTCAGAGAGAGCCTACAGCTGGATGGGATCACTCAGCACAGCGGTGTGGAACACAGGGAGCCGCTGTGAAGCCGGCGTCATCAGCTGGAAGGGAGACGAACCCGGAAGTGATGTCATCCACAGGACGGCTTCAATAACCAGCTTGAACCGCAAACAGACAGCCTGGACAAGGATGTGATGTCATCAGAAAGGGACGCGTTTCGGAACCACCAATCGTTCCTTTTTCAACCTATGGCCATGCTGATGACTCGAGAGGAATATATACACACCCACTAACAGTGGATTGGCCAGTGGGCGGGGGCAGCAAGGGAATATTCATTAAATTGTGATCAGTTCGTTTTTGCATATAAATGAAAAGGAACACTTGAAAACCTGCTACAGCAATCTAAAAATCATGAAGAACATTAAAAGGCGAGATAAAATCAAAAAAATAAAAAGATATATATATAAAAAATATATATAAAAGATGTATAGATATATATGTGAAAATTAAAATGATACTAAACAGTGACCAATCATGGTGCCTGCAACACACATAAGACAAAGTGAGGATGGTTGATGGTCAATCATAGAGCCTGCAAGACACATGAAAGGATGGGGATAGTGTGAGCAGGCTAAAAATATCAATAATTAAAAAATAAAATTGGTAATGGAGATAATTAAAACAACCTAAAAACCTTATTAAAGTATGGCGCTAACTTCAAAATCTTCATTTAACCCTCCAGGGGCTAGAACATTAAGTAAGAATATCCAATACATTTCTCTATGGCATAGGCGTCGGTAACGCTCAGCAGCAGGGAGGTCTTTTGGCATTGCCTCAATAATCCATACTTTGAGGCCATTCGTGGACTTATTATGGGTGTGGAGGTAGTGTCTGGGAACACTATGGTTGTCTAGTCCACCTTCAATTAGACGGCGATGCTCACCAAACCGTTTCCGTAGTGGCCGAATGGTGCGCCCTACATAAAATAAACCGCAGGGGCATGTGAGACAATAAATAACATGGTCTGAGGAACATGTGTGAAAGCCCTTTATAGGGTATGTTTTGCCTTTGATATGGAACTCTTTTTGGCCGTGTGTCACAAAGCTGCAAGTCTTGCAGAGGGGCTTGCGGCACTGGTACATGCCAGACATGGCCAAAAACGTGGGCATATGGTAGCCCGGAGGCAAAGGTTTGGCCCTAAGTTTGCTGGTTGCTACCTTGCTTTTAATGTTGGGTGCCTTTCTATAAGCAAACTGAGGTCTATTGGGCAAGGTAGGGAGTAGATGTTCATCTTGTAATAGCAAAGACCAATGTTTTTTGATAATTTTTTCCATATGTTTATGACGGGTGTGAAACTGGGTGATGAATCTTAGATTATCTTTCTGGGTATTGGGACGTGAATGAGAATTCTTGATAGGCAATGTGGTCTTATATTGTTGGTAAGCTGAGTCAACAAGATCCATAGGAAAACCTTTTTCAAGAAACTTGGCTTTCAGAATTTCACCTTCAGTGTCATAATCACTCTTCAGGGTACAGTTCTTTTTGAGTCTACAGAACTGACTCTTAGGTACATTGTTAAGCCACAGAGGGTGATGACAACTTTTATAATGAAGGAATGAATTTCCAGCTGTGGGCTTGGTGAAATTTTTTGCATGGATCTCTTTGCCTGTCCAAAAGAGTTCAAGATCGAGGAAGGCTAGCTTATTTTGGTCAATGACTGAGGTGAAAGTGAGACCCATGTTATTGGTGTTACAATATGACACAAAATCCGTGAATGTTGGTACATTGCCATCCCAGATGATAATCACGTCATCTATATAGCGGCCATAAAAAACAATGTGAGAGAGAAATGGATTGTTGTTCCATATATATAAGTGCTCCCAGTGCCCCATAGTGAGATTAGCATACGAGGGTGCAAAGTGCGCCCCCATAGCTGTCCCTTGTAATTGCAGATAGAAATTATCCTCAAATTTAAAATAGTTGTGAGTAAGACAGAAGGATGTGGCTTCAACAATAAAGGAAGCCTGTCTAGGGTTCAGCATCGGGTCCTGGCAGAGAAAAAACTGTAGAGCGTTGAGGCCTACTTCATGAGGTATCGATGTATATAGGGATTGGACGTCTAAAGATGCCCAATAATAATTATTTTCCCAAGAATAAGGGGTTAAAGTTTCCAGTAGATGAACCCCATCTCTTATGTGGGACTGGAGTGATTGGGCCAATGGCTGGAGGAATTGGTCTATATATTGCGACAGTCCACTGCTGATGCTATCCATAGATGCCACAATCGGTCGCCCTGGTGGTATTTTGGGGTCTTTATGCACCTTCGGTAGATGGTAAAAGTAAGGAGTGAAGTGTATTTCTTTAACTAAGAAAGAGGCCTCTTGCTGTGAAATGATGTTGTCATTTAGTGCCCTTTTTACTAGGGAAGAGGCTTCAATGGTGAATAAAGGCAAGGGATCTTTGTGAAGTCTAATATATGTATTTGTATCGGATAATAAACGAATAGCTTCAGAGACATAGTCAGATCTATTTTGTATCACTATACCTCCACCTTTGTCCGCGCTTTTTATAACCAAATCTAGATTATTAGTGAGTGTGTCGAGGGCTCTTTGTTCCTGATGAGAGAGATTGGAAATGGACTTTTTATTGTTTTTACACAGTGCCTGTATCTCTGCATGGACGATGCGATGGAAAGCATCAATGCATGAGCCTTTGGACTGGGTGGGATAGAAAACCGAAGAGGGTTTGAAGGTGGTATTTTGGATGGGTGGGGAGGTCATAAGGTGTTGTGTGTATAACACGAAGTCATTATCATAATCTATTGGAGGGGATAATGAGATGGGGGGATAGCTATCAAAATCTTCTGGAATGGACAGAAGGTCACTATCTGTATAGGCATCAATGATACCATGAGTCACATCAGGTGTGTGGGGATCATTATGTAATCTGCGTTTAATAGATTGGATGTTGAAGAATCTCTTCAAGGTAAGGAGGCGGACAAATTTATTCAGGTCCTTGAAGAGAAGAAAGGGGTTAGGTGCAGCTGATGGAGCAAAATTCAGACCTCGGTTTAATAGAGAAATTTCATCTTCAGTTAAGACGTGGGAGGAGAGGTTGAAGATTTTGACAGTACTCTCTTTTTGCTCGGGTCTGGGGTGGAGCTTGTTGCCTCTGCCTCTACATCCTCTTCTGCGTGTTTTCTTTTTTGTGGTTTTGTCCGAGGGAGGTCGAACACTAAAAAAGGAACCGCAGCTGGCTCTGAAGATGGAATTGGGGCCAAAGGTGTCATGAGTGAGGAGTTGGGGCCAAAGGACACAAGAGAACCAGAAGGTGTTCTAGAAGGAGTACATGTATTGCTGGCAATGATGTTTTGTTCACTATCTGCAATAGTGGTTGGACATGGAAGGGGCACAAGGGGACCAGAAGGTGTTCTGGAAAGAGTACATGTGTTATTAACAATGATGTATTGTTGACTATCTGCAATGGTGATTGGACATGGTGGAGAATCAGAAGTGTTAGGTGCAATGTGGGTGGAGGTATGAGGTGTTATATGTGTAAGCTGGGCAAGACCCAAACTATCAGTGGTGGATGGCGACATGGGATCCAAAATTTCGGTGCTAACCCCCTGGTTCTGTGTACAAGACTCAGAATTGGCTGTTAAGTTGGAAGTAGATATTTTATGTTGAGGAATAATTTTGCGAGGGATAATGGGAGCAAAAGGGTTAATGTCCATAAGGGATGGAAGATCATGAGCGGATTTTCGTTTCCAAGAAAAAATGTTGTTGCTACTATAATCTTTTAAATCTCTACTAAATTTCCCCAATTTATGTTTGATCAGGATGTCTTCCTTCTTATGGGTAAATTTTGTAAGGATAGACAACCAAAGAGATGGTAAATGAGTGGTGAGATTTGCAATTTGGGAGAATACTGTTTTTATCTGATGATTACATTGTTCATAAATAAATACATATATTAGACTTCACAAAGATCCCTTGCCTTTATTCACCATTGAAGCCTCTTCCCTAGTAAAAAGGGCACTAAATGACAACATCATTTCACAGCAAGAGGCCTCTTTCTTAGTTAAAGAAATACACTTCACTCCTTACTTTTACCATCTACCGAAGGTGCATAAAGACCCCAAAATACCACCAGGGCGACCGATTGTGGCATCTATGGATAGCATCAGCAGTGGACTGTCGCAATATATAGACCAATTCCTCCAGCCATTGGCCCAATCACTCCAGTCCCACATAAGAGATGGGGTTCATCTACTGGAAACTTTAACCCCTTATTCTTGGGAAAATAATTATTATTGGGCATCTTTAGACGTCCAATCCCTATATACATCGATACCTCATGAAGTAGGCCTCAACGCTCTACAGTTTTTTCTCTGCCAGGACCCGATGCTGAACCCTAGACAGGCTTCCTTTATTGTTGAAGCCACATCCTTCTGTCTTACTCACAACTATTTTAAATTTGAGGATAATTTCTATCTGCAATTACAAGGGACAGCTATGGGGGCGCACTTTGCACCCTCGTATGCTAATCTCACTATGGGGCACTGGGAGCACTTATATATATGGAACAACAATCCATTTCTCTCTCACATTGTTTTTTATGGCCGCTATATAGATGACGTGATTATCATCTGGGATGGCAATGTACCAACATTCACGGATTTTGTGTCATATTGTAACACCAATAACATGGGTCTCACTTTCACCTCAGTCATTGACCAAAATAAGCTAGCCTTCCTCGATCTTGAACTCTTTTGGACAGGCAAAGAGATCCATGCAAAAAATTTCACCAAGCCCACAGCTGGAAATTCATTCCTTCATTATAAAAGTTGTCATCACCCTCTGTGGCTTAACAATGTACCTAAGAGTCAGTTCTGTAGACTCAAAAAGAACTGTACCCTGAAGAGTGATTATGACACTGAAGGTGAAATTCTGAAAGCCAAGTTTCTTGAAAAAGGTTTTCCTATGGATCTTGTTGACTCAGCTTACCAACAATATAAGACCACATTGCCTATCAAGAATTCTCATTCACGTCCCAATACCCAGAAAGATAATCTAAGATTCATCACCCAGTTTCACACCCGTCATAAACATATGGAAAAAATTATCAAAAAACATTGGTCTTTGCTATTACAAGATGAACATCTACTCCCTACCTTGCCCAATAGACCTCAGTTTGCTTATAGAAAGGCACCCAACATTAAAAGCAAGGTAGCAACCAGCAAACTTAGGGCCAAACCTTTGCCTCCGGGCTACCATATGCCCACGTTTTTGGCCATGTCTGGCATGTACCAGTGCCGCAAGCCCCTCTGCAAGACTTGCAGCTTTGTGACACACGGCCAAAAAGAGTTCCATATCAAAGGCAAAACATACCCTATAAAGGGCTTTCACACATGTTCCTCAGACCATGTTATTTATTGTCTCACATGCCCCTGCGGTTTATTTTATGTAGGGCGCACCATTCGGCCACTACGGAAACGGTTTGGTGAGCATCGCCGTCTAATTGAAGGTGGACTAGACAACCATAGTGTTCCCAGACACTACCTCCACACCCATAATAAGTCCACGAATGGCCTCAAAGTATGGATTATTGAGGCAATGCCAAAAGACCTCCCTGCTGCTGAGCGTTACCGACGCCTATGCCATAGAGAAATGTATTGGATATTCTTACTTAATGTTCTAGCCCCTGGAGGGTTAAATGAAGATTTTGAAGTTAGCGCCATACTTTAATAAGGTTTTTAGGTTGTTTTAATTATCTCCATTACCAATTTTATTTTTTAATTATTGATATTTTTAGCCTGCTCACACTATCCCCATCCTTTCATGTGTCTTGCAGGCTCTATGATTGACCATCAACCATCCTCACTTTGTCTTATGTGTGTTGCAGGCACCATGATTGGTCACTGTTTAGTATCATTTTAATTTTCACATATATATCTATACATCTTTTATATATATTTTTTATATATATATCTTTTTATTTTTTTGATTTTATCTCGCCTTTTAATGTTCTTCATGATTTTTAGATTGCTGTAGCAGGTTTTCAAGTGTTCCTTTTCATTTATATGCAAAAACGAACTGATCACAATTTAATGAATATTCCCTTGCTGCCCCCGCCCACTGGCCAATCCACTGTTAGTGGGTGTGTATATATTCCTCTCGAGTCATCAGCATGGCCATAGGTTGAAAAAGGAACGATTGGTGGTTCCGAAACGCGTCCCTTTCTGATGACATCACATCCTTGTCCAGGCTGTCTGTTTGCGGTTCAAGCTGGTTATTGAAGCCGTCCTGTGGATGACATCACTTCCGGGTTCGTCTCCCTTCCAGCTGATGACGCCGGCTTCACAGCGGCTCCCTGTGTTCCACACCGCTGTGCTGAGTGATCCCATCCAGCTGTAGGCTCTCTCTGACCATCAACTCCTTCCAATGCAGCTCTAACTATGATGTGCCTGATTACTACTCCCATCTTGTAAGTGTTTTTAACCTTTTTGGGGCATTAAAATTGTTAAATCTTCTGCACTTAGAGGCGCCTTTTTGTTTCTTTTGTGTTATTTCAGAGCCTGCTTCAGTCTTATAAAAGTTGCAGCCCTATCTGCTGAAGAACATCCCATCATCCCATCAATCCACCTACACCTCCCTTATCATTTTGGACTGCCTAAATCTAGTAGAGACTTCCTCTGGATAACATGTTAGTCCTGTGCTCCCTATAAACCCCTTTTTTATTTAGCAGATTAATACCTGCTTTTTTTTATATATATATATAAATAAAACCTTTTTTTTTTTTTACAGACTGGTGATATTTTTCAGAATACTAGATTCTGCAGGGAGGAAAAGGTCAGCACAAGGCTTGTCAATCACTGTAGCAAATCAGCAATGTGTCAGATTCTCTCAACAATTTACCTAGCACAGGAAATAGGGGTAAAGACGCTTTTACCGAGACTCCGGGGAGTTTTTGTAATCAGATTCCAATGCAATGAATACTTATTTTTTTAAAGCTGTTATCAGCCAGCTGGAATTATTAGTTAGTACAGAAAAAAAAAAACAGCCAAAAAAAAAAATTATTTAGAAATCTAGCACAGTTCCAATATCATTTCTAAGCGTGTGTTTTTTCTCAGAAGGTAGAATTACACATTAAAGTATAAGTTAAAGTATATCTAAATCAGAGGATCTTTTTACATATACAGACCTTAATATGTCCCTGTACCCATTTTACAGGGCTGTCAAAATCTTTATCATCACCAGTCCTATTGGGTACCAGCATGCCTTTAAAATAGGTCATTAGCTTGGTTTTACTTTACATAGTAATAGATGGAACAGAACAGCTGAAAGATAATCATCAAGATTTAAATATAGGTGTTTATAGAAAAGCTACTAATAACAAAACTACGTATCCAAATGGGAACAGAAGTTGGGGCAACACTTGGAAGCGGAAGACTGGTCACAAATTTGGCCATATAAAAAGTCTAGCTCTTTTATTGTTAAATGATAAGTTCAACTTTTTAGAATAAGTAATAAATGCACATATTTTATCAGAAACAAAACGTGCATTTAACATTCTTTCCTACAGGAGCCTGGAAAGCACTGCACCCCTATCAATGGATCAGGGGTGCAATGTCAGGCTTCTGCAGTAAAGCCCTGCAGCTTTCAGGCTGTACCTCCATATAGGCTGTCAGTTCACAGGAATTCACTGTGAATGAATGATACAGCCATGTGGGCAGAGCCCTAAACAGCCGTGTGGGCAGAGCCCTGAACAGATTATGAAAAAAACAAAAACCATGGAAACAAAGCTCATCTAAAAAAAAAAAAAGTCCTGTTTAAGCAGGTCTCAGTGAAGTAGATAGTAGCCCACATCACCGAACATTGAACCTATAGCAAAGTTACTTTGAAAACCGTACCCTATAAGTGGACCAGGGCCACCGGGTGGCGATCCTCTGAATACAAGAGCATAAATATTCAAAAAGTAGGGAAAGAAATCCCCAAAAGGTATTCTACAAAAAGGATACAAAAGTATAAAAGACTAATTAATAATCTTTATTAATAATTAACCAAGACAGATTAAGTGAACACCTCTGATGATACACATCTAGAAAATTGATATCATTTAATTACAAATACCCTCCTCCAAACACATTTAATAAAATTAAGACAAGAAGGTCTTAATGGAACACCGGTGTCCACAGCAGAACCAGCCATACACATCAGTCACCCATCCCATACACACGAATCAATCTGATTGTTGTATCTTCACTGCAAATTGGCCTATTGATTCTATAGAGACAAAAGTCACTGTGAATTTAATAGAATTAGCCAGCAGTGACTTTCTATGGGAAGTTCATATGTTCTGTTTAGCAATTCACTTTCACTCAGGCATATGGAATGGCAATGCGGTAAAAATTTCAAAGTCAGATCGCACAGTTAAGAAGCACGGATCAATGATTAATCCTCTATATGAGTGTGGATTGCAGTTGGTTAATCAGGGATAACATCGGTCAAAGGAAACAATAACGGTATTAGGGCAGGGGATTCACCCGATACAGCTCACCGTTCTGATGTCTTGTTCCGTGTATGTGTATTCCCTATATTCATGCAAGCGATCCAATCGCTCAGCAATAGAACTTCATAGGTCACAGGATAGATTCAGTCATGGGAGATTTTGACAAATCTTCCTTCCATTTAGAAGAGGAATTGGTAATAGTCATGCCATAACGTGACTACAAAGGGTGAAAGTCTATTGTATGTATGTGGCGAGACTGGATATTAACTTACTGCAGTTTGAACAAGATGTTAATTTTGATATCTAGTTAACTAATTAAGCTTTTTGACATTTAAGGATACACCCCTATCAACTGCACATGCTCTGAGGAAGCTTGGGTTACAAGCGAAACATGTAAGCAAGTAAGACATACTCACATGTCTCTAGCGATGTGAATACCGATCTGTCCATCCACCTGGCGAACCCAGCTCACTCATCCTAAATTTCCATTCAGCATATCCATCCAGCACTCAGCACTTTATTGAGTCATCCATGATGGCGTGATCTGGATAATTTGGCAAGCGGTTGCATGATATGCAGGGTACCCTGAGAGATGAACTGGGATCACTCAGCTGGGAGCAACCCTAAGGAGTGTCTGCAAAGGACTATTACCCATTCCTCTTCTAAATGGAAGGAAGATTTGTCAAAATCTCCCATGACTGAATCTATCCTGTGACCTATGAACTTCTATCGCTGAGCGATTGGATCGCTTGCATGAATATAGGGAATACACATACACGGAACAAGACGTCAGAACGGTGAGCTGTATCGGGTGAATCCCCTGCCCTAATACCGTTATTGTTTCCTTTGACTGATGTTATCCCTGATTAACCAACTGCGATCCACACTCATATAGAGAATTAATCATTGATCCGTGCTTCTTAACTGCGCGATCTGACTTTGAAATTCTTACCGCATTGCCCTTCCATATGCCTGAGTGAAAGTGAATTGCTAAACGGAACATAAAGTTCCCATAGAAAGTCACTGCTGGCTAATTCTATTCAATTTACAGTGACTTTTGTCTCTATAGAATCAATAGGCCAATTTGCAGTGAAGATACAACAATCAGATTGATTCGTGTGTATGGGATGGGTGACTGATGTGTATGGCTGGTTCTGCTGTGGACACCGGTGTTCCATTAAGACCTTCTTGTCTTAATTTTATTAAATGGAGGTGTTTGTAGGAGGGTATTTGTAATTAAATTATATCAATTTTCTAGATGCGTATCATCAGGGGTGTTCACTTAGCCCTGGTTCACACTATACCGGGCTGCGGATTGCTGTGCGTCCCTGTTCCCCGTTTCAGGGATGAATCAGAGCCAATTCTATGCCTGAATTCGGCCCTGAAACGGAGCCAAAGACGCACAGCGCTTTTGTGCAGTGCGCTCCGCAGCCGCCCCGGAGATATGTGAACCGGCTCCATAGGGAGCCGGTCACATTCTCCTACTATGCGAATTAGATGCGGGGAAACGCACATCTAATTCGCATAGGTGTGAACCCGGGCTCAATCTGTCTTGGTTAATTATTAATAAAGATTATTAGTCCTTTATACTTTTGTATCCTTTTTGAAGAATACCTTTTGGGGATTTCTCTCCCTACTTTTTGAATAAGAGCCCTGAACAGAAATGCGGTTTTTGAATTTTAACAGTTGGTGTGGGGAGAAGATCCCCAACTCACTGTCACACTGAGGGGGTGATCGGGGAGGGAGGCAACAGGAGCTGAAATGTGTTAGGCCTCATGTACACTGCTGCTGGTAAACTGTCGTTCAGAGGCAGTTGGATGCTTTTTTCAGCTGCCCCTGAACTCATCCAATGTTATCTTATGTGTACATGTACACAGGTTCGTTTAAGGTCGTTTTTAGGCAGTTAAGTTTAGAGGCCTTTTTTGGAAAGCAAAAAAATGAGTTCAGACGCCGAGTTTAGAGGCATTTCAAGCGCCAGACGCTTCTAAACATGGCTAAATGCGGTAACTCGAGTTTAGCCGCATTTCGTTTACAGGCGTTTTTCATTTTTGGCTATTTTGAGAAAAAAAAAAATTCAAACGCTTCTAAACGCAAATGTGGCTAAACGCAGCTTGTAAACACAGCAAAACGAGCGTTTTAAACGTGGGTTACTATCTGTCAAGTTAAATCGTTCAGGAGAGGTTGTAAAAACGTCCCGTGTACATTAAACCTTACATGTTCCACCCTCACTATGTATAAACTGTGTGGCTGGGTCTTCAGGTCATATTGGTACTTTATGATTATACTATACTGTATGTATATTTTTTAGACCATTTTGATACATTGAAGTGGAAATCCATGCTAAAACCAAAATCCATTCATCTATAGCCACCAACATTCTAACACCAACCTCTCTAGCCCTGTAAAGAAAAAATGAGTATACATACCTTTTCTGCAGGCGATCCAACCCGATCTCCAGCAGCGGAAGCTCTGCAGAGGACACGGCCGACAACGGCTGTGAAATTAATGCGAAGTGACGTCACCCATAAACTTTGGAGCTTCTGTTGTCAGACGTGTCCTGTGCACCTGCCTCCACAGCGAAGCCACGGCTGACAGCTCAGCGTGGGATCGGGTCGGATCACCTGCAGAAAAGGTATGTATAGCGATTTTTTTCTCTTCAGGGTTAGAGAGGTTAGTGTTAGAAAGCTGGTGGCTACAGATGCAGGGATTTTAGTTTTAGCATGGACTTCCACTTTAAGTAGACTGGCAGTACCTGAGGAAGTGGATTTATTCAATGAAACATGTCGGGCTAAAAAAGACCAGCACATGTCTATACTACTACTATGAAATTATGTTCTGAAACCAATGGTTACATTGCATCTGATGTGTTGTTTACATAGGTGTGTGCAGCCCATTACATTAGGGTGTGCACCCCAAAGCTTAAACACACATCCCTTTCTCTGCAGCCTCAGTTGCATGGTACAGTGAATGAATGGGAAGTGCTTTGTGCTGAGCGGCTTCCTGTTCATTCATAAGCTGAAGCATAGTAAACAGTTTACTATGCTTCAGTTATGAATGAACCCAGTTAAGAGTGTTCACTGTGTTCATTTAGAAAAGGAAGGGGCTGGTAAATTACATATTTACTAACCCCTTCCCCCACTCTCCATCCTGAAACATCCCCTGCAGCAGCCGGGGGAGAGGAGAGGAGGGAGTCCAGCAGAACTGCTGGATAGAGGGGCCAACACGGGGGGAAACCCGGGCAGTAGGGAGAATCGGCACCATACATATTGATTAGGGTGTGCCCAGGCACACCCCCTGCACGCACCTATGGTTGTAGAGTAGAATAGCATGTTTTACAGGTATATGCATTTACAAGAAAGAAAATATATTTCATGGAAAATAGCTGTGCCTCAAAAATCCCATCATTTACACTGTAGCATAGATTAATCCAATATATAGGTGTGTGGCACTCTTAATTTACATAAAAGGATGTCCCACCCTATATATGGGTGGAACATGTAACGTGTTCCAAAAGGTGAACTTATCCTAGCTCACATCTGATGACTTCCCATGTAGCCATTCCCCAAATTCTTCTCCACAATGCTTCAAAGGTTGTGATGTGAAAGATACTTTCTGTCATATCTGTTGGGCATGCCCAGTGGCATGTAAACTATGGTGTCACACCTATCGGATGTTGAACAAATTCTTCTGCAATAACTTTAGTGAAAATCCCATGGAGGCTTTAATACTCAAAAAGCCAAAGGGACTCACATTTCCTCAAATCAAACTGATGATGTTCTTCTTCACTGCTACAAAACAGACGATGGCAAAAGAATGGAAATAAATTACATCAAACCCTCATTAGGTAAAATCTAGAGCAGTGTTTCTCAACTCCAGTCCTCAAGGCGCCCCAACAGGTCATGTTTTCAGGATTTCTCACAGGTGAAACAACTGTGGAAATTACTAAGGCAGTGAAACTGATCAAATCACCTGTGCAAAATAATGGTAAGCCTGAAAACATGACCTGTTGGGGCGCCTTGAGGACTGGAGTTGAGAAACACTGATCTAGAGTAATCAAAATGATGGTCAATAAAAAGTGATCAACACCCTGTTAAGAGAATAACACAACTGGCACAAGATTTGTGTCCTTTAAACTTGTGATCCCCTCCCTGGTTTATTCTTCCCAATGCCCCCATCAAGGTTCCCTCCCCTTTTCTGGTCATTCCTTCTTTTGTTGACATGGCGCCGGTTCAACTTACCCAAAAACAGCCCCACGTCCTGGCCCCCTAACTCATTTATTTGATAATACAGCCTTTGGCCCAAGACTTTACCGTCTCTGGGGTATTGGACTTTTCAAAGACTTCATGGCCCCAACTTTGCCACGTAATACCTACGCTATCTACAAATACGAGACCTTCAAACTGGTTTACTACTACACAACTTTGTATAAAACTTACTCATACGGTTTCACACGTTTACCATATATTGAGAGGGGACGTCTGGAGGTAGACCTCCTTTCCTATCCAAGAAGGAACACCATATAGACCAAGCTTTCTCTGATGACGACCGGAGGAAATGTTTTATCACATACATTATTATCCATGTTTTCACATATACCATGATAAGGAAAAAAGATATAAGATTGTCTCCCACTGGTACAAAACTCCAGTTAAATTAGACCATATAAACTCTGCAAAACCCTGCCAGTGCTGAAGATGTTCCAGTGAGTCTGGCACCTACCTACACATTTGGTGCGATCATCTAAGGCAGGGGGTCTCAAACTGGCGGCCCTCCAGCTGTTGCAAAACTACAAGTCCAATCATGCCTCTGCCTGTGGGAGTCATGCTTGTAACTGTCAGCCTTGCAATGCCTCATGGGACTTGTAGTTTTGCAACAGCTGGAGGGCCGCCAGTTTGAGACCCCTGATCTAAGGTCACCCTTTTTGGGAAACAGTGTTTTCTGTCCACAAAATAATGTGCATTTCAGATGTTAGGGCCTCCCTCAAGAGGACTATCTTATCAATGATACCTGGGACCCTCTCTAAGTCCAAGAAAGGCATCTTGAGACACTGCCTATTAGCTGGACTGGAAATAAACAACACCCCCTCATATAGTGGAATGGGCACAAATCATAAACGATATTATGGCCCTGATTTCCACCAACAAGAATGATTCTGAAGAAACCTGCCAAGCTTACACTTGCTGAGTGGCACATAGGGATTATGACTCATCCAGGGCCCTGGTAAGCTGGGCAGCACAGTGGCAAAGTGGTTATCATTTCCGTCTAGCAGCACTAGGGTTGTTGGTTTGAATCCCAACCACGACACTACCTGCCTGAAGTTTGCCTGTTTTCCCTGTGCCTGCATGGGTTTCCTCCGGGTTACTCAGGTTTCCTCCCACACGCCAAAGACATGCTGATAGGTTAATTGGCTCCTGTCTAAATTGACCCTAGTATGTGTATGTCTGAATGTGTGTTAGGGACCTTTAGAACCACTTTAAATTTCCCCAATGGTAAAAACAGCAAAAAAATAACCGTGTAGTGTTTTAACCCTTCCCTTTACTATCTAAACTAAAACAGAGTCTTAGCCATAAATACACTTTAAGAACGCCTAAAATACAGTAAGCCTTTATTGGTGTGTTTGTACCACTGGAGAGATTTCCCTTCATGTCTTGATCTGGAGGAGAATTAGGAAATGAGAGACTCTCTCTCCATTGTGAAGGGAAATCTCTTCTCGGCATTCACCGAACAGAACTGGAAGATTACATTTCTATTCCTGTTCCAGTTACAACTGTAAAATTTTGCATCTCCCATTTTCTGTCCTGGTGACATTCTTTGGCAGGTAAAACACCACACTGTTTTAGCCCTGGTTGACATCAGTGCGATTTTTACAGTTCATAATCGCATGACAAGTCACACCCCACTGCTGTCAATGGAACAGTTCAAATGGTTGCGACTCAAGTCGCAACTTTAACCACTTCACACCGATGTAACACATATATGTGGCGTCACTGCACTGGGCTTTTTTGCGTGGGGCTGCATATATGCATTTCTTTCTTTGTGGTGAGAGTGCACCACACGGCACGCTCCCAGCACAAGACCGGGGTCTTCCTGAGAGCCCCGGGCCCCATACTGACTATCGGGACCCAAGTCTCCTGATTCCGGGTCACCTGATTGCTGTGGTAGCCTCTGATTGGCTTAAACAGTGATCAGTCACTGGGAAGTCCGCCTCTGTGTTTTTTTTATTTCTGTGAATGGAGAAGGATACAATATATCTTTCTTGTTCCTTGCAGAAAGGAAAAAAAAATAAAAGGGTTTGTAAAAAAATTTAAATTATCTAAATAAAAAATAAAGAAACATGGCTAGATCAAAGTTTGATCCAGGTCAGTGCCAGGGTTAGTGGTTGGGTCAAGTAAGGATCAAAGGTCAAGGACAGTAGATTTTGGACAGGATAAATTACAATTTTTTAAAATTAGCATCAGTGTCAGTTAGTGTTTCAGGTAGGACAAAAAAAAAAAAAAAGCAAAAATATGCACTACTGCTTCTGGGCTATACTACGAGTACTAACAAATAACATGCACATTTGTGGTATCGTTGGGATCGTCAGGAGCAAGATAATTTATTTTGGGTTGTTCTTTGGTGATGGGTTATGGTAGTAAGAAGAAACATACAGCTAATTACTATTTTGGGCCAGTTTCCCTTTGATATTAAAAAAAATCGTGAGATATCCATAACTATTTACTACCAAATGAAAGCCCCAATTGTCCTGAAAAAAAAAGAAGGTTTAATCCACCTGGATGCACAAAGTAGTTGTGATGATATATACAGTCAAAAATAACATAAGTCAAAATTGCAAAATTGAGCTTAGGCATTTCGATTTGTTTTACCCTTAGGTGTGAAGGGGTTAAAAATGGTTCCTGCACTACTTTTTTGGGATTTAATTGCGACTTGCATAGACTTCAGAGAAGCAGGATCTTCCATTCTATGGATAGCGTAGGACCCACTGATATTGGGGTACTTTGACGTAGTAGTGGGCTTAGCACTCTATGGCCATATGGTGTAACTAAATCCCCATATTTTCAGAATATGTTCAGGTGTTTTTAAATAGCCTTGCAGGAGTTAAATTCATTTTTGTATGTGTACACTGTAATCTTTCTTTCTGTATGGTCTTATGGCTGCACCATCTTTTATGCATTTTTTAGGGTGTGCCCCCCAAATTTTTGTCTTGCATAGACTTCTGTCGCAAGCCACAATGAAATTGGAGGTGCAAATCGCACTGATCTGTGGCTTTGAAATAAAGTAGCGCGATTTCAAAGCCACACTGTTGTGAACCAGGGCTTAGGGTGTGTGGAAGCAGTTTAATTAGGAAAATACTGATAAGGGATTAAAGTACACCTAAAAGGCAAACTTTTTTTATTTTATTTTTTTTTTTATTTTTTTTAGATAGAGTGGAGAGGAATTACAACACTGTGTTGTTGTTTTTTGCTGTCTGTGTCCCTCTTTATTTGTCCTGTTCACTGTTATAAACGAAAGTGAAAGAAAATTCAAAATTTTGGGTTGTTTCTAAAACAGGAAGAGGGGAAATCTTCCAAAAGGGGACACTTGTTTCGGTGACCCTGGTGTAAACCAAGGCTTACTTTAGTTTGGAGGGATTCCTCTCACTTCCTGTTTTGTCTATGGTACAGGAAGTGAACGGAAATCTCTCCAATGGGACACAGATGGCAAAAAAAGGGGCAGGGTATAACCCTCCCGTTATCCAAAAGAAAAACAAAAAATGTTTTGCCTTTAGTTCTGCTTTAAGCACATGGAGAATCTAAAACATCTTTTTACCATGTTTTGCAGCTGGTTTTCTACTAAATCAAAATCATGTGAAACAGGGCAACAGAATTATGTGGGAAAACAAAGTAGTGGAAAGACATTTAAAAATATGGGCAAACAGTGAAAAGCCTGTAAAACTGAAAATAAAAAAGAAATTAATAAAATATCATCATCTTTAGGAAACTTCCCTCTATTGCTTCCTTTCTTAGTAAACAATGAACCACTACTGGATACAGTATTTACTATATATGCTGCCGGTTACGTCACCACCGCATGCGATCTGAAGGAACAGCCACCCGGGCCGTACCTTCAGAGTTCTGTGTCATAAACGGTGGCTCCCACACGAGTGACGTCATCTCGGTTAATGCCACTCACAGCCAGAGTTCACAAACGCTAAAGAAAGACAGGTGAAGATGGAAGCCTTGTCAGCGGTGACAGCTCGCCACTGGAAGGTTTTGTTCTAAAGGTAAGTTTCACATAATGTGCTAGTATGCAATGCAGGTTCCAGAAAAAAAAAAAAAACACACGCAGTGGTTTACTACTGATTTAAAGTGGATGTAAACCCAATGTCATCCTTTCTAAACTACTGCCATAGGGGTTATCTATAAGGATATACATGCCTCCTGCATGTATCTTTACCTGTCAAATGTCTCCCCTCTGTCTGTTATGAGACCCGAAAAACTGCAGATTCTGTGGGCGGGTCTGTTGTCCGAAGCTCGGTGGGTGGAGTTGTGATGTCAGACTCCCCGCCCACCTCTACACTCCCCCTTGTCAATATGCAGTTTCTCCTGTGTATTTCTAACACTGAACTTCTGCTATGATCTCTAACATCCAGTGAAAAGACAGGAAAGTAACCACATGACTTCAGCATGCCAAATCATGGTGAGGTGTGGAACAGCCAATCCTTGCAGAGCTGCTGAAGAAAGGCGTGGGGGAGGGAATTAAAAAATAATGCATGTCTTAGGCTAGTGCACGAGATATGTAAATCACCTGTCACTCACAGCAAGGGGGAGGATTTGACAAAGTTTTTCTCAGTTTATCAAGATTTATCTCACTGAACAATAAAAGAGGATTGCTCAGAGCTGAATTAAGTCTGTGTGGCAAGACTGGGCTCAAATGATAGGAAATCTTATACTCTACAGTATGATTTAAAAAAAAAATTCGGGTTTACATCCACTTTAAGGTAAAAAAAAAAAAAAAAAAAACCTTCTGCTTTTAAAACCATTCTAAAGCTGAACTCTGAAATCCTGCCCACTTTGGAATCCTAGCTCCCTTTCTCCATGCATTTTTTAAAATGTTTACAATTCCATATATTTTTGAATCATTTTGTGACTTTGTGTTGTTATCAGGTCCTTGTGGAAAAGTTCCTAGTTGCTGCGGTGAGGATCAGAGAAAACAGGTACTACATTTCCCATAATTCACTGGGAGTATTCCGAGGTGGTGTGCATGCACATCCAATCAATGTATGGGAAGGATCTGGAGTGAGATTTGGTGATGTCACAACTGTTCTGCTCTGACAGGAGTATGCGAAGGCCTGCATTTACCAAGATGACCACTTCTATACAGAGACATCGTGTAGTTATAAGGAGACCATAGGCAATACTAGTGACTAGTCCTTTGCCCTTTGCCTTTTTTTGGGCGAAGTTTCCATAGTTTAGTTCCTCTTTAAGGTTTCGGGTGAAGTCTGGTGGGCTAAATCACCTGCTTGCTTTACCTCTCTTGGGGACTTAAGCAGCAAAATATTCTTACCATAGTTCCCCGCTCTGTTCCAACAAAAGAGTTTCACTTCCCCTTCTAACAAAATGGGTGTTACTCGTTGTTCTTACTTGTGTTGTATAAAAATATATTACAAAACGGTCAGAGAATATTTTCCTCTTTTTTTATAGCGCAGCAAGTATGTAGACCCTTAAAGTCAAGTGAAAAGGAACAGATAGGTAAAAGAAAAAAAAAATCACTAAAAACTCTCATATAAAAGTTTAAACATCTCAATCATTAATTCAAATATCTTTAAATCTACAGCTGTCAGTAAAATAATACCTGGTGATCCTGCCAAGACAGTCCTTTTACCATTATAGAGTCAAGTCAATGTGACTTTTCCTCCTTTATAAACCAGCTGATCACCCTCCTGATGTCCCCCATGAGGACCTAAGACCAGGTTCCCAGAGGCATTGAGATCAACCTACCCTTTGTCCTGTGTGGAGACAGAGATATTCTCCATAAGGGTACTTGAAAGGTTGCGTCTACCATACCACTTCATTTGCAATCTCGACAGATGTAAGTTGTTGGTCTTGCTTTCCCACTCTTCACCTTCTATACTTCACACTGATACCATCCACATTCTACAAATATAAAGGCTCTTCTGCCTCTCCTCTTTATTTTTCCAGTGGATCCTTTGGAGGTTGGCTTCCTCCTCTGTTTTTTGCACATCTTTGAGGACCACCACCCCACGAATGCTAGGGAGATCAGCCATTTTAATAGCAGCTGATTCTCGTTGTTGGCCCATTACATTCCTGTAATGGGCCAACAACGAGAATCAGCTGCTATTAAAATTTTACATTTGTCGAGTTTGCAAATGAAGTGGTGTGGTAGACGCAACCTTTCAAGTACCCTTGTGGAGAATGTCTCTGTCTCCACACAGGACAAAGGGTAGGTTAATCTCAATGCCTCAGGGAACCTGGTCTTAGGTCCTCATGGGGGACATCAGGAGGGTACATGGGGGTCCTCATGGGGGACATCAAGCAGTACTCTGGAAATGGTAAATTCTTTAGGATTAACATAAGCAAGATTTAAAAAAAAAAAAAAAAAAGAATGTTTTTGAGACACTTTAAAGTGGTTGTAAAGGCATAAGGTTCTTTACCTTCACGCATTCTACGCATAAAGGTATAAAAGCTTCTGTGTGCAGCAGCCCTCCCAGCCCCCCTAATACTTACCTGAGCCCTATCTCCAGGAGAGCCTTGCCTCTCCGGGGACTCGCACTCCTGCTTGGCTTTTGGCAGCAGTGGGAGCCATTGGCAGGAGGATGGGGCCAGGAGCGCTGGCTTGGGACTGGAGAAGAGAAGGATCTGGGCTGCTCTGTGCAAAACCCCTGCATAGAGCAGGTAAGTATAACATGTTTGTTATAAAATGTTTAATAAAAAACAAGACTTTAATATCACTTTAATTGTGTTCAAACTACAGGCATGCTGCAGGGTTTTTCCACTTTAATTTAATGTGATTGTAAAGTCTAAAGGTTTTTCACCCTAATGCATTACCTTCTTTGCTGCAGCTACCCCCACACCCCCCCTTTTCTTACCTGAGCCCGATCCAGCGATGTGCATGAGCCTATTGGCTCCAGGCGCTGTCTCTCTCTCCTCATTGGACAGGTTGATTGCAGCAGGAGCCATTGGATCCCACTGCTGTCATTCACATCCAGTGACTCTGGAGTGGGGGGCGGAGCCAAATCCCACTGTCTGTGTCAATGGACGCAGCAGTGGGAGTCGGGAGTGAGCCTGCATGGGTGCCCCCAGGGAAAGCGGCTTTCCGTGGGGGCACCAGATGAAGGGGAAGAGCCAGGAGTGCTGGTGGGGCACCCCAGAAAAGGAGGTTCAGGGCTGCTCTGTGCAAAACCCTTGCAGAGAGCAGGTAAGTATAAAATGTTTGTTTTTTTTTATTTAAAAAAAAAAAACTAACCTTTGCAAACTCTTTAACCCTACCAACAAGCCATCATATCGATAAGGTTAAGAACAGTCAGCTATAGTCATTACATTTCTCTCGACATGTGAGATACATAAAGCAGAACTTTGAACAAACAACAAGCTTTAAAAAAAAAAAAAAAAAAAAGGAGCTACACATTCCAAACAGGCATGTTCTAAACACAGGCTACAAGCAACTGATTGGCCAGTCAGATTTGGCCTGGACGCACTTCCAAACACTACCACAATTTCAAAATAATGCTATAAATCAGCATAACCACAACTAATGAGCAAAGCCAATACCCCGACCCCGAGAAGCAAACACAGCTCATTGCAAGACGCACAGCTGCTAAGCATGTGAACATCACGCAAGAACAGCATGCAAAATGAGATTCGTATGACTACTGCTTTCGCAATGCAGATACTGACAACACCACAACAAAAAATATTCTCAATTAGAAATTAAAAGGAAAAAATAAGGGGGGAAAAAAAAAACAAAGTGTCTTAAGTAGGTTTTTTTTACCACCCCTCCCCCCCATTTCCCACCAACAAAAAGTTGCTTTTGTTAAAACCAGATGGGAAGGAAAGGTCAAGAATTAAAAACAGAAAACTAATAAATCTTTGATATTTCCAAATGAAATGCTTGTGGTAAGCTAATTTCTTGTAAACACTTTGCTTATGTGTGCTGAACAGTCCCAGATGGCGTTCCAGCATTCTTGGTTTTAAATATGAAATGCTGCTGCAAGAAAAGTCTAGGACAAAAAAAGAAAAAAAAAGAAAATTAACGACGCTTAATGTTATCTTAGATGTTAGAAATAAAAATAAGCTAGATACAAGGAGAAAATAGCTATACTGAGGGCCAAAAACTTCTCAGGTTTATTTATAAATACATCTGTTGTGTTCATAAGCCGCTGGCGGCCATTTCTCTGTTGGGTTTTGAGGAGGGGATTAAAAAAAAGCACTCTGCCATGCAAAGGACTCCAGATCTGAATGTGGTAAGTGGAAGGATGAGATGTATAGCAAAACAGTATGCTTATCACTTGTTTCAAAGAAGGATATGGTGATTTTTGTGACAGCTGAATAAAGATGTACGCATGCCTGTAAACAGGGGGCTGGCAACAAGAACCCCGAATAGAGCCCCCTGATGGCATCAGAGAAGATGGTGGCAGCATGGGATAGGGTGGGCAGTAGTGGATCTCTAAGTAGTGGATCTCTAAGGACGACGTCAGGTGTGACAAAACATGTAGGGAGGAGCGACGTGCTGATGTCACCGAAATACACGGAAGTTTCGGACCATGGGCTGTTATTGAGAGCTGGACGGCTTGATTTTTTTACTCTGCACATGATGCTTTTATGAAATGTAAGTGCAATATCTCTCTCTACTCTTTGTGAAATAAATTTGTGTATGGTTTTACTCTATGGGAGCTGTCTATCTCTTTTTTTTGGAATACATCTGCCGTAACCTTTCCATAAGAGCCATAAACCCCTTGTGAAGACGCTGGGATCTCTGCTGAAGTCTGCCTGCTCAGCGGGGAATCTGTCCGCTGACATCACATGAAGTGATGCGATGGCGAATTTTGATTCGCCTAAAGCAAAATTGGGAATGGCTGGTCCGTGTCCACTCCACTTATGTAGAGGAGACACGGACCATTGTCCCTTTACACCCAACCCAATCCACCAGACGGCTGGGGAAGGGATGCCCATCGTCTGCATTGAGCAGATAGGATTGGATGTTGTAGGTGTAAATGGTCACATATCCGTTTACACTGGCCACTCCATAAAGGAGACTGGAGGGTCTGATCAGGTCTACCTGAAAAACAAAGGCTGACCCGATCGGACTGCTAGTCTGAAAGGGGCTTAAAGAGCACCGCTGGATCGCTTAGCGTGTTTTTTGTGCATAACTCACAAAAGGTAAGGTGGGGGGGGTTAAGAAAAGTACCTTTTTAAATAATTTATTTTTTTTTACAGCAAAAGAGCTTTAAAACAAGCCTTCTCTCTAGCTACATGTAATTCATCCTCAAAGATAAAAAAACTCTAAAGTCTAATTTATCGGTTTCTCACAGCTTACAAGCACCTTGTGCTTGTTTATATTAGAGGCGCAAACAAACCCCTTAAGGTCCTTACCTGCAAGCAGAGTCTCCAGCCTGGGCTGTCACGACTCCCCTGATACCTGGCGGCTTCTGTGTTCCAAATCTTCAGCCTTCCGATTGGCTGCTTGAAAACAGAAGTGATGCGATGGCGAATTTTGATTCGCTAAAAGCAAAAGTGTAAGGGTTCAGGCGCAGTGCTCCGCGCCCTGAGGACAATGTCAAACAAATCAATTAGAGCCTCAGACACTAATCATGTGGTTGTTTAAAAATTGACGGAGCTAATAGGCAGCTATTAGTCAGGCACCTCGTAGAGTGGAACGATTTTTTTTTTTTATTAAAATATGACTATCATTTTTTTAGTTATAAGATGTTAAAAAAAAATGTTAGTCATATTATCATTTATTTAAAAATAAATCGTTTTATGAATTGCTTTTCAATTGGTCAAAACTTTGGAGGGGGGGGGGGGGCGGTGCCCCTTCGCCCCTTATGGACCGGCCGCCACTGCTGCCAAAGACTACGAATATAGAACATGGATGGGAGTTGTGATGCCACTGCTGCTGTTAAGAAATATAAAGATGAATCATTCCACAATGCTCTTAGCTACAGATGTAAATTAGGGCTTGTTTGAAAGTGCTTTTACTGCTTGCTTGTTCTGAATACTTTATTGTTCATAGTCTGTGCAGAGGTTCACTTTAAAGTAAAGTTACGCCTTGCCAGGATGTCATTTAGTATGTTAAAGCGCTATGTTATTATACACAATGGCTATTTTTAGTAGAGGTTTTGGGGCAGGCCCATTCAGGGCAACATGACATTGGGGGGCCATTCAACAAGGCCTTTGCAACACATTTCTGGCAGTATGTATAGCTGGAAGCTTTGGACCAAATTCATAAAAACTAATGTTAAAGCGTGGGTCCACCCTAAAAAAAAAAAAAAATTACAATTACAATGCTCCTAAAAATCTGAAAGAAAAAAATTGAAAAAAAAAAAAAGGCTGTTGCTAAGCAGATCAGATCGTCCTTATCCGCTACTTCCTACTCCGCGGTGATGTCCATTCTTCTCCTCCTCGCGTTGTCTTCTGGGAACTGTGTGTGTCCCAGAACACAGCCGGCCATTCACAAAGCGTTGCGCGACTCGTGCATGCGCAGTAGGAAACAGGCAGTGAAGCCGCAAGGCTCCAATGCCTGTTTCCCTTAGTTCGAATGGCGGCGCCAGGACCCAATCCGATGGACGGATCGGGCGGCAGACATCGTGGGCACCCTGGACAGGTAAGTGTGCTTATTAAAAGTCAGCAGATACAGTGTTAGTAGCTGCTGACTTTTAAAAATGCTTTTTTTCAGCTGGACCACCTCTTTAAGTACTAGTAGTTCTTATTTGCGACACTTATGAATGGTGTTATTCATAAAGAAATACCGCCATATCGGTGATAAGTTGAGGTAAATAAGACCTCTTCCATGCTGCAGTAAATTGCTCATTGTGTCCACGTGAAGTTATTGTATCATATCTTTGAGATCATTCTGTTACTCAGGAACGGGTACTTGCCATTTCCATTACTCTCCCACAAATTGCTCCTCTGCCTATAAAAATTTTATTTTTGGTTTACCTGTAAAATCCTTATCTTGGAATACAACATGGAACACAAAGCATCTTCATATCGATGAGGATATGGTTATGTTGACATCTTCAGGTGCTTGGATACTGGCAAAAGAGACCAAAAACCCCCTCCTAGGCATAACCCCTCCCTGTTAAGCAAGGCTTCGTTTTTTTTTGCCAATGCCTTGCCCTAAAGGTTCAGGTGGACTTGTTCAATACAAAAACCTCAATTCACTTTTGCATGACAGTTCTGGGACAGATGAAAACCTTCTTTGAGGCAGTCCTTTTTGCCCAGTTTCATTACAGGCTCCTCCAATGGAATGTCTTAGCAGCATGGAACAGGAGGACGCGGTTGTTTGATTTCTCAATGCCATTAAACCACATATTAAATGCACAAGACTCTCTGGACTGGTTAATCTTCTCAGGGATGCTGGAGATGGAAAAATCGATCCCCTCTCTTTTGTGGAGGATCCCGACAATGGACACCAGCCTGATGGGCTAGAGTGGAGTTCTGGACAATTTCTTGGTCCAGGGAACTTCATCACCACGGAAAAGAGGATTGCCCATCAACATACTGGAATTGAAGATGATTTGCCTTGCCCTACTGCATACATTTGAGCAATTTCGCATGACCAGGGCAGGGACGTCACCACTACCTTTCGTGTCCCACACCAGTTGGCACTAGGAAATTTAGTGCCAGATGCAACGGAGGAATTTAAAACAAGAAAGTGCTGGCAAGAGGTTCTAGAAGTGCCCTTTACAAAGACAATTCCTTTGCCCTGAATGGTCAAGTTGACAGCGTCTCTGTAGGCCTCTCTAAACCTAAAATGTCTGACAGCATAAAACAAAATGCACAGCAAACATCCATAATTATCAAATATAAATTTTGTTGTACAGTAATTGCGAAAGTCATTAGTATTTTTTTTTTGGACGTTTGTCCTTTAACATAAAACGTTTCAGTCCTGCATATCCTCATTCAGCAAAATATAATATCTTCAAAAGACTGAACTATTGGCGTATGGCCATCTTGTTTCAAACAATATGTATATATGTGCATATAGATTCACGTATATGCAATGCTGAAAAAATGCACCCAGAGAAACATAATAGCAGCAAAAATTATGTAAAATACTTGCAAATTAAATCCCTCAAAAGGAAAAATCAAGCAGAGCCTGGGTTAGGTTACAAAAACTACAGCTTTCCAGTGATTGCAAATTGGCGAATTACCATTCTTACCCTCCACCCCACATCTCGGGGAAGGCTTGCACGAAACTAATGATCTCACTTTGTGGCAGTTTTGACGGGTTGAAAACAGCTTTTAAGAAGTAGCATGAAACAGATTAAGAGTGGTTCAAGTGCTACATGTTAAATGGGAACTGTAGATTTATTTATATTTTTAGTATGCACACATATTATGTGTGAAATATAAGTAGAACATCCGACTATTCAGAAAAAAGCAATCAGACGTCTACCTTTGTTCTTGTTAATACAGTGCCTTGCAAAAATATTCAACCCCTTGGCATTTTTTGTGTTTTGTTGCCTCACAATCTGAAATTAACATGGCTTGTTTGAGGATTTGCATCATTTAATTTACAGAACACGCCCACAACTTTGAAGATGTTTTTTTATTTTTTATTGTGAAGCAAACAACAAATAGGACAAAATAACAGAATAAGTCAATGTGAATAACTATTCACCCCCCCCCCCCCAAGTCAATACTTTGTAGAGCCACCTTTTGCGGCTATCACAGCTCCAAGTCGCTTTGGATAAGACTCTATGAGCTTGCCACATCTTACCACTGGGATTTTTGCCCATTCCTCCTTGCAAAACTGCTCCAGCTCCTTCAAGTTGGATGGTTTGTGCTTGTGAACAGCAATCTTTAAGTCTGACCACAGATTTTCTATTGGATTGAGGTCTGGGCTTTGATTAGGCTATTCCAACACATTTACATGTTTCCCCTTAAACCACTCAAGTGTTGCTTTAGCAGTGTGTTTGGGGTCATTGTCCTGCTGGAAGGTGAACCTCCGTCCTAGGCTCAAATCACACACAGAGTGGTACAGGTTTTGCTCAAGAATATCTCTGTATTTAGCACCATCCATATTTCCCTCAACTCTGACCAGTCCCGACTGCTAAAAAACATCCCCACAGCATAATGCTGCCACCACCATGTTTCACTGTGGGGATGGTGTTCTTTGGGTAATGTGATGTGTTGGGTTTGCGCCAAACATAGCGTTTTCTTTGATGGCCAAAAAGTTCAATTTTAGTCTCATCAGACCAGAGCACCTTCCTCCATACATTCTGGGAGTCTCCCACGTGCCTTTTCCCAAACTCAAAAGGTGGCATTTTGTTTTTTGCTGAAAGTAATGGCTTTCTTCTGGCCACTCTGCCATAAAGCCCAACTCTATGGAGCGTACAGCTTATTGTCATCCTATGTACAGATACTCCAGTCTCTGCTGTGGAACTCTGCAGCTCCTCCAGGGTTACCTTAGGTCTCTGTGCTGCCTCTCTGATTAATGCCCTCCTTGCCCAGTCCGTGAGTTTTGGTGTGCGGCCATCTCTTGGCAGGTTTACTGTTGTGCCATGTTCTTTCCATTTGGTTATGATAGATTTGATGGTGCTCCTAGGGATCATCAAAGATGTGGATATTTTTTTTATAACCTAACCCTGACTTGTACATCTCAACAACATTGTCCCTTACTTGTTTGGAGAGTTCCTTGGTCTTCATGGCAGTGTTTGGTTAGTGGTGCCTCTTGCTTAGATGTTGCAGCCTCTGGGGCCTTTCAAAAAGGTGTGTATATGTAATGACAGATCATGTGACACTTAGATTGCACACAGGTGGACATCATTTCACTAATTGTGTGACTTCTGAAGGCAATTGGTTGCACCAGAGCTTTTTATGGGCTTCATAACAAAGGGGGTGAATACATACACACATGCCAATTATTAGTTTTTTATTTCTGAAAAATAGTTTTATGTATATATTTTTCTAATTTTACTTCACCAACTTAGACTATTGTGTTCTGATCCATCACATATAATACAGATTAAAAAAGCATTGCACTGAAGGCTGTCATGTAACAAAAAATAGGTAAAAAGCCAAGAGAGTAAATACTTTTGCAAGGCATTGTAATTTCCCCTGGGAACCCAAGGTGCTCAACATGTAATGGCTGCTTACAACTTGGAGCAGAGCTAGGCCATATTCACAACATTCCTTACTGCCTGACACCCTAGCTTTCAACCAGAGAAGACCAAGAATTATCACATCTGCATACAGTAAGGCTTCTTTCCAGTAAGAGCTGAGAAAATGTAGAATAGATTCCTTCAGAAAATAGCTCAGTTGATTATTAAAAAAAAAAAGCTGGATGCATTACTAAATGCACAGTATCTGACAGAGCTTGAGCTATTCTACAAAGAAGAATGGGTAAAAATTTCACTCTCTAGATGTGCAAAGCTGGTAGAAACATCCCCAAAAAGACTTACAGGGAAAGGAGGTTCTACAAGGTATTGACTCAGGGGGGGCTGAATACAAATGCATGCCGCACTTTTCACATATTTCTTTGTAAATAATGTGGAAACTATTTATCATTTTCCTTCCACTTCACAATTATGTGCAACTTTGTGTTGGGCGATCACATAAAAATAAATAAAAAGCATTCACGTTTTTAGTTGTAACATGACAAACTGTGGAAAATTTCAAGGGGTATGAATATTTTAAGACAATGTATGTTTTTTGTTTTTTTCATTCAGTAAGCCTAGGTTCACACTACTGCAATGCGATGTACTGCGAATTTGATCCTTTTTACCGCAATTTTACCGCAAATTGACTGCGAATTTCAAGCAGCAGACAGTGAACAATTCGCAGAGATGTTTACTGCAAGTTCAATTGAAGCCTATGAAGATAAAATTCGAACTGCACCACAGGAATTCGCATCGCACCCGCAGTCAACACGCACAGGACCCTTTTTTTTTTTCTCGCACCAAATTCGCAACGCATAGATGTGAACCAAAGCCATGGTATACTATGCTTTTTACATGACCTGCGAATCTGTGTATTCCTAAACGCATCAAACCCGCTGTAAATTTGCATCGGTGTGAACCCAGGCTAAAGGTTTCCTTAGCGAAAATAAGCAGCCTGTGACCTGGCCCGGGTCCCTATACCACTTCTCCATTGTAGCTGCGAAAAGCTGTGGCCAGGGAGCCAGAAACATGTGAGGCAAAGACATTTACTGGTTACTAACTCTCTTATTTTTAATTGGTTACCGCTGACGATATTCCATATATGGAATACAACCAAGACAATCTGGAACAGTACACAGGAAAAGATGCAAAAGTCGAATGAAAAATGATGTTCAGTAAGATTTGGACGACTTTTCAACAAGGCATCCAAAGCTAAATAACCATACACAGCTACATAACTTTTCATGCATTTATTACTGAACGTTGTTCTTTATATCCTTTAAATATAAATCTAGATTACACATAGTTTGGTTTAAATATAACATTGTGGACTAAGCATCATTTTTTGCATTTCCTCTTTAAATAGTATATACGAACGCTCAGTAGATTTTTTAACAGACATGTGCCTCAAATATCCATATTGTTCTCATTAAACAGCACTTGGCCATATACTCTCCGAAATATTGCTGCATCTATTGTAAAAAAAGAGCAATTTCTGAATTACACAGAAATTCCTAGAAAATTTACCTCTCTGGCGGTTTTACGAGTTACTGCTGAATATTAAGAAACAAAATATAAAATATAAGGCACGAAAGAATGGGCCAGATGAGAATTTTACGGTTTTGCACAGAATCTGAGCGATGTATTAGAAATAGGAGCAATTCATAAAGGATTATTTTAAAGAAAACGTGTTCCAAGGCTTTGTATCTGCTGCATATAAAAAAAAAAACCTTCAATAACTGCAGTTCACCAACGGCACAGAGGTTGAGCAAGATGGACGCAATAAGGAACACAATTTTGTGTCTGATGCTTTAAAGGGGTTGTAAAGGAAAAATTTTTTTTTTTAAAAAATAACAAACATGTTATACTTACCTTCACTGTGCAGCTCGTTCTGCACAGAGTGGCCCCGAACCTGCTCTTCTGGGGTCCCTCGGCGGCTGTTTCAGCTCCTCCCCGCAAGCATTAACCACCTTAATGCGAGCTCCCTCGCATGGTGGTGAGTGCTTGCGGGCGCGCTCCCGTGATACAGCCGGCGGCTATAGCCGCTCACTGTATCACTCGGCCCCGCCCCCCAGCGCGCCGCGTCATTGGATGTGATTGACAGCAGCGCGAGCCAATGGCTGCGCTGCTTCCAATCCAGCCACTGTAGCCAATCAGCGGCCAGGGTGAGCGGAGGAATAGCTGTCGGGAACGCAAAGCTGACTTTCGAGGCGTCAGGTAAGTAAAACAGGGGGGCTGGGGGCGGCGGTATTGTCAGAAGTTTTTTCACCTTAATGCATAGAATGCATTAAGGTGAAAAAATTTTTACCTTTACAACCCCTTTAAAGTGAACCTGCCTACCCTTTTAAATAAATAGCATTTATAGTCCTATTAACCTCCCTGGCGGTTTTACCGGGTGTGGCTCGGGGTTAAATTTCAGCATCATTAGCGGTAACCCCGAGCCACACTCGGATTGCATTGCAGGATCCTGGTGCGGTACACTTACCTTGTCCCCAGGATCCTGCGATGTCCCCCCCGCGGTGTCTGTGGGCTCTGTCCTCCTCCGAAGCCTCTGTGTGCCGTTCCCTGCGAGCGTCACGTCGCACGGGGGGGGGGGGGGGGGAGCCCGGCGCCAAATTCAAAAAAGTGAAAAATCATAATACATACAGTACACTGTAATCTTACAGATTACATTACTGTATGAAATTATTTTACATCCCTTTTGTCCCCAGTGCTTTGTCCAGTGCCCTGCATGCAGTTTTATATTATATATACTGTTCTTTCTGCCTGGAAACTGGAGATTGTCCATAGCAACCAAAAAGTGTCCCTTTATGTCAAAAGTGGTTTTAGCCCAGCTAGAAAATAGCGATAGTAAATTAGAACACTTGCAGAAGCGAGCAATAGTGAATCGTGGGGAAATTTATTTTGTTATTATATTATTTTTTATAATTATATATATTTATTATATTATAATTTATGATTTTTTGTTTCAAACTTTATCATACCCGGGATATCTACTAGACTCTTGTTTGGACAGATTTAAGTGTGTTATTGCTAAGAATTACAGGCCTACAATAAAAAACGCCAAATTTCTATGCAAAATAATTGTACCGCTTTCAGCACCTAAAATCCGACATAATCATACCGCCAGGGAGGCTACGAAAGCATAGTTAAAAAGCCTGCTCCCTACCAGCATGGTGCCGACAAGGGCCCTTGTTGTCTTTGTGGAAACAGTGGTCTCTCTGCAAAGGTTCAACACCCCATCTGCTGAATTATACAAAAACAGGAAATAGAAAAAAGGGGAAAAGGGACTTTAAAAGGTTGCCACTAGAGACCAAAATAGGAAAGAAAAATAGTCTCAAAATTATAATAAAAATATATTAAATTTATTATAATCACATTAAAAACACATGATATAGGGAAAAACGTGAACATGTCTAAGAACAGATATAATGCTTATAAATGAAAATCACATGGATGGCCTGGAAGTAGATAAAAAAGTAGTCCTAGAACAGGGGTCAGCAACCTGTAGATCACGGACAGGTGGCTTTTAGATTTCAGCCTGGGTTTGCTGACCCGTCATCTCTGAGAATCAAACAGAGTGCAATGCAGAGGGACTACTTGTAAAATTGGAGCTGTAGTAGGGAGCAAGAGCCGCATAAGCCGATGCCTCCTCTGTAGTGTTGGCTCCTGTCCCATACGGAGTGATACCAGTTGCACTCCACCTCTTATCCCAGCTAGTGGTCTCCAGAGTGGTGCCAGCAGCAGGAAAGAAGAGATCTTCAGGTCAGTGTGAAGCAATACACTGGGCATAATAGTATAGGGCTGCTTTCACACTGATGTGCTGTGGTTTACCCACACCACAGGTGAAGTTCAGTGTAGCTGCGGCTTTCCTGCGGGTTTGCTGGACTTAGCCATTGACTTCTATTATATCCTGCTGTTTTACCACCCTGAACAAGTACAAGTGCTGCTTTTTTGAAAAAGCGATCCAAGTGTGTGTTGATAGGTGGTGAGGAGGCGATATGTTGCCTTCTCAACACCTGGTTTAAACCCATGATCGTCATTCAATGCACACATTTGCGACACGGTAGTCCTGCAATTAGAGGTTTAAATCAGGTGTGAGGAGGTGACACTGTGCCCGGTGATCTTCGACTTCTCCCATGTTGTTCAGATAGATCTCCACCTCTCTAAGGTTGCCTACCCCTGTCCTAGAAGGTCCCTTCTGGCTGAAGGCCACACATACGAGATCACTGTATCAAAGCCAATGGATCGCCTCATCGATACTGTGATCTCGTATGCGTGGCCTTCACCCAGAAGGGACCTTCTAGGACTACTTTGTTATCTACTTCCAGGCCACCCATGCGATCTTCATTTATCAGCATTATATCTGTTCTTATACACGGGACAGTGTTTTTTCTAGACATATTCACGTTTTTCATGTGTTTTTAATGTGATTATAATAAAAATATATTTAATTTATTATAATTTGAGACCATTTTTCTTTCCCATTTTGGGACTCTAGTGGCAACATTTAAAGTCCTTTTTCCCCTTTTTTCTTTTTCCTGTTTATGCTCAATTACTATTGGATGTGGTGCCACGCTCTGCATTATTTGTCTCAGTTTCCCCGAGTCATAATTATAGCTCTGCAATCAGGAAAAATTCATGCTCTCTGAGGATTGGACGGCTCTAAACTCTGACACAGCAAAGGGATTGTAGAGCCCTCTGCATGCGCAAAGAGAATAAGGGTCAGTTCACACCATAGAAAACGCAGTCCAGATGCTTTTCTGTATGCGTGTTTTTGACACGTATTTGGTGCGTTCCAGTACGTTTTTGATGCAGTCCAGTACATTTTTCCTCCCTCTTTTCTTAACCTTAAAAAAGGATGTGTGTTCCAGCGCATTTTTGATGCGTTTTACTGCATTCCAGTACAGTCCAGTGCAGGAAAAATGTAGCATGTTCTACTTTTTTCTGGAACTGCAAGCACTGGTGTGAACTATGCCATTGAAAACCATACAACCTACTTAACATGCGTTTTTGATGCAGAGAAAAAACGCACTGGACTGCATGTGGTGTGAAATGGCCCTAAAGGTCCCACTCTGCAAATTTTTTGCAGGGAACAGGCTTTTCCCCCCAGGCTGTGGCTGCTTTGTAAAGAAAACGGACTGTAGAATTTCACATACCTTTAGTTTTGATGTATCTGGAACGTATTTAGCTGATTTAAACTGAAAGTTCATTTGCACTCAAGCTAGACCCTGCAATCTTGCTCCCAACCCCTCTTTTTTTTTGGGCAATATACAAGGGTTCTTCAAAAAGTTTCCACACTTTTTTTGAATATATATATAAAAATATAAAAGCGTGGAAACTTTTTGAAGACCACCCATATTAACATTTTTGTTACTATATTGTGGGAACCAGCAGGTCCTCCCAATACAGGCTACAGGGAACTACCCAGGGATGGACCCAAGACCAGTCACCATGCACAGGGAGAGAGCGCAGCAGTGACTGGACTTTATAACAACAATCTCCTGCAGAGAAACAAAGTGCAGGAGTTGATTTGTGTTGCATTACTGCACAAAACTCGAAAAATATACAAAGAAAACCAAGATTCACATACACATAATTCTTATGTTCAAACAAGGTTTGTTTAGACCAGATTTTAGCTTTAACCACTTGCTGACTGCCCGCAATGTACGTCGCTACCCAATTCTGGGTTTAGTGAGAGATCTTTAGTAAAAATCAGCACACTGTACACACGTTCCATAGTTAGACACACTTTTAATCCCTAAAATGTTAACCCCTTCCCAGCCACTGTCATTAGTATAGTAACAGTGTATAGTATTATCACTGATCACTGTATTAGTGTCACTACTGACAATTAGTCAGGTCCCCCCAGCACCAGTTAATGTCAGATTGACCACTGCACTATCGCAGTCTCATTATAGGTCTCTGATCACCGCAATTATCAGTATAAAAAAAAAAAAATTCAATCCAGTATACACCCACACCATAGTTTGTAGGCGCTATAACTTTCAAGAAAATCAATCAATATACACTTTTTTTTTTTTTTTTTTTTAAATCGAAAACTAGCAAAATACATTTGGCCATAATGTAAGAAATTTGACTTTTAAATTTTTTTTTTTATTGGATGGATTTTTATAGCAGAAAGCAAAAAAGTTTTTTTTTTTCAATTTCGGTATTTTTTCATTTAGATCGAAAAAAATAAAAAACCCAGGGGGGTCTAATATAAAGCTCAATTTGTGTGAAAAAAAATTATATCAATTTTTTGTTTGGGCACAACATGATCCTGCCTGAAATGTTACATAGTTACATAGTAGGTGAGGTTGAAAAAAGACACAAGTCCATCAAGTCCAACCTATGTGTGTGATTATGTGTCAGTATTACATTACATATCCCTGTATATTGCGGTCATTCAGGTGATTATCTAATAGTTTCTTGAAGCTATCAATGCTCCCCGCTGAGACCACCGCCTGTGGAAGGGAATTCCACATCCTTGCCGCTCTTACAGTAAAGAACCCTCTACGTAGTTTAAGGTTAAACCTCTTTTCCTCTAATTGCAATGAGTGGCCACGAGTCTTATTAAACTCTCTTCTGCGAAAAAGTTTTATCCCTATTGTGGGGTCACCAGTACAGTATTTGTAAATTGAAATCATATCCCCTCTCAAGCGTCTCTTCTCCAGAGAGAATAAGTTCAGTGCTCGCAACCTTTCTTCATAACTAAGATCCTCCAGACCCTTTATTAGCTTTGTTGCCCTTCTTTGTACTCGTAGTGTAGTGAGCTTATAACCCTCTTTGCCCTCTGCACGGTTATCTCAAGCACTTCAGTAGATTACAGAATATCCCCCAACTATATAAATGGAGATTGTGACAGAGGAACGTCTACTGCAGTTCTAACATATTTCCTATCCCAAGGTGACAACACTGCTCCTCTTAAAGTGGAGTTCCACCCACATTTTTCACTCCTTACCATGCAGCAATAATGTGCATCCTTAAAATTAATTGACAATTTATTTTTATTTTTTTCTGTTCACTTACCGGATTTAAGCCTATATCCAATTTCACTTCCTCATTTTGCAGCTGTGGTTGTGGATGTCATTTCCGGTTTTGCATTGGCTTCCATATCCGAATAATGGGATCTTGGTCAGCTTGGCATAGCACTTCTCCCGTAATATTTAACCACTTCAATACAGGGCACTTATACACCTTCCTGCCCAGACCAATTTTCAGCTTTCAGCGCTGTCGCAGTTTGAATGACAATTGCGCGGTCATACTACACTGTACCCAAACTAAATTTTTATCATTTTGTTCCCACAAATAGAGCTTTCTTTTGGTGGTATTTGATCACCTCTGCGGTTTTTATTTTTTGCGAAACAAATAAAAAAAGACCGAAAATTTTGAAAAAAATAAAAGTTTTGCTTTTGTTTAAAAATTTTGTAAATAATTTCTTGTAAAAAAAAAAAAAAAATTTTGTAAATAAGTAAGTTTTCTCTTTCACTGATGGGCACTGATAAGGCGGCAGCGATGAGGTGGCACCAATGAGCGGGCACTGACGGGCACTGACGGTGGGCACTGATATGCGGCACTGATATGCAGCACTGATGGACATTGATAGGCGGCACTGATGGGCACTCATGGGTGGCACTGGGTGGCACTGATAGGCGACACTGATGGGCACCGATAGGCTGCAAAGATGGGTTCTTATGGGTGGCACTGATGGGCACTGATAGGTGGCACTGCTGGGCACTGATAGGCGGCACTGATGGGCACTGATACGTGGCACTGATGGGCACTGATACACGGCACTGATGGGCATCCCTGGTGGCACTGGCAGTGGCAGGCATTGGAGTGGGCACTGATTGGCAGCTGCCTTTGCACTGATTAGTTTTTCCCTGGGGGTCTAGGGGGCATACCTGGTGGTCCAGTGTGGCTGGTTTCCCTGGTGTTCCTGGGCGGCTTCCCTGGTGGTCCTGGGTAGAATCCGAGGGGGGGCTGTGCTGATAAACAATCAGCACAGACCTCCCCTGTCAGGAGAGCAGCCGATCGGCTCTCCTCTACTCGCGTCTGTCAGAGCTGATCACCAGCTCTTCCTATTTACATCGTGATCAGCCGTGATTGGACACGGCTGATCACGTGGTAAAGAGTCTCCGTCAGAGACTCTTTACCTAGATCGGTGTTGCGGGGTGTCAGACTGACACCCTGCAACAACGATCGCCGCGATGCGCGCCCCCGGGGGCGCGCAGTGGCTCAATATCCTGAGGACATCATATGACGCCCAGTCAGGATATTGAAACCACTTTGCCGCCGTCATTCTGCTATATGGCGGGCGGCAAGTGGTTAACATTGCCGTCTATGGAAATTCTTGGCCAGCTTGGCATGGCGCGGCTCCAGTAACATTTAACTTTGGCGTCTATGAAAATCTTGGTCAGCGAATTTACATTACCCATGGTGGCGGGGTTGTCAGGTTGGTGGTCATCAGCATCTGGTGATTTTTACTCCAAGCACCTTGTGTGGATTGTGTTGGTTATGGACGCTTCTTTAATGGCTGTTTTTGGACTGCTTTCACTATGAACTTTATATATTTTTTCACCGATTTTAGTTTTGATAATATCTTTTTACCAGTTTCAGTTTGATGTCTTCACTCATTTATGTGATTTATTTATTAATTTTTTTTACATGATCACTGCATGTATCATTTAGTGCTGCACATATGCAACTACTGTGCAGGGGAGGGGTTGCAGCGCTGAAAATGAAAAGGCTGCAAGAAGTTAGTAAGATGGGTGCACCGAGCCCAAGAAACACCAGTTTGACATGCTTGCCTAAAAAGAATTGGACAAGCCACTGGTTTTAAAAAGGGAGGAATTACAAAACACAGGTTATTTACACAAGATCCTGGACTTGAAAAGAGATCTGCAATGTACTAGAATGTTTTACCTGTTCCACACTAATAAGGCCCTGAGGACTGTCCAGCTTGGTCTGCAGTGGAAGATTCTGACACAGGAAGCCCAGCAATAAGGAGACTTCCTTCATACTGCGCCAGCAGCATACGAGGACCATCTGTGCAGTGACATTGCAGGAGGTGCCTTCATTTCCTTTCAAGACAAACAGAAAAAAAAACAAAAGTTATGGCCCACACAGGCAAAGGTAATATATTTGTGTAAAGCAGAAACAGAACGCAAAGCTGTTGTGCCCTGGTGCAAAATTTTAAAGGAGCCTGTAGTGATGGAAATATAGTATAAGTCCACCCCGCTGACTGACCCATGTCTGAAAATCCAAGTTGCATAGCCGTCTTGGACTTAATGCTTTTATTTCTAAAGCTGGTCATAAACCATTGCTGATGAACCAGCCAAAATATGATCACTGGGTGGCTTTGACACCTCCCTCCCACCCGACATTCTAAGATTAAAAAAGCGAAGGCGCCAGGCGGAAAATTGTCAGCTGAACAGTGGCGGCATCAAATCAAATGCGGCCGCTACTTATGAATTTCAAACAACAGCTGTTAAAATACAAATGCCATAGGTTTCTGTGATGTGAAAAAATTAGACAAAGATAAATCACTTCACAACTTTTTCCACCTTTATTGTGACCCATAAACTGTACAACTCAATTGAAAAACAAACTGAAATCTTTTAGGGGGGTAAAAATAAAAAAATAGAACAATGTGGTTGCATAGGTGTGCACATCCTCTTATAACTGGGGATGTAGCTGTGTTCAGATTTAGGCCCCTTTCACACTTATACGATTGCAAAGTCGCGCGATTTTACCGCGATTTCGCGGCCGCTATTTTGCCGCGATTTTAGAGCAGTACTACTTTGTACGACTTTGCCACAACTTTGGCATTAACAGATGAAAACATACAGTAGGTGACCGCGATATTGTGTCAATCTCGCTGCTGTTATCGGCAAGATTTGACACCTGCCAGCCCCGTCGCAGGAGCCGAGCTGGCTCGCTGATCGGAAAAAGAAAACTTTTTTTTCTTTTCGCGATGAGCGACAGGCAGTGCTGACAGCTGTCTGGTATGAATCATGAGGGGAAACGCCGCGCCAAGTTTTAAATGAAAAAGCCGACGTGGGTTCCCTCCCAGGGGTATACCAGGCCCTTAGGTCTGGTATGGATCTTAAGGGGAACCCCCTACGCCGAAAAATCGGCGTGGGGGTCCCCCCCAAAATCCATACCAGACCCTTATCCGAGCACGCAGCCCGGCCGGTCAGGAATGGGGGTGGGGACGAGCGAGCGCCCCCCCCTCCTGGACCGTACCAGGCCGCATGCCCTCAACATGGGGGGGTGGGTGCTTTGGGGCAGGGGGGCGCCCTGCGGGGCCCCCCCAACCCAAAGCACCTTGTCCCCATGTTGATGAGGACAAGGGCCTCTTCCCGACAACCCTGGCCGTTGGTTGTCCGGGTCTGCGGGCGGGGGGGCTTATCGGAATCTGGGAGCCCCCTTTAATAAGGGGGCCCCCAGATCCCGGCCCCCCACCCTTTGTGAATGAGTATGGGGTACATTGTACCCCTACCCATTCACCTAGGGAAAAAAGTGTCAATGAAAAAACACAGTACACAGGTTTTTAAAGTAATTTAATAAGCAGCTCTGAGGTCTTCTTCCGACTTCAGGGGTCTCTCCGGCGTCTCCTCCCGGTGTCCTGATCTTCTGCCGGCTCCTCCGCTATCTTCTGCAGCTCTTTTGCTAGCAGCGGCCCGGACTTCTGCCTTCTGACCTCTTCTCTTCTTCCGATGTTGACACGACGCTCTCTCCGGCTGGAATGCTCTCTGAGCGCTCCGATGTGACTTATATAGGCGGTGACCCCGCCCCCTTATGCCGTCACAGTCTCGGGGCATGCTGGGACTGTGCCGTCATAAGTGGGCGTGGTCATCGGGTGATGTTGACCACGCCCCCTTATGACGGCACAGTCCCAGCATGCCCCGGCACTGTGATGGCATAAGGGGGCGGGGTCACCGCCTATATAATGCCCTGTACACACGGTCGGATTTTCCAACGGAAAATATGTGATAGGACCTTGTTGTCGGAAATTCCGACCGTGTGTAGGCTCCATCACACATTTTCCATCGGATTTTCCGACACACAAAGTTTGACAGCAGGCTATAAAATTTTCCGACAACAAAATCCGTTGTCGGAATTTCCGATCGTGTGTACACAAATCCGACGCACAAAGTGCCACACATGCTCAGAATAAATAAAGAGATGAAAGCTATTGGCTACTGCCCCGTTTATAGTCCCGACGTACGTGTTTTACGTCACCGCGTTCAGAATGATCGGATTTTCCGACAACTTTGTGTGACCGTGTGTATGCAAGACAAGTTTGAGCCAACATCCGTCGGAAAAAAATCCTAGGATTTTGTTGTCGGAATGTCCGATCAATGTCCGACCGTGTGTACGGGGCATAAGTCACATCGGAGCGCTCAGAGAGCATTTCAATCGGAGAGAGCGTTGTGTCAACATCGGAAGAAGAGAAGAGGGAAGAAGACAAGAAGGCAGAAGTCTGGGCCACCGCTAGCAAAAGAGCTGCAGAAGATAGCGGAGGAGCCGGCAGAAGATCAGGACACCGGGAGGAGACCCCCGAAGTCGGAAGAAGACCCCGGAGCTGCCTAATAAATTACTTTAAAAACCTGTGTACTGTTTTTTTCATTGACACTTTTTTCCCTAGGTGAATGGGTAGGGGTACAATGTACCCCATACTCATTCACAAAGGGTGGGGGGCCAGGATTATCGTATTCCGATAAGCCCCTTGCCCGTAGACCCCGACAACCAACGGCCAAGGTTGTCGGGAAGAGGCCCTTGTCCTCATCAACATGGGGACAAGGTGCTTTGGGGTGGGGCGCCCCCCTACCCCAAAGCACCCACCCCCCCATGTTGAGGGCATGCGGCCTGGTACGGTCCAGGAGGGGGGGGCGCTCACTCGTCCCCACCCCCATTCCTGACCGGCCAGGCTGCGTGCTCAGATAGGGGTCTGGTATAGATTTTGGGGGGACCCCCTCGCCGATTTTTCAGCGTAGGGGGGTTCCCCTTACGATCCATACCAGACCTAAGGGCCTGATATGCCCCTGGGGGGGAACCCACGCCGTTTTTTTCATTTAAAACTTGGCGCGGCGTTCCCCCTCATGATTCATACCAGACAGCTGTCAGCACTGCCTGTCCATGTCATGGTTATGCAATAGAGTTTGTCGGTCAGCTTACCTGTCTCTATGTGTTCATCTCTAGAGACCAGCTGCCCCTCACCTGACTGCTTTTGTAACCTCTCCTCTAAGCATGGCCCCACCCCAGGCCCTATCAGGGAACCCTATATTAATCTGTGCACTGCAAGCCAGCAGTGCTGATCAACCATTGTGTGTTAGCTTTCGTGTGTACTTGCTGTGGTTCCTACATCTGATTCCAGTTACCGACTTTGGCCTATTCTTAACTATTCCTGTCTGCTCGTGACCCTGACCTTTGGCGTGTCCCCGATCATCCCTGTTTGCCTATGACCCTGAACCTTGGTGTGAACGCTGTTGTCCTTGTCTGCTTGTGGCCCAGACCTTGGCTTGTCCCTTACTTTCCTTGTTGTTCCAGCCTGCTGCCGCCTTAGTCTTCTCCTGTAGTCTACAATGAGCGTGAGCTGTGAGACCCTGGGGGCCGCGACCTGGAGCCAGACTGCAGCTCAGTCCATCCTCACCACTAGAGGCTCTGGTGAACACCTGCTGGCTCTTAGACTCCGTGCCCTGGGGAATCTATGCTCTAGCTCCCAGTGGGATCTATGTCAGTGATCCAGTAGATCTGCTTCCTGAACCTCCCAGGGTTCAATCCGCAGCAGTCAGTCCTAGGGTCCACTACCTAGCGGTGCACTTCTGACTCCTACAGAGTGCATCTGTCACCTAGCCTCAAGGTGACCTGACAGTCGCTCATTGCGAAAGGAAAAAAAAGTTTTCCTTTCCCGACCAGCACGACATGCACAGTACCCTGTCACCGAGAAACACAATCTCGCGGTCAGGTACTGTACATGGTGTGAGGCTTGTGCTTACAAAGTCGCACTGAAATCGTGTCTATATTATTCAGGTACGATTTGCATGCTACTTGAGGGTTTAACATTGAGATCTATGGAGTACAACTCGCATGGAAGTTGGACCAAAGTAGTGCAGGGACTACTTTCAAGTCGGCACAACTTAAAGTCATGCCAATATGAATGGTAGTCATTGAAAATCATGGAGAATGACTTGTCATACGATTTTGCAGTACAAAATCGTGGGACAAGTCGTATAAGTGTGAAAGGGGCCTTAAGCAATCACATTCAAACTCATGTTAAATAGGAGTCAGTACACACCTGCCACCATTTAAAGTGCCTCTGAAATAAATTTCAGCTGTTCTAGTAGGTCTTTCTTGACATTTTCTTAGTCGCATCCTACAGCAAAAGTCATGGTCCACAGAGAGCTTCAAAAGCGTCAGAGGGATCTCATTGTTAAAAGGTATCAATCAGGAGAAGGGTACAAAAGAATTTGCAAGGCATTAGATATACCATGGAACACAGTGAAGACAATAATCATCAAGTGGAGAAAATATGGCACAACAGTGACATTACCAAGAAATGGATGTCCCTCCACAATTGATGAAAAGATGAGAAGAAAACTGGTCAGGGAGGCTGCCAAGAGGCCTACAGCAACATTAAAGGAGCTGCACGAATATCTGGCAAGTACTGGCTGTGTGGTACATGTGACAACAATCTCCCGTATTCTTCATATGTCTGGGCTATGGGGTAGAGTGGCAAGATGGAAGCCTTTTCTTACAAAGAAAACATTCAAGCAAGCCCAGCTAAATTTTGCAAAAACACATCTGAAGTCTCCCAAAAGCATGTGAGAAAATGTGTTATGGTCTAATGAAACTTTGAACTTTTTGGCCATAATTTCAAAAAAAAACTGCACATCACTAAAAGAACACCATATCCACAGTGAAGCATTGTGGTGACAGCTTTATGCTTTGGGGCTGTTTTTCTTCATCTGGAAGAGGGGGTATAGGTCAAGGAAGAGGGAATTATGAACAGTTCCAAATACCAGTCAATATTGGCACAAAACCTTCAGGCTTCCACTAGAAAGCTGAACATGAAGAGGAACTTCATCTATTAGCATGACAACGACCCAAAGCATTCATCAAAACCAACAACGGAATGGCTTCACCAGAGGAATTAAAAGTTTTGGAATGGCCCAGCCAGGACCCAGACCTGAACCCGATTGAAAATCTGTGGGATGATCTGAAGAGGGCTGTGCACAGGAGATGCCCTCGCAATCTGACAGATTTGGAGTGTTTATGCAAAGAAGAGTTTGCAAATATTGCCAAGTCAAGGATGTGCCATGCTGATAGACTCATACCCAAAAAGACTGAGTGCTGTAATAAAATCAAAAGGTGCTTCAACAAAGTATTAGTTCAACCGCTTGCCGACCAGCCGCCGCAGTTTAACTTCGGCAGAATTGCACGGGCAGGCGAATCGCCGTCATGTTACGTCGGCTCCAAAGGCGGCCACTAGGGACGCACGTGCGCGCCCGCTGCTCGCCCCCGGAGCCAATGTGAGAGCCCGGCGGTCTTTGAGAACACGGCGAGAACCGGGAGCTCTGTGTTTAAACAATATATGCCAATTGGGATTTTTTTTTACCAAAAATATGTAGAAGAATATATATAGGCCTAAAATGAGGAAAAAATGTCTTCATTTTTTGGGGGGATATTTATTGTAGCAAAAAGTTTTTTTTCAAAATTATCGCTTTTTTTGTTTATAGCGCAAAAAAAAAAAAAAAAACCGCAGAGGTGCACAAATAACACCAAAAGAAAGCTCTATTTGTGGGAAAAAAAGGGACATCAATTTTGTTTGGGTATAACGTTACACGACCGGGCCATTGTCAGTTAACCACTTGCCGACTGGGCCATATCCGAAAGAAGACTACAGAGCGGTCTGCTTATTCTGGGTGGGCGTCCATGGATGTCTTCCCAAAATCTTGCTCCCGTGCGCCCCCTGGGGTGCGCACCCGGGAACATCCATGACCGCCGGGTCTTCCCAGATCACGGTAAACAGCCGCTGATAGCGGTCGTTTACCACATGATCGCTCTGAAAACAAATGCCGGTTCTTCCCTCCAGTCTCTGTACCGATCTGTACAGTGCGAGGGGAGAGGGGGAGAGAACGTTTGCAGCAGCGCTGTGGGCTGGATCTGTAGTGCCCACAGCGCTGCTCAGTGCCCATACTCTGCAGTACTCTGCGCATACTCTGCCAATAATCTGCAGTACTCTGCCAATACTCTGCCAATGCTCTGTAATACTCTGCCAGTACCCTGCAATACTCTGCCAATACATTTTAACAGAAACAAAGTATTTTTTTATTATTTTTTTATTTTTTTTACAGAATTTTCAGTCTTTTTTGATTTATAGCACAAAAAATAAAAAACCCAGCTGTGATTAAATACCACCAAAAGAAAGCTCTATTTGTGTGAAAAAAAGGACAAATATTTCATATGGGTACAGTGTTGCATGACTGAGTAACTGTAATTCAAAGTGTGAGAGCACCGAAAGTCTGGTTAGGAAGGGGGTTTAAGTGCACAGTGGTCAAGTGGTTAAAGTGATGCAGAGCCGTATCGCAAAGAACGGCCTGTTTAGGAAGTGGCTAAATCTTTCCGGGGCTGAAGTGGTTAATAGATCCAAGACATCCTAGAAGTTGAACGACCAGTATACAGGGCTGGCGTGCATGGTACCTCACGGACATGGACTCCACCCGATGCGTTTCATTAGAATTAACGTCACCTGGGGCATCAATTATACTCACTAACTGGATGTTCATCAAGGAATTCACCTGCATTGTTCAGAACAGCACCAGTTGATTAAAAACACTTGACACTTATTTATTATTTAGACACTTGTTTATTAATTATCTATGCTTAGCGCTGCAACATTTTTTGGTTCATATCAAAAACAAATGGGTTACTAAAGTTACAAAAATTCTTGTACAAAAGAATACAACTTTTAAAGTAATATAATGCTTTATATATTGTACTATAATGAATTGTTTTGTTTCTGACCATGCGTGATCTTGGTCACACAATTTTTTTGTACAAAAACTCTACTAGTAAAACAAAAATCATTTGTTCTGTTAACATACAAGAAAATTTGGTTGGTCCCTTCAGATATTTTCGCACGAACTGTCGTGATCAGCTCTCGAAAGCGGTGTACTAATGATCTGATTATCGGATGATTGTTCTGAAAGCGGTATTTTTCGTCTGATTTTCTCAATGTGTATACTAGACATAAAAGTCAGGCTGAAAATAACAGACAGGTTACTCTGTAGACAGCTGGCAGATTAAGCGAAGTGGGAGTTATAGTTGGGCCTCTTCCTATCACGAGCTTAGTAGAGGTTGCACCACCTGTATATAACAAGGTCTATAATGTATATATAATACGTTGTAATATGTCTCATCACAGACACGCACACGATCCCTAATGCTACATTCACACTGAGCTGAGCATTTTCTGGGGTTTTTCAAGCAGTTTTTTTCAGGTGATTTTGAGCACATTTTTTTTTTTTTTAGCCGTTATTCATTTACGTGTTTTTGCTGTGGCCAATAGAAACCTGTGTAGATGTGTCCTAGACACATACAGCAGGAAAACCAGAATCAAGCACATGGATGCTGTACATGTACATATGTTCTGTAACTTTCTCCTTGATCTGGGGAGAAGTGTAGCTGTTCCACTAGGGCAGCAAGTTTCGTTCCACTTCCTCCTAGGCTCCGGTGGTTCTTACCCGGCTCTTATAATGGGGATCCACAGTATTTGGTAAGAGTACCCAATTATTCTATGTGGTGGTGGTGGCTACACATTGGATGGTGAATCCTGTCCTTGGCAGTTGTCCTCTCCAAGGGGTACTGCGAACCTCCTCCATGGTGGTTTATCTTCATAAAGTCAGAACATCCATTCATTACTGTCTATGAACTTTCCCTTACCTGAAATCATTCTTCTTACTTCTTGTGGACTCATTTACGTTTTTTGAACCTTTTTGATGGACATTGGGATTTATATTGTTTATATATCTCGAGAGTTATTAGATGCCAGCCATTGGCCTGAACACATTTTTTAAATTTTTTTTTTGCACCGTCACTTTATATTGTTTGCACATTTGTATAATTTTGTAACGTTTCATATATCACAGGTGCCAGTGATTGGCCTTATTGCATGTTTGCACTGTCACTTTAATTGTGTATTTATTTGCACGCATATTCAGCGCTGCACTTTATCATTTTTTTTTTTTTTTTTGCACAATTCGTCTAATTGTAGTCCTGGCATCTTGTCTGTTTTCGGTAGCGCAATAGTTTTCCATACTTCAGTTTTGCTACAGGTGACAAAACACTCAAATGTGAACAGGGGCCATTGAAATGAATGGGATTCTCCTTGTTGAGCGTTACTCAGCATTGAGCTTTGAGCTGAAAAACGCTGAAGTGTGAAGGGGGCCTAAAGCCCAAATTCAGCTTTGATTAAAAATGTCAAATAATACTGCCTGGATCGATCGTTTATTAATGACAGTTTTTACTGCAATACTAACAGGCAAATTCTGTAGAGAACAGCGCTCACATCACTACATGTGTGGCATTCTTTGCAGCATTAAGGCTGCCCACTGCTGCAGCAGTAAAAAAACAAAAAAACAAACAAAACAAAACAAAAACAAGAAAAACAAACAAAAAAAAAAAAAGAAGAAAAAAAAAAAAAAAAAGACCGCTCGCATCTGGTGGCCCAACAGAAGGGAATGGTAAAAAGTTGCTATATAAAAAAATAAAAAATAAAAAAACCCAAATGCGGTGAGGGGGACAGAATATTGGGAATGGGGTGCCCAACCTGAAATTAGGCTTTAAAATTAAACTGTCTATGTTTGTTTAAAAGTATGGCGCCCCAGGAACATATCTAACCTTATCTCTGAGATCTGTTCAGCTACTGGAAGTGATGAAAATAACAGTTACTTTGGGGGTATAAGGGGGCTTGATGATGGCTTACTATGGAGGCACTTGGTGAGGGAGGGGGGGGGGAGCCAGAGGCACCAGCTGGGGACCCAAGAAGAGGAGAATTAGGGCTGCTCTGTGCAAAACCATTGCACAGAGGATGCAAGTATAACAGGTTTGTGATTTTAATTAAAAAAAAAAATTGCAAGCTTTGCAATCACTTTAAGTGTATCAGATACAGTGTGAAAAGAGCTGTCCTGTAGAACCGCTGAGAGTCCAATACATACATACATATGTATTTCAGTGCATGGATAACAGTAGAGTAAATGTTAGGTAATAGTAAAATAAATTAGTACCAACTTTGCTGGTTCAGCTGTTTTTTATATACATCTGACCTACTACATTGTGACAGAATCAATAAATATTCAGGACTATTCATGGACACATCTTGAAGAAATAAGAGATTGCATCTCTAATGGAAACAGATGCTACAATCCATAGACTGAGCCTCTATTAATAGTGATCACCATCATTACAGATGAGGTTTGGCTCACAGCTACTATTCTGGTGAACTTTTCTTACATGAAAATGGAGATTTTTTTTTTATTGACTGGGTGAGCATAGGTTTAAGAGAAGTGGTACCATTTCTGGGAAAATTCACATTCTCCCATTTGGACTTCCATCTGTTAGCTAAAGAGAGAACGTATACTTTTTTTTGTTATCTACAGGCAAAACCTTTACTTTGTTTTGGATAGAGTAGACTGTAGGAGTCCCCTACAGGCAAATTTCTTCTCATTTCCTATCCTGAAGACACAGCAGGAAGTGAGAAGAAATCTGTCCAAACTACCTCTTAGACAGTTGTCATCGGAAAAGAAAACCCCAACGGAAGTTTTCAGCTCCTCTTCAGGGCCAGAACAACTGTAACATGTTTGATTTCCCATCACCTTCAATTCAGTGACAATGGTCACTAGGACAAACACTCTCCCTGATGAGGACACAGGCAGCAATAAATAGTAATTATATAGAAAATTACTGCGCTACTAATATTAGAAAATAAGCTGCCAGCACCACCAAGAAGGCCCCTTTCACACTGGGGCGGTGGGGGCGTCGGCGGTAAAACAGCGCTATTTTTAGCGCCGCTTTACCGTCGTTTTAGCGGCAGTATTCGGCCGCTAGCGGTGCGGTTTTAACTCCCGCTGGCGGCCGAAAAAGGGTTAAAACCGCCCGCAAAGCGCCGCTACGCCGGCGGTATAGCCGCGCTGCCCCATTGATTTCAATGGGCAGGAGCGGTGAAGGAGCGGTGAATACACCGCTCCTTCACCGCTCCAAAGATGCTGTTTGCAGGAGTTTTTTTTTCTCTCCTGCCAGTGCACCGCTCCAGTGTGAAAGCCCTCGGGCTTTCACGCTGGAGAAACAGTAGCGGCAGTTTTAGGTCGGTTTGCAGGCGCTATTTTTAGCGCAATAGCGCCTGCAAACCGCCCCAGTGTGAAAGGGGCCTAAGACTAATTGCATGTGAATGTGTGATGAGAAAAGTGCAGCGCTATAAGGACATATATACCCCAAGTATAAAGCTAGGGATAGGTGAACATACACAATAACAATTGTTGTTAGGATGTGAAAAGTGCTAGAAACAATAAAAGTGTTTGTAAAAATACAAATAAATTGTGCACTAACAATAAATAGAGTGCAATCAATAAGGACATGGATTGAGTGACACCATGCAATCAAGTGACACCTTGGGATCAAAATGGTAGGATAAAAACACATAACGAAATAACAAGTGTTCATGTTATATCAGTGAATAATGAAATCAAGTTTACACATTATGACACAGTGTAAAGTCCATCAATGATGAATATTATGATGTATTCCTCTGGAAAAACCCCTGGTGGGTATCAAATGTTGATGGATCTCAAAAACATGGATGGTGATATTCCAGTGTTCCCAAAACACCCGGGACTGTGCTTCCACCACCCAGGGGAGGGCTAGGTACTCTAACGATAAGATGTGGACACACACGCCAGCGGGGGCGGGTCAAACAGGCATGGATAGAAAGCCAGATCTCAGGTCACGATCTCCTGGAATTGGAAGGATATGGACACACACTCACAGTAATGCAGCAGACCAGCCATACAGGAAACAGGAACTCAATCACGATCTCCTGGTTTGTGCAGTCTCCTTAAAGCTCTCCTTTGCAGTCCCATGTATGCCCGCTTTTTTATATTTGTTTTTATCCTACCATTTTGATCCCAAGGTGTCACCTGATTACATGGTGTCACTTGATCCATGTCATTATTGATTGCACTGTATTTATTGTTAGTGCACAATTTATTTGTATTTTTACAAACACTTTTATTGTTTTGTTTCTAGCACTTTGCACATCCTAACACAATTGTTATTGTGTATGTTCACCCATCCTTAGGTTTATACCTGGGGTATATACAGTTGTGCTCATAAGTTCACATACCCTGGTGGAATTTATGATTTCTTGGCCATTTTTCGGAGAATATGAATGATAACACAAAAACATTTCTTTCACTCATGGTAAGTGTTTGGCTGAAGCAATTTATTATCAATGAACGGTGTTTACTCTTTTTAATCACTTGCTTACAGGGCACTTAAACCCCCCTCCTATCCAGACCAATTTTTAGCTTTCAGCGCTGACGCACTTTGAATGACAATTGCGTGATCATACAACACTGTACCCAAATGAAATTTATATCATTTTTCCCCCACAAATAGAGCTTTCTTTTGGTGGTATTTGATCACCTCTGCGGTTTTTATTTTTTGTTAAAAAAATTTAAAAAGACCGAATTTTTTAAAAAAAATTTATTTTTTTTTATATTTTGTTATAAAATTTTTAAAAAGGGTAATTTTTCTCCTTCATTGATGTACGTTGATGAGGCGGCACCAATGGGCACTAATAGGTGGCAGTGATGGGCACTGATGGGTGGCAGTGATGGGCACTGATTGGTGGCAATAATGGGCACTGATCTTGTACACTGCTAGGTGTCACTGATTGGCACCACTGGTGGGCATTTTTAGGTGGCAATGGTGGGCATTGATAGGTGGCACTTATGGGCATTGATACGTGGCACTGGTGGGCACTGTGATGTGGCAATGTCAGGTGGCACTGGCAGGGGGTACTTGTGGCACAATTGAGGCATTATTGCCTCCTCCTCTTCGGGACCGATGTCCCTTGCTGGTGAGCCGGTGATTGTTTTTTTTTTTCTCCTCGCACTGTCAGCGCGAGGAGAAAAAAAAAAAAAACGATCACAGAGCTTTTGTTTTGATCATGTGATCAGCTGTCATTGGCTGACAGCTGATCACATGGTAAGGGGCCGGGACCGGCCCCTTACTTGGATCGGTGATCACCCGAGTCTCAGTGACTCGGTGATCACAGCGCGCTCCACGCGCACCCTGCAGGACGCGCGCAGGGCACGTGCACAGGGGAGGCCGTCATATGACGGCCTCCCGGGAATTCAGGGCCGCGCTGTAGCCGTCATTCGGCTATAGCGCGGATGTCAAGCGGTTAAATCATAATGACAACAGAAACTACCCAAATGACCCTGATCAAAAGTTTACATACCCTGGTGATTTTGGCCTGATAATATGCACACAAGTTGACACAAAGGGGTTTGAATGGCTATTGAAGGTAACCATCCTCACCTGTGATGTTTTCTTGTAATTAGTGTGTGTATAAAAGGTCAATGAGTTTCTGGACTCCTGACAGACCCTTGCATCTTTCATCCAGTGCTGCACTGACGTTTTTGGATTCTGAGTCATGGGGAAAGCAAAAGAATTGTCAAAGGATCTCCGGGAAAAGGTAATTGAACTGTATAAAACAGGAAAGGGATATAAAAAGATATCCAAGGAATTGAGAATGCCAATTAGCAGTGTTCAAACGCTAATTAAGAAGTGGAAAATTAGGGGTTCTGTTGAAACCAAACCACGGTCAGGTAGACGACAAATTAAAATTTCAGCCACAACTAAAAAGGAAACATTTTTGGGATACAAAGAAAAACCCACAAATAACTTCAGGTGAAATACAGGACTCCCTGAAAACATGTGGTGTGGCTGTTTCAAGATGCACAATAAGGAGGCACTTGAAGAAATATGGACTGCATGGTCGTGTCGCCAGAAGAAAGCCATTACTACGCAAATGCCACAAAGTACCCCGCTTACAATACACCAAACAGCACAGAGACAAGCCTCAAACCTTCTGGCACAAAGTCATTTGGAGTGATGAGACAAAGATTGAGCTTTTTGGCCAGAACCATAAACACTACATTTGGAGAGGAGTCAACAAGGCCTATGATGAAAGAAGGCAATTTTTACTGTGAAATACAGAGGATGATCGCTGATGTTTTGGGATTGTGTGAGCTACAAAAGCACAAATTTGGTCAAAATTGATGGCAAGATGAATTCAGTATGTGATCAAAAAATACTGGAGGAACATTTGCATTCATCAGCCAGGAAGCTGCGCATGGGACGTACTTGGACATTCCAATATGACAATGATCCAAAACACAAGGCCAAATCGACCTGTCATTGGCTACAACAGAATAAAGTGAAGGTTCTGGAGTGGCCATCTCAGTCTCCTGACCTCAATATCATTGAGCCACTCTGAGGAGATCTCAAACGTGTAGTTCATGCAAGACAGCCCAGGAATTTACAGGAACTGGAGGCTTTTTGCCAAGAGGAATGGGCAGCTTTACCATCTGAGAAGATAAAGAGCCTCATCCACAAATACCACAAAAGATTTCAAGCTGTCATTGATGTTAAAGGGGGCAATACACGGTATTAGGTACTGGGGTATGTAAACTTTTGATCAGGATCATTTGGGTAGTTTGTTGTCATTATAATTTAAAGAGAGTAAACACAGTTGATTGATAATAAATGGCTTCAGCCAAACACTAATCATGAGTGAAAGAAAAGTTTGTGTTATCATTCATATTCTCTGAAAAATGTCCGAAAAATCAAATTCTGCCAGGGTATGTAAACTTACGAGCACAACTGTATGTACTTATAGCGCTGCACTTTTCCCATCACACAGCAATAAATAGTAGGCTCTAGATTTTTTTTTTCTTATATACCCCTTCACAGTAACATAAAAACCAGTCAATAGTAAAGGGATCTGTAAGTTAACCACTTTAATACCGGGCACTTTTACTCCCTTCCTGCACAGGGCAACTTTCAGAGCTGTCGCACTTTGAATGACAATTGCACGGTCATACAACACTGTACCCATATACATTTTGTATCTTTTCTTGAGACAGATAGAGCTTTCTTTTGGTGGTCTTTAATCACCACTGGTTTTGTTTAATTTTTTGAGAAAAAACAAAAAAGACTGAAAATTTTTAGAAAAAAAAACAAAACATTTTTCTTGGTTTCCATTATAAAATTTTGCAAATAAGTAATTTTTCTCCTTCACTGATGTGCGCCGGTGAGGCTGCACTGATGATCAGTGCAAATGTGCCCTATCAGCCTTGATGGTTATCAGCTCTCCTTTCCTCATACAGTGGCAGTGCGTGAAGTAAGGAATGCCGATGACCAGCAAGTTTGTTTACATGTGATCCGCTGTGACTGAACACAGCTGATCACATGATAAAGGGCTACTGTGATTGGTCCTTTACCTCGAACTGTGATCAGCTGTGTCCAAAGGACACGGAGGTCACAGAGCATGGCGATGCGCACCCAAGGGGGGCGGGGGGAGTGTGTTCTGAAAGGACATCCGTGTATTTTCACTTTTTTTTTTTTCACTTTTGCAGTCAAATTGCGATAACACCTACTTAATAATTGTTACGTATTCCAATACATAGCATATTAAAAAAAATTAAAAAAAAGGAAAGATAGCACATAAAAAAATATAGCAAATATATTAGTTACAGAAGCCATATTGTAATTAAATATTAAAAATAACCTTTTCTTTTCAATCTGCAGTTAAGTTTCTCTAAAATTCAATGCAAAATGGCAACCTGGAGGCGTTCCCCCCCTCCCCCCCAAAAAATGTAATTTCCTGCTGGTGTGATTGGCTCACTAATTTTACCAGAAGTCTGGCTTAAGATACAAGTCAGGTTTTAGGCATTCTCTGCAACAAACATTATATTTTTGGTGAGATACTCCCAAGGCTACATTCGCACGGGTGATTTTGTGCATCCAGGTGGATTATACCTTGTTTTTTACAGGACGAATTGGGCTTTCATTTGAAGGTAAATGGTAGTGGATATCTCCAGATTTCACTTTATTATAAAAGGAAAACTGGCCGAAAATAATATATTTTTTTTTTTTTTAATTTAGCTGCATATATTTCTTGTTACTACCATAACCTAGTACAAACAGTAGTAGAACAACCCAAAATAAATTCTCCTGCTCCTGACGATCGCAGTGATACCACATATGTGTATGTTATTACTTTTTAATGTATTACCTCTTGTATTGAGATCTTGTGCTTTTTCTAAAAATCTCAATAAATACTTTGTAAAAGAAATGAGCCCCATTGACTGATCTGAAGCAAGCAAATGTGAATGGTTTAATATAGCGCTCTAATGCTGCACACATCCTGTACATTAGGAAGCTGTAAGTCTCAATCTATCTTTTATTTCATAATAAAAATAGTCAATCCTCTCCGGGCTGCCAATGCACCATGGGGGGAAGAGGGGGGGGGGTGCGAGCTCAGTAACATTAAAACTTTTTCAAAGGTTCTAAAAAAAAAAAAAATTTAAAAAAAAAAACACTTGTCTGCATTGAAAAATAGTTGCACATAAAATTCTGACAGGCCTCTGATGTTACAAAGTGCCCCACAGTTATCCCTAGATACTAAATATGCCTCAACAAGATATCTTTATTATCACAAGACCAGTTATATAATGCGATAAGCAATCTTCAGGATACTCAAACTTATTTATAGTATTCTAGTTTAAATTTAAGATGGAAATTCGATTTTGAATGCAGGCTTAGGTTAATAGTTGCGTACAGTGCATGTATAGCTAAACCTTTTTTTTTTTAGTTTTGTATAGAGTAGGGAAGGGATAATACCCTTGTATTGCCGTATGTGTTTGGTTAGGGGGATTTCCCTTCACTTCTTGTCCTGGATATGCAAGGGAGTGGAAGAAGACCAGATGAATTATCCGCTTAGGACACTTGTCACCAGTACGGGTGTCACCTTTGGAAGATTTAACTGCCTTCCACAATTTGTTTTGGTGACAATTGTCACCAGGGTAATCTCTTCTCCCCATTAGGATCACAACAATAAAAACTGATAGAGGGTCTAACCAAGCCATCCTCAACCAGGGTTCCTCTAGACTGGTTGCTAATGGTTCCTTGAGCCGTGGCTGATTAGCCTTCAGTGTGTTGATGCCTCCATAGTTCCAGGGCCAACACCACTTGGTAGAACCAACAGCATGACTAGGAATTGTTTCCACTGTTCCCAGATGAATTTAGCATGGGTTCCCAAAGACCTAAAGTTATTTTAGGGCCTCATGCACACGGGCGTTCGAGAAAACGAGCTGCAAAGCCACTACCAACGCCATGGAAAAAGCGGCTGTAAAAACGTGCTTTTAGTAGCTTTTTGAATTGGCCTCGCTAGCTTTTAGAAGAATTTCTCTGCCTCTATTCAAAATGAATGGTTCCCTATGAGAACCCATTGATTTGAATAGAAGTCGCACCACAAGTGGGATCATGATGATCCGATTTGCGGTGCGGCTTGTGCGCTGAAAATCTTGAAGGGGAACCCTCGCCAAAATTAAAAAAAAAAAAAAAAAAAAAACTGCCATGGGGTTCCCCCCCCAAAGAGCATACCCAAAGGGCATTCAGTCTGGTATGAATTTTAAGGGACCCCCCCAAAATCCATACCAGACCCTTATCCAAGCATGCAGCCCAGCAGGTCAGGAAAGGGGGGGGGGAGCGAATGCGCCCCCCCCGACCATACCAGGCCACATGCCCTTAGCATGGGGGGGTGCTTTGGGGCAGGGGGGCCTGCACCTCTTCCTGACAACCCTGGCCGTTGGTTGTTGGGGTCTGGGGGCTTATCGGAATCAGGAAGCCCCCTACAACAAAGGGCCCCCCACCCTATGTGAATCAGTATGGGGTACATTTTACCCCTACCCAATCACCTAAAAAAAAAAGTGTCAAAATTAAAAACAGTACACAGGTTTTTGACAAAGTAGTTTATTAAAGCAGCTCCAGCGTCTTTTCTCCTTCCAATTTCTTCTCTCTCCGACGAGGTCTTCATCCTCCGGTTCTTCTCCCTCAGGTGAGGTCTTCTCCCGCTGCTGGTTCTCCTCTCTCTGCTGTCTTCTCCCTCTGGTGGTTCTCCTCTCTCCACTGTCTTCTTCCTCTATTCTTTCGACACTCACTGCCGCTGTAATGCTGGGTCCACTGTGTACTATTACTTATATAGCTATGGGGCGGGGCCACGCGGTGACGTCATCTGGAGGCCCCGTCATGCCCCAGGTGGTGACGTCACAAGGGGGCAGGGTGTGGCTTGGGTGCGAGCGGGCTTAGGTGCCCTCCCCAATAGCAAGCAGCTTGTCAGGAGGGAGGGGCCAGGAGAGCTGGTAGGGGACCTGAGAAGAGGAGGATCGGGGCTGCTCTGTGCAAAATCCCTGCACAGAGCAGGTTAGCATGACAGGTTTGTTATTTAAAAATAAGAAAATGCTTTTAATATCACTTTAACACCAATATATTATGCTTGTTTAAAGGAGGTCGGAAGTTGATAGGTTTGTTTTGTATGTTTTACTGTATAAATACATATTTAAACAAAAAAGCCAATTTTGCAAAAAAAAAAAAGGAATTTGCAAAAACATTTATGAAATGTAAAAACAAATTACAACTGTCAATGGCTATTTACCAAAAAACAGGAATAGTGATATAGATCTTTATTATAAGCTACACCCCTTTCACTGTGGGCAGAGATTGAGTATGCTTCTTGTAGGCCCTAAGCACAGCTTTATACAGGGTCCTGGGATTGCTCCCAACTGGATGCAGAGATAGTTATGGGCAGCTCATGCATCAGAGTAAGAGTGATATAAGCTATAGGTCAGAAATTATCCTCAACTGAGCACCCGGATTAGCATATTGAAAAAAAATGTGCATCTCATCAAGGTACAGTGTTTGAGAGAAGATGATGGTGGTCTTTGGTTAGCACACTTTTAAAATGTAAACATTTTCTGTAGCTCCTAAAAATATTGCAGCCATTTAACGTTGACTATAAATATCTCAGGACGAGATATATGTGAAAAAATATGTGTGCTCAAAAGTTTGCATGCTCTGGCAGAAATCGTGACATTTTGGCATGGATATTGAAAATATGACTGATCATGCAAAAATAAAATTATTTAAGGATAGTGATCATATGAAGCCATTTATTATTCCGCAGCCGTTTGGCTCCTTTTTAAATCTCAACAACAGAAATTTCCCCAAATGGCCCTGATCAAAAGTTTACATACCCTGGAATGTTTGGCCTTGGTACAGACACACAAGGTGACACACATACAGGGTAAAATGGCAATTAAAGGTTAATTTCCCACATTTGTGGCTTTTTAAAATACAATTGATGTCTGTGTATAAAAAGTCAATGAGATTGTTAGCTCTCGCTTTTAGGAGGAGTTTTCATACTGCACTGGCTGTCCTATATGAATGCAGGACCCCTGACCTTCTGTCTGGACAGTGCCGATTGGCCCTGTGCTGATCACATGCACTCTCCCAAGAAAAAAAAAGGAAGAAGAAAACTCTAGCAATACATATTAAACTGAGCATGTGCAGCCTGACTCCAGTAACTCTCTTATCTGGACCAGTTTTTGAGTCAGTGGAAGGGGAGGATCTGTGCATACAGCACAAAACAGTCTTTTTTACACAATGCAGAGGATTAACTCCTTAGGTTCTACAGTGAGTATAACAAGCATGCTTTACTGCAGTGGTTCTCAACCACATTCCTCAAATACCCACAACGGGCCATGTTTTCAGGTTTTCCTTCACTTTGCACAGCTGCTTTAAATCAATATCAATGACATGATATTGATAAGAGTGATTTTATCTAAGGGAAGTTCCCAAAACATGGCCCATTTGGGGAACTTGAGGACTGAGGTTGAGAAGCACTGCTTTACTGCATATACAGACTGATTTTACTGTTGTGGGTTAAGTAACACTTTAACATATGAAAGTTATCTGAGAATTCCCACTTGTATAAAGTGAGTCGACTTAGCGGTAACCCATGCAAAGACTTAGCGGTAACCCATGCAAAGACTTAGCGGTAACCCATGCAAAGACTTAGCGGTAACCCATGCAAAGACTTAGCGGTAACCCATGCAAATAGGTGCAGGCAGGAAGCCTCATTGAAAGCAACGGGAGTCTGCAGCCATTTGCATGTAATCACTCATGCAGCGATTACCTGCAGAAAATCGACCGTGGAATCTGACTGTCTGTGTCCAGAGCCAATCATCTGCAGGCAATCGCTGAATGAGCAATTTCACGTGAATAGCCGTAGGCGCTGTCAGACTCCTATTGCTTTCAATGAGGCTTCCTGCCTGCACCCATTTACATTGGTTACCGCTGAGTCTCCCGCAGGTAATTGCAAATGGCCCCATTCGTAAGTGTGAATGGGGCCTTAAAGATCTACTTGAACTGCTGGAGCAGCCTGCAGCATCATCATCAGCACTTATATACTTGCTCTTCAAGAGAAGAAGTCAACCAACAAAACAAAAAAGGTATCACTAGCAAATGCATAGCCAAGACATACATTTCATCTGGCCAGACTGTACTGGTAAACTTTTGACAAGTGGCACAAAAACAAAAAAAGACAAGGGCATTCTTCACAAAAAGAATAGTCTATGACACAAGCATTCACTTCAATTACAGGCAATTATTCATTATTAAACAAAATAGCCCATTTTACATTGACAATCTAGCTTCTTTCCCCATTATGCAGAAATTAAACCATAATCTACACGGCTGCCCCCTGACCTTGAACACAATACCAGACAGTGATGAGACTATGTAAGCAACGTTCGCTCGTACAACTGCGTCACCACAGCGCCACCATGTGGCCACATAGAATTTGCATGGTAGAAGAGTAGAGAAGTTTTAGCTTCCACTCTTAAAAGTTAATTGCCTATGGGGAAGGAATGTCTTTTTCTTTTTTCTTCTTTTTTTTTTTTATAAATAGTATAAAAAAATTGAAAGAAGCATACACACGCAAAAATGACAACGCATTCAGACAAATATATACATCTACTGTTACTCCATTAATCAATCATTGTACAAGTCTCAAAACACAGTCATCAAATATTTTAAATAAAAGTTTAAGAAAACTAAAACATACTGCTTGTAAAAAAACAAAAATGCCTAAATGAAACATATGCAGATATCCAAATTTTCGCTCCTGAGTTAGCATATTCAAACAGCACCCCTCAAATTTTTGTAAATATTTTATTATATCTTTTCATGTGACAACACTGATGAATTGACACTTTTCTACAATGTAAAGTAGTGAGTGTACAGCTTGTATAACAGTGTAAATTTGCTGTCCCCTCAAAATAACTCAACACACAGCTATTAATGTCTAAATCGTTGGCAACAAAAGTGAGTACACCCCTAAGTGAAAATTACCAAATTAGGCCCAATTAGCCATTTTCCCTCTCCGATGTCTTGCGACTTGTTAGTGTTACAAGGTCTCAGGTGTGAATGGGGAGCAGGTGTGTTAAATTTGGTGTTATTACTCTCACTCTCTCATACTTGTCACTGGAAGTTCAACATGGCACCTCATGGCATCTGAAAAACAAAAATTGTTGCTCTACATAAAGATGGCCTAGGCTATAAGAAGATTGCCAAGACCCCGAAACTGAGCTGCAGCACGGTGGCCAAGACCATACAGTAGTTTAATAGGACAGGTTCCACTCAGAACAGGCCTCACCATGGTCAACCAAAGCGGTTGGGTGCACGTGCAGTTGGGTGCACGTGCACGTGCTTCATATCCAGAGATTGTCTTTGGAAAATAGATGTATGAATGCTGGCAGCATTGCTGCAGAGGTTGAAGGGGTGGGGGGGTCAGCCTGTTAGTGCTCAGACCATACGCCGCACACTGCATCAAATTGGTCTGCATGGCTGTCATCCCAGAATGAAGCCTCTTCTAAAGATGATGCACAAGAAAGCCCGCAAACAGTTTCATGATGACATGCAGACTAAGGACATGGATTACTGGAACCACGTCCTGTGGTCTGATGAGACCAAGATAAACTTATTTAGTTTAGATGGTATCAAGCGTGTGTGGCGGCAACCAGGTGAGGAGTACAAAGACAAGTGTGTCTTGTCTACAGTCAAGCATTGTGGTGGGAGTGTCATGGTCTGGGGTTGCATGACTGCTGAGGGAACCATGAATGCCAACATGTACTGTGACATACTGAAGCCGAGTATGATCCCCCTCCCTTCAGAGACTGGGCCGCAGGGCAGTGTTCCAACATGATAATGACCCCAAACACACCCACAAGACGACCACTGCCTTGCTAAAGAAGCTGAGGGTAAAGGTGATGGACTGGCCAAGCATGTCTCCAGACCTAAACCCTATTAAGCATTTGTGGGGCATCCTCAAACGGAAGGTGGAGGAGCACAAGGTCTCTAACATCCACCAGCTCTGTGATGTCATCATGGAGGAGTGGAAGAGGACTCCAGTGGCAACCTGTGAAGCTCTGGTGAACTCCATGCCCAAGAGGGTTAAGGCAGTGCTGGAAAATAATGGTGGCCACACAAAATATTGACACCTTGGGCCCAATTTGGACATTTTCAGGGGTGTACTCACTTTTGTTGCCAGCGGTTTAGACATTAATGGCTGTGTGTTGAGTTATTTTGAGGGGACAGCAAATTTACACTGTTATACAAGCTGTACACTCACTACTTTACATTGTAGCAAAGTGTCATTTCTTCAGTGTTGTCACATGAAAAGATATAATAAAATATTTACAAAAATATGAAAGAAAGAAGCCAATTGATTGATTAGTATTCATTTGGAGTGTGGGAGAAAACTGGAGTACCCAGAGGAAACCCACACAAGCAAAGGGTACACATGCAAACACCATGCATATAGTGACATGATCAGGACTGGAACCAAGGACTGCAGTGCTCCAGGCAGAAGTGTTAACCACTAGACCACTGTGCTGCCCACCATGGATCTTATCTATCATTCTTGTGCTGCTTTTTCTGAATTTGCTGATCTTAGCATTGTCTATTTATTTATTTTCTGCTTTCAATTAGTATTTTATAATAAAGACATTGGGAACGAAGCTGTATGTTGTGAAGGGGGTTGGTATTTCATAGTTAAATGAAGAATCAGCAGCTTTCCATATGAACCGATTCTGATTTTGGATTCAAGTTCTTCCTTGAAAAATAGTTTTAGGAGATGTATGCGTAGGAATGAGAGGGGGGCCATTTGTTTTCTCTGCACCTGAGATCTCAGGTCTTCCCAGGTAGCAGCCATCTACAATCTCTCTGTTGTGTTTTACTTAAACTGGAACTTTAGTCAGAGTATTAAGTCCTGCTAGATGACTTCAGGTTGGCCCTTTTTGCAGGTCTAGCCATGTAAAACATAAAAAATAAGTGCCTATACTGTTTAAAACTCAGTAATACACTCTCTCTCCCTGCTCTGCACATGCTCAGTTGCTCTCTATTTTTAGGCACTGTGCCGACTTTGTAAAGGCCTGTCTGTTGACAACTTAAAGATTTACTGCTGCGCAGGGGCTCTTGGCTTCAGCAAAATGTCAGTCTCCGGCAAGAAGAAACAGGAACAATGCTGGAGGCAATTCACAGCACACACTAATTTGGTAATATTATAATTAATGTGGAATGTATGTTCCTCACTAAAGAAGATTATTTTTGATCAAATTGTTATGGGTAAAGTTCCATTTAAAGAGGAGTTCCACCCAGGGGGGCCGTCAAAAAAAAAAAAAAAATTAAAAGTCAGCAGCTACAAATACTGCAGCTGCTGACTTTTAATTGGACACTCACCTGTCCCTGGGTCCAGCGATGCGGGGGATCGAAGCCCCGCTCGTCCCCCCCCTCCGCTCGTCGGCGCCGGCATTTCAACTGTGGGCGCCGGGCTGTGGCTTCACAGCCTGGCACCCACTGCGCATGCGCGAGCGGCGCCGCACGCCGTGATTGGCCGCTCAATCACCTGGGACCTGTAAAGGGTCCCAGATGATTGACAGCAGGGAGGGAGCAGAGCGGAGCCCTTCCTGTGCCGAGGGGGAAGTGATGTCACCAGCCCAGGCAAAGGAACAGGCAGACTACGAGGGACCACCTAGCAACAGGCATTTAGAGGTAAGTGAAAAAAAAAATATCCAAATGTTTTTTTTGGGGTTTTTTTTAGAATTTTTCCAGGTATTTTTGTTTTTTGGGTGGAACCCCACTTTAAAGCAGATAATGAACAAGGACAAATGAGAACCCGTTATTTTGTTTTTATAAGAACTTTTCACAACCAACCAGAGCCCTTAAAAATATAAGTAGGTTGTGAGTCAGTCAATCTACCATTCTTCACTAACCTGTCACAACAATACACCCATTAGGTTTTGGTCATACGCAAGGCATTAGTGTGCACCCCCCACCCTTACCACTTTTACAAGCCAACCAATAATTAAAAACAGTTTATTTTGAATATCTCTTGCCGACTCCCGTGTAGCCCTACTGTAGGCAAGGGTTGTCACCTGTCCCCCTACCCTTCTCCTTTTTTGTTGTGCCCTTTGCCTATTTATGCTCGTGACCCTTTCTTTACTCTAAACTTGTTCACTACCTTCTTTTTCCTGCCTCAATGTCGCTCTCTCTTCTCCTTTGTTTTTCTCTCTCTCTCTTCTTCTAATCCCCGGTAGCATGAGAGGTACATGTTTAAACCGCACTCAAAGCAACACCCCTTTTTATGTGTTTGTCTTCTTTTCTTTCACCTAGGGGGTTGCCATGTGGATTATGGTTTTTGGATTCCTCTTTTCCAGTACATGGGGTAATCTGACCCCTATTCTTCCACCCTTATTGATGGTGTTCATTAAGTGCACTTACAGTACACAGGTGGTATTTCTATCTCTACATTGCTATATTTTATACGATTTCTTACTTATTTTCTTTTGCATTTCCTATGGTTCCAGCTGCTCATCTATTTATCTAGCCCTGCTTGGCTGTTCCTTTGTTACTGGCGGGTGGTCTCTTGCCCCCTCTTCAGACTTTCTCCAGCGAGGGGTTTGTTCTCTCATGTGCAGGTGTCAGGTCCCGATCAACGCTCTTAATACCATATCCGTTTAATTTTTTGTGTATGTACTTTTTTTTTGGGGGGGGGGGGGGAGAGAGAGATAGCGGTCTTACTTAGTTTTTATGCATTTACCTATTTATTTCTTTTTTTGTAAAATTTATTTTTATTACTGTTTTGCATAGTACAAAAAGAAAAAGTAAACAACCTCTCCATGCAGGGCGGGAATCATGGAAAAGACCTAAACAGCTACCAGCGATCCAGATTGGCCGACCGGAGGCGATCCGGTGCCTTACAACATTGCCAGGAGCCTGAACTAGCATTTGGAATCTGTGTTGTGTCATCACACAAAAGATTGGTTAACGGGTGTAAACCCAAACATCCTTCTTAACAAAGTACAGACACTGAATGCAGACACCTATTTACCTTTCTAGTGTCAGAGGATGATTGTTTGGAGCTGCCACCTTTAGCCACTACTCAACGTAAAATCCTAGATGATCACCGTCTCCATTTTGCTTGATTAAACCTACTCTCTTTACAAAGGGCCCCAACGTTTGCTAGCAGAAGATACTAGTACTCTTCACTCCAGGACCTGTAACGTTACGGAACTGTGCTTACTGTACCTGTTAACCCATTTCTTCATTTTTTTTGTGTTGTTACTTTCAGTGGTGAACGTGGCCCAGAATGAGCTGAGAAGTTGACAAACATTCTCTCCTCCCTCTCAGCGTCCATGCAATGGACATGTAGATTATTGTGCTTTGTTCTCTATATTTACAGTTGCTAAATATTAGATGTTGTAATTTCTATTGTATTGATCCCTTGCTGCAAGGTTTACCAGTGCTGCAAGTTTCCACATTCCTTTCCGTGATAATATACTCAACTTATTTATCACTACCAGGTATGTCTGTCTGTTTCTGGTAACAATCCACAGCCAGGATATCGGTATTTTCTACTTGTATTCTTGAAAGTGTTTGTAGTGATTTTATATCTAACAAGGTGTGCCAGAGGGGCTGAGGCCATTCTTGGAGTTGAGGTACAGAACAGAGGACCCAAAAATCATTAAGCGGCTCCTTTGGGGGTGGCGCAATATTTGTATTTCTTTATCAATTTAATTATGTTGAATAAAATGTATATGCATTCCACATGCAGACAGTCCCATTCATGTCAGTTGAGAAATAGCGGCTGGATGGACACAGCTGCTGCTCCCAATTTGACATCAGCGCGTGTCCCCAAGTGCACAATGTCTAGTTTAACCGCTTGCCGACTGCCCGCCGTCAATTGACAGTGGCAGAATGGCATTCCTGTGCGAATCGCCGTAGCTGTATGACAGGCGCTTTAAGGAGTATAGGGGGCGCGTGTGCGCCTGCCGCATCCCTAAGAAGCCACTGCACGTGCCCGGAGGCCGCGATGTCCGCCGGGCACCCGCGATCACCTAATGGGCTAAATTGTAGACTATAGGTTGAAACGCATTAGTGAGGTGGTCCTAGGGCAGGACCTGTTATAACTATGCTTGTAGATGTTCGACACAATAAATGAGGATATTAAAATGATCCCTTTGGTGTGCATTCCTTTTCCTCCAAAATCAAAGATGTAATAAATTGCAGCTTATCGGTCCCCAAGTACGGTTGCTTTATTAATTTTTTCCTTTATTGTAACATGGTAATCCTGCCAATAACACTTCCTGTCCTAGGGTGGCTACGTTCACTCCTCAACTGTATCTACCCTGTTTCCCAGAAAATAAGACCTAGCGTGATTGTCGGCGATGGCTGCAATATAAGCCCTACCCCCCAAATAAGCCCTAGTTAAAGTCCTTGTAGGTCTTATTTTCAGGGTAGGGCTTATTTTTGGGGAAACAGGGTATGGAGCAGCAGTGTTGTCACCTTAGGTGGCTCTCCTTACATATACTACCAACACGTCTTTCTCTCTTCATCTCCGTTATGGGGTAATTTGTAGAAGATAGCTTTAAGGAAGATAACATTGTTTGTGATTTCAGTTCAGCTCACAGCAAGTGACAAGGACACTGTATTTCTAGCAAAGTCAACGAGTATTTTCTGTACTTGCTGAAAACGGACTTAGCCTAAAAAATGAAAAACTGGAAAGCACATCAAAGGACTGTTAAGCTTCAATATCTTACATCTTTGTTCTTAAAAAGCTTGTTATCCCAACACTTCATATTCCTGATATGTGGCTGCTGTACCATGTACTTGTATGAGAAAGTATCATGTTCTCTTAGTATTGCTTCCTTTGTGTGAAATCCCTGGTGTTCCTGCCAGTCCCTCTGCTTTCCTATTAAAAACTGACCACACTAAGCAGGAGAGCACACCATGGTCAGTTCTCTAGCTATTCTGGGAACTCGGTGTACTCTCCTCCAATGATCAGACTTGTCCTGACACACTCCTGCTACACAGGCATTCACTGGGAAGCTCAGTGCACTTATGCAGCTGAGAACAGAGGGAATGTGATCACTTATAAAACAAGGGAAAAAAGGTATTTATAATGTGTTTTTTTTTTTTAAATCTATACAAAAATGTTTTGCCTTTCATTTCTATTTTAAACTGAATGGGTTATTTTACAAGGTGATCGTTTACAATCACTTTAGCTATCGTTTATTGTGATACATTTCTGATCTAGAACAGGTATGACGAAAGCAAAGTGGCGGAAAGAAAAATATATGCGAGGCAGACAACATTAAATCCTATCAGTCTGACATGAAACATCCTGACCTGTACCTGTACTTGTCTGCACTGTTTCATACGGCATGCATGTACAGAACGTTGTACCCTGAACTATAAATATGGTGATTTGCCAATACAAATAACTCATGCTTACATAATAAGCATACTTTGTGTTCCATAACAGCTTACATGCACAAGTTAGTATCCAACGGATCAATCTATGAGGCATAATACAGGCGCAGAAACCTACAAAAAGACTTGAAAAAGTATTCATACTCTTTGAAATTTTCCACATTTTGTCATGTTACAACTACATTTTAAATGTATTTTATTGGGATTTTATGTGATAGACCAACACAAAGTGGCCCATAATTGTGAAGTGGAAGGAAAATGATAAATAGTTTTAAACATTTTTTTACAAATAAATATGTGAAAAGTGTGGGGTGCATTTGTATTCAGCCCCCCGAAGTCAATACTTTGTAGAACCACCTTTCACTGCAATTACAGCTGCAAGTCTTTTTGGGGATGTCTCTACCAGCTTTGCACATCTAGAGAGAGGGACATTTTTTTCCCATTCTTCTTTAAAAAATAGCTCAAGCTCTGTCAGATTGGATGGAGAGCGTCTGAACAGCAACTTTCAAGTCTTGCCACAGATTTTCAATCGGATTTAGGTCTGGGTTTTGACTGGGCCATTCTAACACATAAATATGCTTTGATCTAAACAATTTCATTGTAGCTCTGGCTGTATGTTTAGGGTTGTTGTCCTGCTGAAAGGTGAACCTCCGCTGCCTTGGCTACTTCTGTGATTAATGCTCTCATTGCCCGGCCTGTCAGTTTATGTGGATGGCCATGTCTTGTTAGGTTTGCAGTTGTGCCATACTCTTTCCGTTTTCAGATGATGGATTGAACAGAGCTCCGCGAGATGTTCAAATCTTGGGATATTTCTTCATAACCTAATCCTGCTTTAAACTTCTACACAGCTTTATCCCTGACCTGTCTGGTGTGTTCCTTGGCCTTCAAGATGCTGTTTGTTCACTAAGGTTCTCTAACAAATCTCTGAGGGCTTCACAGGACAGCTGTATTTCTACAGAGATTAAATTACACACAGGTGGGCTCCATTTACTAATTAGATTACTTCTGAAGGCAAGTGGTTCCGCTAGATTTTAGTTAGGGGTATCAGAGCAAAGGGGGGCTGAAAACAAAATGCACACCACACTTTTTGGATATTTATCCAAAAACCATTTATCATTTTCCTTCCACTTCACAACTATGTGCCACTTTGTGTTGGTCTATCACATAAAATCCCAATAAAATAAATGTATGTTTTTGGTTGTAACATGACAAAATGTGGAAAATTTCAAGGGGTATAAATACTTTTTCAAGGCACTGTAGATATCTTTTTCTTTTTTATTGAACGGGACTTGTGTATAGCTATGTAACTATACTTCTCATATCCAGGTTATAAGAATTATTGTTTGCCAAAATGTTCAGTTGTCATGCAATTATGCGAATAAGAAAATAATTCTGGGCACTGTCCCACAATATCCATAGGTTGTCAAATAAAATTAGAGTTTCAGCCAGTGAGAGACAGATTGACCACACCCACTTTTGGTCATGCTCACAAGTATCTGAATGGAGGCAACTATGGAACCCCAGTAAAATCATTCAATTAGAGACTAAAATTCAATGTGGCATTACTGTAATAAAACTACACCAATAATAACACAGCAGCTCACAAAAGCAGAAATCTTGCCTTTTTTTGAGAAGGCCCCTGAAGGTATATTGGTTTGCATAGTTCCACCATCCCCTAGCCTTTCCTCCTTCACAAGTTTCCATACTGGGGTTGATTTACGAAAGGCCAATAGACTCCAGAGCTTCGTAAATTAGGTAAAGCTTCACTTTGCAAAGAACACCCAATAACGTGCAAGGAAAATTTAAAAAAAACAGCTTATTTTTTTTGCTTGCACATGATTGGATGATGGAAGTCAGCAGAGCTTCTGTTCATTTACTAAGCACTGGAGCAACTGCACCTTGCAAAGTGCACAGTCTATTTGGCCTTTAGTAAATCAACCCCACTATCTCTGTGCCTGCTCTACCTATCATAGCTGCAACTGAGGTCTGCATATAAGATACTAAACCTATTCAATATTATTCTTCGTAAATATACCTTATACATACATTAGGTTATGGAAGGCATGCAAGGAAAGTCATACGGTAAACTGAAAGTGAAGCTGACTACCTGTTCTCACTTTCCACTCTGCGTTCAGGGTTTTCACCCTTATTTCCTGTTCCCTCTAAGCTTGTGTTTCTGCTGTGCCCTTTCAGCTCCTGTTTCTCTGCCGTCCTTCATAGTCACCCATCTGCTATTCCTCACTGTCGTCCTTCACTGTCACCTCTCTGCTCTTTAGTTTCTGCTGCTCCTCACTGTCCCCTCTCAGGTCCTGTACTTGTGCTGTCCCATAGTTCCTCCTCCCTGCTGTCCCTCACTGTCCCCTCTCAGTTCCTTCTCGCTGCTGTCCCTTACTGTCCACTCTCAGGTCCCATGTCTCTGCTGTCCCCCATTGTTGCCTCTCAGCTCCTGAGTGTCTGCTGCTCCTCACTGTCCCCTCTCAGTTCCTGTACTTCTACTGTCCCTCACGGTCCACTCTCCGTGCCTGTGTGTCTGCTGTCCCCCACTTTCCACGCTCAGCTCCTGTGTCTCTGCTGCCCCACACAGTCTAGGCTCTACTCCTGTGTCCCTAATCCCCCTCACTGCCCCCATCTCAGCTTGTGCACTTCTGCTGTCCCTCACCATCTCCTCCATGCTGTCCCTCCCTGTCCACCCTCAGCTCCTGTGTCTCTGCTGTCCTTCACAGTCCAATCTCTGCTTTCCCTCATTATCCAATCTCAGCTTCTGCTGTCCCTCACTGTCCATTCTCAGCTCTTGCGTCTCTGCTGTCCCTCACTGCCCCCTCTCACTTCCTGCACTTCTGCCATTCCTCATTGGCCCTTCTCTGCTCCTGAGCCTCTGCTGCCCCTCACTGTCCACCCTCAGCTCCTGCACTTCCATTGTTCTTCATGGTTACCCTTCAGTTCCCACACATCTGCTGTTCCCCATTACCCTCTCTGAGATGATGCGTTTCTGCTGTCCCTCACTATTCTTCTCATCAACTTCACTATGCCTGTCCACTCCATCATTGTTCCTGCTGCCCCTCGCTGTACCCCAGCTATCCCTCGCTGTCTCCTATCAGTCCCCACACATCTATTGTCCCTTCTAGGGTAACACATTTCTGCTGTCCCCTACTATCCCCTTTCAACTCCTTTATTCTCCCATCAGCTCCTTCACTGTCCCATCTCCAATCCTAAGTCTCTGCTGTCCCTTACAGTTCCCCTGAGTTCCATTACACTCCATACTCAGCTACTCCACCGTTCCATCTCACCTCCTTTGTCTTGGCTTCCCCTCACAAGCTACTTCAGTCTCCTGTCAGCTCCTACATCTCTGCTCTACCTCACTGTCCCATCCCATCTCTTGTCTCTGCTCTCCTTTACTGTCCCTTCACAACCACATTACAGTCCCTTCTCAGCTCCCACATCTCTGCTGTCCCTCACAATTTCCTGCGTCTGTTCTCCTTCACCGTCCCAGCTCAGCTTCAATGTCTCTGCTCTCCTTGACTCTTCCGAGTCATCTTCTGTGTCCCTGCGCTCCTCCACTTTTCTAAATCAGCTCTGCTATCACAGCTCTACTGCCATCTTGCCCAGGAGACCAATTTTTAACACCTGTTAAAGTATTTTATTGACTGTATGAATCGTATTCTCTTTGCATTGCTTCCTTTGTGTCAAATCCCTGGGGTTCCTGCCAGTCCTTCTGCGTTCCTATTAAAAACTGACCACAAGCGTGGCCAATTTTCTGGCTGTGCTGGGAACTCAGCCTGCTCTCCTGAAATGATCAGACTACTGCTAAAATCCCCCCCCCCCCCATTTTCCTGCATAGCCATGCACTGGGAAGACCAGTGTGTAGCTGCTATGATGATATGTGATCACTAATAAGAAAGGGGGAAAAAATATATTTATAATGGGGTTTTTTAGATGTATACACAAAAGTTTTGCCTTTATTTTTTTTAAACTGAATGGGTTGTTTTACAAGGTGAATGTTGACATATACTTTAAAGGCTCAAGGTTTTTTACTTTAATGCAAATGCATCTGGTTCCAGCGATGTTCATGGGATAAGGGGCTCTGCAGGGTCTCTCTCTCCCCTTATTGGCTCACACACCAGCGGGAGCCATTGGTTCCTGTTGCTGTCAATCACAGCCAGTGAGCCAATGAGGAGAAAGCGGGAGGTGTGTGTGAATGGACAATGTCCATTCGCAGGAGCTCGGCTCTGGAGTGTTCCTGCTCGAGTGCCTCTACAGTAAAAGGCTTGCTATTCGTGGCACTCGGGCAGGGGGGAGGTGGAGGAGCCAGGACCGCAGTTGGGGGACCCAAAAAGAAGAGGATCAGGGTTGCTCTGTGCAAAACCATTGCACAGAGCAGGTAAGTATTACATGTTTGCCATTCAAAGAAAAATTATTGCCTTTAGAAACCCCAAATTTACAGGACGGAGAGCAAGCTTAGCTGCCAACAGACAGCAGCAGATGTTGCAGGCTGCAGGGCCATACTCTTTGCAAATTATTTTCAATTAAAGAACAGTAAAAAAATAAAAATAAACACTGACTTTTGTCCACCAGACAATGCTGCTGCCCCCTGTGCTCCTTCACCCAGAGAGGGGGCTCTAATGCAGGAGGTGTGTTACTGGCCAGTTCACCAGGGGAAAACAGAGGGGAAAAGTGCCCAAAAAAGGAAAACAAATTCAGCCACATCTAATGATGGGTAAGGTGCAAATTTATGACATTTTCGTTTTTGGGTTTAATACCACTTTAACATTTCATCTTTGTTTTAGATATACATTTAAAGTGATATTAAAGTCTTGGGGGGTTTTTTTGTTTAAAAATAACAAATATGTCATACTTACCTGCTCTGTGCTGTGGTTTTGCACAGAGCAGCCCAGATCCTCCTCTTCTCAGGTTCCTCGCCGACACTCCTGGCCCCTCCCTCCTGCCCCCACAGCAAGCAGCTTTCTATGGAGCACCTGAGCCGAGCTGCTGCTCTGTGTCCATTCAAACCCCACCCCTTCATCAGATCATTGGATCACTGACTTTGATAAACAGCAGTGAGAGCCAATAGCCCCGCTGCCGTGTCTGATCCAATCATGATGGCCGAGTCTGGGACCGCCGAGGCTCTCGTGCAACATCGCTGGATTGAGATGGGGGTGAGTATTAGGGGGGCTGCTTCATACTGAAGGTTTTTTATCTTAATGCATTAAGATAAAAAAACCTTCTGCCTTTAGAACCACTTTAAGTCCCAGTTGACATATATATGCGATGCGGGAACCATCGCGATGCCAGTGCGTTTCCCGCAACGCATGTCACCTGCCGGCGGTTCACAATGACATCTGCGAACCACTGCGGGTGTCAATGCAAAATTAATGACACCACCAGATCAGTTCGCAGATCGCAGTGCAAACCGCCAAACGGTGCAGGAATTGGATTGCATGGGTGTGAACAGACATTACGGACACAGCGGTGCGAATCACATGCGATGTCTAACATCGCACCAGTGTGAACCCAGCCTAAGTCGAAGACAATATTGGCCTACGCACCCAAAAGGTCAAAGGGCACCCAGAATGGGAATTTTAGTCATAATAAAAAAAAAAAGGTACCCGTAGGACCCCTGGTGTTGACTACACTTTCTTGAAATTTATTTTGTGCGATTCAGGGGAATGCGACAGGTTGGCTTTAAGGCTGCACAATCGCTGAGAATATTTACTAAATCTTTCTGAAAACAGGAAAGGAGTGTGGGAGCCCTGTCCCATTATTAAACTGCCATGTTCCCATGTATGCAGGTGTACCCAGTCAATCCTCATTATTCACATCATAGGGCAGATCGGCGCCGCATATATTTTCATATAGCTTTAAACAGTGGCCTGATACAAAGCAAGCCAGCGGTCCCATGCTGCTAAATCTTTAATGGCAAAGAAAAAGGAATTCCTTAACTTGTCGGCACTACTTAAGGCCGCAGCGTTTGATCAAAGCCTAGCGAGCCCACAAGGAAAATGTAAAATGACAGGGGGGGGGGGGGGGGCAGGCGTTAAACGCTAAAAGCCTGTTGTTTGTTTATAGCGAGCCCAGAACCAAATCTGGAACATGTGATGGCAGGACTGGTGCTCTAGAATGCTTCTGGTCCCGAAAAAATTCTGGCAGAATCCGGGCCGGCTGTAAACTGTACAGAACAATTCATATTTTTCGGTTCATCAGCGCACTTTTTTGTTAGGCCGGGGGTTTTCAGCAGTCCATCAACATAGCTGACTAATCAGGTTTTTAATTGCTTTAATGACATGTCATTACCTTTCATTTCTGCACAGAGGGTATTGGACGGTACACGGTCTTCGGGGAGGGCCTGGGAATGTAGGTCATAGTCTTTCTGTAATATTCTTGGCTGCGTGAAGTAATCATTTGTGTCCCGTGGTTTGATCTCCCTCATTATCATGTGCAACTGAGCCGCGGCTTCTGCGAGAGACAATGAGCGCAGTCAGTGGGGAACGGTGAACCGCAAACAGCTTTGTCTCCCAGAGTTCATCGCTGTGCCCCCCTCACTGTTTTAGGTAACAGGACCCAAAACGTCTGAAGGCACGGCGGTTGTGCCGTTCGGCACAAAAAGGGAGCAGACACAAAATAGTCTCATACAGATCAACTGTTAACAGCTATGGAAATAAAAGGTCATGAGACAAAATGCATTAAAAAGGGAAGTACATTGAAGAAGAACAGCCACAAGTATTGCTGAAAACACAAAGAGAAAATTGGGATATTTAGATTTATCACATGCACACATTAATCATTGACACATACTTTGAAAAACAAATTACTTTTTTTTTTTTTTTTTTTACATATAAAAAAAAAAAAGAAATGATGATGAGGACAATGGGTGGGGGTTACAGTTCTCGATGTTGGATCCTGCCCTGAAATCCTTCTGCAGAGCTTCTGTCCCCCTAAACCCTCTCTGGGGGGCGATTCTTTGACATTTTGCCAATGTTTAGAGATGTGCTATAACCACTGTTCATTTTGATGTCAAATTTCTATTTAGTTTTAGTCGTATTTTAGTCATCTGAACTGTTTTAGTCTTATTTTAGTCGACTAAAATCTCCAGTACATTTTAGTTGACTAAAATCAAATGGGTTTAGTTAAATTATAATGCATTATTTAAGCATTTCTCTAGAACAGTGGTCTCCAAACTGCAGTCCTGTGCTAGCCTTTATCAGGCCCTTGGGGCACTATTCCTCCCGCTGAGGCCAACGAAGGGGCACTAGCCCTCCCGCTGAGGCCAACGGTGGGGCACTAGCCCCCCCGCTGACGCCAACGGTGGGGCACTAGCCCCCCCGCTGAGGCCAACGGTGGGGCTAGTGCCCCCCCGCTGAGACCAACGGTGGGGCTAGTGCCCCCCCGCTGAGACCAACGGTGGGGCTAGTGCCCCCGCTGAGGCCAACGGTGGGGCACTAGCCGTCCCCGCTGAGGCCAACAGTGGGGCACTAGCCGTCCCCGCTGAGGCCAACAGTGGGGCACTAGCCGTCCCCGCTGAGGCCAACAGTGGGGCACTAGCCGTCCCCGCTGAGGCCAACAGTGGGGCACTAGCCCCACCCCCGCTGAGGCCAACGGTGGGGCACTAGCCCCACCCCCGCTGAGGCCAACGGTGGGGCACTAGCCCCACCCCCGCTGAGGCCAACGGTGGGGCACTAGCCCCACCCCCGCTGAGGCCAACGGTGGGGCACTAGCCCCCTCCCGCTGAGGCCAACGGTGGGGCACTAGCCCCCTCCCGCTGAGGCCAACGATGGGGCACTAGCCCCCCCCCGCTGAGGCCAACGATGGGGCACTAGCCCCCCCCCGCTGAGGCCAACGATGGGGCACTAGCCCCCCCCCGCTGAGGCCAACGATGGGGCACTAGCCCCCCCCCCGCTGAGGCCAACGATGGGGCACTAGCCCCCCCCCCGCTGAGGCCAACGATGGGGCACTAGCCCCCCCCCCGCTGAGGCCAACGATGGGGCACTAGCCCCCCCCCCCGCTGAGGCCAACGATGGGGCACTAGCCCACCCCCCGCTGAGGCCAACGATGGGGCACCAGCCCCCCCCCCCGCTGAGGCCAACGATGGGGCACTAGCCCCCCCCCCGCTGAGGCCAACGATGGGGCACTAGCCCCCCCCCCCCGCTGAGCCCAACGATGGGGCACTAGCCCCCCCCCCCGCTGAGCCCAACGATGGGGCACTAGCCCCCCCCCCCGCTGAGCCCAACGATGGGGCACTAGCCCCCCCCCCGCTGAGCCCAACGATGGGGCACTAGCCCCCCCCCGCTGAGCCCAACGATGGGGCACTAGCCCCCCCCCCGCTGAGACCAACGATGGGGCACTAGCCCCCCCCCCGCTGAGGCCAACGATGGGGCACTAGCCCCCCCCCGCTGAGGCCAACGATGGGGCACTAGCCCCCGCTGAGGCCAACGATGGGGCACTAGCCCTCTCACCAAGGCCAACAATGGGGCACTAGCCCTCCCACCGAGGCCAACGATGGGGCACTAACCCTCCCACTGGCACGTTGGTGGCTCCTTGTTTAGAAAAGTTTGGAGACCTCTGCTCTAGAATTTCCAAACTCATTATATACTCCTGGAGTAAAAATCAAATAACATATTATTTATGGTATTAATGTTTGAACATGCACTACAGACACAGATTTAGCCATTGTGATATATAACCAGTGTTAATTTTGACGGCAAATTTCAATTTAGTTTTAGTTATAGTTTGACTAAAATGCCATTTTAGTTTTAGTCGTATCTTTAGTCGAATAAAATAGTGTTCACTTCATCAGCAAAAATATTTTCATTGATGAAATGAACACGGGCTATAACACAGTTGCGTACTGTCTGTGATACTTTATTTTCACTAATTCCCCTTTCACATGAGAGGTCCAAACGGGTCCGGCTTTCAGTTTTACAGTCGGACCCTCCATACTCCTCTATGGGCAGTTGGATGTAAACTAATTTGTGCCCGTTTACAAGTCCCTTACGATAAAAAAAAAAAAAAGAAAAAAACAGAAGGGGATCCATTACCCTTCGCCTGGCCAGATCGAAGGGCAATCAGGTGTAAAGGGACAGCCGGTGCCCACAGCTGTCCATAAACCAGAGTGGGCTGTCTGTGTCCGCACTGCATAAGTGGAGCAGACATAGACCTGTCGTCTGGCCGCTTGACTCAGCTCAATAGGGGATCAGTGGACGCATCCCATGCTGAGCAAAACCAGATCCGGCCTGTGTAAAAGAGGCCTAACAGTTACATTGTCAGGATAAGGTTTCTGGATATACCCCCTTCTTCCAAGGTCTAAACCAGAGGGACTCCAAACTTTCTAAACATACAGCCAGTTTACCGTCCTTTAGGTTTTTGGGGGGCTGGACTGTGACTGGTCAGAGTAGAGATCGCCCCAGCGTCAGAGGTCAGTGGGAATAAAAAAATAAATAAAATTAAAAAACATAACTCCTATGGTCAGTATTGTCAAGAACAATGCCCCATCATTGGTATTAGTGGGAGAAATAAGGCCCCATCATTGATGTCAGTGGGAAGAATAGCGCTCCATTGGGAGGAATAATGTCCCATCATTAGTGGAAATAGGACAAATAATAACCCCACTGTTTGTGTCAGCAGACAGGACAGTGCCTCATTGTTGGGGTCAGTGGGACAAGGGCCAGATAAAGTCAAGCATAGGGCCACATCTGGACCCAGGCCGCAGTTTGGAGTCCACTGGTCTAAACAATACTAATAACCAAGGTATTAACAAAACTCATACCTTGTGCAACAGTACTGCTTGAACCTTAGGAAAAGGAGTAGGCCCCAAAAGCTTGTCTTAAAAATTTGAAGATTTAGTGCAAAAAAAGTATCAAGGACAGTACACAACTGTGTTGCTAGTGCATTAATATGGCTACAATCACCTTACACATGAGATATGCTATCAAACTGTTGGCTCATGAACCATTTCCTAAGATTATATTTCTTACTTGAACAGTACATGCATCCTTGAAATGTAGACTTTGTGCCAAGAAATGCATTGCATTAAAATCACAATATGCATGATGATCTATGATACTTAGCATGTAACTGTGAGATTGCAATCTAAGGTGCCTGATATGCAGCTATGAGGTTGTAACCGGGGTTTTCCCTTTAACGCAACGTTTAACGTTTTTAACGCAAAGGATATATGCGTGTCTTTTCTTTTTATATGTAAAAAAAAAAAATGTACAGATAGATATTTACACACACATATAGTACATACACACAAAAAGGGGAGCAGGCAAATTCTGGCACTTTGCTCCTACATGTAAAATCTTACATTTTTTTTTTCTAGAAAATTACTCAGAACCCCAAAACATTAGAGATATATATATATATATATATATATATATATATATATATATATATATATATATCTATGTAGGGTGTTTTGTTTTTTTTTTGTTTTTTTAGCAGAGACCCTAGAGAATAAAATGGTGGCTGTTGCAACTTTTTATGTCACAGGGTATTTGTGCAGTGATTTTTCAAACGCGTTTTTTTGGAAAAAAAAAAGTTTCATGAATATAAAATATAAAAACAGTAAAGTTAGCCCAATTTGTTGTATAATGTGAAAGATGATGTTACGCCAGGTATATCCATATCGAACATGTCACGCTTTAAAATTGTGCACATTCGTGGAATGGCGCCAAAATTTGGTACTTAAAAATCTCCATAGATGACGCTTTAAATTTTTTTACAGGTTACGTACCTCTTTAAAGTTACAGAGGAGGTTCGCGGCAATACCTCACATGTGCGGTTTGAACGCAGTTTACATATGTGGGCGCGACTTACGTATGCGTTCGCTTCTGTGTGCGAGCACTGCGATCTGTGAACTAAACTGGGGATGACACCCGCAGCGGTTCGCCTAGAGCAGTGTGAACTGTCTGCAGGAGAGGAGCGATGCCGGAACAGGCGCTGGAATCGCGCTGGTTCCAGCATCGCACTAGTGTGAACCCAGGGTGAATGTGCAACTTTCACAAAATAATCACTGCATTTTAAAACATATTTATATGAACCATTTCCTAGCATCCCTTCACACTATATATACTTATCACTACCTGAGCATAAGAAAGACTTACCCGATTCGGTATCCATTGGCATCAGACCTTCTGGAGAAGAACTGTGGACAACAGGCGAGACGATGGCAGAGAGGCGGTAGGACAATGTAATCAGCTGAAATAGCAACTTTCTCCAATCCTCAACCGCCAGGAGACTCCTGAGGACAATCACAGACATTTTCATCAATAACTTCAGCATATCATAATGATATAAAGAGAAGTGACAAATAAAAGCAGCAGAAATGTGAAAACGCAAAACAACCAAGAAACAAATAACTTTACCCTATATAAGATAAAATTAGAGCCAGATTCACACTGCTGCAGTACAATTTTGATCTAATTTTCAGTGCGATTATGTGATACAACTTGGATGTGTTTTATTCTATGGGGCCAAAATCGTGCAGGAATCACACCAAAGTAGTACAGGAACCTTTTCCAAAATCGCATCATGCTGAGTTGAAATAATGTGAAAGGGTACCATTGAAAACAATGTAATCTGCATTGTCATGTGATTCTGTATCGCATCTGAAATCACATGGTGAACTGAGCATAAAATGCAAACCAATCATTTGCGAACATGGTTACAACAGTCTACTTTTGTAATTCAGTCTTTTTTCAATATGTAGCCTCAAAGACTTTTTTAAAACGGTCAAATGTCACGTTCATGCAGATTGGCAACCTGGAGGTGCTCTGTATATTGTAAGAGTACAGACATCCTCCAGAAACCTTATGCATCGCTTTTGTGAGATTGGATCGGTGTTTTTCCCAGAAGTCAGCAAAGATCCACAATTCCAGCTAGATTCATCCACATGCAACAGAAGTTTCATTTTCAGGAAAGTTCTTTCAGAGTCTAATCTCCCCCTTAAGCCTGGTACACACAATGAGATTATCAGACGAATGATCATCCATTTTTTATTTTTTTTTCCTTTTGCATACTAGTCTCCTTATTAAAAAAGAAGGTTACTAAAGTTACCAAAACTCTCGTATGACCATTGGCAGCTGGTGCTCAATATTTGGGGGGTGGCAAACCAACACAGACACATTTCTCCCCCCCCCCCCCCCCCACGGGAGAGGCGACCGGGAAGGCAGACAACAATGGGGGAGACGGACAAGAAGGAGGCTATCAGAGTCCACCTTACCATCCCCCTGATGAAGACACGTGATCCCTGTGTCGAACACGCGTAGGGGAGGGGCCAGGACGGAGTGAGCAGCACAGAGTCTATACAGGAGACGCATACCATATGCCATACCTACTTTTTTATTGTTATTTCGGAGGCTGATTATAGAGCGGTGCACTTACGCACCAGGATTATGTGAGTACCCCATTGTGGGAAGTGTAATTCATTTAATAAATTTACCCAACAATATTACAGCATGCAGTTTCTCTCTTGTTTATACCTATGGAGCTGCATTGAACCAAGCTGCAGATTAACGTCTGATAATCAGTACTAAGCCCGGGGGTGGCTCCAAAGCGTGGTTTGACTCAGTGTAGCAGCTGGGTCACACGCTCTGAGGTGAGCACAGGGGGGGCACTGGAGTGCACCGGAGCATGGTTTGCAGCACCAAGGATTTATGAGCATGTTGGATAACACCATTTATGGACACTGTTTATACGCACTTATTTGATGTTGTTTTATGGGACTTTTCACAAATCACTTTATGATCATTTACCAGAATTATCCATTATGGTCATTATGGAGCACTAAGCACTTTTGCATTTGTTTATGCGCTTTAAAATTTGGCAATATAGATTATATATATATTTTTAATGCACATTGCACTTTAATTGTCTGATTTATATTTATTCACTTATATACAAGATTTGATTTTGTATTATTAACGTATTGATAATTTATTGATAGGGAAAGGGTCCATTTGTATACATCTTACACTATAGAGATAATACAGTGATATAGTTTACTCTAGCGCAGTGCATATTTTCCATCTACACCTTACCTTAGGAGGCAGATGACGAGGATCCGGGGTAGGGCTGCTGCTCCTCATTCCGGGGCCGTTGCTTCTCCTCCCGGCCGAGCAGGAAGTGCTACGACTACCTGGCCAATCGGGACCCACTTCCTGATTGGCCGGGAGGAGAATCAGGAAGACAATAACGAATATTAATTTGCTATTGCCACACAGTGCTCTACGCCCCGAGCCAACCCTTTTTGTAAGTCAATTAGAGCCTCGGGCTCTAATCATGTGATTCAAAAAAAATAAAATAAAAAAAAAACAACATTCAAATACATGCGTGTAGATTAGGGGCCAGGCGCATGGATTAGGGGGGTGGTGCCCCTGCGCCCCTTATGGACGGGCCGCCTCTGCGTATGACAGAATAAAAATTTGGAAGTGATGTAATGTGTTATATTGCATGTGTATTGTCGGACGAAAACTGTACTGAATAAAAACGAAAATTGCACAATCTGGTATCATACGAGAAAAAATTTCGTGCTTGTCCGATTTGATAATTTCACACGACCTGTCCTGATTGGCTCTCGAAAGCTGTATAATAAAAGATCAGATTATTGTACGGTTGCTTTGAAAGCGGCATTTTTCGTACAATTTTCTGATCGTGTGAACTAGGCATAAAGGGGTGCGGATACTGCAGATTTTCTAATTACAAATGCTGAGCCTGTTTGGGCTGTTACAATGAAAGAAGATTATCCCATTTACAGAACAAAAAGTTGGAGAATGGACATGGTAAGGCAAAATGTGGGGGAGATTTACTAAAACTGGAGCACACAAAATTTGGTGCAGCTGTAGCCAATCAGATTACAATTTATTGTAATACGAATACGGTGTGGGAAATGCACAGGATTCGCTGCGTTTCCCCGCATCGCATCAGTGAGAACCTAATGCTCAAGGTAAACAAGTCATTTTAGGTGTAGATCTGGTTTAGTAATGTCACTTACCCCACAGACAACTGCTCCAACGCCCCGATGACACAGTGCACCCGGCCATACAAAGGAAACGAGGAAGCTGCTTCCAGCAAGGAACTCTCTGCTTGTACAATTTCACGCTCAAGGATGTCCATCAACACTCTGACCACTAAAAAAAAAAAAAACGTATATCATACACAAGACTGTGACATTCATTTTACCGCAATAAACATTCAGCATCATTCATCAATTGTTTTCATTTAGTGTAAATGTATAGCCAGAAATGTTCTTTCTACTTTTAGGCAGAGTAGCGAAGGGTTAAAACTCCAATCGGGGTTTTTTTTAGGTCTGTCTCGCCGTCTAGATTTTTCTTTACTTCCTGTCTTGGAGGCACAACAGGAAGTGAGAGGAATTACCAACTGAGGAAAATTCACAACAGTCAACAGAACATTTGTTCCCCCCCCATGGAAGATTTTCCCTCAAAAACTTGCCTTCTTGACAACTATAAAATGTAAGATATTCCACTTACTTAAAGCGGTTGTATAGTCAAAATTTTCACTTTCAATTTAATTGTGCATGTCATTATTTTAAATAGATTGCTATTAGCCTTTTTTTTCTTACCTGTTTACGTGTGAAGTTACAGCTGTATTCACGAGTGGGGACGTGTACCGCGCATGCGCCGGATCCCCTGTTCATTCCGGCAAGCAGAGCCTCGGCCGGAAAAATTCCTAGTTTATGTCGGGGCTGTGTCAATTCCTCATGTAGACGTCAGCCCCGACATCCCGCGATGCTTCGTGCACATTACTCACAGAGAGCATGATGGCTTGAATATTGTGACCATAGTGCGCACGTGCGGGATTACAGAGACTAGGAGGAACTGTGGGCGGAAATTCAAATTGAATAAGACGCAGAAGACCACAACCGAGATGGCACGGGCTTACTACAGGAATTACTCTGTACAAGATCTCCAGTTTATACAGTAAGACAAATAATGTGGATAAATATATAGCGATCAATCGATGTAGAACTATATGGTCTTTAAGAATATGTAAATTGTTATGATAGTATCGGAGGGTTTACTACCGCTTTAACCATTTGCTTACAGGGCACTTAAACCCCCTTCCTTTTTTCCTTTTTCCCCACAAATAGAGCTTTCTTTTGGTGGTATTTGATCACCTCTGCGGTTTTTATTTTTTTTTTAAAAAAAATTTTAAAAGACCGAATTTTTAAATTTTTTTTTTTTTAATATTTTGTTAATAAATTTTGCAAACAGGTAATTTTCCTCCTTCGTTGATGTACGTTGATGAGGCGGCACTGATGGACACCGATAGGTTGCAGTGATGGGCACTGATGGATGGCAATAATGGGCACTGATCGGTTACACTGATAGGCAGCACTGCTAGGTGGCACTGATAGGTGGCATTGGCTGACAGCTGATCACATGGTAAGGGGCAGGGAGCGGCCCCTTACTCGGATCTGTGATCACTCAAGTCTCAGTGACTCGGTGATCACAGCGCGCCCTGTAGGGGGCACGCAGGGGGCGGGCACAGGGGAGGCCGTCATATGACAGCCCCCCAGAAATTCAGGTCCGCGCTGTGGCCGTCATTTGGCTATAGCGTGGATGCCAAGAGGTTAAACCAGCTGTAAACCATTCGAATTTTGTTTGAAAATTTTTGGTTTTAGAATGGTTGTTCGATTTTTCAAAGGTTGGAGGGGACAAAAATCGATGATCGTTTTAAACTGTAGTGACAAGAAAGTTCTTAGGGGCAGGATGGATCATTTTTCTCAGATTTCAAAATTCTTAAGCCTGGTACACACGATTAGAGGTCGACCGATATATCGGCCGATATTTGGCTTTTTTTACTTAATCGGCATCGGCAGATTGTGCTGATAAAAAAAAGCCGATTATAAGTTCAGCGGGACTTGCAAATGACTTCTGTAAGAGCCCTTGCACACTGGGGCGGTTTGCAGGCGCTATTGCGCTAATAATAGCGCCTGCAAACCGCCCCGAAAGTGCCGCTCCTTGCATTCCAGTGTGAAAGCCCCGAGGGCTTGCACACTGGAGCGATGCGCTGGCAGGACGGTAAAAAAAGTCCTGCCAGCAGCATCTTCGGAGCGGTGAAGGAGCGGTGTGTATACCGCTCCTTTACCGCTCCTGCCCATTGAAATCAATGGGACGGCGCGGCTATACCGCCGGCAATGCGCCTCTGCAGAGGCGCTTCGCGGTGGTATTTAACCCCTTCTCGGCCGCTAGCGGGGGGTAAAACCGCCCCGCTAGCGGCCGCATACCGGCGGTAAAACGCTGCTAATAATAGCGGCGTTTTACCGCCGACGCCGCCCCCCGCCCCAGTGTGCAAGGGCTCTAATAGAAGTCAATGCAAGTTGCCTGACATTATCTGTGGAGAGGATTCTCTCCTCCCTGGGCAGCCTGCCAAGTCTGATAAGAAGATACATTGTATCTCTTCAGGTTCTTTTATCAATGAGCTGAACTCGGTGTGCAGAAGTTCTCAGTTTAACCATTTAAAGACTCAATCTTTTCTGACACTTGTTGCTTACAAGTAAAAATCCTGTATTTTCTTCTAGAAAATCACTTAGAACCCCCAAACATTATATATATATTTTTTAGCAGATACCCTAGGGAATAAAATAGCGGTTGTTGCAATATTTTATGTCACACGGTATTTGCGCAGCGGTCTTTCAAAACGCAATTTTTTTTAAAAAAAATACACTAATGGAAAAAAAAAAAAAAAAATAAGCAGTAAAGTTAGCCCATTTTTTTTCGTCCAAAAGTTTTGATTCCCTGTTTTTGTGTATTTAATATTTAAGATATCGTTATTTTTTTTTTAATCTAAATTATACATACAAGTGAACTGATTGGAGGTTTGTTTTGTTTAATAAACGTTTAAATGTAAAAAAATTTCTGTATTACTTAAGGTTGCTTTCACACTGGAGCGGGCATGCGTTGACGGTAAAACGCTGTTAGTTTAAGCGGCGCTTTACTATCATTTTAGCGGCGCTATTCGGCTGCTAGTGGGGCGCTTATAACCCAGCTAGCGGCTGAGGAAGGGGTTAAATGCGCCCCTGAAGCGCTGCTGCCGAAACGCTTTGCAGGCGATTCGGCAGCGGTGCGCATTCATTTCAATGGGCAGGAGTGGTGGAGGAGCGGTATACACCGCTCCAAAGATGCCGCTTGCAGGACTTTTTTTTAACATCCTGCCAGCGCATCGCCTCAGTGTGAACACTCGGGCTTTCACACTGAGACTGCAGGGGAGCCGTTTTACAGGCACTTTACAGGCGCTATTTTTAGCCTAAAAGCGCCTGAAAAACCCCCCAGTGTGAAAGGGGTCTAACTGTTAGATTTCATGAGATGAAGGGAAAAAAAAAAAAAGAAAAAAAAAAAAAAATCGGCCCAATATATCGGCCCAAAAAAATCGGCATCTTATATCGGCCATCGGCCACCGCGATTTCTAAATATCGGCATCGGCCAGAGAAAAACCCATATCGGTCGACCTCTACACACGATCATTTTTTTTTTGTTTTCATAAATAAAAAATAGGAGGAGGAGATCGATATTAGTAAATTTTGTATTTTTACAGGGGGACTGCCCTCCCCCCCAATACACTGGTAAGCAGTGATCGGCATGCCCTTTGGATAGAAGCCGGCCATTTGGCAGGTTCCTGTCGGACAGGCTGGTGTACGACACCGGCCAAAATTCTGCCTGCGTGTGCCAGGCTTAAAGTTTAAAGCTGTGAATGTGTTTTTTGTTTTTTTTTGGGGGGGGGGGGGAATTTTACTTATTGCAAGGCTGGCCATTGATGAATCGTATAGAATAAAGTCCCAAACAACATGATGCAAAATTTCCAGAACATGGAATCCAACCGATGCGCTTTTCACATACACAAATTGCTGTTAAAATCCTCCATCGAGAGCAAAGAACACACCACCAACCCTTAGGCTGCATTCACACCTGAGCGTTTTCACTTAATAAAACGCTAGTGAAACGCCCGAAAAAACGCCAAACTAGCAAAATTCCATTCATTTCAGTGGCACCTGTTCACATCTGAGCATTTTGTAACCTGAAGCAAAACGCCTGAAAAACGCCCTGAGCTCAAAAAAGAACATGAGCTTCTTTGGGGCAGATTACAGGCGTTTTTCTGCCTTTTACATTGGTGACCTGAACAAGATCGCGGCAAAAACGCGGTAAAAAAATGCAATGTCTGCAGCCTACTTGGTATATGGAACTTCAGATCATGAGTTAAGGGTTAAAAGAAACTTCATTGCGTAGTATTACTGATAATCAAATTTATTTAAAAGGTTTACCAGAATACTCACAAACATTAACCACTTCAATACAGGACAATTTTCTGCTTTCAGCGTTGTCACACTTTGAATGACAATTGCGCAGTCATACAACACTGTACCCAAATTACATTTTTATCATTTTCCTCCCACAAATAGAGATTTCTTTTGGTGTTATTTGATTACCCCTGGGGTTTTTATTATTTGCTAAACAAACTAAAAAAGACCGAAATTTTTGAAAAAAAATAAAAAGTTTTTCTTTGTTTCTGTTATAAAATGTTGTTTTCTCCTTCACTGACGGGCACTGATGAGGTGGCACTAATATGTAGAATTTATGGGCACTGATGAATTACTGATAGTCATTACTGATGGGCTCTGACTGCCACTTTGATGGGCACTGACTGGCATCTGATGGGCACCGATTTGCAGCTGGGGTGGGCACCTCTGATGGGGTCTGCGCCAATAATCAATGTGCCGATTATCAGCGCAGACCCCGCAAGCCCCCCCCCCCCCCGACAAGAGCCGCTGATTGGCTCTCCTGTCAGCGTAAACTGAGGAAAGCCTTTTACCGGCACTTCCTGGTTACATGCTGTGATCAGCTGTGATTGGTCACAGCTGATGACGTGGTAAAGAGCCTACGCCATAGGCTCTTTACCACGATCGTCAGAGTGACACACCACCGATCGCAGCGCTGCGGGCATGCAATCACAGCTTATCCTGCTGGACGTCATATGACGACCAGTCAGGAAAACGCAACCACCATCCGGCCGACATTCTGCTATAGGCCGGGCGGGAAGTGGTTAAGGATAAAAATCAAGTGTAAATACAAATTTTCTTCAGGAGTGTTTCCAACCATTAAAGTATTTGTTAACCCCCCCAAAAAAAAAAAAAATGTAGATTCTGGTCCCTTAAAGCAGATTACACAGCACAGTGCTTGTGCTGTGTAATATGCCCCCCTCTTAACCGTAAAAAAAAACCCTGAATATTGCACTTCCTGTATGCCCTCACTAAATAGACCACGATAACCAGGGTAGCTTCGCCCCGATCACCGTGGTCTAAGTGCGTTCCTCCGTCATACGCTGTCATACAATTTTCACTGCCAGCCTCTCTATTAGAGGCTGGCATAGCACACTAGGTCATTCGTTTTACAAAACAAGCAGTGTAAATACCTAATTTGATCGGTCTTCAGGCCGGTCACATGACTCATGGCCGCTTTACAGCTCCGAGACAGGGCTTCTGTGGAGGAGACGAGCGGTCACATGATCTCCCCAGCTGATGTCAGAGGGAGATCACGGCCCCTCCCTCAGAAGCCATTCATCAGATCTGGAAAGCGGCCGTGAGTCATGTCACCGGCCTGAAGACAGCTGATATTAGGTATTTACACTGCTTGTCTTGAAAAACTAGTGACACAGTGTGCTATGCCAGCCTCTAATAGAGGGGCTGGCATAGCTTTATGGCTTAACAAACCCTTTAAGATGGCCGACTTCCACGATTTGGCGACATAATGTGACCAAGCTCCACCCAGCCCGTTTCGTTTAGACGTCGCCACGTCGTGGAAGTCTGCTATCTTAATGGTTGGAAACACTCCTGAGGAAAATTTGTATTAACACGCGATTTTTATCCTTAATGTTTGTGAGTATTCTGCTAAACGTTTTAAATAAATTTGATTAACGGTAATACTACGCAATGCAGTTTCTTTTTAACCCTCAACACCTCATGATCTAAAGTTCTGTTGTGGAGTTCCATATACCAAGTGGGCTGCAGACATCTGATATCCCTGTGGATGTGGTGCTCTGGAGCAGAGATCATTGAGCTTGTTTGACTGCTGGTGAGGGTAAGGGTTGGTGGTGTGCTCTTTTCTCTCAGTGGAGGACTTTACCAGCACTTTGTGTATGCGAAAATCACACCGGCTGGATTCTATATTCTTGAAATTTATGTTAGCTGCTTTCTTTACTATATACTGAAGTTTACACTATTGTGAGCGCAGGAGGAGGTTTGATTTATCATGGATAAATCGTTTTTCTTTTCATTTAGCCAGCGGGTTGAAAAAAAAAAAAACACAAATGGAAACACAAATTCCAGCCACACAAATCGAGGTGAATAGAAGAATCCTCCCCGCTGACACATTGGGGTTGATTTACTAAAACAGAAGCACTTAGAATCAGGTGCAGCTGTGCATGGTAACCAAAAGTTTGTTCAATCAAACTCAAATAATAAAACCTGGAAGCCGATTGCTTTCTATGCAGAGCTGCACCAGATTTTGCACTCTCCCCCATTGTATTCTGACAGCAGGGGTGCCTCCATTGGCTACTCGTTGAACTTCTTTTGAGCGGGAGTGGTCACAAACTGATCAAATTTCAGTCAGCCCCTGCTTAACCGGTCAAATTTCGATCCATTTATGGTCAGCTCAAACTGTATATTCTAGGCACAAAAGAAACCCATTTAATACATCTGGGATTCAATTCAAGTAGCAGGTCTAAAAGAAATTCTAAGGGCCTTGGAACTGAATTATTTAAAGGGGAAATACAGACAAACCTCATTTGTACTTCTGTACTGGCTGTACTTCTCCAATGGATCACAGGAGTGCAGTTTGTTCTGAACTCCTCTGACCAGTTTTCAGCAGACTCAAGCTCACTTCACACGCCAGAGAGCCGGTCCAGGTTGGGGAAAGATCGCGACCATATGGTCAAGGTCTACCCAGATACCTGGACAGGCACCCGACTCAGCCTCTCAGCGAGCTGCTGAGACCCTGAGCCAGCCGCTTCCACCCCTTTCACAGCCCAGCGCTCCAGTGAGCACGGGGAGGCAGAGCAGAGAGCCAGAGACTGACAGTCACCAGCTCTCTGCTCCATCCACCTAGGCAAGTATGATTTCTCCAACAAATTCTCAACTTCTTCTAACTCAATAAAGGTATGACAGAATGCACTTATGAATTTCCATATGAAGGTTTGAATTCAATTATACTGGTGCATAGCTAGCTTGGCAAAGGTCACCACAGAAGACAGAGGGATGAAGCTCCCCTGCGGAGACAGAAATAAAAACTCAGAGCAGCCTTTCTCAACCTTTTCAACACAGAGAAACCCTTGATATACAAAGGATTTATATTGTGCCAACAGTTTGCTCAGCACTTTACAAAATGAAGGCAGACAATACAGTTAAAATACAATATCGGTACAAGAGGAATCAGAGGGCCCTGCACATTAGAGCTTACAATCTAAGAGAGAGGGTCAAGTAATACAAAAAGGTAATAACTGTGGGGGATGAGCTGAAGAAGTAAAAAAAAAGCGGTGCATTAGTTAGAAGCAGGATAGGCTTCTTTAAAGAGAAGGGTTTTCAGGGATCGTCTAAACATTGGATAGTCAGACAGATTGGGGTAGGGAGTTCCAAAGGATGGGAGAAGCTCTGGAGAAATCCTGGGGGCGAGCATGGGAGGAGGTGACAAGGGAGCTAGAGAACAGGAGGTCCTGGGAATTGTATTCATTGGGGGAGCGGAAGCCAGTGATGGGATTGGCAGAGAGGGGTGCTAGACACCAAACAGTTGGTAAGGTGGGTGAGACTGGCAGCAGCATTCATGGTGGACTGATGGAGGGTTAGCCTATGTAAAGGTAATCCAATAAAGAATAACTTTATGATCTCAGGGAACCCCTGCTAAAAATGACTCATGATACATTAGTGTGACGGACAATGGGAAGAATGCTCCTTACATTTGTGGTCATTGGGAAGAATTACCCTCTTACAGATAGCTAAAAAGATGAATGGTGTCAGTGGGAGCTTATCTGAGAGGCAGAAATAGCTCATTGCTCAAGAAACCCCTAGCAACCTCTAGAGAAACCCCACATTAGAGAGTCCAACCCACTTCGACTCCATCCAAAACTAAAAAAAAAATTGTGCCTTCACCTACACTTCAAATCACAGTTGAACACATTCTTCCTTAGACTCCTCATACGGACAGTGCGTGGACTGGAAAGACCTAAAACCTTTACTCGTGTTTCATAAAAAAAAAAAAAAAAAAATAACCCAAATACACTTTTGGCAGAAATACCAGCACTAAAATGATAAAGCAAAACAAAAATGTTTCTTTTACAGCGCTGCTTTATTTGGCCAAGAATTTGTCTGGTCCAAAATCGGGCCAAAACATTAACTCAAACTTCCAGAAAGACTGCAGCATGAACTAGAGTGATGAGAGACGAGAAAAACAGCACCCGCTTCTGTAACTGGTATGAAATTGTATCCCCACAATGCACACTTCAGCCTCTCAAAGATAAATACTACTTTGACACCCCCAAAGTATTTTTTTTTAATTCCCTCAGGCTTTCATTATTTTATTTCTTATAGGACTCCTTATGTAGAACATTTCCACATTCTGGTGTTTTGTGAGAAGAGGTAAGACCAAAAACTTTCTTCAGATTTCTATGCATGCAGGGCTTCTCTCTTCCGGCTCCTGTGAACTGCAGAAAAAGGCTGTAACAATTAGGGGTTTCAGCGGCCATCTTTGGTGCACACTGGAAAAAGCGTGTACAGAAAATTTAAGTAGTTGTAAAGGGTCAAGGTTTTTTTTTTAACTTTATGCATGAAGGGTAAAAAACCTTCTGTGTGCAGTAGTCTCCCCAGCACCCCCCTAATACCTACCCGAGACCCATCTCGATCCAGCAATGTGTCCCAAATCTCTTTCTACTTATTGGCAGAGACTGCAGCTTAAGCCATTGGCTCCAGCTACTGTCAGTCACAACCAGTGAGCCAATGAGGAGGGAGTGCGGAGGGACCAAGCTACGTTCCGTGTGTGAATGGACACACATAGCAGTGGCTCAGGAGCGAGCCTGCTCAGGTGCACCCATAGCATGCCGCTTGCTATGGGGGCACTTGGCAGGAAGGAGGGTCCAGGAGTCCAACGGGGGACCTGAGAAGAGGCGGATTGGGACTGCTCTGTGCAAAACCACAAATATGTTATACTTACCTCCTCTGTGCAGTGGTCTTGCACAGGGCAGCCCCGATCCTCCTCTTCTCGGGTCCCTCTTCTCTGCTCCTGGCCCCTCCTTCCTGTTGAGTGCCCCCACAGAAAGCGGCTTGGGGGTGTCATGACCTGAGGGTCCAAGAGCTGGACAATAGGGTTCAATATTTTCCTAGGAGAGAATTGGAAAATAATTCTAGCTTGAGCTGGGTCCATGATTAGACCCTGATACTCCAGACAGTGGGGTTGATTTACTAAAACCGGAGAGTGCAAAATCTGGCATAGCCGTGCATGGTAGCCAATCAGCTTCTAACTTCAGCTTGTTCACTTAGGCCTTGACAAAATAAAAAAAAACTGGAAGCTGATTGATTTCTATGCATAGCTGCACCAGATTTTGCACTCTTCAAGTTTAGTAAATCAACCCCAATGTGCGGGCTGGAAAGCAGATTTTGGAAAGTTGATCATCTAGCCAGAGGTTTAAAGGAACAGGCTGGTTATTTGGATGTTGGCAGTTAGGGTCTTGGTTGAAGAGTCCTCCAAGTAATCTGTGACCTGAAAGATCTGGGTTGGAAGAAAAGCCAGAAGTGGGGCAAGAACTTCTGTGAATAATTGGGGTGCATATAAGAGCGTGAATGGCATTGCTACAAATTGGAAGTGCTGGTCTCCCACAACAAAATGCAGGAAGCATTCGTTTGATGGGAAAATGAAGATGCGTAGATAGGAGTCTTGTATTTCTACTGATGTAAGAAGTTCCCCTTGTCTGAGAGAAGCAATGACAGATCTCGTTAATTCCATTTCGAATTTAGGTACGAAAAGAAATCTGTTTCGGGATTTTAAAGAACAAAAAGGCAAAACTTGTTTTTGAATTTCCCCAGTACAGAAAGCAAATAAACTTGACAGAGATTATGTTTCCCACTCCATCCAAAACAAAAACAAGGTTTTGGCTATACATGCACTTTAAAGAGAGACTCCACCCTATCTAGGTGTAACTAAATTCCCTCCATTTAATAATTGTTTCTGTATTGTTAAAACAAAATTTAAAAAAAATAATTCCTAGTCTATGGAAACCAGTGTTGTCAATCTTGCAAAGTTCTCCTTCACCGCACTTCTCCCATGCTGCCATTCTGAAATATCCCGTGCATGCGCAGACATAGACACAGGTCTCTGCAAGCTCCCAAATATCTGATGCAGACTAGTGGCTTGCCTACGCATACATGAGATCTCAATGCAATCATGTGCGTCTTACTAAAACGACTTCCTGGGATATGTGACATGGACACCCCAGGAGGCAGTTGGACCTTGGAGTCCCTAAGCTGAGTGGGCCAACCAGTATTCAAACTGCAAGCTAAATCATCAGATGTGGGGGATACCATTTGGATCACACTTCTTGATGTTGTACAATTTTGTACAATATTTTATACTCTATAACATGTGATATAATATATCTGGTTCAAACCTTTAATGCAATTATATCTTATTTTTTTGTTTGAAGTTGCCTTCAAAGTCCTATAAAGAGCAATTGTGTTTTTTCAGATATAACCTACGTCATCTTTGCCTATGTCAGGAATTCAGGAAGTGGAGGGCTGCAAAAGAAAATGATCTTAACCCCTTGCGACCACCTGCTGCAGATTGGGTTCCCTGGGTGAAACGACGTTACCTTAAGTTGATTCGCCTTTTGACCACTAGGGGGCACATGCGTGCCGCCGGAGCCGATGTGAGTGTCCGGTGGGTGAGATGACCGCCGGGCACCCGAGATCGCTTGTGACAGAGCAAGAACCAGCATCTGTGTGTGTTTAAACACCCAGATCCCTGTTCTCACAGGGGAGAGGAGAACGATCGTGTGTTCATACCAAGTATGAACACCGATCTCTCTCTCCTCCTAGTCAGTACCATCCCCCCACAGTTAGAACACACTGAGGGAACACATTTCACCCTTTGATCGCCCCCCTAGTGTTAACCCATTCCCTGCCAGTGACATTTATACAGTAATCAGTGCATTTTTATAGCACTGATCGCTGTATAGTCGTTACTGGTCCCAAAAATGTGTCAAAATTGTCCGATCTGGCCACCGCAATATCGCTGATCAACGCCATTACTAGTAAAAAAATATAATAAAAATGCCATAAATCTATCCCCTATTTTGTAGACGCTATAACTTTTGCGCAAACCAATCAATGCACGCTGATTGCGATATTTTTTACCAAAAATATGTAGTTTTTAAACTGAGGAACTAGTTCCTAAACTGAGGAAAAAATTAGTTTTTTAAAAAAAAAAAATTTGGGATATTCATTATAGCAAAAAGTAAGAGATATTGTGTTTTTTTTTTTTCAAAATTGTCGCTCTTCTTTTGTTTACAGCGCAAAAAATAAAAACCGCAGAGGTGATCAAATACCACCAAAAGAAAGCTCTATTTGTGGGGGAAAAAAAAGGATGTCAGATTTTGTTTGGGTGCAGCGCAGCACGACCGCGCAATTGTCAGTTAAAGCGACGCAGTGCCGCATAGTAAAAAAATGGCCTGGTCATTGAGCAGCCAAATCTTCCGGGGCTGAAGTGTTTAAACTCTTCCCAAAATTGTATATTATCTTCTGGTGTAAACATTTTAGGGGGAAGGAAGCAGGTGAGAGAAACTTCTTTTGATGGGTGAAGTATTGCTTTAAATTACAAAGCGTGAGCAGAAGAAGATTTACTTGCCAAGTGGATAAATTACACGTTAATATAATTTCAAAAGTCATTTTCAGCTTGCATCTTTCTTTAGCAGGGTACCTGGTGAACATTCAACATCCTGTCCCGCACTGCCGCCCATTTTTCTTTTTATGTAAAAAGGGAGGCACAGTAAACATTTGTGCTGTATAAACCCAAAACATTATTGCCAGCACTCCTTGAAGACTTTATTAAAAAACATGAGTGTTAGTTATATTATAGTATATTTGCAAATATACAGCATGTGGAAGCCACTGTTTGCCGGGCACCCCTCTATAATAAAAAATGGGTGACAATGTGGGACAGGATTTTGAATGTTCGTTGCTTTGACTGTGAATGTCATCAGCACCCCCAAATGTTAATGCTACCAACTCTGAGGTCAAAATACTTTATTTTTATTTTGTTTCCTGCTGGTAAGTGTGCTGGTTACATGCACATTGCTTTAAAGTGGAGGGCCACCCTAAAATAAAAAATAGCATCAAAAATCGTAAAAAAACATTTGAAAAAAAATAATAATAATTTTACTTACCTGAAACCCTTGTTGCTAGGCAGTCTTCCTAATCTGCCTCTTCCTACTCCGCGGCGCTTCCTCCTCTTCGGTGAGCGGCCCCGTTGCCTTCTGGGAACTGTGTGTGTCCCAGGAAGCAACGGGGCCATTCACAAAGCGCTGCGCGACTCACGCATGCGCAGTAGGAAACGGGCAGTGAAGCCGCAAGGCCTCGGGGGGGGCGACATCGCGGGCTCACTGGACAGGTAAGTGTCCTTATTAAAAGTCAGCAGCTACAGTGTTTGTAGCTGCTGACTTTTAAAAAAAATAAATATAGCAGCCAGAACCCCGCTTTAAAAAGCTAGTGACTTGAGAAGGTATTCATACCCCTTGAAATTTTCCACATTTTCTCATGTTACAACAAAAAACGTAAAATGTATTTTATTGGGATTTTTTGTGATAAACCAACACACAAGTGGAACATAATTGTGAAGTGGAAGGAAAATGATGAATGGTTTTCAAATGTTTTACAAATAAATATGTGAAAAGTGTGGGGTACATTTGTATTCAGCCCCCCGGAGTCAATACTTTGTAGAACCAACTTTCGCACAAATTACAGCTGCAAGTCTTTTTGGGGATGTCTCTACCAGCTTTGCACATCTAGAGAGTGACATTTTTGCCCATTCTTCTGTGCAAAATAGCTCAAGCTCTGTCAGATTGGATGGAGAGCGTCTAAGAACAGCAATTTTCAAGTCTTGCCACAGATTCTCAATTGGATTTAGGTCTGGACTTTGACTGGGCCATTCTAACACATAAATATGCTTTGGTCTAAACCAGGGGTCTAAAACTGGTGGCCCGCCAGCTGTTGCAAAACTACAAGTCCCATCATGCCTCTGCCTGTGGGAGTCATGCTTGTAATTGTCAGCCTTGCAATGCCTCATGGAATTTGTAGTTTCGCAACAGCTGGAGGGCCACCAGTTTGAGACCCCTGATCTAAACTATTCCATTGTAGCTCTGGCTGTATGCTTAGGGTCGTTGTCCTTCTGGAAGGTGAACCTCCGCCCCAGTCTCAAGTCTTTTGCAGACTAACAGGTTTACTTCTAATGCCCTGTACACACCATTGGATTTTACGTCGGAAAAGTTATCTGAACTTTCGACCATCAAGAACGCGGTGATGTACAACACTACGACGAGCCGAGAAAATGAAGTTCAATGCTTCAGAGCATGCGTCGAATTGTTTCCGAACACGCGTAGGAATTCTGCGCGTCGGAATTGGTACAGACGATCTCAATTTTTCGGTCGGAAAAAGTTCCGAACCTGCTCTCAACCTTTTGCTGGCGGGAATTCCGCCAGCAAAAGTCCGATGGAGCATACACATGGTCGGAATTTCTGACCAAAAGCTCACATCGGACTTTTGCTGGTGGAATTTCCGATCGTGTGTACGGGGCATAAGATTGCCCTGTATTTGGCTCCATCCATCTTCCCATCCACTCTGATCAGCTTCCCTGTCCCTGCTGAAGAAAAGCATCCCCACAACATGATGCTGCAAACACCACGTTTCACGGTGGGGATGGTGTGTTCAGGGTGATGTGCAGTGTTAGTTTTCCTGCCACACATAGCATTTTGCTTTTCGGCCAAAAAGTTCAATTTTGGTCTCATCTGACCAGAGCACCTTCTTCCACATGTTTGCTGTGTCCCCCACATGGCTTCTCATAAACTGCAAATGGAACTTATGGCTTTCTTTCAACAATGGCATTCTTCTTGCCACTTTTCCACAAAGGCCAGATTTATGAGCTGCACGACTAATAGTTGTCCTGTGGACAGATTCTCCCACCTGAGCTGTGGATCTCTGCAGCTTCTCCAGTGTTACCATGGGCCTCTTGGCTGCTTCTCTGACAGACATTCAAATCTGTCACTGCAAGATTGCAGTGACAGAGTGCAAAATCTGGTGCAATTGTGCAAAGTAGCCAACCAGCTTCTAACTTCAGCTTGTTCAATTAAGCTTTCACCAAAAAATAAAAAAACCTGGAAGCGGATTGGTTTCCATGCACAGTTGCACCAGATTTTGCACTCTCCAGTTTTAGTCTGGCTGTCAATCACAGCCAATGAGGAGAGAACAGGGGCGGTGCCAAGTAGCACTCTGTGTGTAAATGGACAAGAGGTAAATATAACATTTTTTTTTTCTTTTTTCCCTTTAAGACTGGTGGCAACCCCCCCCCCCCTCATCCTTTGTAGAAGCCAGTTTTAAGTATTGAGAATAGGGTTAATTAGGTGCTAGCAGGATCTAAGCAACCATATAAAGCAACATTTTTTTTGTGGTTTAAAGTCCTGGACTCGGTTTTGTTTTTGTGGATACTATTTTTTTTTTTTTTTCATTTTTAAAAGGATGCGTGAAAAATACCAACCGTCCAACCCGTTTATAAAATAAATACAGATGGCACTAAGAGGCTTTGCTTAAACATTGAGCAGCCAAAGTTAAATTTCTTTTTTTGTATGTTTTCTGTAGCAAATAAAAATGGTCTGGAGCATACCCAGGTAATCATATAAAACACCAAAGTACATCTGCCAACGGCTTCATTGTGGGTTACAGGAGAGCACAGACTTGCTTTGACTTAGGTGGAAAAAAGGCGAAACCGCTGTGCTTTGCAATTTAACAAAGATAGGGGCCAGAAAAGTCCTGAAACAAGTTTATTCCAATGTGAAAAAAACGAAAGATTGTAAACAAAAAACAAGGCGTGTCATTTCTTATACTTTGCAGGTTTGCAATGAGTTCTTGACCAACTGTATTGCCTAACAGAAGAAGGGCGAGGTCCGGGACCCGATTGAGTTGTCTGGCCAAACTGGATTACAAAACTGGCTAAATAGAACCACAAAGGTTTTGAAAGCCCTGCGTAAGGAGGTGAGGTTTGGCCCTAGATACGTGTTGGCTTTTGTGTATAATCTTCCACCTCAATTTATATTTAAATAAACTTGTATCTGGACTTTAAACTCGTGGTGTGGTGCTTTAATCTCCCTTTCTGCATTACAATTCGAGGAGACTGAGAATCCAGTGGTGTGCAAAAGCTGCCTGGACTTCCAACACCCTACACATGTACCATTTTAGTTAATAGTATCTTAGTACTACTTATCCATTTACCTAATAAATGGTTAACTGGTTGCTCTGGAATTCAACAATAACTGTTTTATGGACCGCCTAGCCCCCACCCAACTTTTCCTCTAACTTCAGTTACAGGTAGACTATATATTTAACATCAAAGTACAGGCAGTCCCTGAGTTACAAACACCGGAGTTACGAACGACTCGTACTTACGAACGGACCTCTATGCCGGCCGCTTGTGCTCCACGCTGGTCCTGGATACCTCCGAGCAGCTATCTTGCAGCACATGGCCAGAAGAGACCCAGATAACATAACTGCATGCCCAGAAGCACCAAGAAACATCCCTGCACAGGCTGAAGTTGCACTTAAAAATGCACTGTTCCCGACTTGCACACAAATTCCACTTAAGAACAAACCTATAGTCACTATTGTGTTCGTAACCCGGGGACTGCCTGTACAATTGTGGTCAGGCTAAGGAAAATAATGCAGTATCACCTTTCAACAGGGGGGCAACCAACTCTGTGAAATCAGACTGCATGCAGCCTCTACACTTTGGTGTTGATTTACTAAAACTGGAGTGTGCAAAATCTGGTGCAGCTCTGCATAGAAACCAATCAGCTTCCAGGTTTTCTTTGGCAAAGCTTAATTGAACAAGCTGAAGTTAGAAGCTAATTGGCTACCATGCAGAGCTGCACCAGATTTTGCAACCTCCAGTTTTAGTAAACGAACCCATTGGTGATCGCTTCTCTTTGTGCCAGCACCCAAACGAACTCATCATCCAGTGTTGGCGGATATCCAGCATCCAGGACGCCGCTCTCCCAATCTGACCAGCGTAAGGCGGCACCAGCATTACTCCACTATCTACGACCCCCTTCCACCCCCCCACCCCCTCCCCCAAATGCCTTTTGCACCACCCACCGGGGCTTAGTCATAGAGGTGGAATTTTATGCTTGTGCCATGGCTTCGAAATATGATTAAAGCCTGGCATTAGCCGCACACACACAGCGTTCAATAAAATTTAAGTTGTGCACTCAACTTGTCAAAACCCCTTCAATTCAGAATACAGTGCCCCATGAATTTTTCCACATCTTGCCATGTTACAACCAAAAAGGTAAATGTATTTTATAGGGATTTTATGTGATAGACCAACACAAAGTGGCAGATAATTGTGAAGTGGAAGGAAAATGATAAATGGTTTTCAAAATATTTTACAAATAAATATCTTATCTTATGTGATATCTTATGTGATAGACCAACACCTTGTGTTGGTCTATCACATAAAATCCCAATAAAACACATTTACGTTTTTGGTTGTAACATGACAAAATGTGGAAAATTTCAAAGGGTATGAATACTTTTCAAGGCACTGTATATGGCTCCTTTTAATGTACACAGACCTATAGGCGTAACAAAACAAAAAAAAACACTATGCACTGATGCATCAGCAATTACACAAATACATCTGTAAGCATATATCCTAATTGGAAAATTTTAACTAGAAAACATTGAAACTCAACAAAGTTGAGAGTACAAAATGTAACCCAAGACTGCTAGCAATCAATCACAATTCAGACGTCATGGGTTACAACGCTTGGCAAGTATTGGCAGTATGTTCAAGCTGAATATAATCAAATGAAAACAACATTTTCATGTGCAAAACATCTGTTCACCAAATGGGAAAACAAAAATAAGCTGCCACAACTAACCAGCGAAGGTGTTCCTCTCCAGGAAACTGGTGCTATCAATATGAAGTGTCCGATAGTTTGGTCCATTTGGTGCACCTCGCGCCGAGTCACGCAGAGCAGCCTCCAAACCCTCCTGATATAGTAAGAACTTCAGCAAGTAGGATGCAGTTACACAGTCAAAGTGTTTCGTACTTGTGCTCAAATTTATAGCTGCCTGGAACAACTCAAGCAATTTCTCCGGGTCCTGAAACATAAGATACAGAAAAATCATTTACTTATCTAAAGCCTAATATATTCTCACTTCTTTATTTCTCAGTGATAAACATTAAAAATGTAGACATTCACTTCAGTTCACATCCCCGTTACCAACTTACTATCTGCTTACGGATAACATGATCACCAATTACAACGTACTTAGCACCAATGTCTTGAGGTTCTGGAAGACTGGAATCAATTCCCACCAGGGTCACTATAGGCTGGGAGTTTGTTTTCATCTACAGGTTTCCTCTAGGGGTCCAAACATGGAGGTAGACTATCACAACTCCAAAGACATGCTGGTAGGTTAATTGGCTTCTGTCCAAAAATTAGCCCCAGTATATGAATGTGAGTTGGGGACCTTGGATTGTGGGCTCCTTGGAGGGTAGAGACCGATGTGAGTGTGCGATGAATGTGTGGAGCTCTGCGTAAATTGACGGCACTATATGGGTACCTTAAATAAATAATAATATAATAGATGAGCATCTTAATGAACACAATGTACAGGGATAGGGACAATTGTAGACACGCACCCACACTCTCAGGTTGAACTGGATGGACTGGTGTCTTTATTCAACCTTACACAACTATGTAACTATGTAACAATTCTATCCAAACTGACACTAATGTGAATTTGTTTTAAAGTTGGAAATAAATAAAAACTGTCGGGGTTATGATTCTCCATTACCCTATCCAAACAGAAGAAAAATAAATGTTTTGCCTTCAGTTCGAAGTTAAATCAGCATCTTTATGTATAAAGCTGGCTATAGAAATGAGAAAACATTGAACATCGAAGATCAGACCATCTACCAATATGCTAAACAAGAACTCTCTGGCTGTACAAGCCTTCCTGTTCAGGATATGGTAGGAGGACAAGGGAGGTGCAAGAAACACATGACAGGCAGTCCCACCACCATCTCTTTTCAACAGAATTGGTAATAAAAAGGACATAGCTTTCACTTTAGAGCCAACCACAACCCTTCTGAAAATAGCTGTATCGGAAGACTGCCAATTCAAGTCATTGAGCACCGGATTATCACTGACGGTCATGTACATTATTAGCTTGTTACAAGGATACCACATCACAGGCCAATTACACGGTTAGCTAGTTTTCTGGGTATAATTAGTGTACGCAGGTGTGGAGACCTCAGGGCAACTATAGCTATATGAATGAGTGGATGAATGAAGGGATATTTGTTTGCGGTTTGCTTCTATGAGTTGGAGGTATGAGCAGTCTGTAGACTGTTGTCAGATCTTGTAAGAAGATAGCAGGAGGAATGCCAGCTGCGGTAGTTGCTATTCTAGATGCTGTAAAGATGGCACTAGTTCCCAATGAACAGACAGGCCCAGGTCAACATGAGTTTTAATTGGTTCCAAACAAAAGGGACACTGTGGGGATGATTTACTGAAAGAGTAGACACAGTTCACTTAGCAAAGTCAATGTTCACATTGAAAAATGCATGCATGCTCACTTTGCAAAGATGAGTGATGGCAAACAAGGTGAATCTGTGTATTCCAATACATTTTAGGGAATTTCTTTTCCCCCCAATAATATACCGTATTTATCGGTGTATAACACGCACAGGCGCACCTTCATTTTAAGAGGGAAGTTTCAGAGGAAAAAAAACTTTTTTTTGTTTTAAATAAAGAACTTTGAATCAAAATTAGGGTCACAGCTCATCAAAGCACCCCACTCAGTGCCCATCTGCAGCCATTAAATTGCCCAAAAATGCAGCCTGCTCAGTGCCCACCTGCAGCCATTAAATTGCCAAAAAATGCAGCCTGCTCAGTGCCCACCTGCAGCCATTAAATTGCCAAAAAATGCAGCCTGCTCAGTGCCCAGCTGTAGCCATTAAATAGCCCAAAAATGCACCCTGCTCAGTGCCCACCTGCAGCCATTAAATTGCCCAACAATGCACCCCGCTCATTGCCCATCTGCAGCCATTAAATTGCCTAAAAATGCAGCCTGCTCAGTGCCAATCTGCAGCCATTAAATTGCCCAACAATGTACCCCGCTCAGTGCCCATCTGCAGCCATAAAATTGCCTAAAAATGCAGCTTGCTCAGTGCCCATCTACAGCCATTAAATAGCCCAAAAATGCACCCTGCTCAGTGCCCACCTGCAGCCATTAAATTGCCCAACAATGCACCCCGCTCAGTGCCCATCTTCAGCCATTAAATTGCCTAAAAATGCAGCCTGCTCAGTGCCAATCTGCAGCCATTAAATTGCCCAACAATGCACCCCGCTCAGTGCCCATCTGCAGCCATAAAATTGCCTAAAAATGCAGCCTGCTCAGTGCCCATCTACAGCCATTAAATAGCCCAAAAATGCACCCTGCTCAGTGCCCACCTGCAGCCATTAAATTGCCCAACAATGCACCCCGCTCAGTGCCCATCTGCAGCCATTAAATTGCCTAAAAATGCAGCCTGCTCAGTGCCCACCTGCAGCCATTAAATTGCCCAACAATGCACCCCGCTCAGTGCCCATCTGCAGCCATTAAATTGCCTAAAAATGCAGCCTGCTCAGTGCCAATCTGCAGCCATTAAATTGCCCAACAGAGCACCCCGCTCAGTGCCCATCTGCAGCCATTAAATTGCCCAAAAATGCACCCTGCTCAGTGCCCATCCGCAGCCATTAAATTGCCCAACAATGCACTCTGCTCAGTGCCCATCTGCAGCCATTAAATTGCCCAAAAATGCAGCCTGCTCAGTGCCCAGCTGTAGCCATTAATAGCCCAAAAATGCACCCTGCTCAGTGCCCACCTGCAGCCATTAAATTGCCCAACAATGCACCCCGCTCAGTGCCCATCTGCAGCCATTAAATTGCCTAAAAATGCAGCCTGCTCAGTGCCAATCTGCAGCCATTAAATTGCCCAACAATGCACCCCGCTCAGTGCCCATCTGCAGCCATTAAATTGCCTAAAAATGCAGCCTGCTCAGTGCCAATCTGCAGCCATTAAATTGCCCAACAGAGCACCCCGCTCAGTGCCCATCTGCAGCCATTAAATTGCCCAAAAATGCACCCTGCTCAGTGCCCATCCGCAGCCATTAAATTGCCCAACAATGCACTCTGCTCAGTGCCCATCTGTAGCCATTAAATTGCCCAACAATGCACCCTGCTATGTGTCCATCTGCAGCCATTAAATTGACCCCACAATACACCCCGCTCAGTGCCCATCTGTGGCCATTAAATTGCCCAAAAATGCAGCCTGCTCAGTGCCCATTTGCAGCCATTAAATTGCCCAACAATGCAGCCTGCTCAGTGCCCATCTGCAGCCATTAAATTGCCCAAAAATGCAGCTTGTTCAGTGCCCATCTGCAGCCTCACCTTTCCCATCATTGCAGCCTCGCCAGTGTTGGATTACACAATGTTGGACTATCCCTGCTGTCTGAGGGAAGAAGAGGAGCGAGCGCCGCTGAATTACACAGAGCCGCGATCTCCTGTGTACCCGGCGTTCCGTCACTCACAGCCACGCCTCCTGGCCCTGCTCATATGATAGACAGAACAGTGGCCCAATGTGGGGCCAGGAGGCGTGGCTGTGAGTGACGGAGCGCCGGGTACACAGGAGATCGCGGCTCTATGTAGTTCAGCGACGCTCACTCCTCTTCCCCCAAAGACATCAGGGATCGGCGTACAACACGCATACACAATTTCCCCCTGATTTTCCGGGAGGGAAAAGTGCGTGTTATACGCCGATAAATACGGTATTTTTTTTAATACTCTTCGGCCTGAGAACTCAAAGCTCTGTTGGGGCGAATGGCAGGACAGCCATCTTCAGCATACTCAGCAAATTTTAGCTATGATGTCTTCGGCGTGTGGGAGGAAACCAGAGTACTCTATGCAGATAGTGTCCTGACCAGGTCTAAACCGAGGACCCTAGTTCTGCAAGGCAGAAGTGCTAACCACTAAGTGAGCAATATTTATGCCTTTATTAAATCCCTGGTCATCTCTTGCCTCAACTAATGCACCTCCCTCTTCATTGGCTTACCCATTTCAATCCATCATGAATGCTTCTGCCAGACTCATCCACCTTACAAACCACTCCGTGTGCTGCTACTCTCTGCCAATCCCTCCATTGGCTTCCATTCACCCAAAGAATTAAATTCAAGATCCTAACAATAACTTACAAAGCCGTCCACAACTCAGGCCCCAGCTACATCACTAACCTGGTCTCAAAATACTAACCAAATCGTTCTCTTTGTTCCTCCCAAGACCTCCTGCTCTCTAGTTCCCTCGTCACCTCCTCCCATACTGGCCTCCAGGACTTCTCTAGAGCCTCTCCCATCCTCTGGGACTCTCTACCACAATATGTCCACTTACAGACGATCCCTGAAAACTCATCTCTTCAGAGAAGCCTATCTGGCCCCCAAACAACTGCACATTTATTTTCTCCATCAGCTCATCCCCCAAAGTTATTACCTCTTGTATCTCTTGACCCTCCCTTCTAGATTGTAAACTATAATGAGCAGGGCTCTCCGATTCCTCCTGTACTAAATTGTATTGTAACTGTACAGTCTGCCCTCATTTTGTAAAGAGCTGTGTAAACTGTCAACGCTATAAAAATTCTGTATAATTATAATAATAATAGGAATAATAGGAATAACTAAACCAACCCCTGACTGTAGGTGATGAGTACACCACTAAGATCCATCCAGCCTTTATTTATAAGACTCTCGACAAATTTCACTGTGTTGTACAATAGTAGTAATAAACACACAGGGGTGAATTTACTAAATCAGCATAAAAGGTTTTTTTTACTAAGCAAAGTAAATCTGAGTTATGCTGCAGCTGTCCCTCATCTGCTCTAAGACAGAGAACTGAGCGATCACATGACCTCTGTCAGTCACCGTTCTCCCTCCCAGCACTCACTGGATTGCCGGCTGGTGAGGGGCGGGAACAGCTGCCTCCAGTTCTCAGCCGTGTCCTGAAAGGCAGAGGCAGCTGTCAATCAGGCAGTGGCGTGGATCCTGACAATATTGTCTGGATGCTTACCGCGCCTGGAGCAGCTCTGCCTCGTCAACTGATAGAGGATAAGAACCCACTATCAGCTGACTCTGGATCACGGCAGGACAAAAGTAAGTGTACCCCTGTGACCCAAGGAAAAGTATGGCCAAAAAATTTTTTGACAATCCTTATCTTTTAAAGTGTTACTAAACCCAGGAGCCTGCATTCACTATATCTGGTCTCTTACAGTACACAGAACATGGAAATTCAACCATTTTAGAAAATATAAACTGCTAAATACCTTTTCTCATCAGCAGTACATAACAGTCTTGTGACTTCTATCAGTGTCTGGTTAAGGCTTGTAGTAGGAGTTTTCATTCTACTGCAATACCCTTGACCCTCTGCCTGGATGTTGCATGACTGTGCACTTGTCAGGTAACCTAATGCAGCACCATATCGCAAGAAATGGCCTGGTCATAAGGGGGGGGGGGGGGTGTGTAAATCATCCTGAGGTCAAGTGGTTAAAGTGATACTAAACTCTGGTTAAAAAAAGAAATGTGCATATATAATCTTAATAAGTATAAGTACCTTCTATTGCTCTCAGCTTCCTCACCTCTTACAAATCTCCAAACTCCTTTTTATTTTTGCTGCTGTGATCTGACTTCCGGTTAGAGGGGGGCTACATTTGTTCTCCCAGGTGCCACGGTGTGTAGGAATGTAGCCACCCTCTCTTGCTCAATCCTGACATGGACTATGGGATCTGTAGTGTGTATAGAGCAGAGCACAAGACCACAACCAACATGCACTGCTCATTCCAGACAAACAGAAATGGGTGGGGGAAAAAAAAGGTTCGGAAGCTCAAAGAGGATGTTACAAGGAGGCAGAAACACAGCAAGAATTAATTTCATGAATAATAGATTACAGGGCCATTAACCACTTGACCTCCAGAAGATTTACCCCCCTTCATGACCAGGCCATTTTTTGAGATAGGGCACTGGGTTCATTTATGTCCTTTTTTTCCCACCACAAATAGAGCTTTCTTTTGGTGGCATCTGATGGTTTTTTTCGCTATAAACAAAAAAAGCCCGACAATTTTGAAAAACAATATTTTTTCTTTTTTGCTTTAAGACATATCCAAGAAAAATTTTTTTTTCTTTTTTTAAAAATCGAATTTCTTCATAAATTTAGGGCAATATGTATTCTGCTACATATTTTCGATAACGAAAAATCCCAATAAGCGTATATTGATTGGTTTGCGCAAAAGTTATAGCGTCTACAAACTACGGGATAGATTTATTTCTTTTTACTAGTAATGGCGGCGATATTGTGACGGACAGTCAGACACTTTTTACATTTTAAGGGGAATAGTTACACTAATACAGTGAACAGTGCTAAAAAATATACACTGTCACTGTACTAATGACACTGGCAGGGAAGGGGTTAACATCAGGGGCGATCAAAGGGTTAACTGTGTGCCTAGACAGCGTTTTACTACAGTGTGCTTTTACTAGGGGAAGACACCGACCCATGTCCCTGCTTTGCAGGAACACAGGATCCATGCCTTCCCTACTGACAGAATGGCGATCTGCTTTGTTTACATAGGCAGACCACCATTCTGCCTCTGCGCGGCGGCGCGCATGTGCGCCCCAGACCCGCAAAATGCAGCAGTGCCAACTTGCCGCTGTATACGTTTTACAGGTGGCAAGTGGATGGGTACAAATTATTTTTTTGAGAAGAAGGATATTGTTTAGTGTCACTCTAAGCCTATAACCTGGAGAGACAGTTATAGTTAGATCCAAAATGTTTGAGCAAAGAAAGTTAAAAATTTATACTGATGGGACTTTAAAGCGGTTGTCTACCTCGCTTTCACATTTTTACCTACAGGTAACCCTATAATAAGGTAAATATGTAGGTAAAATGAATATCTCCTAAACCTCCACGGTTTAGGAGATATTCATCTTGCATGCAGCCGCTGACGTCAGCGGCGCATGCGCTCTAAAGGACCGGCGGATGCTGCCAGAAAATCATAGCTCCTTGCCGGAAAGAGGACTCCCCCGTGCATATGCGGGAGTGACGTCATCGCGGCTCCGGTCACTAACGGCACTGGAGCTGCGAACACGGAAGAAATGCCAGGGGGAACGTAGCGGCTTCCTCAGTGGTGACCTGGAGGCGATGCCGGCGCTTCGTTCCAAGGTAAGTATTTCATAATGAGCTAGTATGCGGAGCGTACTAGCTCATTATGCCTTTGCCTTACAGGTTTTTGTTTTTTTTGCAGGCATACAACAAATTTAAATATTTTATTATGAGTTATGGAGAAGGGGTGGGATTAAATATGTTTGTACTTCTTCTTACTCCTTTTCGGATATGTAAACTACATTTTTTATAGTTTGTTTTTTTTTTTGTCTTCTCTTGTAACTAGTTGTTTTGTAAAAGTCTACTACTGAATGATCACTTTTTTTTTTTTTTTTTTTTTTTTTTTTTTTTTTTTTTTTTTTTTACATGTTCGAAATAAACTAAAACTAACTAACTAAAAAATGCTAATACCTTAGTCAAAAGATATATGCAGCCAGCAATGAATGTTTTTTTTTTTTTAACAGATATTTTCCTTAAAAGCCTAAAGGAAAACGGTTTTACTTGGATGACAAATGGTGTAGCTGGTTCATTTTCAGAAGTACTCACTTCGCACCGCATTTGGAGGTAAAATGTGAAAGTTTCAACCACTTCAGCTGTAATGAAGTTCCAGGAACTATGGGGTCATGCACCGACGGTAACCATTAAGGGGAATTTGTGAGTCAGTGTGCTGGGAACAACAAAACAGACAGCTGATAAAATTTTAAAAAATGGGCAGGCCGGCACTTCTGTCATCCAATGATGAAGTGGTTGTAGTCAGTGTTTGGCTCCTACAGAAAACATGGCTGAACCCAACTTCTACTGAAGCCAATACAGGATTTAAAATTCAACTTTCCATTGCATCTTAGGGCTTTGGTTTGATCTGTATTCCACACACCAGAAAGTTCTGTGTTACTTTGTATCTCTGCTGTTACCATGACTCCAACAGATAATATGCTATATTAGGCTATCTGCAGGCACTATTGAGAAATAATTCAATTTGTCCTGGCAGCCCAAATCCTTCATTATGGAGTGTTATTGGGTATTAATGTGGGCTGTGTGTGTGTTCACTATAAAGAAAAGTCTTCCAATCGTAATAAAATCCAGACCGATTTTCAATGAACACTGGGAAAGTAGGGGTTAAACAGGAAACGAGCATCCAAATCAGTTAAAAGTCCCAGATTTTTTATTAGTTTACTTCTCTTTTCCCATAGTAAAAAATAACAAGTATGTCAATTCGATAATAAATATAAAGCCAATTTTTTTTTCTTTTAGTTTCAGAAAAAGGGGGTATTGATTAAACCCCTTTTATTTTCTTTTTTTTTTTTTAAGGTGTCACTAATCCCAGGACCCTGCATTCGCTATATCTGGTCTCCCACAGAACTTGGAAATGCAATTATTTTGGTAAATATAAACTGTTAAACACCTTTTCTCATCAGCAGTATATGGCAGTCTTGTGACTTCTATCAGTGTCTGGTTAAAGCTTGTAAGAAGAGTTTTCATTCTACTCTGACTGTCCTATGAGGCTGCATGACCCCTGACCCTCTTGTCTGGAAGGTGCTGATTGGCCCTGTGCTGATCACATGCACCCTCCCAATAAAAAAAAATAAAAAAATCTTTAGTAATACACACCAAACTGAGCATGTGCAGAGTGACTCCAAAGGCTCTGCTTTATCAATAGATGGATTGGGGACAGTGGAAGGGGAGGATCAAAGAAGACAGGATCAAACAGCCTTTTTTACAATGCGGAGGATTAACCCCTTAGGTTCCACAGTTAGTATAACAAGCATGCTTTACTTACATATACAGACTGATTTTACTGTTGTGGGTTTAGTAACACTTAGACTGACTGTGTCCCCCTGGAGAGATTTACCTGCACCTCCTGTACTGGAACACAAGAAGTGAACCTCGCCAGTAAGGAGGAACTAACTTCGTAGACGGCCATCACAAGAACAGATGTCACCTTTAGAAAATTCCACCTTTTGTTCTAGTGACAGCTATAAAAAAAAATGTTATTTTTACTTACCTGTAAACTCCTTATTTTGGAATACAGTGGAGGACACAGGAATGGTATTCATAGACCATGGGTAGTTTGCAGGCTACCTTCACGTGCTTGGACTTAAAACCTTGCTAGGCCACCCTTACAGTGAACTTGTATAATCCTGCCAACTCCGAGAGACTTCGTTTTTTAGCAAGCCAAGCAATAAGGAGTGATCAAGATACAAAGGGCAGGGGCCTTATCCTTCAAGATAAGGAATTTTTCAGGAAAGTAAAAATTCCTATTATCTTATTTGTACAGTACAGGACTTAAAGTGGATGTAAATCCTCTCCTATACCCAGTGAACTGAACAGCATCAGACGATACACAGGGATAAAACCTATCTCCCTACATAAGTTTTACTTGTTTATCTGCAGTCTTCCCCTTTCTACAACTCTTTGGAAAGTGCAGATTGTGTTAGAAATCTTTCTTCCTCTTTCAGGGGTGGGTTGGGAGTCTGGGCTTACACTGTGTGAGAGCTGATTGGAGGTAAGGGACACACCCCCTCTCCACATAGACAGGAGGAACATGCAGAGCTGCAATCTGAATAGACAAGCTCTCTGCTTATCTACCTCTGAGCAGCCTCCCAGACACAAATTTTCAGTTGCGTTTATGTCATATGTCGGAGAACTTGTCAGAAGTTGTCATGCTGATAACAGAGGAACGAAGCACTAGAGAGAAATGGCACTTAGAGCTTTGGAGAGAGATAAGTAAAAACTACAGAAATATATGCTTAGGTTAAATTTTATGAATGGGGTTTACATTTACTTTAATTCATGGACCATGGGACATACTCTAGCACTAAACCCAGGAGTGGGCAACAACATAGCAAATAGAACTGCCAACAGGTCCACAAGAAAACAAGGGTTAAAAAACGCAAACAAAACAGATAACAGCTTGAAGCACTTTGTGGTGGAAGAAGGCATCGGCCTGAATATCCACCTGGTAGAACTTATAGAACATGTTAAAGAGAGGACCAGATGGTGGTCTTTCAAGTCTGGGAAGCAGATGCTTGATGCTAAAAAGCCCAAGAAACAACAACTCCTCCAAAGGAATAGGCTCTTCATAGGAACAAGAGGAACTCTGTCACAGAGTGTAGGTCCTAGAAATAATCTGCCTGATCCAATTGGCAATGGTGGGGCAGGAAGCAGGATGCCCTTTACAAGGGCCTACAGGGAGAACAAAAATATCCAGGGTGTTGATTTACTAAGGGCAAACAGACTGTTCACTTTACAAGTGCAGCTACACACTGCAAGGGTGCAAGGTGGTCATTAAATATACTTTTTTGGTCTAAAGCTGAAGGAACGGAAGACAAAAAGAAAAGGGGTGCTAGAGATAGAAACTCTATTTTGTACCCCTTTGAGATGAAAGCCTGGAGCCAGAAGTCTGGGATGTCTCTGATTTAGACTGGTGCAAATGTCAACAGACGTTCCTCCCATTCCAAGGAGTGGGGGATGCCCCTTTATTGTGAGGAGGGCTTTTGTGCAGAATTGGTAAATCTGGAAGTCCATGGCTTGAGCCAAAAGGAAGTATTAAACCTTGGTTTGGAAGCGTATGTCCTGGGGAGAGTGAAAAGGTCTTTTTTGCTAAGTAGAGGAAGTAACCATACGAGTAGAAAACTTATGGGGTAGAAGTCCCATAATGCTGAATTTGTCAAAAAATGGCAGGATCCACTACGGGAACTGCCCATTTCTTTATAAATTCCTTTTCCATAGGATACATTTCAAAAAGAAGCTTAGGAGGGGTGAATATACATTGAGGATTGATTCAGTCCTCAAATTGCACAATCCATCTGTGTGTGGAATGGAAAAGTCTTCCTGGACTTAGTCAGCTTTTTCATGCCCATAGAGCCTTTTTCAGGCTGTGGAGTTGGATGCTGCTAGGCAAAGACTAGTGAGCATCACATCAATGAGTGTGTCCACGGTACAGAGCATTTGGCGCAAAACCGGAGCTTGTACCTCATAAAATGCAGAAGGAAAATCCTCTGCTACAAAATCAGGACCCACAAAACATTCCTTCTATCATCCTCAGGTAAAGGAGGTTCTCTCTCTGAATCCTAAGCAGGGTCAGGGAGAACAGAGGATGTGTAGCGTTTCAGGCCTCAGGAAACTAAAGGTTCTAGAAGTGCCGAGTTTTACAAAGAATTGAGACAGTGGCAGAGAAATCTGCTTTTACCAAACAGCCTTCATAGTAGGGAGCTAGAGTCAGACAAAAGGGATTGGTGTCATAATAGGACACTGACCCGGAACAAGGGAACCGTTATCACCCTGAGGGTGGTTTACATTTCCTAAAGGCCACCAGCAGAACGCCTACTTTTCGACCTGTTGAAGCAGCTCTCTTGCTTCTGTGAACCGCCGCTGCTAAGTGAGGGGGTTCCCAATGGGATACTCATGGAATAAACATTGCCATCATTGGGGTTTTTGCATGTTCAGGTATAGGAGCTGCTTTAACCCAGGAGCTGATCATGTTCTTGTGGTTACCCCACTGTAGAAGATGGTAGCAACATACTGGGGCTGATTTACTAAAACTGGAAAGTGCAAATCTGGTGCAGCTCAGCATAGAAACCAATCAGCTTCCATTTTTTTTTTTGTCAATGCTTAATTGAACAACCTGAAGTTAGACGGTGATTGGCTACCATACACACCTGCATCAGATTTTTAGACTCTCCAGTGCGTATTTGGAGAAAAAGTCATGCAGAAATGTGCCATCCGGGAGGCGTGATACAGAAACCTCATCCTCCTGGGACCTTAAAGAAGGGGACATACCCCGAAAGCTTGTCCTGAAAAAATTATCTCTGTCCCGAGACTAAGATAAGAGGAGAGAAATAACCAATTTTAAATTGCTCGTGCCAAGAAACAGAAACATTGTGGCAGGGATTACCACAATAAAATAAATAAAATGAATAACTCCCAAATCCTGTGCCTAACAACTGCATAGTCTCCTATAATCTCCTAAATCCTTGTCTTTGATGCTGAACCATAGAAATGGACCATCGCCCTGGTCCTGTATAGCACCCCCTGGCTAGCTATACATGTTGCACTACGTTCCAAGGTGAGTTTCCCACGCAGGACCAAGTGTCCAAAGCAGGATGGATTTGATTTAAATCACAATTTAAATCATTGGTAAAAAGGCTTGATTTAAACCAACTTGATTGAAATCATAATTTTTAAAGAGCAACTGTCATTACTGTCCTGCAGCGCCTCCTCCTCTGCCCTGCTATTGACTAACCGACAGTCTCATTCACTTTAATGGGACGGCTGGTGATGCGGCAGTGACACAACAAGGTGAGGGACGTGGTGGCAGCAGGTGAGTGGATGCCCACAAACGGGCGCTGCCATGATGGATCTGAAATGACAGGTGCTCTTTAAATGTAAGGACTTATTCTTGCTAGTAGTTAGAATCTTTAATATTTGCAAACAAAATGAAGGTTTACTATTTAGAATAAGAAGCTGTCAGGTTAGTAAAACAGCGATATCAGAATCGAGTCAATCATACAGTTTGTAGTGTACAAAGATTTGCAAAACAATGAGATAAAGGAATATTGCTGATTTTTGTTTCATCTCATGGGTACTGTGAAATTGTGTGAATGCATCAATGCAGTGCGTGTTATCTCAGCTTGCAGAGCTTTGATTCATTGAATGAGTTTACCAAAAATGTAAATATTGCAGAATGTACAGCCTCATGCTACATAACTAAGCTCCATTTCATGCTGAATAAACTAAATTATTAATGTATCTTAAATAGAAAACTATTTTTAGATAGATTTTTACTGCAAAAACATTATATTAAAATACATTTAATTTTTTTTTTTTTTAAATCATTGATTTATATCCATCCAAACGCAAACATTACAGGCCAGCACCACATAGTGGGGTCCAGGTACAGCCCCCAGTGTACATACCATGGGAAACCAATCCTGAAACTGAAAAGTAGCTAAAGCAAGCATGCAGTCAGATCTTTATAGAAGCTTCAGAGCAAAAAAAAAAAATGAAAAGTGGTTGTAAAGGCAGTCCATGCAGTAAGGTAAAAAAAACCTTCTGCATGCAGCTTCCCCCGCAGCCCCCTCTAAATACATACCTGAGCCTGATCACGATCCAGCGATGTGCATGAGAGCCACGGCTTTCTCGCTTCTCATTGGCTCGGATACAGCAGCAAGAGCCACTGACGAAGAGCAGCTCCATTCTGTGTGTCTTATGGACACACAGAGCAGGGGCTCAGGAGCAAACACGCATGAGCGCCAGCGGGGGACCCCAGAAGAGGAGGATCGGGGCTGCTCTGTGCATCACACAGAACAGGTACGTATAACATTAATTAAAAAAACACACACAAGCTTTACAATCACGTAAATGGTTATAAAAGAAAAATACTTTGAAGTCTCTCAGAGTGGGTGGGTTTATATAAAAGTGCGCTCTAGGAGTGGTCCTAGTCATTTTGACATTTTCCAATTATCTGAAAGTAGCCTGTAGATAAACCATGGTTTATGAATACAAGTCTTGTATCCTGTACTGTACTATTAAAGTATTTTGGACTTTAAATCGCTTTTAGTCCTGGTAACAATGGGATTAATAGTGAGGATGCATTTCTATCCAATGGAGGCACAGACAGCAATATTGACCCCAATTACAAGAAACCGTCAGCATACCACCCATGTACCTCAAACATTCATTGAGGTCAAAATGCAAATGTGGTCACATAAAAAAAGATAAGATGGCAAATTGTATCCACTTTTTTGATCATAACAAAATGTTTAAGGCACATGCTTGCCCATAAGCAGAATCTGAGCTTATTCTTAGGTTTATTGCTAACGTGAGGATATGTAAATATCTTTATTATAAGACAACAATGCTGTATTTTCAAGAAGTTTTTTTTTTTTTGTCTTGGGTTCCTTTTGTACAACCTCACCAGGATATTTAATGGTTGTACTGTTCCCCAGGAACCATAAGCCCTCCACCATAAAGCCATATATTGCACTGATGAGGGCTAAGCCTAGGATTCCACTATGCTTATTCATGACTTAGTGCAGCACAGTAGTCATGAATAAGTGCAAAACGGCATGAAATGCGTTGACCCTTTTTAGCTGTTTTTGTGGCTTTTTTATACTGATAATAAATTGAATGATTTATCGGTAGCACAGCTAGTTGGATGTTATTTGTTACTTCTGCAGGGCATACAGGCTGAAGGCCTCTAAACCTAGAAGTGCCTGGCCAGGTCTTTCAGAAGTGTAGAAGTGGGGAGCTAGAGGGCCTGGGAGTTCATTTGCAAACATGCCCCCTCTTAAAGTGATACTAAAGTCTACTTTTTTCTTTAAAAATAATAGCCATGTCTTACCAGCGCTGAAAAATAGTTTTGCACAGAGTAGCCCCGATCCTACTTTTCTCAGGTCCCTCGTCGGTGCTTCTGGCCCCGCTCTCCTGCCGAGCGCCCCCACAGCAAGCAGCTTGCTATGGGGGCACCCAAACAGAGCCACAGCTCTGTGTGCCCATTCAGACATGGAGCCGCAGTTCAACCCCACCCCCTCTCTCTCCTGATTGACTGACTTTGATTAGCAGGAGCCAATGACGCTGCTGCTGTGTCTCAGCAAATCAGGAGGGAGAGTCCCGGACAGCCGAGGCAAATCGCTGGATAGAGAGGGTAGAGAGGCTCAGGTAAATATTAGGGGGGCTCCTACACACAGAAGGTTTTTTATCTTAATGCATAGAATGCATTAGGATATAAAAACTTCTGCCTTTACAACTCCTTTAAAATCTCAGTGTTTAAGGCAGGGGGTCAGAGATTCAACCCTCCGGCATCCAATCAAAATGAACATTTTTTGTTAAGGCTAAACATATCCTTTAAATGTTTGACTGTATTACCAAATCTATTGGCATGCTGGTGTTCATAAAAACTTTGCAGGTTTACGACTTTGTCTACGTTTTCTTTTTTCACAAATCATAGATGTTAATCTTCATCCTTGTTCAAACAGTCAAATAACTCTCCATCCCCCTGAAGCTAGTGCTTCGTACAAATAGCACAATTTCTCATCGATTGTGTTGCCAGCATGGAGCACTTTCTTTTTGCATTCTGGTCATAATTACCTGGAGGCCCAGAGCAGATGGGGGCAGCTTTCTCAGAAGTTCAAAGGCAAGGAGTTTCACTTCCTCAAAGGTGTTACTGAAGCACTCTAGGAGAGCGTGCACATTGTTACCGCTGACCGACTGAGCGAACTGAAATACGCTCTGACAACAGCCTGTGAAAAGACATCATTAGTAGGAAAGAAATCTCACTAATACGTTTCTGCTTCACAAAACAAAGCTCGTTAAGCTTTACTGCTCCCAATAAAGAAGCACGGAGACCTGCACATGTGAATTACCAAGTGCAGATGTAGCCCTGGCTTCCAGATACATTTAAAAGAAAAGCCGTATTAAATGCAGATGTTTTCGTTTCCGCACTTCAGGTCATTGTTGTTACAGAGGAGATCCCAACACTCCGTGTCCCCCAAGACTGAATGAGCCCAGAGACAAACACACAAAATGAGTATAATGTAAAAAACAAGAAGGTAAAATCAAAGAATAATTATGTCGGGGCAGTACATTTCAAGGAACCAGGTAAGATTCCAGCAGCCAATTTTTTTGTTTT